>CM054114.1:48395034-49632726 GCA_028673005.1 Tanypteryx hageni | reverse complement strand
CTGTTACATCCTCTCTCTCTTCTCTCCCCCTCCTCCTCCCATTTCTATCATCTGCTCTGTCTTCCATCTATCCTCTCTTTCTCTCCCCCCTCTCTATCTCGGCTCTCCCTCCTCTCTCTCCCCGCTCTCGTCCTCTTCTCTCTCAGGGAGAGAGAGGAGTGAGATAGAAGAGAGGGGGGAGGGGTGAAAGAAGAGAGAGAGGGGAGAGAGAAAGGGGGTGAGAGAAGAGAGGGGAGAGAGAGGGGGGGTTAGAGAGGACACAGAGGCGATGAGAGAAAAAAGAGAGGGGAAAAGGGTGAGACTGGGAGTGAGAGAAGCAGAGAGGGGGGAGAGTGGAGAGAGAGGGGGTGAGAGCCGCGAGTGAGGGGAGAGAGAGAGAGAGGGTGGTAGAGTGGAGAGAGAGAGGGTGAGAGTTAGAAAGATCGGGGAGAGAGAGGGGGATAAGGGATAGAGAAGAGATGGAGGGGGTAAGAAGTGAGAGAAAGTGGTGGTGAATGGGGAGAGAGGGACGGAGAGTGGGGGTGAGGGGAGAGAGCTGGGAGAGGATAGAGAGGGGGTGAATTGGGGAGAGAGAGGGGGTGAGTGGGGGACACAGAGGGGTGAGAGAGAAAGGGGAGAGAAAGAGGAGAGAGTGAGCGGGGGGAAAGAGGGGAGTGAGTGAGTGGAGATAGGAGAGGGGGGGAGAAAGGGGTTGAGAAGTGGGAGACAGTGGGTGAGGGGGGAATGAGGGGGTGAGAAGAGGAAGCGAGGATGAGTAGGGGGAGAGCGAGGGGTGAGAGAGAGAGAAGATGAGAGGGTGGGAGAGCGTGGGTTAAAGGAGAGTGAAAGGAGAGAGGGGTGAGGGGAGAGACAGAGGGGGTTAGAGGAGGGATGAGAGGGTGTGATAAAGAGTGAGGTCGTGAGTCGAAAAAGAGAGAAGAGGGAGTGGGGGTGAGTCCCACCCCCTCCGTCTCCCCCCACTCTGTCTCCCCCCTGAGAGGGGACAGGGCGGTGGTGAGAGGAGAGAGAGTGGCTAGAAGGAGGGGGTGAGAGGGAAAAGAGGGGTGAGAGGTGAGAAAGAGGAGGTTAGAGGAGAGAGAGAGAGGGGGTGAGAGAATAGAGAGAGGGGTGAGAATGGTGAGAGAAGAGAGGGAGGAGATAACAGAGAGGGGGTGAGAGGGGAAAGAGAGAGGGTGGGTGAGAGAAGAGAAAGAGGGTGGTGTGAGAGAGTGGGAAGAGGAAAGAGAGAGAGAGGGGTGACAGTGGATAGAGAGAGTGAGGGTTAGAGGTGGAAGTGAGAGGGGGTGAGAGAGGGGATGATATGGTGTGAGATGGGAGAAAGAGAGAAAGTGAGGTGGAAGAGGGAGGGGTTGTAGACAAAGTGAGGGAAGAGAGATAGGGGGTTGAGATAGGAGGAGGGAATAGTGACGGGATGAGAGAAGAGAGAGAGAGACGGGGTGAGAGACGAAGTGAGACAAGAAAGAGAGGAAGTGAGACAATAGAGAGGTGTGAAGAGAGGTAAGATGGGAGAGAGAGAGGAGAAGATGGGAGAGAGGGGAGTGAGATGGGAGAAAGAGTAGATGAGAGGGGGGTGAGAGAATAGAGAGAGGGGAGAGAATAGAGAGAGGGGAGAGAATAGAGAGAGGGGAGAGAAAGAGGGTTAGAGCATAGAGAGATGGGGTGAAAGAAGAGATAGGGGGTGAGAGAAGAGAGAGGGGGGTGAGAGGGGAGACAGAGAAGAGAGGAGCTGAGGAGAGGGGGGTGAGAGGAATGAGAGACATGGGTTGAGAAGAGGGAGACGGAGTGAGAGGGGAAAGACAGGGGGTGAGAGAGGATAGAGAAAGAGGAGGTGATAGGGATGAGTGAGACGGGGGAGAGGGGGAGAGCAGATAGAGAGGGTGAGAGTGTTGAGTGAGGGGAGAGAGATGGGTTAGAGGGGAGAGAGAGAGGGTGGTTGAGAGCGGAGAGAGAGGGGGGGGGAGGTGATAGCTGAGAGAGATTCGGTGAGAGCTGAGGGAAAGGGGAGAGAGGTGTAAAAGGGGAGAGGGACAGGGTGAGAGGGGAGAGAGGGACAGGGTGAGAGGGGAGAGAGAGAGCGGATGAGAAAAGAGTGAGAGAGAGAGGGGATGAGTAAGGGGCGAGAGGGAACAGTGAGAGGGGAGAGAGGGGTGGACGGGGAGAGAGGGAGCGGGTGAGAGGGGAGCGAAAGAGAAAGTGGTGAGGGTGAGAGAGAAAGGGGGTGAGGGGAGAAGGGGGTGAGAGGTGAGAAAGAGGAGGTTAGAGGAGAGAGAGAGAGGGGGTGAGAGAATAGAGAGAGGGGTGAGAATGGTGAGAGAAGAGAGGGAGGAGATAACAGAGAGGGGGTGAGAGGGGAAAGAGAGAGGGTGGGTGAGAGAAGAGAAAGAGGGTGGGTGAGAGAGTGGGAAGAGGAAAGAGAGAGAGAGGGTGACAGTGGATAGAGAGAGTGAGGGTTAGAGGTGGAAGTGAGAGGGGGTGAGAGAGGGGATGATATGGTGTGAGATGGGAGAAAGAGAGAAAGTGAGGTGGAAGAGGGAGGGGGTTGTAGACAAAGTGAGGGAAGAGAGATAGGGGGTTGAGATAGGAGGAGGGAATAGTGACGGGATGAGAGAAGAGAGAGAGAGACGGGGTGAGAGACGAAGTGAGACAAGAAAGAGAGGAAGTGAGACAATAGAGAGGTGTGAAGAGAGGTAAGGATGGGAGAGAGAGAGGAGAAGATGGGAGAGAGGGGAGTGAGATGGAGAAAGAGTAGATGAGAGGGGGGTGAGAGAATAGAGAGAGGGGGAGAGAATAGAGAGAGGGGAGAGAATAGAGAGAGGGGAGGAGAAAGAGGGTTAGAGCATAGAGAGATGGGGTGAAAGAAGAGATAGGGGGTGAGAGAAGAGAGAGGGGGGTGAGAGGGGAGACAGAGAAGAGAGGAGCTGAGGAGAGGGGGTGAGAGGAATGAGAGACATGGGTTGAGAAGAGGGAGACGGAGTGAGAGGGGAAAGACGGGGTGAGAGAGGATAGAGAAAGAGGAGGTGATAGGGATGAGTGAGACGGGGGAGAGGGGAGAGCAGATAGAGAGGGTGAGAGTGTTGAGTGAGGGGAGAGAGAGATGGGTTAGAGGGGAGAGAGAGAGGGTGGTTGAGAGCGGAGAGAGAGGGGGGGGGAGGGTGATAGCTGAGAGAGATTCGGTGAGAGCTGAGGGAAAGGGGAGAGAGGTGTAAAAGGGGAGAGGGACAGGGTGAGAGGGGAGAGAGGGACAGGGTGAGAGGGGAGAGAGAGAGCGGATGAGAAAAGAGTGAGAGAGAGAGGGGATGAGTAAGGGGCGAGAGGGAACAGTGAGAGGGGAGAGAGGGGTGGACGGGGAGAGAGGGAGCGGGTGAGAGGGGAGCGAAAGAGAAAGTGGTGAGGGTGAGAGAGAAAGGGGGTGAGGGGAGAAGGGGGTGAGAAAAAGATAGAGCGGGATGGGTGAGGGGGGGGAGAGAGAGAGGAGTATGAGAGGTGGATGAGCGGGAGATGAGAGGATGGTGAAAGGAGAGAGGGGTGAGGGAAGGGGAGGGGGAAAGAGTGGAGAGAGAGGTGGTGAGAGGGGTAAGGGGTGGGAGATGGAAGAGACGGGGTGAGAGGGGGTAGATGGGATAGACGGGGTGAGAGGGGAGAGAGTGCGTGAGATGAGAGAGAGGGCGTGAGAAAAGGGAGATGAGAGAGAGAAAGAGAGGGGGGTGAGATAGAGAGGGATTGGGAGGAGGGAGAGGGGGTGAGAAGGGAGAGAGAGGCGGGGTGAGAGGGAGACAGGGATGGGGAGAGGGGGTGGGGGTTAGAGGTAATAGGGGAGAGTGAGAGAGGAAGGGGTGAGAGAAAGGGCGAGAGGTAAGTGAGAGGGCGTGTGTCGAGAAAGAGAGGGGATGAGAGGGAGAGAGGGTGGGATGAGAACGGAAAGACAGAGAGGGGTGAGAGAAGAGAGAGAGGGTGAGAGAAGAGAGAGAGGGGGGAAACGGGGGGTTTGCGAAGGATGAGATGAGAGATGGGGAGAGTAGGTTAGACGGATGAGAGAGAGGGGGTGAGAGGGATGAGAGAATAGAGAGGGGGCGAGAGAGAAAAGGGAGAGGGTAGGATAAAGAGGGGGATAGAGAGGTGAGGGAGGGGGGCGAGCGGGGGAGATAGAATGGAGTGGGAGGTAGTGCGAGAGAGGGGAGATAGATGGGGTGAGAAGGGAGGAGACCGGAGAGCGAGGAGATGATAGCACAGACAGAGGGTTAGAGGGAGAGGAAGGACAGAGCGGGCGACAGGGGGGAGAGAGAGTGAGAGGGGGTGACAGGTGGCGAGAGTTAGAGAGGGGGACAGAGAGAAAGGGGGTAAAAGTGGAGTGGGGGTGAGAGAGAATATGGGTGACAGGGGAAGAGAGGGGAGAGAGGGAGGGGGGTGGAGGGAGGAGAGTGGAAGTGAGGGGATAGGGAAAAGATGTGGTGTGAAAGTAGTGAGAGGGGGGAGAGAGGAAGGGGAAGGAGAAAGGGGTGAGATGAAAGAGGGGTCTCACCCCTTCTCTCTTTCCCCTTTCACCCCTCTCTCCTCAATCACCCCCTTCTCTCTCTTCTCTCACCACCTCTGTCTCCCCTTCCCTCTCACCCCCCTCTCTTCTCTCTCACCCCCTCTATCTTCTCTCTCTCCTCTCACCCCCTCTATCTTCTCTCTCCCTTCTCATCCCATCTCTCTCTATCACCTCCCACCCCTCTTTCTTCTCTCCCCTCTCTTCACTCACCTCCTCTCTCTATTCTCTAACCCTCTTTTTCTCTCCTCTCTATACTCTAACCTCCCTCTCTGTTCTCTCACCTCTCTATCTCTCCTCTCTCTGTCTCTCCTCTCACTCCCTCTCTTCTCTCACCCCTCCCCCTTTCCCCCCTTCCTCCTTGTTCTCTCCCGCTTTCCCCACCCCTTTCCCCCCTCTCTTTCCTCTCGCCCCCTCTCTCTTCCTTCTCACTCCCTATCTCTTTTACCTCCTCTCTCTCCCCCTCCATTCTCCCCATTTCTCTCATCCTCTCTCTTCCCATTTCTCCTACCCCCCTCTTTCCTCTTTTCTCACACTCTTTCTCCCCTTTTTTCACACACCCTTTCTCCTCTCACCCTCTCTTTCCCTGCCCTCACACCCTCTCTCCCCGCTCTCAACCCTCTCTCCCCCGCTCTCAACCCTCTCTCCGCTCTCTCTCTCCCTTCTCTCCCCTCCCTCTCCCCTCACACCCCTTTAACCCCCCTCCCTATGTATCCTCTCACCCCCTCTATATCATCTTCCCTCTCCCATCTCTCTCACCTCTCTCATCCCCTCTCTCTCCCCTCCCAACCCCTCTCTCATTACTCCCACCCTCTCTCATCCCCCCTCTCTCACCCTCTCTCTACACTCTCACCCCCCTCTCTCTTCTCTCACCTCCCTCTCTCTTCTCTCACCCCCTCTCTCATTCCTCCTCTGTACCCCTCTCTCATTCCCCCTCTCACCCCCTCTCTCATTACCCTTCTCTCTTTCCCCTCTCATCCCTCTCTCTCCCCTCTTTCCCCTTTCATCCCTCTCTCCCCCCCTCTCTCTTTCCCCTCTCTCCCCTCCCAACCCCTCTCTCCCCCCTCTCTCATTCCTCCCACCCTCTCTCATCCCCCCTCTCTCACCCTCTCTCTACACTCTCACCCCATCTCTCTACACTCTCACCCCCCTCTCTCTACACTCTCACCCCCCTCTCTCTTCTCTCACCCTCCCTCTCTCTTCTCTCACCCAATCTCTCATTCCCCCTCTCTCTTTCCCTTTTCATCCCTCTCTCTCCTCTCTCTCTCATTCCTCCCACACCCTCCGTTTTCCCCCCTCTCTCTCACCCTCTCTCCCTCTCACCCCTTATTAATACAGTTCACCATTGCAATCGAGAGGATGTGACGAACTACTAACTCCACTTCATAGAACAGAAATTTACTACAAATCCTTTACCGTCGCTGCTTGTAAACTCGGGAATGGCCTTCCAACGTTAATAAAAAACTATCTCTAAACACTTTTAAACCTTAAACCTTAACCCCCTTTCTTTCCCCTCTCACCCCCTCTCTCACCCCGTCTCACCCCTCTTTCTTCCTTCTCTCTCCCTCTCACCCCCTCTCTCTCATCCCTCTCACCTCCTCTCCCCTCTCTCTCTTTCCCCACTCAACCCCTCTCTCATCCCTCCCACCCCCTCCGTCTCCCCCTCTCTTTCACCCTGTCTCTCACTGCCGCCCTCTATCCTGTTTCCCCCCTCTCTGCCCCTCTCACCACCCTGCCTCTCATCTCTCTCACCCCCTCTCCCCTCTCTCTCTCAGCTCCTCTCAACCCCTCTCATCCCTCCCACCCCCTCAGTCTCTCCTCTTTCACACCCTCTCACCACCCCTTTCTCTCCCCTTTTGTTTCACTCCCTTTCTTCCCCTCTCACCCTCTCTCTCCCTTCCCTCTCCACCCATTTCTCACCACCTCCCTCTCTCACCCCTTCCCTCTCCCCCCTTCCCTCTCGCCCCTTTTCTCTCCCCCCTATCCCCCTTCCCTCGCCTGACTCTTAACCCTTTCCCCTTCCCTCCTCTCTCCCCTCTTTCTACGCTCTCTCCCCTCACTCTACGCTCTCTCCCCCCTCTCACATCCTCCCTCTCTCCACTGTCTCCCCCTCCCTCTCCACTCTCTCCCCCCTATCACCCCCACTCTCTCTCGCTTCTCACCCTCTCCCCTCTTACCCCTCCCCTCTATCGTTTCTCCCTCAGTGTGGAGAGAGAGAGAGGGGGTGAGGGAAGAGAGAGAGAGGGTTGAGAGAGTGGCAAAGAGGAAGGAGAGGGGGGGTGACAGGGGAGAGAGTGGGGTTGAAAAGAGGGGGACAGAGGAGAGAGAGAGAAGGTGAGAGGGACAAGAGTGAGGGTGAGAGGATATAGAGGGAGGGGTCAGAGGGGTAGAGAGAGGATAGAGACGGAGGGGGCTGAGAGGATACAGAGTGAGTTGGTGAGAGAGAGAGAGAGGGTGAGAGCTGAAAGTGAGGGCGTGAGAGGAGATAGAGAGAGAGGGTGAAAGCTGACAGACAGGGGAGAGGGAAGGGGTGAGTGGGGGAAGAGGGGAGACGGGGTTAGAGTGGAGAGGGGGTGAGAAGTCGGAAGTCGAGAGTTCAGGTATCAGCGGTCAGTCGTGGGTCTTTGGCCACGAATTCCGAGTGCAGGCGGAATTACTCCCCATCCCCTCTCTTTCTTATCTCTATCTCATTCTCCTTTTTCTTTTACCTGCACTGGCGCCCAGCGGGTCTCCCTCCTACGCCGGCGAATCCCTTCCCGCCGCCCCTGAAGTGCCGGGGAACATTACATCTGGCGCTCAACGTGGGGCCCGATACCGGTAATCGGGAGGAGACCGTGAATTTTGAGTTACTTCTACTCCGTTTGGAAGGTCTGTTCGTGTCGATAAGTTGGGAGTATTGTTGGTTTGATCTCATTCCCTTGTTTCACCCTCCCATGGTCCACCTTCTATTCCTGTAGTGAATCCCCTGAAGGACCTCAGGGGGAGAAGAATAGAACCCTGGTACTCCTTTCCTTTGGTTTAGTTTGTTTCGGTGAAGTCTGACAGAATGGCATCTAAACGGAGTGGAACGTCGTGGGTGAATGAGATGAGTAAGGCTGAAGCGGAATCTCACTGCCTCAGATTTGGCCTGTGCGCGGAAGGCACGCTAGATCAATTAATAACGAGACTTCGGGAGTATTGCAAGGAAAGCGATGTTTTGATGCCGACGGAAGAAACCAAATGCGGATCAAGTGTATATACTATATATACTAGAGGAGCTTTTGTGTAAACTAGTCGACTCAACCGCCTTGGATGCGGGAAAATGCCGTAATATGTGGGAGTTGGCTAAACACGCGAGTCAGAAAGGGCTAGCGTTCTCGGGAGAAGAGAATCAGCGTGTCATTTCCTTCTTAGAGCGATGTGACGATTTTCAATCATCGAATGCCGTTTCTGACGGGGTCATGTTGCGGTTGTTTCCTGATTTGCTAATAGGAAAAGCTGAGCGATGGTACCGCGTGAAAAAAGAATTGATCTCGACATACGCCCAACTTAAGGAAGCGCTTAGGGAAACTGACCAGCCGTTTAATTACGATATAAGATTAAAAAAGGATCTGTTCGCGAGAACGCAAGGTATAGGCGAACGAATAAACGATTACATGGTTTGTTTGATCTCCCTCCTACTCCGGCGAATCCCTCCCCGCCGCCCCTGAAGTGCCGGGGAACATTACAGTGAGAAAAAAGATAGAGGGGGCAGGGTAAGGGGGAGAGAGAGAGGAGGATGAGAGGGTGGGAGAGTGTAGGTTAAAAGGAGGGTGAAAGGAGAAGGGGGTGAGGGGAGAGAGAGGGGGAGATGAGAGACAGAGGGGGTGATTGGAGGGTGATGAGAGAGAGGAGGGTGATGGGAGAGAGAGAGAGAGGCGGGGTGAGAGGGGAGTCAGTGTGGTGATAGAGAGTGAGAGGGCGTGTGTCGAGAAAAAGAGGGAGGGGTGGGGTGAGTCCCACCCCCTCCATCTCCCCCCTCTCTCACCCCTCTCTCTCCTTCTCGACCCCCTCTCTCTCTGTCTTCTATCACCCCCACTCTCACCCTTTTTCCCTTTTTCTCCCCTCTCTCTTCCCTCTCACCCCTCTCCCTTTTTCTCTCACCCCTCTCCCTTTTTCTCTCACCCCCTTTCTTTCCCCTCTCACCCTCTCTCTCCTTCCCTCTCCACCCCTTCTCACCCCCTCCCCTCTCTCCACTCTCATCCCCCTTTCTCTCCCCCCTCTCCTTTCACTCCCCTCTCTACCTCCCCTCAACCCCACTCTCTCTTTCTTTCCTCTACCCTCTCACCCCCTCCCTCTCTCTCATTTCTCACCCCTTCCCTATATCTCCCGTCACACCTTCCCTCCCCCCATCCCCCCTTCCTTCGCCCCCCTCTCAACCTTTCCCCTTTCACCCTCTCTCCCCTCCTCTCTCTTTCCTCTCCGTACTCACTCTCTCCCCTCGAGAAGGGGTAGAAAGAGAGGGGAGCGAGAAGGGGTGAGAGGGTGGAGGGAGAGTGGGAGGTGAGGAAGAGATGCAGGAGGGAGACGTGGAGAGGAAGAGAGGGGCGAGTGTGAGAGAGAGGGAGGAGAGGGGCAGAAATATACGAGGGAGTGAGAGAGTGGGTTAGAGGCCAGAGAGAGATGGGTGAGAGGGGGGAGATTGGAGAGAGAGAGAGAGCTCGGTAGAGAGAAATAGGAGGGATGATGGAGAGAGAGGGGGATTAATGCGAGAGGTGGCAGAGGGAGAGATAGGGTGGAAGGGAGAGTGAGAGAGGGAGGGGAAAGGGAGAGAGGGGTCGGGGGTAGAGAGGGCGAGGGGGGGCGAGAGAGAGGGGTGGAGGGGAGAGAGAGGGGGTGAGGGTGGAGAGGGGGGAGGCAGAGGGATATAGTGAGGTGAGGGAGAAAGGCGGGGGGAGGAAGAGGGGGGAGATGGAGAGATAGTGGGGAGAAATAGATCGGGAGAGAGGATGGGAGAAAGATAGGGGAAGAGAGGGGGCGTGGAGTTGGGGAGAGAGAAATTGGGTAGGGTGAAAGAGGTGGGAGAGGGGGGAAGGTAGAGAGTGGGAGAGGGGGGAAGGTAGAGAGTGGGAGAGAATGAGAGGCGGCGAGAGGGGGGTGGGGGAAAGAGCGGAAGGAAAAAGGAATGAGAGGGGAAGAGAAGAAGAGAGAGGGGGGAGGAGGCAGAGGGAGATAGGGGGAGGAGAGAAAGAGAGGCGGGGGGAGGAGGGAGACGGGGAGAGTATGAGGGGGGAGGAGGGAGACGGGGAGAGTATGAGTGGGGAGAGAGGGTAAGACAATGAGGGAGAGAGAGGGGGGGAGAGGGAGATAGAAGGGCGAGAGAGGTGAGGGTGAGAGAGAGGGGGAGAGGTGGCAGAAATAGACGAGAGAGAGGGGGCAGGGAGTTGGGGAGAGAGGGGTAGAGAGTTTGGTTAGGGAGAAAGAGGTTGGAGAGGGAGAGGGGGGAAGGTAGAGAGGGGGAGATGGTGTGGAGAAAGAGAAGGGGTGAGATGTGGCGGGGGAAAGAGAAGGTGAGAGAAGGAATGAGGGGGGAGAGGGAGGGAGAAGAATGAGGGGGGAGAGGTAGTGAAGGGGGAGAGGAGGTGGGGGGAGATAGAAGGGGCGGGTGAAAGAGAGGGTGGGAGAGGGGAGAAAAGGAGGGCGAAGGCATGAGGGACGGAGATGGAGAGGGGAGGGGAGAGGGGGGTGTAGAGAGAAATGGGGAGGGGGAGAGGTGGGGAAAGAAGGGGGAGAGGGAGGGAGAGGGGTGATGAGAGGGAGGGAGGGGGAGAAGAATGGTAACGTGGGGAGGAGAGAGCAGGGGGGTGTGAGTGAGGGAGTGGGAGAGATAGAGAGGGGGAGGAGAGGGCAGTGGGGAGAGAGGGGGGGTGAATGTGAGGGCGTGGGAAAGAGAGAGAGGGGAGGTGAGAGTAGGTGGAAATAGGGGGAGAGCGAGTGGGGGGGAAATTTTCTAAATTTTGACGCGGTTTTGAAGTTTAAACAATACCTTGGTTGCGATGAATAGTACGACGATAACGAAAATAAACAAATTATCTAGATTGCGCACTCTGCAAAGCGTCCCCGAAAGTGGCCTTAGGTCGCAATTGTATCTTGTCTTATTAACAATTTGTCGACCTCCGTCACGGTGAGAATTGGGATTTACTCAATAAAGGAACGAGATACTCGTTCGAAATTTGGAAGAAATTCTCGATTTACATATTTTAAGGTGATGACGAAAAAAGTCTCGAGAAATGTCCTGGATTTGATATTTCCATTTCCCATAAAATATCACCTAAAAATCGACTTTTCGACGCGCAGGATTTTATTCTTTTTGAGATTAAAATCAGAAATAATTTACGTACGATCTGCGGATCTGAACACATTTGAAGAAAAAATTATATAAATTATAGCATACCCAAAATTAAAGTCGTAATTATGTGGCCTAGCGGACTGTTTTGTGACAAATTTAGTTCTCGATCCGAATAAGTTTTTTAAATATATAGGTTACAGATCATATAAGAGCTAGGGAGAGAAATTTACGGTTTTTCATTGTTGCTTGACGGATGCCATTTAACGAGGTGCAGTTCATTAAAGTATTTATGTAAACTGGAAGTTATAATTGACGGAGAGTCCGCCTGCCATAAACACGTACCGACTTAACCGTACGGATAAAACTGGGAAGAAAACCGAAAGTGTGGAGGCGACCTCGGTGTACGAGGAAAAACTTAACCGTAGAGTTAAAATTGTTGGAAAAACCGAGTGTGGAGCACCTTAATGAAAGGAATGTAGCCTGATAAGTTTTGTTAGCATAAAATTATTCGGCCCTTTACAAAAATAATCGCCATAAGCAATGTTCCTGCTGATTATCAGGGTAAAGTTTTTCAGTTCTATCCTAAATTACACCATTTTTTAAACAAGATTAAGAAAGGAAAATAGTTCAAAATAGGCTTCCCTATTCGTATATATATACCTATCAAGTCCCATTTCATTAACTTCAGGGAGTATTCATTCATTAAGGCTCGTATTTAACAGTAAGCTTCCGTTAAATGTCTAACGACATGCATTCGATGTTCTCCACGTAATTTTTTTGCTGCCGTAAGTTATGAACTCATTGCAATAATGATACGATTTCCAGATTGTCTTGGCGAATGATAACGGTTACTTCTCTCTTGGGGTCGATAGTATTTCATTCGAACTTCGATTCTCGTAACCGATATTTTTCTTCTGGTCGAGAGTGTGATTCTTAGCTTGCGGCCAAGTAAGGGTCGAATTAGGTTTTGGAAATGTCCAATGGGTGCGGCCCAAAAAAAGAGTTATATATTGTTCCCTCCGAATGAAGAATGCTAGGGCGTCTCATAAGTTTAATAAGGACGTCTGGGAGGTGGTAATTTATGGGAATCCGGTATTTTCACGTCTGGAAGAAAGTAATTTTTTTAGTTTATTCATTTCAGCGACAACATTCTAATAATTAATGCAAAAAATAAGTGAGTCCAAAAATAAAACTCTTACGTTGTTGATTTTTTCAAGTTTCACAATAAATAACAGTTATGCGGGATCCATCCATACGTTAAAATTTTAAGCACGCTGAGCAATAAACTATATTTTGTTCCAAAGAACTCTATTTATGACAATATAATATGTTTTGCTCCACAGTTGTGAAATCCGTTAATAACTCCATAAATTTACTTTGAGTGGAATATCATTCATAATTGTGCCAATGTTTGTTCTTCATTGGTTTTGTTGAAGTAATAACGAAAATAATTTAAAATATGCAAAATTGTATGCTTTTTAAATAGAATACAACCATAAATTTGCATCGAGTAGGCAAGAGGTAAATTTATTTCAAGAGAATCATAAAATACGGGAATTAAACGTTACTAGGCAAATGTTTACATTTTAGAACTTTCTTTGGAAGATAGAATCATTAAAATTAACCTCCTACATGAGCATTAAGCGAGAAATTCTTTGCTTAACTTACTACATAAACAGTGCGAATGGCTATATAAATGAAATATTTACAATTACTTTTGTGTGTTCAAAAATCGACGTCTTAATGTTACAAACGATTTTTTAACGATCGTTTGCGGTGAAATAAAAGCGTGGATCTTCCCATGGGAACACAAAGCTCACTTTCACTCATTCCATTTCACGTCAAAAGTTGGCTCGTTTCATTTGAGTAATTAGTGAAAAATTAAACAGAAGGTGCAAATCACTCAAGTGGCAAGGAGTTTACGTCCGGACTTTTTTTTAGATTGAGTAAGAAATTTAAAATTAAAGCCGTCTCTCAAAACTTTTAAGCTTAATTTCCCGTTCCTTTCCACTTCCCATTTGATCTTATATACAATCTCTCCATGACAAATGAAGAGGGAAGAGAATATGCACACTTTTCACAATGTGACTAGAACTAGACGATAGCTAAAACGAAAATTAAGTATCTTCGTAATAAAATGCAATAAACTCTTGCGCTTTGTCCTTAAATTTAAACATTAATATATTTCACGATGGAGAGTCCAGGAAATGATGTCTTATGCATGTGCGCGTAAAGCTCAAACTGAAATTTGACATTTGAGAAGAATAAAAATTCCTGTACTTGACCGAGAAGTGGGCGATTTTTTCTCCTTCTCAAATGTCAAATTCTATTAATGTATTGGTTTAAAATTAGATGCATGAAATTATGGAACATTATCCAAGTTTTTGTAAAATTCGTTTAATGCCAAATGAACAGGACACACAGCTACAAACAAATTAAATTCGTCTGCAGACCAATCGTTATCTGTGAGCAATTTCTGTAGATCACGAGCTTATATTATTAATGTAAAATTTTTTGATAATTTTTTTGCTCCCAAGATTCAACATTACACGGCAGAGAGGTATAAGTAATCGTTTAACGGCCTTCACGGATCTAAACTTTAGCTCCGTCACCAACATTCTATTCCAACGCAATTTAGTGTAGATTGAGACATCTATGCTAGATGAAGAAGCCGCGAATAACAAATTATAATTTTTTGCAGCTCTACAGGGCGTCTGGACATGTTTTTCGGGAGGACTCCGTAAGTGCGAGCGGCTAAAGGCGTAAGTCTTTTTAAAAACTCAAAGTCTATTACAAGCGATTCCTTTTTAAGGCCCTCCCTCGGGCCCGAGTTCTTTTCAACTGCCTCGTGGTTTTACACCGAACCAGAAATTTCATCCATTCTTCTGTACATATTGTGTGTGTTACCGGCGAAGTGTAAAAACCAGACATTGTATAAAATTCGTAGGCGTTCTATTCAATGCCTAAAACCTTTTGGCAAAGTATGAAAAAGTGTGTTTTGATCTAATCTTTCATATTTTACCTAGGAATTCTATACAATACCTAGGAATTATGGCGATTGAACGACTAAACGAATCTCTCTCATCACGCCAGCGGCGATTGGGTGCCCGAACAGTGACGTGTACTGTTTGTTCTTTTACGATTTATTTCATACTTTGCCTAACAGTTTTAGGCATTGTATAAATTGCCTAGGAATTCTGCACAATTTCGGATTTCATACTTTACCTATATTATATACATAATATCTTGATACTGTCCGTTGGTTGGTCCGTCCGCAGGAAAGCTCTATCTCCATAAGATAACACTTAAAAATCCCTTTTTTCGCTTGCAGGTTTTTACATTCTCCATACGTAGTATAGGGGAAAGTAATGTTTTCATGAAAAAAATCGATTTCGAGAGTTCAACGGAAATACACGTTTTGAGGACTCCTGAACATGTTTTGTCCATTTTCTCGTTGATGTCTGTGTGTGACAGTTTTTTGTGGGTGCTCTTAACTCAAAAACTATTAATCAGGTCAACGCGAAATTTTATATTTAACATTTTTATGAAGGTCACAAGAGTTGATTAGTGTTTGGTGAAAATCGGTCAGCCGGAAGTAGATGTTTATTCTTGTCACATTACTTTCTCCATATACATAGTATGTGGGCAAGTATTGTATTCATGAAAGAAATCGACTTCGAGATTTGAACGAAAATACACATTTTGAGGTCCTCTGAACACGTTTTGACCATTTTCTCGATTATGTGTGTGTGTGTGATAGCTTTTTTGTGGGTGCTCTTAATCAGGTAAACGCGAAATTTTATATTTAACATTATTATAACAGGCAATGGAATTGATTAGTTTTTGGTAAAGATTGGTCAACTGGAAGTGGGTGTTTACTCTTGCCACATCCGTTTTTTTAAATATTAACTTTAATATTTGATTAATGTAAAAATATTGAAATAAATATAGTAGGAAATTTAATTTTCTACAACCTTTGTTTGAAACATTTTCCCATATAATGCATTGTTTAAGAGATATTTTAAAAATTAATTATTTAGCTGCCACCACATATCGGCGACTATTGTTAACAATTGACGCTTAGTTACGTCTTAGTAACGCTCCTTTTTATTTTATTAATTGTAATTTTTGCATTCGGTTCGAAATCGCTCAAGTTATACGTTTAAATCATATTTATTGAAAATTTTAAGCTTTTTAACGATATGTTGCCTTGCCGACCGTGTCATTGTTAAACCTCGGGATTGTATTGGCGTCCTTCTACTATATGCGTAAGGAAAGCGTGATTTGAATGCTTTAGTACGAGAGAGAAGGTGCCCGATTTTCTTATAATTAAAATCGTGTTTTTCATTAATTTCTTTTCAGTTAACTTCACATTGAAACTTTTAGTAATTAACTATTGTATGGTTATTTTCATAATTTTTTTGCTGTGCATATTATAATTTACTGGAGTTATAAATTCGCATCGCATATATAAATTCCTTGACATGCAGATGTTTTCCGTTTACATTTTAAAATATTTCAAGGATGAGGTTTTTAACTTAGTTATGGAGATAAGATAAGAATTTAAATCTCATTCGTAAATCTCCAAAAATTACGTTTTAATATGATTTTTCACGCATTTTATTCATATTTGGCCACTGTTGTCCCAATTGTTGAATTCTAATCTTGGCCTCATCACAAATGCACCAATTTCGTGCTTTAACACAGATCAGACTTTTGTACATGGGTATAACTTATTTACTGAATCTATTAGGTAATTAGAGGTAGGAAGGAAATGAGAATGAGCAGCAATGAAGAAAGAGGAAGAGTACATAGCATTTTTATAGGATTAAAAGGAGCTGCAGTACAAAAATAACAATAATAAATTATAATTGATTATAAAAAATTTGCCAAATGGTGGGAATTCATAAAACTAAATATAGGTAACGTAATTTTCAATGTATTTCTGTAAATGATAATACAGCAAATATTTCGAACCGATTTTCTAATAGGATTGAAAAATAACATTTTATGACTTTTATTTAAATAAAATAAAGGCAATTTTCAGAAAAAATTCAAAAGTACTATATATACTATGTAGTTAAAAAATTTCGATCTTAAATATAGTCAAAACTCATTGAAGTTCATATATTTAGTTTATAGTAAGTTACTACACATTTTTCTTTTGACGGTAAATTTACTGTTCATTCACATTTTATCCTGTTTCAAGCGTTAATAAGAGTAAAACAATTCAATTATTAAGTTAAATTCTATACGTTTTCAATAACTTATATTTTGCCCAAATATTTCAAACAAATGTCTGCAAATTCTCATTATATCTTATTATTTCGATTTTCCTCTTATTTTCAGGAATTATTTGGATAATCATTGGCCTCTGATAATAATTATTTAAATAATATAATTAAAACAAAGATAACTTTAAAAAATCTGATGTGGCCACCACATGACTTTCTCCATACCTGTAATATTTTTAAAAATTTCAAATAGGTTACATAATAATAAATGTTTTAAGAAATTGCGAGAAAATTTTAAGACTACAAAGAACAGAAATAAACAAACCATAGCATTCTGATATTGGATATAGCCACAAAGCTCCAACAATTAAGAAAATAAAAAGAAGCGTTACTAAAACGTAACTAAGCGTCAATTGTTAACAATAGTCGACGGTAGGTGGCGTGTTGGTGGCAGCTAAAAATATAAGATATCTCTTAAACAATGCGTTATATGAGAAAATGTTTCAAACAAAGGTTATAGAAAAGTAAATTTTCTACAACATTTATTCTAGTATATTTACATTTATTAAATATTAAAGCAAATATTTCAAAATAATGGATAAGTGACAAGAGTAAACACCCAATTCTGGTCGACCGATTTTTACCAAAAGATAATCAGCTCCTGTGAATTTTATATAAATGTTAAATATAAAATTTCGCGTTGACCTGATTAAGAGTTTTTGAGTTAGAGCACCCACAAAAAAGCTATCACATACACACAGACAGGCATCATCGAGAAAATGGTCAAAACGTGTTCAGGGGACCTCAAAACGTGTATTTCCGTTGAAATCTCGAAGTCCATTTTTTTCATGAAAACAATACGCATGGGGAAGGTAAAAACAGTGATTTCATTGTGCATGAAAGCCAAACCAGATCATAGCATATCTTACTGATTTTTTATATCAAAATCACATATGCTTGGAATACTTTTATGATAATTCCGTCATATTATGCTAGTAATGTAATATTTCAAAATGATTTGATGTTACTTGTGAGACACATTATAACGATAAGACTCTTTTTACTCGAAATGAATCATTTATTAGTTTCATTTAAAAGTTAGTGAACGACAGTGGCGCAGCCGGGCATTAATTTAAACTTGAACTTGAAAATAAATATATTCATTAAATGACTTATGATTTTTAAAATTTAATAGCGAAGTTTATGAGTTAGTATTGGAAATTAACAAAGAAAATTAAGTGGACACTCGCCTTATGAAAAAAATTCCATTAGTTTTTCCACCCCAAAGTGAATTCCTGGCTGCGCCACTGATCGACGATTACTTTTATTCGAATGATATCACACGTTTGATATTTATAAACACATGATGTGATAGCACTTAAAAGATTTTCGAGATATATGCTAATAATTTACATGCAAACAAAGTTAATTATATACGCGCGTTCATCAAATTTGAAGTCCGAAATGATGATAACAACTCACGGGCAGATAAGAAATAAGCTCATGAACAGCAGTTTCTATTTCGAACACGTTCCAAGAGAGGATTGTGAATTCTAGAGGCTACTCGATACACAGTTCATCATCCGATTCATAATAATAGGGCCCATAACTTGGTCAAAAAAGTTCCATAAAGTTGGAGGACTCCAGACTCTGGCCCACGTAGTTCATTTTCAAAACAGAATGATCGAACTCCCCTTGTTGGTGTAACCAAATGGACGGACTGGCTCACCAATAGCTATAAAAAGGTAGGTCCGCGAATACAACGACAATAAAACATACAAGATAAATATTCCATGCGGTATGAACTGGAGGCAAATTGCACCTCGGGACGACGAGACGCAAAAAGAACGATCGCACAATAGAGATTTTTGCAAAAATTGCGACACCCGGGTTCCCATCCGAATACTATTTGGTTCCTACGATGCTTTGCTTCACGATGCTTTCATCGTGGTTTTATATCGCTTTTATTTTTAAAAATAGCTTATGTACTCGGTTTGTCTGTCCGTCCGTTCGGGCAATATAAATGGAATCCTGCAACCTGGAGAAACAAAATTTTGAGGTTATATTGATCTACGAGGGCACAAAATTTGTGGATCTACGATCAGCTGATTTGGAATTTTGTACCCCGCCCCCTCCCATAAGAAAAGCATGAAATGAATTATGAATTTGCATTTTTACATTAGATAAAATTAAGACAGACGCTCGGGGCATGCACAATTCCATAGTTGAAAGATGAGGTTCATATTTTTAAAAACATAATTGAAATCCGTCTAGAATGATTGTCGAACAATTGTTTTAATGCAGAAAAGGGGAAATATTCTGGTTTTTAACAATGGGAAGTATCAACTGCCATGACGAGTCCACTGTTTTTAAATGGGAAACATATCATTACATAGCATTGATATAATGATTTCAAGGGGAATTTATAGACTACATTACGATGCCGTCCATCTCAACCAAATATATAATCTTATGATGAAGTCACAATCCTAAAACAAGGAAGAAGCGCATTATGTAATTTGCTCTGCAATTCTTTCCTTACTTGTGTTTATCTTAAAATGGAATGCGAAGAACATGTTCCTTATTGGTGTTTGTTGTGTCAAAGTAAAATACCCTCATCGCGTATAGTGTGACTACATGTGTGGTGTGGTTGTCAATTAAATAACGTTCAAAATTTAGTATTTCTGAATGTTATCCCATGACTACAATTTTATACTTTTCACATTTAAAAATCTGATGTGGCCAACACATGATTTTCTCCATACCTGTAATATTTCTACGAATTCCAAATAGGTTTAATGATAATAAACATTTTAAAGAACTGCGAGAACAATTTAAAGACTTTACAAAGAACAAAAATAAACTAAAACTGTAGCCTTCTGATATTGGATATAGCCTCGAAGCTCTAACATTTTAAGAAAAAAATCTGATGTGGCCACCACATGACTTTCTCCATACCTGTAATATTTCTAAAAATTCCAAATAAATATTTTAAGGAACTGCGAGCAATATTTCAAGAATTTACAGAGAACAGAAATAAACTCTGTGGCTTTCTGATGTTGGATATAGCCCCGAATCTCCAATAATTAAAAAAATAAAAAGGAGCGTCAAGTGTTTACAATAGTCGCCGGTTAGTGGTGTGGTGGTGGCAGCTAAAAAAAATAGAATTTAAAATATCTCTTAAACAATGCATTGTATGGGGAAATGTTTCGAACAAAAATTGTATAAAATTAAAATTTTTACAACATTTATCCAGTACTTTTTACATTTATCAAATATTAAAGCAAATATAAAAAAACGTATGTGACAACAGTAAGCTCACTTCCGTTTGACCGATTTTTACCAAAAACTAATCAGCACGTTTTCCTTTAACGAAAACGTCAAATATAAAATTTCACGCTGATCTGATTAATAGTTTTTGAGTTAGAGCACCCACAAAATCCCGGTCACAGAAACAGACACACCCACAGACATCGAGAAAATAGTCCAAACGTGTTCGGGGGACCTTAAAACATGTATTTTCGTTGAAATCTCGAATTCTATTTTTTTCATGAAAACAATACTTTCTCTATACTTCGTATATGGAGAAAGTAATACAAAGGAGTGTTTACAATAGTCGCTGGTAGGTGGTGTAGTTGTGGCAGCTAAAAATTTACTTTTTAAAATATCTCTTCAACAATGCCTTATATGGGAAAATGTTTCGAACCAAGGTTGTAGTAAATTAAATTTCCTACGACTTTTATTCCAGTACTGTTTAAATTCATCAAATATTAAAGCAAATATTAAATAAATGGAATATATCCTTAAAAATGCGTTCTACGAAAAAATGTTTGAAACAAAAGTTATAGAGAATAACATATATGAAGTTTATAATAAACGTTTACATTTATGAAGATTTAAAGAGTTATTTGCCAAAAACCAAAATATGACTAGAGTAAACATCCACTTCTGGTTGAGCGAATGTTGCCAAAACCTAATCAGCGCTTCATTATATAGTACTATTTCTAAATATAAAATTTAGCATTGATATAAGTGTGTTTTTGAGTTAGAGCGCCCACAAAATCCTATCACATACAGACAGACACACAGACATCGATAAAATGGTCAAAACTTATTAAGGGGACCTTAAAACATGTATTTCAGTTGAAATCTCGAATTAGATTTTTTCATGAAAACAGTACTTTCTCTATACTTCGTATATGGAGAAAGTAAATATTTGGGTGCGAAAATTTTATCAAGGAGAGAATTATGCCAATAAATGTCATTGCTCGGACTTTTTCGCCTTTCCTGAGCGAGTTTTTAGCCGAGATTCAAGTTATGCTGCCAATAACCAATGGTTATTAACCATTCGACAACCGAACAAAATTCTGTAGCTATGCAATTACCGTTACTTCTGGGCCATCATTTATTTATAGATATTATAAACAACTGGATCCGTAGAAATGCGACAGTGTTCATTCATCCACTGTTACGGCAATGCAGAATATGTAAGACGAGTAGAGCCATCCATGGATGCGAAAGCGTTAACAGAGGCATGCTAACGTCTCAATATAAATTCTACGATGGTCCACGCCTATGATTGGGCTAAAACCCAGCAATTAGCTTATAGCGAGCCTCCTCCCTCATATCCTCTTCATTCTTTCCGTGGTCCCAGAAATCTCAACTCCGGTGGTCTTTCAGTCTCGGGGCCTATGGGCACGCCCTTTCAATGTCCTCCCCTCTCGAGGTGTGAAATAACATCGCCAGACCATGAGAGTGTCCACCACGACACGTCCCATGCTTGGACCTCCCACGCATCCTAGGGGAATAAGAGACAACCCCTCGGGGACCTCTCTCTTTTCACCCTGGTGCTTAACTTCCACTTCCGGAAGGAGTGTTTATAATTATCTTTTTCTGAATTTAAAGGCCAACATATTCTGTTAAATGGGTGGAGGTCTGGAAATGTTTATGAAGAGTCAGTTTAATATATTGCAAAAATAATTACGAAACAAAAAAGGGATATAATTCTATTTCAGCACTGCAAATCCCAGGACAGTTTTTAAAAAATATCTATATTTCGGCTAGCTTGAGTTTATGAAATAAAAAAAAATAATGCGCGCAAAAATTAATCACCAAGGTTTCACTTTGTTTGTTAAAAAGTATACAATCTTGACAGCATGGTGTAAAGCTGTCCGCATTCCAGTTTGAGTAGTAAATATTTTTGGGTTATTTGAAAGATTTCTCGTCAAGAGTTTAGCCTTTGCAAAATGTCCCCGGCACCTGGTTAAACCATTTGGTTGCCGTGTTAAGCCGCAGTTGTCGAGGGAACATCCGGGAAACGTTGTCGGAGACACTTCATTATGGCTGATTCCTCTCACTCTCTTCCCTAAAACACAAACGTTCCTTTTTTGGGATGCGAGTGCATCCGCATATTCTATGACGTTGGCTACTGGGGCAAGAATGGTTTAACGTTATTTCAATTAGTAGATATTTTGCCTTCATTTGTGATCGTCCTTTTTAACGGAAAATGTATGATGAATGAAACACAAAACTCTACATAATACCCTGCAAGTCACTAGACATGTCGGTGGCAGTAGGTGCAGTGCGCCTGGCTTTAAAAAAATCAAACTTTCAAGCTTGCATATCCTATTGAGGTCTGTTATCGCCAAATAAAATTGAGTAAAACTTCTCCATTAACAAAAGGTGTTTTTTATAGTTTTTCCTGTAGCGCAGGAAGAAACCACAAGGCAGATCCAGTTGACTGATTTCATTTCTATCGATCAATCGCAAATTTTAACTTTGATAGTATTTAAGCAACGCATGTTTGATATTATTTGTAGTTAAGAGTCTACCTCATCCTTAATGATTGATTTATTATTTTACTTATAATTTCTTTTAATTTTTTCATATTCTACGAAGCCATTTTCAAATAAACTTTTCCTCCTTCCTAAACATTACTTGGCTTGTATTTAAACTAAATTAGGGAACTGATACTATCATAATCAAATTAAAAATACACTTCCCATTGAAATAGCTTAGGTATTGGCAGGGTAAAATGATCTCTCTTTGATATCATTAGTTTGCTGAAAATCATTGGCGTCGCTAAGCACTTGCCAACAGTACGTGTCCTATTCTACTCTACTGAGCCCGGAATTCATTTGGTGCACTTGGAAAATTGGAATGGGAAACATTTTATGTAATAATTCTAATTATTATTGACGGCTGAAGTTAATTTACAAACATTTTCTCCAACTTTAAAACTTCGTTTCACGGCAAAATACTCTTTCAGAAATTTAAATTTAAGACATATCCCTGAAATATAGAATAGTTTAGAATGAGTGGATTCCTATTTGTTTGTAACAAACCAGATTTTCTCGGATCGCTCTACATATTGCAGCCCCAATCCTTAAGTTACCCAAGTGCGTGTGTAGAATCTATATCGGTTTTACATAGAGGTAACATTTTATTCTTAACGCGTAGCAATGGGCTTAAAATCACTTCATTCATTTAGATCGCTACTTAATTGTTTACCTATGGAAATGAGGCCTTAATCTCCTAAGTACCTAGGGACGCCACTGCCTAAGATGGTATGTATAATGCCAAGGGCTAATAAGAAAACTAATTAGGGTTCTCGTTAGAACAAAGAATACGATTTAATTTTGGCGAGTCATAAGGTAATAGGATTAAATGTTATGTCTACCTCACGAAATGCTTCATAGAAACAAAACTGCCAGTTTCAGCTAATTGAATCGTCGGATAAACCGTTAAGTTTGCCGCACGCAAATGTTGAAAGGGATACAAAACACGTATTTCGAAAGCTAAGCTATCATCAACGCAATAGTATCGTGTGTGTACCAAAACTATCAATTGAGCCAGTCTCTTTCAATTAGGAAAAATGTCCTCCAAAAACAATAAGCTCCTTCTAACCCTTAATGAGTAGAGCCCTACCTATTTAATTTCGCTTTTTATTTATTCTCTAGTACCTTTCCTCTAGAACATGCGCATGCTCTTTGTCTGTTTTCCTGTTAACATTCAAATCGGTTACTCGTAGAGGTTTTCCGAAAATTCTTTTCGTGATGCATAATGCCAGAGAAATCATATTTTTTCACGAAGTAGAATGTTTCATAGTTGGTCATTTTTTTCCGAAACTGGCGATATTTGCTGAAAAATCCTGATTTTTATTGGACATTTCTACAAAGTTTAAAATATTAGAGGATTTCAGTTTGTACCGAGGCGTAAGATTGATCTTGGTTTTACAATTTTATGGGATGCTATAAACCAGTGGTGCCCAAACTACGGTCCGCGGGACACACAAACAATTAATGGACACAATGTAAGATGAAATTAAAATATAAAATTATGTGTATACAATAAAAATATAGTCTTTGCCCCTTAATTCCCATAATAGATTAATACGTTTAAAACAACAGATTGATCCATAACTAAACCCTTTAGTTTGTTAAAATTATTCTTCGATTTAATTTTCGGCTGGTTGTAGCCCGCGAAGAGGGGGGAAGTGGCTATGTGGTCCTCGATGCGTGCAGAAATAGATTATATTCTAAAAATTGTTGTTACGAATCTTCGTTGTAGTAACTAGTGCGAACGCAAAATCTATTTCTATTTTACGTCGACGAAGCCTAACGTCCTATTCCTAACACGTAACAAAGGGATTAAAATCATTTCATCAAATCAGATCGCTATTAAAACTCTTACCTGGAGCGTGAAATTCTCACGGGATCGATTTGACGCGCGAAGCTGCGAACTAAAAAAGAAATGGGAGTAAAAGGTTCTTGAAAATGATGAGACGATTAGTGCGGGCTGATCTTTATTTTGATGGATTGGGGAGCCGTTGGAGGAGAAGAGATTGGAGAACCGCAATTCGGAGAATTTTATAACCGATTTACTCGTTGATGAGGTGCAAATATTCAATCTAAAACTCCTGATTATGTGGGTCGATTCGATAATGAGGGATGAGGGAATTAGAACGTGGAAGCGATCGTTTTAAGGGTCGCTTTTATCCCAAAATAATGTATGAACGTCAACGGAGCTTATGATGCTACTTGCTAGAGAAGGGGTCTGCAACATTTTCAATGTGGCGAGCACCAAGCTACATTCTAGAGCACCCACCGAGCACCACTATATTTATGTAAAAGTAGATCATAAATTAAATTAATAACAAAGTGATTGAAAATGTCCTTTCGTGCGTTTAGGAAGAAGACAGGCGAACAAATCGAATTAGTAGTACCTACTAGAAGTCGCTAAAGAGCAACGCGGTGCCCGCGAACACCACGTTGCGGATTCCTGTCCTAAACCATGGGTATAAAACGTTCAGCTCGCGGACAGCATACGACCGATGTTGGGTATTTATGCGGCCCGCGAAGCAAGATGATTCTCACTATGGTTTGGCCCAAACTCAAATTCTTTTTTTATGAAATATTTTTAAATGGTCTAAGAAATTTAAGAAACGCGTAAATCAACTCTAAATATTAACAATAACGATTTTTCGTCTCGATTCAGATTTAACGTACGATTACGCAATCAAAGATAATTAAGTTACAACTATGAATAGCTTCATGAAACGTTTTCTCCGATAAACTAGAGTTTAATTTATAACAAATATCTTAGATTTGTTCGCGTTACATCCATTCAAATCGCTGTATTAAGCCCTAACATATTTAACCCCTTAAGATTTTCATTATTTTTATGCTATAACACTGTAGATGCTGCACCAATTTCCAAATTTTCGTCTTTCGCGATTAGTAATGTTTATTACATTCGATTCTAAGCGGAATATTACGGCAATGATAGACAAAAATCTGTGACAAGTATCGAGAACAGTATTGCGTCGGTTTCACGCAAACTGAATGTAATATTCCGTCAGAAACCGTTAAGGGGTTAACACTTGAGAGTTTGCGTGGCTTTTTATTTCACAAGAGGTCTCGAGGAATCATTTTACAAATGGAGTAATTTTTAAATGATTCATATTAATAAGTAAGGAAAGAGCTGCTGAAGCAGACAGTAAATGGAGGTTTTTTCATAAGAGTCAGATTACTGAATCGACTGGCAATATAAGTCTCTAGCTGCTTTCGTTTAGGAGGAGTTAGTGTGTCAGACAGACAGACAAACTGAACGTATAAGCGGATTTTTTTTAAACTGCTAAAATTGAATTCTTTTATTACATACATTTTTTCGCGATTTTATATCGACGCAACTTTGAAATGTACCAGAAGGGAGCCAAAAATGCTCAAAGGGCGAAAAGGTCGAACTCCATTGATTCAAAGCATATGATGGGAAACGTTAAAAATTCACCGTCGACATTTCAGAAACGCATTTTTTGCGAGCAAAGCGACAAGCGCTAGGAAAACATCCTTTTAACGATACTTTGAAGACGAAGACCATTCCTCCAAAAGATATCCATCCGGTTCCTTCGGAAGCAAATCAACACAAATTACTTTTAGCATTTCGCCTTACGGAAAAGCTGATCTGGCGATTTCGCAAAAACGCAGATCCTTGACCGCGAAAAGGAAACTACGCAAGTCATCCTCGGGACGAATGATGCTAAATATCCTCCCATTCGTTTCCTGCACTCATTTTTATGGAGTGAAGTACGTAGGACAAGATTTCAAAGGATAGGTTGCCGTATGGGGTTTCAAAGGAACACTTCTCGATATATCTCCCCCTGGATGTTTACCCTTAAATGGGTAGAAGAGATCTCTTTTGATCTCTTGTTGCCTTGTCGACTGATGTAATCCCCGGCGCAGTTCGAGGCCCGTGCCATTTTCTCTCGAGTAGATGACGGGGCAGGTGAGGCGTATTATGGGCGGGGTAATACGAGGCACCGGGTACATGCAAGGGGCTGGGAGGGTCCAGGGTCCATTGTTCTCAGGCCGTGTCCATTTCTAACGCGCGCGGGGATGGAAGCTTACAGGCAGGAGACGAGTATATCTCGTGAAATCAAACAGAGCCAACCGATGAGAGTGGCCAAAGTTTATTTTGCCAACTCGAAAATCAGTCGACATAGAATCAGAAGGCATAACGGGTATTGTGAGTATTATACCTCAAATGTACATACCGTCTCAAGCTAGCTAGTATATTTTTGTTTCGATTTCGTCTATCGCTGATTTTTTAGACAAGATGAAGCCGTTAAACTAAAATATTTCTGACTTATTACTCTGCGTTTTGTAGTCGCTGTTATAATTATGAATAAATGGAAGAAATCCGACTTTTCGAACTTCACTTTAGAGAAAACTTTCTTTATTCAGAAAATGAAACTTCAGAGGGAAAACTGTTAATTTTGATTTATATAACCACACACAGAAATGCAAAGCATCACACTTGGATAACTAATTCATTGATGCACTTTAATTTGCTTATCCTTTGGTTAGATGCTTTTATGCCCTGCAATGACGCCATCCATGTGAAGCAGTTAAATAAACTTAAATTTATGGAGAACAAGGCTAAATTATTTCTTTCAATACATTAAGTTACCGGCAATAAAAGGGTATGCATTTTGTTTCAGTGAATGTATAAAATGATCATTTCGAGATAATTGAATGCACGAGCATAACCAAAATTCAAAATTAGCACAAATATTTCTTCATATATATATATATATATATATATATATATAATATTTTATATATATATTATATTACATATATATATATAGTGCAACCTCGATAATCCGAACTAATTAATGCAAGAGCGTGTTCGGATTACTGGATTCTAAGTAAATGACCACGTTTTTAAGAAAAAAATATTTATTATAATATCTTTCGCCACACTATTTTTGAAAAATTCTACCCTATGGAGCCAATACTTAAAAGGAGCGTCACATAAACATTAAATTAAAAAACCATCCAATTAAGGCAATTATTGCAGCAGAAATATTTTGAACGATTTCATTTCAGTAAAAATACTTAAAAGGTGGTGAATCATAGAAACGGATTAAAATAAAAGGTTTAAATACAAATCTAAACTAACCTCTTCAATTGAAATTCTGCACCGATTACGTTTGGTATGTCCATAAGTCTCTAAATAACACCCGCATCATTAACAGAGAAACAGTAAAAATCAATATTCATGTAAAATAACGAGGAAAAAATTTATTATGCATTAAATTTCTGTAAATAAAACGTCAATTAACGTACTTGCAGTTCAATAAAATGACTATGAGAGATCCGCGTTGTTGGGCGGGAAAATTGTACTCCACACTGGGCCGCGGCAGTAGGAATGAGCGGCCGTGCCGATATCGCTCATTCCTTTTAAAACAATGTTTCAAAGGATCATCTATACCAGTGGTGGGCAACCTTTTATGCATGGTGGGCCGCATTGGTTGCTGCGAATTCTTCGGCGGGCCGCATTGGCAAGTTGTCAATGCTTCAGCGAGCCAGATTAGATTTTAAATCGGACGTCAACAAGAGATTCTGGGGATCACATCAGTGAAAATCACGTCAAAGTTAGTTTTTTAGGGTTAAAATTTCAGTATTAAGTGTTTTATTGTCGTAATCTGAACGTATAAGATATGAATTAGGGTTAGACCTCTTTTTGATCATAGCTTCGCGGGCCACTTAACATGCTCTTAAGGGCCGCATGCGGGCCGTGGGTTGTTCACCACTGATCTATACAGCAGCAAAATAAAAGCTTCAAATTTCACTTTCCGACGCTCGCTTCGCTTAACCGACACTTTACCCCTGATGTTGGGAAACAGTTTGGATTACTGGGAGTTCGGATTACCGTGGGTTCGGATTATAGAGGTTGCACTGTATATATATACAGGGTGTCCCAGAATGACCGTATAAGAACCTAACCACGGGAATCCTCGCAAAATTTGAAGACAAAAATGTTCTCTGTTTAAATGTCGGCAGACTCCTTGTTTCCTCAGAAAACGCGATTTAATTAAACGCGATGTGGCAACACTGCACGTGGGAAATGGCGGGTTTCATATGAATAAGAGCATACTCTATTCCAAAATAGTGTTAGCACGACCTGTTGCAGATAAACGACCGAGTATTAATGAGTATCACAGGCAGTTCCCGCTTTTCGTCGCAGTTTTCAGGAACGCAACCCTACGAATAAGCGGGGACTGCCTGTACTTCATTAGGTTGGCAACGCTGGCAAGCGGCAACGTCATGCAGCTCCTTTTCCCCATACGATTACACCTCCTTGACCATTACCCTCCGTATCTCTGATATTTGTAGAAGAATGGTGTAAACCTTCGATGAATATGCCGATATGTACCTGATTTTTGGAGAGAGTCAATGCGTAGAAAACGCCGCTGCACGTTTGTATGCGGAACGTTTTCCTGGACGTCGTCATCCAGGCTACAATGTTTTTTTTCGTCTTGACCGACGCCTTAGGGAAACTGGGCAGTTAGCATCGCTTCAACCTTTTAATGCGGGGCGTAACCGAAGAGTAAGAACCCAGAAAAATGAAAATGTTGTACTAGAAGAGGTACGGGAAAAGGCAGCAACATCGGTTCGCCAGATATTTGAGCGAACGGGACTGACACGTTCAACTGTCCATAGAATTCTCAAAGATGACAATTTATATTCTTTTCACTACACGAGGGTGCAAAGTTTGACACCCGAAGACCATCGAGTGAGATTCTGCAATTGGGTCCTATAACAGCATGAAGAGGATCCGAATTTTGTTTCGAACGTTCTATGGCGTGACGAGGCCACATTTTCAAGAGAGGGTGTGGTAAACCTTCATAACGAACAACTTTGGTCCGTTCAAAATCCTCACGCTGCACGTGCAAGATCATTTCAACAGCGATGGTCAATCAATGTATGAGCCGGAGTTTTAGGGGACCAAGTCATTGGCCCCTATTTACTTCCGGAAAGATTATGTGCGCAGACATAATGTTTTCTTACAGGAAATTCTTCCAAATCTGATGGAAGATGTCCCCCTACACGTACGCCAGCGGATGTGGTATCAACATGATGGGGCACCAGCGCATCGTGGGATAGATGTACAACGGCATTTGAGCGCCACTTGGACGAGCCGCTGGATTGAGCGCTAGGTCTCCAGACCTGAAACCTATGGATTTTTTTCTGTGGGGTTATTTAAAAGGCATTGTGTACGATAAAGACCAGCCTCAGGATATTATGGAAATGACAGCACGTCTGCATGCTGGAGTTGCGACAGTAAATACGCAGACGTTGCAAAGTGTTCAAAAAGACATCCGTCGTGCACAAGTTTGTATTTCTGCCAACGGTGCTAACTTTTTAGCAGTTACTCTAAGTCAATTTGGCTAAATAAATACATTCTTTGTGTGGTTATTTCTTGTACTTATCACTGAATGATGTTATTAGTAAAATTTCATGTTAATTAAATACATTTAATCCATACATTAGAAACGTGAGAATAAATGAAGAATAAACCAAAGAAAACTAAGTGAAGCAACTTAAAATTTAAAGAAAATAAACTAAAAAACTAAATGAAAAACAAAAGAGAAAACTTATTTGTTTTGGGTTGTTTAGTATTGCTGTATGATTTCTGTAGTTTAAGTAGCGTTACATTTGTTCATAACACTTTATGTAAATGCACGCATTTAGTGCCTCGTATCCTTGTGGGCTGTTGTTAGCAACCGCTTATTACGAGTTGTTCCACGTGCAGTGTTTCCACATCGCGTTTTCTGAGGAAACAAGGAGTCTGCCGAGATTTGGACACGGAACATTTTCATCTTAAAATTTTGCGAGAATTCCCGTGGTTAGGTTTATATACAGTCATTCTGGGACACCCTGTATATTACATATATATATATATATATATATATATATATATATATATATATATATAACATAATGTACTCTTAGACAGTTTATTTAAGTAAACAGAAAATGTTATCTTACGAGAAATGGAAATCGCCCCCCTTGAGTCGAATCCGGGTCTTTTTCCGTATTTTTTTCGTCATTAAATTTTTATATCTGAATCAAACATTCCTGCGAAATTTCAACTTTCCACCTAATCGGGAAGTTAGTTAAAAACGCGTTAAAAGTGCCACTGATGACATCAGCGTTATACACAAATACATCTAGGCTTTAATTATAGTAATATATATATTCTTTATTAGAATGGCTTCGAGATTTCCTAGAAGTAACAATGATCCATTTAAATAAGAAGCCGAAGGAAATACGTTGCAATGATCACAGACCGATTTGCCTACTATGGCACGTGTCGAAGATCATCACAAGAATACGCACTAAAAAGCTGAAGATATCCAAGGAGAAGATCGATACGATTTCAGAAAAGGACGAGGAACCAGAGATGCTATAGGAATATTAATAACAATCATATCAGAAATGGCAATATTGGTGCATATGTTTTATCAACTGGCAGAAGGCCTTCGATAGAGTAAATTGGGCAATGTAAATGAGGATATAGGTGTGGAATGTAAAGGCAGGAGGTTGCCCAGGAATCTGTACGTGAATCAAGTCATAAATGTCAGTTTGTCAAAGCAGTCGAACCTGGGACACTTATATGTAAACGAAAATAGTTTTCTCAAGTTCTCCTAGTTGGCAGAAACAAAATGGCGTTTACAGCATTTCTCTATGAGAAACTATTCAAGAGATAGAAGGGGGGTCGGACGGACAGACAGACGGACTGACAGACATTTAGCAATTATATATAAAAGATTTTTTATATTACTAGATTAGCATGCCAATATCTGTCTAACCACATAGTATATTGGAATCATCAGAGCGAGAGATGCAAAATGTACCAATGGAATAAGGACTGGAACAGCGAAAGCAAAAGAAAAATTTAACTAAGAAACTGATAAAATTCTATGCTCGGAGTATCGCTCTGTATCAAAATCATTGATACTCAGGAGTGATTATATAAAATACTTGATCAGCATCGATTGGCAGAAAAACGAAGTCTCGGTGCTTTCGTTAACGAGTCGTAGTGACAGAAAGCCGGACCTCCAAAAAACAGGTACATAACGAGAGAATGCTAAATCGAATGGCGAAAAAACGAAGTCTCTATCTGCTTTCGTTTAGGTCAGTGTTTCCCAAACTTTTCGACATTACGTCTCCCCTTTGGTTTTCACGTAACCCTCACGCCCCCTCAGTTATTAAATTGAAACAAATGAAACATTTGGACGCATATTATTGCTTATATGCATTTTATTTATCTGTAACATTTATTACATATTTTGTAACAGATTTATAATATTGTTAATGATCAATTAACTTATAGTTATTTACCTAAATATCAGATGCATAAATACCATGCATTGCACGGAAAGGATTTCTATCTCTGGCGAGGAAGAATTCTGACAAATACTGAAAACTACTCCAAGATTTTTAACATCAGGATTAACAATTCTGACGGGTGCTAACGAAAGAAATTATTAAATGCGGCTAAAAAAGCGTTTTTCAACTGTATTTCACATAAAAATTGATATTTTTTCTCATGGCCTCACGCTCCCCCCTGTAAGCACCTCACGCCTCCTGAGGGGGGCGTGACCCCCCAGTTTGGGACCCACTGGTTTAGGAGGAGTTAACTCGACAGTCAGACGGACAAACCAATCGTATAATGTGATTTTTAAAAAAGATAAAAATACGCAATCATAAAACATTTTTGACTATATATTGCGTTACATACTCCAAAACATACTAATCTGACAGTGAGACAATAATTTGGATATACTATATAATACATACTATTTAACTTGTTATATGAGATAAATTTCGTTCTTTAATCAGTACCTCCGTTAGGCTGTTCCTTAAAAATCGATGCCTGAAAAATTGTAATGCTGAGTGCTTATTTTTTCCTATTGTTAAGGGAAAACTGAAAAATTTTACCGCTCCCGGTGCACGGGAACATTGTGATTCCATACGGGAAAGTGCACTTGTTGCAGTGAGGAAAATCGTTCCCTTTTGGGAAAGAGCGTGAATCCCCACCAAGCTTGAAAGGAATATAGTTTCTATGGCCATGTCCCTTCATGATGAGTGGAGGAAGCTACAGTGGAATGCTCACCGGCGGAATTCAAAACAGGTGTGGATGGAGGCAGAGTTTGAAGACAAGTTCGACGATCTTTTCGATACTGCACCTGCTAATGTCATGGATCTGAGCATGGCAACTATTGACACGAAGCTTCATCAGAAAGAAGTAAGGTAAGAAAGGAAGCAAAAGGAACAGGAAAGATTGGAACATCATCGGGTGAATGAAGAAAGGTGAGTCCAAGTTGAGGAACAAAAATGAAAAATGTTTCCATATTATTACTCGTACTTCACATGAGCAAAGTTCATACATAATCTAGGTACCTCTGAGAAAGCAGGACGATTCTTTAAGATTTTTTCCAGATTTCGATTGTACATATGTTCCTTTTCGGTTCAACTTGTTTAATTTTTTCTTACAGATATGCAACGTTAACTAGACATTGACGAACTAGGTGAGTGGGATGATTACACATTCAATGAACCTGAGACAGATTGACCCGACACCGACGATACAGAGATCAAAGACGCCAAGACACAAGAGTCTGCATTGATTCCAAAGAAAAGGAGAGCCATTGTTGACATCATGACACCAAAACTTGCAGCTGCACTAGATGCCGGGAAAGTAAGCAACAGAGTAGCAACGAAAGTAATTGCTGCTGTTGCTGAGGCATGCGGGAAGGATCTGAAGGATGTCAAAGTGAACCTTGGCACTGTGCATCGCACAAGGCGACGTTTGAGAGAGGACATGGCCCAAGCATTAAAGGCAGAGTACCTAAACCAGTTAGGCGCAGAAGCAAAGCTGGTAGTGCGCTGGGATGGGAAAAGGATAAAATAAAATCAAGGGCAAACTGTGACAGATCGGTTACCAGTTCCAGTCACCGCCCCAGATAAACCTGAACAGTTGTTGGGAGTACCTGCCCTCAAGGAGGGTACTGGGGAAGAGCAGGCCAAGGCAGTTGCCTCCCTGCTCTCTGAGTGGGAACTGAGCGATCGTGTACAAGCGATGTGTGCCGACACAACCTCAGCTAACACAGATAAGGGGTTTTTAAAATCGACAATACTCTTTTCAATGTACTATTACTTTACTTCTAATGATAATTTTCGTCTGACGGATATAGGTTGTCTGAAAGGAGCCTGCACACAATTGGAACTGCAGCTGGCCCTAGATCTGCTGTATTTACCATGCAGCATCATATGCACGAGCTTGTCATGAAGGTTGTATTTGAGGGTCTGGTATATTCTTCCTCCGGTCCTGAAGTAACTATCTTCTGCTGTTTCCATGACGAGTGGCCAAACGTAGACCAAACTAAATTTGAAACGGGAATGGATGATGCATTGGCAGCACTGTATCTGCAGGAAAAGACTACCGATGGCTGCAATTTTATAGCAGAAAAATTGAAGGTACAGTACTAAACTAATATGTGATTTCTGTCTATTGTGCATCCGCGTTCATCCTAATCACATTAACTTGTGATCATTACAGGAGAATCACAGCAGGGGAGATTACAAAGAGCTGCTGTAGCTGTCTGCCATTTACTTGGGAGCCACGCCGGCGGAGGAGGTGGAGTTCGTCCGTCCTGGAGCTATACACGTTGCCCGCTGGATGGCAAGGTGCCGGTACTTTTTGAAGATTATGATGTTCTGAGAACAGTTCCACCTAACGCCTCACGAGGGGAATGGACTTCGTCAGGTTTGCATCTTTATAGTGGTGCACTACATCAAGGTGTGGTTCATGGCACCATTAGACATCGCTGCTCCCTTCCAAGACCTAAGCTTTCTCAAGGCATTAGTCGCCTACCAAAATGTGAATGGAAAAATTTCTAAGCTTGCCTCTGAGAAGTTTTCGGGGCACCTATGGTACTTGGAAGGGGAGTTGCCTGCATTGGCCCTCTTGGATCCCAACATACCGCTAGAGACCAAGCAGAAGATGGTCGTCGCTATCAAGACTGAGGAGGGGCCCTCTGAGACGTGAAGGCGCCCCACTGTGAAGCCAAAAGACCTTCCTGATTGGAGCAAGAAAGGCTTCGAGGATTTAGTGACCCAAAAATCACTTCGTCTGTTCACCAGGTTTGGACTCCGCATCAAATTCCTTGATGTGGACCCAGCAGAATGGGATTCCCACGAGGACTATTTGAAGTGTAAAGAATTTTTTTCTGACCTAAGTGTAGTGAATGATGTTGCTATTACACAAGACTATGTACCTCTCTTGCGCTCCGAAGAAGGAACGCAATCCCTCATCCAGGTGGCAAAGGATTATCGCACAAAATTCCTCAACTGTGCCAAAGAAACTCTCTAAAGATTTGTAATTCTGTTCTTGATGTAATATAACTTGATTTCGTTATACCTCTGTGATCATATTGTCCCAATCACAATTTCTCCGAGTTATTTTAATTTGTAACACAATACAGAAGAATAAACTATTATTGCATCAAGTTAACCAATTTTTTTATCGAAACTGATACGTTCAATCCCGATGAGGCGATAGTTAGAAATGAGATAGAGCGATGAGCTTTTGCACCCAGTATCTCGAACCCAAAAGGTAAAAAATAACACTCAGCACTACCAATTTCATTCAAAATTCAATTTTTGGTGTATTTAAGGAACACCTTAACCTCCATGCATGGTAAAAAGTTATATAAAAGAGAGGCTATACGTTAGTTTTTTATTAATCCATATTTTCCGTAAGAGAAAGCACTACATGATTATATTTGTTTCATATTTTGGAAGAAAAGTACGTTCAAATTTGACCTGCACTTTATTTTGTTTGCATTTGGAGGCTAACGCAGAAACTTGCCAAGATATTTGGTATACATATTTTACTCTTTGCGTCCGTAGTAAAAAGTAAAAGTCCTGGTAAAATTTGAAGCTCTTTACAAGGAAGGTAATAAATGTTAAAAATCGCATTTGTTGTTCGAACAGTGTCATGTCATATCAGAATTGTTCGTAAAAACTCCTTAAATACGAAAAAATAAATTCGGTTGGCTCACTTTGACCTAATTCTCCGAATGCCTGTGTGTTATAGATGATCGATTAAGACGTCCTTGCCAACATCCCTCAGCCTTGGCATCGCTTCAATATTCCTCTATAGGTGGGACTAAAGGTGGTCTTGTTGGGTCACCATCCCCCACCATAATCTCTATTTAGTACCCGATCCCTATCTCGTCAAGATGGCGTGCTAAAATAATACTAAATCGACGGCACCCGAGCTAAATATAGACCGTAGACGTAGGATTAAGCTTTCGGATCCAGTAGCTTTGCTTAAGTAATTACCCATAACTTTGTCTCATCAGTGTTTGAATTCGTTTGACAGTTAGAGATTATCTTTTTAAAAGACTAGCAGGCTCGCCATCATCTTATTCATCCGTGTCATGGATTTAATTGTTTTTATTTCTTATTTCATGCCGTCTTGTTGCATACATTTCATTATTTATGTCACCGTTGATCAAGCAGAGTAAGTTTAGTTGTTATTGAACCGGGCGTTATCGAGTTATTATTGTACATACATAAATACATACGTGTGTGTTTAATGCATAGAATTTGCAGTTGAAATAATTAAGCCTCGTTAGACTATACGGATTACTAATCAGTTGAGATAAAAAGATCAGGAATAATACCATCTAATATTAAATAGGAAAAAATGAAATTATTTATTTGCCAATTAAACAAGTCTCTTATTAAGTTTCCTCCATTCAGGCGTAAAGATGAAACTGAGAAGAAATGTTTTTGTAAAAAAATAAATATAGTGCTTCTAGCGTGAGAAGATGTGATCATAAAAGAGAAGTCCGAAATGTTATCACCATGTAACTACACATTTCAAAGTTAAAAATCACGAAAAGAGAAAGGGAAAATCTCAGATATATTTTTAATATAATTACACCTGTTAAACTTGTATAGCTTCTTTAAATTACTACATAAATAAAATCCGAGATAATTTAGGAAAGCAAGTGATATTTCACAGAACATGCCTTATTGAGATCAACCGTCTAGCGTCAAATTAATGACATTGGTAGCTCCCACAGACACAAAACCATTCATTAAACCAATACCGTATTTCAATCGCAAAAAAATCTTCTTCAAAGAAAATTCTCGTTAAGAATCAAAGATCATCAAATTTCCGTTGTCGGCGGAAACTAGATATTTAAAATGTGAATATTATATGGTAAACTCAACCGTATTATGGTCGTTGGAGTTTCCTACGCCTTTAATTCGATTTATGAATATTAAAAATACAATTTTACACCATACTTTAATACATAATACATTTCATACGTTCATAATATACAAGCGATTTTTCAATGAACGCGAAAGAATGAAACTTTTGAAATCGGATCCTTGCCATTTGATATATTTTATCTTACTCAAACTCCACAATAGGTCTCGCCATCAGCTGCGTTGCTTAGCAACTTGAGCCATCTCCTCGGGTACGGATCATTAGTCTACGAGCGGGGATGAAGGGGAGAAACCTTTGGCTTCTGGGAATATTCATCGCTTAACATTTACGAGATTAAGCCAATTGCTCCCTTACAGGGGATCGATTTATTTTCTTAAATCGCTGTTCCCAAATATTATTTCGATCTTTTCCGGACATTCTATGGAAAGCATTATAGAATATTAGGGAGATGACCATTGAAATTCAACGGGAAAGTTTTTTTTAAATGAAATTCCTTGAATACGACAAATTTTCGGGTTAAAAACTGATCTGTTGATCGATTCGACGCGTATTCCAAAATCGATGGCGGGAAAACAAACTTTCGTTCTTTTAGGCGCCCGTTGTTTCAAGTCTCGAACTCCTATGCCGATTCTAAGTAATTTTAATATGCGAATGATTAATGTTCTACATTCAAATGTAGTCATCTTAAATAACGCAACGAATGTTGTTTACATTGGTTGCTATGAAAATCATTTCCCTCTCCTTTCTTCACTCTCTCGTATTAAAAGCATTCAAAGCACGCTTTCACCCGTAATGATTGAAATAACAATAGGATTTCGAGGTTTAACAATGTACTTGGTTGGCAAGGCAATCGTTAAAATGGCAAGATTTCTCCAAAATATTTGAATTAAATGTTTAACATGAGGGGTTTCGAATTGTAGACGGAAAACAATGAACAGAATAAGAAACTCCATATATATATATATATATATATATATATATATATATATATATATATATATATATAAGATTACACCTACGATCTTTGAATCTAAACCATTATATATATGTACAGGGTGTCCGGTGACTTTATGTCATAACTTCGGGATCTTATTCCTTAAGTGATTTTGAGTAAAAAATGTCATATGAACATGGGTCCGATTCTCATTTGTTACCGAGTTACGGGCAATTGAAATTATCTCGTCCTTTGATTTGTACAACTCAATGGCTGAAAAAATGCATTGTTTAAATAATTATTCGTATACATTTTTAATTGTTGAAAAATGTATTATTTAATTAATCATCCGTTTACATTGTTACTTAATCCATTGTTACAACAGTGAGAAGCATGACGCTTGCACAACAGACGTGGACGTAATTTGCAAGCTCGCAGGTAGAACGTAAGCTAGCGTTCAGTGTAGTGCGCTGTGACACGTGTGGTATCATTAGCTTTTAATAATGCCGTTTACATTTTCAAATTAAGAGTATGCGGATATGTACTTCGTGTACGGGTTTTGCGATGGAAACTCCGTTTCTGCCGTTTACGACGATTTCCACAAAGAAGAACACCAGATCGACGTACTTTTATTCAAGTTCACCGACATTTACGAGAAAATGGCTCATTTCCGTGTCTTTGAGAGCTAAACGTCCAGTACAAGTTAATGTGGATGAGGAGGAAAACATTATTCAAATGGTTCAGCGAAGTCCACGTCTTAGTACACGAGGAATGTCCGCCCGCCTCAACGTTCCGCGAATGAGAATCTGGCAAACATTACACGATGAGGGACTTTATCCATATCATATCCAGCAAGTTCGGGACCTTCAAAAAGACATTTCTCTGCAAACACGACTTCAGATGTACTACCAGCATGACGGGGAACCCCCCCATTTTAGTAGGAACGGTATGCTGTATCTTAACAAGAAGTTCCCTAACCGATGGATCGGTCGTGGCGGTGCGCAGGATTGGCCACCGAGGTTTCCGGATCTCACTCCGTTGGATTTCCATGTGTGAGAGCAAATGAAAAACATTGTGTATGAAGCCAAAGTGAGCACGAAGGAAGAGCTTATTCAGCGAATTTTCGATGCTGCGAGACGCGTTAATAACGCTGCAGTTCTTCGTGCTGTTTCGCGTTCCCTACTCAAACGGGCCAGATTGTGCATCCAAGCTGAAGACGGCCATTTTGAACAATAGTTGTAACAATGGATTAAGTATTAATGTAAATGAATGATTATTTAAATAGTTCATTTTTCAACAATTAATGTATACGAATAATTATTTAAACAATGCATTGTCCAGCCATTGAGTTGTACAAATCCAAGTACGAGATAATTTCAATTGCCCGTAGCTCTGTAACAAATGAGAATCGGACCCATGTTCATATGACATTTTTTACTCAAAATCACTTAAGGAATAAGATCCCGAAGTTATGACATAAAGTCACCGGACACCCAGTATAATGGTTTAGATTCAAAGATCGTAGGTGTAATCTTTCTAATTTAGATCTCAAAAAGAATAAAGGCCTGCAATTCGAAAAGTCGATTTTTACGTGTTATTTTATGGGAAATGAAAATGTCTTCCTTGGAGTCAAATCCAGGACTTTTTTCGAGATTTATTTCCGTCATCACCTTAAAAAATGTGAATCGAGCATTCCTGCCAAATTTCAAAACTGTATCTCGATCTTTTATCGAGCTATTCGCATGTTTATAACGTGACAGAGGGAGCCACAAAGTGACAGAAGAAGGCTTTTATAGATTTTGGATTCTCATTTGCTTTAACGAAGAAAGAAAATTCTGATACGGAGTTTGTTGTTATGTAGGCAGATATTTTTTAACGGACGTTATGCAACGAACAGTATCTGAAACACAGTACAACCGGAATCCCAATAACGTCTGTCTTTTGTTTAGTATTGAACGAATGATATTTTTTTTCGAACAGCTTTCTCTTTTGTTTCGACCTAACAAGCAACATATAATTAGGCAGCGCAATAAGTGATTCTCGACTATTAATCACAAAAATATTTCAAAAATCTTATCTCCATTTCTGTATCGTTTCAAAAATGCCTTCCTTCCATAATCAAGTCCTGTCCTAACTAAAATATTAAAAACCTCTCCAGATGCTTTTAATCGACTTTCGTATTAACTTCTGTGACCTATGCGTCCATAACTCCGAGGTAAATTTAGCCAGTGCAAAAACCCACGCTTGAGCTTTTCGTGGAATTAGTCATAAAAATCAATGCTATTTTTAGTTTATAACGCTATCTTACATTTTAGTGAGTATTTGAAGATTAAGGAGACTAACGCTATGGTTCTTGCGGAAAAGGGAATTTGGACCACAGAAAAAATATCTGGGATAATTGCGGATTTTAAGGACAAAAGAAGACATACTATGTTTTAACTAGCGTAATTTTCCGCCAAATATGATGGATATGCGTGAATTAAGTATTAAATTAAAATAAAGAATTAATGAAAATAACTTGTATAAGCACTAAAAAGGTAAACAATAAAAATATAATTCACATAATTGAGTGTTACAGAGAGTAAAAATAGTTTTGGGCGAATAGAAATTGTACGGCAAAGAAATCCATTACGCTATACAATTCTTATATGCTCAAAGCAATTTTTAATCTATGGGACATTTAATTTTGTCTCTTACTCCCTCTCTCTCCCTTTGTCTCTCTCCTTCCTTTTTTCCTTTCTCCTTCTCTCTCTCCTATGAAATCATCTTAAACGTATTACAAAGACATTTGATTTCGATATGAAAAATCAGTAATATTTGCGATGATCTGGTTTGGCTTTCATGCACAATAATAAATCACTGTTTTGGAAATTTTGTTTTAATTATAGTGTTTAAATAATTATTATCAGAGAGGCCAAATGATTATGCAAATATTTGCTGAAAATAAGACGAAAATCGAAATAATAAGACATAATGCATAAAGAATTTGCAGAAATTTACTTGAAATATTTAAGCACATTATAAGTTATTTAAAGCGTATAGAATTTAAATTAATAATTGAATTGTTTTACTCGTATTAATGCGTAAAAAATGTAAATGAACAGTCAATTTACCATAAAAGCAAAAATGTGTAGTAACTTATTATTAACTAAATGCTTACATGAACTGCAATGAGTTTTAACTCTATTTTAAGATCGAAATTTTCTTGTAACTACATATAGTAGTTTTGAATGTTTTTCTGAAAATTGGCTTTATTTAAAGAAATTTAAATAAAAGTCATAAAATGTTATTTTTCAATCCTATTAGAAATATTTGCTGTATTACCATTTAAAGAAATCCATTGAAAATTACGTTACCTATATTTAGTTTTATGAATACCCACCATTTGACAATGGCGTATGATTCGATTTTTGAGAGAGGTCAAAAATTATTATAATGAACGAAGAACGAACGGAAAAGAAGAATCACACTCCGGGAGAGAGTGGCAAAAAGAAAAACAAACAAATAAGAACAAAGATAAAACCGTGAAGACGAACAAAAAAGATAAAAGCAGTAACAAACGAAGAGCAAAGAGAAAAAGAATAGCCAAACATCGATAGAATGTGACAAACCATTTAGTTGCAATGCCTTAACACAAATAAACAATTTTCTACCTCCTTTTTTTCTCCCTCCCTCCCTTCCATTCTCTCTCCCTCCCTCTTCCTTCCTCCCATTCTCTCTCCCTCCCATTCTCTCCCCCTCTCTTTTCCTTCATCCCATTCTCTCCTCCTTCCTCCCATTCTCTCCCTCTCATCCTCGCATTCTCTCGTTCCCTCCCTCCCATTCTCTCTCTCTCATTCTCTTCCTCCCATTCTCTCTCCCTCTCTCACTTCCCCCATTCTTCCTCTCTCTTCCTTTCTCCCATTCTCCATCCCTTTCTCTCTTCCTTCCCCTTGCTTGTCTTTCAATAAACTGAAGAAATAGCTTGCTATTCCATCTCTTATTTATATGGATAAGTAACTGACCTTGATTTCATTTGTGTCATAGGCTTATGATATTGAGTTTGTCAACAATATCGGTCGTCATGGGAAGGAAAACTTTTTCATTCAATAAACTCGAGATTTTGTAGTTTATAAGCTCAATTTTGGAAAAATTCGATCTGTATTTGAAATTTCACCACAGGGAAATGAAACTTCATAATTTTCTTCGTCCTCGAGTTTAAGTGCTGATTTTGTACGATAATTTTTAGTAATTTTAATGTGCAAATTAAAAATAGTCTACACTCATCTCCATGTTTTTAAATAGGGAAAATGAAATCAGAAAGTATTTTTTTTTAAATCTGTTAAATGGATCGGTTTAAAAATCAGTCTACCACCCTATACTCGTTACTGCGGTTAAAATAACACATTCCATTTGTCTTTACGTTATGTAGGTTTTTAGTTATAGATACATATTTATACTTGACCGGACACCGCCTCAGACATTAAATTATTTTTATATATAGTATGATTATCTAATATATCATAACCGCTGTGTCTCTGCCTGCGTCTTTGCGTGCACCCCTGCCTGCCTGCGTCTGAAGCCTCGAGTGACGTTACCTTCCGATATGAACGCAAATAAACCGAGAACGGTCAGTTCGATTTCGACGATTCTTTCGCCTGAATACTCGGCACGAACTCTTGCAGGTTTTAAGTGGGTAGTCGTCCCCCGGATAGGCATGGGTTCGATACCAGGATAGTTTTTGTTTTTTCATTTGATTAACACATAATTGGCTGGAATACGATGTGTAGACCTTTATTCTTTAACATTTTAAAATATCTTACGATCGAGACTCTGACTCGAAATTTACACTATTTCACGTAAAAAGAAATGAAGATTCTTATTCTTACCGCCGATTCTGTTGTTTAATTTGTGTTTGCTCACATTTTAAATTTATATTCCATTTTTGACGATTTTTCAACATTTCAATAGTTGATCTCGGATTTTTGCATTGTTAGACTCGGGCTTTCAAGTGCGTTTCCACTAAGCTTACAATGAAACAAACGCATCAAGGACAATAATCGATTGAAAATTTATGTGAAAAGTTTCGTGTAAATATAATACAAATGAAGCACGTAGCGAAGAAAAGAAACGATTCCAATGCATTGTAATAATGGACAACTTAACATTTCAAATAGAAAGATATTTCACGCATGCATTGAAAATATCGTTTCATTTGCAAGTTTTATTCTGCAGTTTAAGCAAATTACTATATTGATAATGTTTGTGATTAATTTCTTTCGACATTGATTACTTCATATTAAACAAACCACAGAACATACGATATGCTGTACCATAAGAAATATTGAACAAAACAAAAAATATTGTGTACTGGCAGTATAAATTAGGTATGTGCTTTTGGTTATGAAAATGGTGTTAGCTACATAATTATTTTAAGAGAGGCAATAAAAGTGGTTCAACTAATAACACTCTTTGTAACAATTTTTTGTCATAGGAACTATCGCATTGGGTCACTTCACGCAAGAGTCTCTAGATGTTTGCAGGAAGTACTGCAACGGGCCCCTAGTATATAGTATGATTATAAATTGTTATTGTTATTTTTGTACTGCAGTTCCTTTTAATCCTATAAAAATGCTAATTCCTCTTCCTCTTTCTCCATTTCTGCTCATTCCCATTCTCTTTTCCTTCCTCCCTCTAATTACTTAATAGATTCAGTAAATAAGTTATACCCATGTAAAAAGCCTGATCCGTGTTAAAGCACTAAATTGCTGCATTTATTATGAGGCCAACAACAGTGGCCCAATGTAAATAAAGTGCGTGAAAACGTGAAAATCGTATTAAAACGTAATTTTTGGAGATTAACGAATGAGCTTTAAATTCTTCTCTTCGCATAACTAAGTTAAATGCCGTATCCTTGAGATATTTTAAAATGTAAAAAGGTCTGCATGTCAAGAAATGGATTTTTGCGTGTTTCATATTTGCGATTCAAATTTATAACTTCGGTAAATTATAAGATTCACTGCAACAATAACTATGAAAATAACTATAAAAATAGTTAATTACAAAAAAAACTTCAATGAGAAGTTAACTGAAATGAAATTAATGAAAAAACGATTTTAATTATAAAATATTCGGGCGCCTTCTCTCTCGTACTAAAGCATTCAAAGCACGCTTTCCTTACGCATATAGTAAAAGGACGACAATACAATCTCGAAGTTTAACAAAGACACAGTCGGCATATCCTTAAAAAGCTTGAATTTTCCAATAAATGTGATTTAAACGTAGAACTTGAGCGATTTCGAATCGTAAATGAAATTTGACGATAAAAATAAGACTATTTATTTTTCTTTAAAATGGTCCAGATCAGAAGATAGTAGGTCAATTGCTTCTAATTTAATTTTTCAAAAGATAAAAGCCTGAAAGTGAAAAAAGGGATTTTTAAGTGTTCTCTTATGGGGATTTGTATAGAGCAGTGTTTCTCAAACTGTGTTCCGCGGGTTGGATCGAAATGTTCCGTCGCTTCTAAGTCAAGTTTTTTTAAATTTTAATTTCAATATAGATTATGTTTATTATTTTATTTGTACTTCCTGGTCGAGTGTAGTCTATTTGGCAATACGCGTCAGATGTAGTAGTGTTACTGAAATCGATAGTGGCGTTTGTTGTGTATATATTATATACATACTTGCATATATTGTTTTTCTGGTGTTCCGCAGATAAAATCATGATATCAAGGTGTTCCGCGACTTGGAAAAGCTTGAGAATCACTGGTATAGACCGTTCCGGCGGACCAACGGACGGACAGAATAAGGATATTATGGTTACAAGTGAAGATATAAAAATGAATTTTTACGAGTTGTCGGTTAAAAAATCACCATACACCAAGATCTGAACTCGTAAATAAACCAACGCGACATCACTTGAACTACATAGTGTTCATTAAAATAAGACAATAGTTTTAATTTTCCCGGATATTAAGGCATCTATCCAGAATTTCTATATTCTCTGGCGATCGGCTCGCGTTCAAGTTTTTCAATTTCAAGTTTCATGGCTCTGATCGCCCTTTTTAAGTCATAGCTATAATCCTAATTAAGACAATAGCCTATGTATTGCACTAAAACTTATGTAAAAATTAGGATATTTTGTGTGTTATGTTTATGGTGCCATCATTCGTGCCTTTTAGTACGTATCCGGATAAAAAATTAATTTAAAATTATCACGTCATCATATGTATACGTCGTTGGCTGAAATCAAACGGATTGTAATGCAGTCTAAGCATTAAATCAATGCTCTTAAAGTATGGAAAATCAATTTCCATTGAAAGGCATTGGAGACGTTGCAATGGTAGTCATATTTTTCACTGTTAAAAACCGAAAAACTTTTCATAATTTTATGATTAAAATCAACTTTTTACGCAAATTCAGCATGAATTTGAATTCTGTCTTCAAGAAAAATAAACTTTCTTCTTTCTTCCACAGCATGGTGCATGTCCCGACTCTGTATCTTAATTTTTAATAATTTAAAAAAGCAATATTATATAGCCCTGCACAGTTTTCAATGCTTTTCTTGTGGGTATTTAAAATTGGACATTAGGATCAAAAACACCCCTTAAATATAACAATTTCTGAAATTTCGGATTTTTTTACCGAGGGTGTACCCAATGCCCTATGTTAATGCCAAATTTGAGCACTGTAGGACTTCTAGAAGTACCTTAGATGTTATAAGAAATATCCTATATATCTAAGAAGCAGCTGTTTATAATGATAACCAACTTTTATATAGTTTCGTATACTTTAATATGAATAAACTATAATAACCTTTCTGCTGGCATGGGCGTAAAAAGTTGCAAAAGTGTCCACCAGCTGTTGAGTGATGTCTCTTATCTTTTGTTTCATTAATGAAAATACTGACTTATCCATTCATATTGCTTAAAATCAACGAGAATATACTGCTAGTTCAGAGTAATTCAGCTTTAGATACTAGTAGGAGTGAAACTATTGATCACCAACGAGGTTTTCAATGACCTTTTCATAGGGAAAATCCACGCACTGCTATTTCCGTGTTTTTTTACTTATCGGTTTTTTATAATTCGTCACCCTTTCTGGATAAAACTGCCGTCTAACAATAAGTGCCAAGGTCTTATCATGTTATTCCTAAACTGGAATTTATGAAGTATTTCTACATTCTTGGTTCATAAAGTTTGTCATTTTATTTGTTCAATTTTCAGCAGGTTTTGGTAAAAATAGTTACTAGCATTCACTCATTGTCTCTCCGCCCTTATTTCTCCACCATACTACTTAAGTTTTGAAGATGGTATTCTGTGGAAGAATGTATCCTGGGAATTTATATTTACGCATTCACCGTAGCAAGTTAAACGAATTATAGGATTAAGGGCGAAAGTTGAACTTCATTGATAGATTTTCAATTCTTTGAACTTTTCGGCTAGCTGCTTATCTATACCATATATACTATATATATAAGGAACGAGTGTCTTTAAATTCTTATAACAGATTTAGTGTATTTTAACAATCTTTCCGAATATATGGAAGATTTAAATTTGGTAAGAATGCTTGATTCAGAGATACAAATGGAATGACGAAAACAAAATCACGAATGAAGACCTGGGTTCGACTCCAAATGATAATTTCTATACCCCATTAGATAACACATAAAAACAAATTTTCGCCGTACAGGGTTTTCTATTTTTGGAAATTTAAATTAGAAAAAAATTACCTACGATCTTTGGACTTGGACTGTATTCAAGAAAAATACATGCAGTTTCTTATTATTATCGTCTTTTTTCGCCTTCGGGTGGAAATCGCTCGAATTAAACGTTAAAATTCCAGATTTCGGCTAAATTTTGCGTTTTTAACAAGAAGTCGCCTTGCCAACCGATGCCATTGTTGACCTCGAGATCCTATTCATCTAATGAATAAGAGCCTGTGTACTATCATATACTGCATGTCGACTGTGTCGCCGCCCTTAAGGGGCGTTATAAAAGAGCGGGATATTCGATAACTATTTATGACGAAATAGAAATTTATTTTTAACAAACTTTCCGAGTAGATAGAAGATTGAAATTTGCTAGGAATGTTTGACTCTTATAGTAAAAGCCGTTTAACAAAACAAAACCCCAAGAAACACTCGAGTTCGAACCCAAATTAACAAACAACCAATAGTAATGGACTTTTCTTTCGATTGTTTGACGACGAAACTAATTTAGTAAGAACTTAAGAAGGTATAAACACCTACTTAAATTACATAATAGTTTTCTTTATTGCATCTTTTTATTGGTTAGCCACATATGATATGACAATTATTATATTTTGTTTTTATTATTTTATTTATGTTTAGTGTACATACCAACGCTTTCACTCATCATTATCTTTGACAGAAAAAGAATTCCAATTGAAAATTCGACAAGTTATTTTTATTATCAGCGTTAATTTAATTTCAGTTAGTTTTGTTAATATAATTTTAGTTAAAGTTTAAAGCAATAATAGCCCGTTATTTCATCAAATGGAAGAAAGAAGAAGATATTATAGAGAATTAATGAGAAGGAGATCAGAGCAAGAAACAGGAGAAGATAAAGAAGATCGACGTAGAAGAAATAGAGAAAGAGCGAGAAGATCAAAACGGACAGATGAACAATGGCAAAGAGCGAGAGAGAGAGAGCATAAACGAAATCAGGTACCAAAGAAGAAATGGAGAGCCTGAAAAAGGGGGAAATATAAGAAGAAGCCGAAACAGAATCGATACAGCTAAGAACAGAAGACGAAGAAACAACATAAATTTAAATTGAGCAAGAGGAAATGGATTGGCTATTCAACGAGATGATTCATATTTCGAAAAATGTATAAAGAATGCCGATATTGTAGAGCGTTATTTTTTAAGAGAGAAAAGCATATCAAATGCTGTAATCAAGGTACGAGAATAGCACTTCCACTTCCAATGCTTCACAGTGGCTCTATCATAATTTTTGTGTATTAAGTTCCGGACCGGGACTTGCTGTCCTGGGGTATTGGTGGGATCGAACTCAAAGGGCTTAAAATGCCCTAGTAGTATATAAAACAAAATTGATTCATTAACGAATTATCGACCAGAGCTTATGGTTTTCATAAGATATGCGTCTAACCTTTTCATAGACATATGATATGCCTCAACAATTCCATTCATACACGAACAGCGAATTGCAATGAATTTAAGCTCTTTATTTGGCGTCAACATGATTTTCCTTATGTTCTAATGATAAAAATGTAAGCGAAATTTCTTGTAGGCAATCCTCAATGTATTAAATCGAAGCACAGGTCAATTATGTTAATACACGTAGAATGAGATCTAAATGCTTAAAAACCTAATGAAAACAAAGCAAAAATAAAGCTGCTTTAGGGTAGTGCTATCAAACCAAAGGCTATAAGTCGCTAACCTGAGTTTCATAAAGTTTTTATCGACGTTATTGCTCGGATCTCTTCAAACTCGAGTACCGAATCCGTGCGTGAATTACCGAACGTCACTTATTTTCCGGTTGCCTCCATATCCATCCTTTAGATGGGAAGGGTTTATTTTCAAGAGGCCAGAGTTTCCTGGGTGATAAATTTCCTGCCGCAGGAGTATTTTCGAGTCCACCTCCCCCTTGCCCTGAGAAGGATGGGTTGATACGAGGCTCCTTCCTAAAAGGGTTAACTAACGTTAGGGGTCGCCACTTTATGCTCCTCAATGGACCTCAAGTGGCCAAAGGGAAACAGACAAACTCCCCCAGCATCGAGAGATATTAGATTCCCCTACCAAACAACACGCGTGAGGCAGACGCGGCAAACAGCCCGCTTGGTGCCTGCTGCCCCGGAGGAAATAATTCTACTTCAATAAGTTTCAAATTTTATTTTACGATTCACTTAGCGAACACACCCTGTGGTTTTGTCAAGCTATATAACAGCTAAGAGTTGCATATGTTACATTTAGTTTCTGTTTTACGGAGCTTGTCCCACATCATGTGGGCTTTCAATTGGTACTAAAAAATACTTGAACAAAATTAAATTTCCACGAATAATTTCTCATTGAGTCAACCGCGTAAGATTGAGAAAAATGCGTTTTTTCTCAGTTTATGAATCCAATTGAATGAATTTTCTTATTCTTAAGAGTAATAAGATTCTTTACGGTTGAGTTGCTCAGCTGATTTAACTTTGAAGACGCGCTGCAAAGGTTCACGAAGCCATTCTTATCGAGAACTTCAAAATTTTACCAAAGGCAAAATAAAATAAAAATAACATGCAAATTCAGCGTATGACATGTTAAAACGATATTGTTCATTTGATGTCTATCTTTCTACCTAATTATGTTTTCGCAGTAGTACACTTCATAAAACTTAAACAAGAATTAAAAAAGGAAGTTTACTCATATTTGGAAGTTTTTGAACGAAGTCTACATAAGGTAAAATTTGTTGATATATTCCGATTTCCATCTACTGAGAAAGCAAATCTCAAAATCTTCACACCAGTTATCATTGGAATTGCCTCCAAAATATCAAAGCCATCCTCTAAATATAAATTTCTGCTCTTATATTAGGGGTCCACAATCTTTTCAATGTGGCGAGCACCAAGTTATATTCTAGAGCACCTAGTGAGCACCACTATGCTTTTTTAAAAGTAGGAATGATCACAAATAAAATCAAATCGACGAAAAGGTTATTAAAAATGTCATTGCGTACGTTTAGAAAAAAAAGAGGCAAACAAATCAAATTAAAGGTATTAGAAAAGACGATTTTTAGCATCGTAGAAGTGCATGGTAAGACTGCTAAAGAGCACCGTGGTGCTCGCGAACACTAGGTTGTGGACTCGTCTTATTTAAACACACTAATTATTGTTACGCAAAATCAAATTAATAATGAAAATCGAAAAATATTTTACTTAAAATGGATTAAATAAAAATTAATGTGGAAATAATATTTTATGTATAATAAATCAAATACATTAAACCGTGCCTCTTCAGTCAACACTATTTCGTAATATTTCAAATTACGTCACAATATTTCCGTCTTCCCATTATTTTCCGTTAACAAAATAATGGATCAGCCGACGAATCAAAATGTCAAGAACATACACTTCTGCGCCGAGAGCTCTACCGGTGGACTGCCATTTAGATCCTTTATTCAATAGCGATTTTATAAATTCAGGACGTGGTGAAATATTTTAAGTTTTATTCCTGGGAGATTCATTGCTCCTGACAGCTACATAAATCATTTGCCAAACGTGATGGCCTCGAGCAGTGCAGAAAAAAATAAACGGATTGTTTCTCAGTACTATCCAAGAAGAATGTTCGTTTCAAACTCTTGACCACTTAGTCAGTTATTCTTTTTGTCCCTGCCAACCTCTCATTTCGTTACCTTGTCCGATTTGACCCTGATTGAAATTTATTGGGGTACCAAAACTGAGTAATTTTATTAGGTCGGAATATGGTTTAACGTAATCTAATGTCATTAGGACGGTGAGCACGAGAATGTTACGAATATAATGGTAAGGTTTTACGTAATATCTTTCTTTCAAACCGTAAAGTTATTTTCTCACCCACAGAGAGATTGAGAGCTATGCAATAACTTTGGTGTAACAATTCATTTCCGAAACTTAAGTGAAAGGAATTAAACAAATACCTTTGCTGTATAGTTTTCGTGCTGATTTTCCATTTTACGTTAATTTGTATCCATATTCCAATGAATCTCTATTTTTATTTAACTTTAATTCCTCAGCCTATTATGTAGTTGATTATTCGCGTATTTGGTTGTATATATTTTATCCAAAAACCAGGAAAATGCAGCCGTAAATAAACAAATAAAAATTTAAGTAAGTTAAAAATTATTTCAACCACGAAAATCGGTTTATAGCACTTTTAACTGAATTATAGTATTCCTGACGGTAGGAATTTATCATTCGAGTAAACAAAAACTAAAGTTATAGGGGTTAGAATTATATCGGTTTGTCACTATTAACATAAAATCAAACCTTTATAACCAGATAATGAAAGACAAAAATTACTCGAGCAATAGGGCATCAAGTCAACGGAATGAAATTTCACTCTATAGATTAATCTTAAGACGTTCTAAGTTAAAGAGTTCAACTGTGCTTCATCCGCTTCATGTAGGCGAGATGCTAAACATATACACTACGCCTGACCCACACGGGGAATGTAGTCCGAAAACGTACCGTGTAATGTGAATCTGGCTTTAAATAACGAAAAAGAGTTGTCCATACCAATCCTCCAGTCCCTAAATTCCCAAAAGGGATTCTAAAATTCTTTTAGAATCTGTTTTCGGTGAATTACTTCTGAAGACGGATGCTTTGTAGCCGAAATGCGCATCAAGTTTTTTATAACCTTGCTGTGGTTATTGGAGAGATATCTAAGACAAGTATTTTTTAAGTGCTTGTTTTGAAAATAGTGTGTTGTTATCCATTACCTCTTCTTATAAACAAACCCCCGGGGCCCTTCCTTGATCCGAAATCTGCAATGCCACATCCCAAAAATCCAACGAAATCGCGTTAATGCGAACCACGACCCACATTTCAAGAATTTTTGGCTTTGAAAAATTCGAGTTAGCAATAATTCGAGTTACCGAGGTTCGGCCCTTTATGAAACAGGAAGTAAAAATTTCACGATCGAAAAATATGGCAAACCGAATTAAAAGAAAAGGAACCTGTTCCCCGTTCGGTCCGAACGACACCGGGTAAACGCAGCGGAAAACGCGCATTCATCTCCGAGACGAGAATTTTAGAATCGTATTAAACGAATTCTTCTCGGCCATTGCCCGAAATAAAACTCCGGCTCCGTGCGATCCGGCTTTTAATTTCGTCTCTCCCGTTGTTTGGTATAAAAGGCGAAAGGAGGCGCTCTTTCTCTCTCTCTCTCCCTCCCTCTGTTAACTCTCGGCTCATTTGTCGCGAAAGGCTGTAATAACCTTTTGCTCGGGAATTTCCCTCCCTTAAGACCCTCTCGGAAGCTGTGGAAGGCGGCTGCTGGGTTGGTTTCCCTCTTCTCCCCCCTTCAGCCTCGCTTCTCCTCTTCCAGGAATCCGGGAGGTGCTTAAAACCGTTCGATTCCGGCGCTGGAAAAGCCATACCACGTTTAGGAAAAAGGGACTTCGAGAGTGCAGAAAATGAGGGTCCATAACTGGCCAAAAATTGGGGTTCGAAGCCAATTGAAACGGTCGTGATTTACGACTCCCTGACACGAATGTGTGCTTTAAGCTTGGTAATGGAGGATAAAGATTAAATAAAAATACACCCTCGGATGATATTTTCCTCCGCTGTCGTTTCCAAGTAACGGGGTGCTTAAATCGTGAATATTTTTGACGGCTAAAAGTAAGAGCCTTGCGTTCAAGACTGCGTTTCCTTTTATAGGGTTTGTAATAGCTTATAATTTAAAACACGGTGTAATCTTTATAACTTGGACGTCTAGTTAAAGCAAAAATAATACAGAGATACAGGAAATTGGGTATTTAGATAGGCAACTACATTCGTGAAACAAATATTGGGCACAAAGCAAGCGGTGCGCCGCTAGTAAAGGACAAATTGGACATCGTTAAAGGAACGCCGAAATAAGTGTGAATCTCTTGTAAAAATGCAAATCGGGGAATAAGCTGAAGAGGTTTTTTAAGAAGACTTGAGACGTTTACATACGCCAGTAAAATTAAGAAGACTTGAGACGTTTACATACGCCAGTAAAATGAGATCGATTACAGGACAGAAGGATGTAGAGGGATGCTATTTTAATAGAAGAGCCATGGATCATGGTAGGATATTGAACCTTACAGGTGAGAATATTCAAGGAGAGTTTGTGCATTTAACCCTCTGCCGTCCACCTGTCAATTTCAGGTAATATGTAGACATGGAAGTAATATTACAAACGGTAAGAACATTATTATTCGGGTGAATAAAAACGGGAGTCACACATTATACACAATTATACAGATCCAACCCCAAATACATTTTTCCCAATAATGAATTATTGAGCCTACCTTTTACCGCAGTGATGCTCAATCTACGGCCCCCGGGCCAGATGCGGCCCACCAACCATCATGAAAAAATCTACCCGAAAAGTTCAACCCACAAATTCATACATTTTTATGAAAAGTTTGACAGTGAAGCTTTTAATATTAAAATGTAAACTATTAAAAACATTATTTAGACTCGATTTCTACTTATATGGCATATCAGAATCCGATTTAAATTCTAATCCGGTCCCGCCGAAGAATTGGCAATTTCCAATGATTTGCAACCACCGATGCGGCCCGCCATGTAAAAAGGCACCACTGTTTTAGGGGCCATACATTTAGTACGTACGCACGGAGGGGGAGGGGGGATTGAAGTTTGCGTATGGAGGGGAGGAGGGGGAGTAAGACCAAGTGGTACGTACGCATTTAAAATAAAAGTTGAGTTTTTAGCCTGTTGGTGTTTGAAAGTGACACATCAAATTCTGTTCCCTAATATTAAACTTCATAGAATACTGTAGTATAAATATAAAATTTATAAATAAAAAGTTCTATGATCTTTAATATTATAAATAATAATTATGTAGTATTATACATACATAATATAAATAAATTAACAGTTTCCATTTTTTAATCACAAAATTATTTTTTGCGACTTGTGCAGTTGGAGTGGGGGGGGTGGGTAAATGGTTTGACGTGGATAAAATTGGTGTTTTGGAGTCTGGCTCAAAGGCACTGTGGTCAACCCGAAGAATTAACGAACGATTTATTTTTTGGACGACTTTTTGGGATGCAGCCGCATAAGAAACCCTATGAGGTGACGTCTGCAAATGGGATCTGCCCATAAATTGCATAAGCATTTATGGGACACACCGTTGGAAATTGTACATACAAATGTACAAATGAGTACAGGCATCCCGCGCATGCCGACACTTTGCTCAACGACGTTCTTCGGTTACGACGCCATAGTATTGTGACCCTGTTTCGCTCTTACGACGTGCCTAATGCACGGTTGCGGCTCTGGCACCGGCAATGTTGCCAATCTAGCGAATCTGTAGCTGGATCTAGCGATTTTAGGTTCGATCTAGCGCCTAAAAAATACTATAGCGACCATTTACAAAACTAAAGAATCGATTTCACAATTTAGCTAATTCTAGCTATTGGCTAAAATCACGGCATCCGCGTTCACACTAAACAAAAAGAAAATTGAAAACGAAAATGTACATAGATAAGCAGAAAATTCTTTTCATTTCTGTCATAATTTTTATTTTATTGATTTCTTTTTGTAATTTGAGCAATTTACTACAACACCTGAATAGTGGAGATAATTTACGGGAATGGTGGTACGTATTGTTTACCATAAGGATAAAGTAAGAGAGAGAGAGAGGTCTCTTGTTCAAAATAAAGTGGGGATCCAGTAGTGTCCAACTTACGGCCACCGAAGGGTTTTTGTTCGGCCAGCGAAGGTGTGATGAAAATGCAAACCGAAAAATTAACACTGAAATTAATTCATTTTTACTAATAGTTTGATAATAAAACTTTTAATATCAAATGATAACCATAAAAATCTTGTTTAGACTTGATTTACACAAATAGCATCTCAGAATATATATCAGTAACATCCGATTTAATCTCTAATCCGACCCGCCGAAGAATTGGCAACTTCCAATGCGGCCACTGCATTAATCAACCAAGGAAGAAAGTTTTCGTTGGAAAGCATGAGCTGTACTTACTCTATTATATATAGACACCATGTGGACTATATTTCTATCGCTAAAATTTGCTGGAATAACACTGATCTAACAGCATCTTCGGAAAAGACTTTGTCGTAAGATAAGTGCCATGTTTTCAAAAGTCCCAAACTTTTATTTTTACCGTACGTTTCGCGAAACAAGTTGGGAAACAATCTATGACGTAGCGTAATATGTATTCCTGCTCACTTTCATTCCCTAGCGAATTTCTAGCGTCGAACAAATAGTGATCTGGCACTTACTGAAAAAATAATTGGCAACACTGGGCACCGGTAAAGTAGCACCTATCAGTTGCGGCACTCAACTTGGCGTCAGTTTTCCCACTTTATACATTTCCGTTACAAAGTACTCATCGTCAGCATATATATTTCGCGGCAGCTCGGCACCCGATGCCTTGGAGCCGTTGTAACCCAAACCGTAGGATTTCTACTAACTGAGAATCAACCAGATGATGGTTACTTTGCGAATGAATTACGTATCAGTGCCTTAATAATTTTGTATAGACCAAGGAATATCTTTGATATTAAATTTCATTGCCATATGTGCTCCATCGGCACTTATGATAAATAAAATAAGACTCGCCATGTCGCGTGTGATCGTTCGTATTTAAGTTTTTGACATGCCATCCGACGGACGTAATATACGTATACGGGTATACGTATATGTTGTACCTACCACAAAATGCCCTTTAAAATTTGTGTGTAGTCATTTTGGACCAGTAATGCACATATTCGTTATATAATCCTTTTTTATGTGAAAGGGATTTTCGTTTAGTTTATTTTAGCAACGAGGTATTTGGCATGCCTCATATTCGATGCATATCTACAAGTATTTACTATACTTTTCCGAGTAAATTTTCGTATTTGTATATGAATGTTTGGTCCTAGGGCCATCAGCCAGGTACCAATTAACGCATTATAATATAGTTCGTACGGGTTATTAATTTTCGCATAACGACGTTTCGCCTAACGACGCTTCATCGTGGAACGAATTAACGTCGATATGCGAGGAATGCTTGTGTATCCAAAATTTTAAATCAGTACTAAAATATCCGTATTTTGAATTTAAATGCTATAAAAGTGATCTGCAAATAACGGGGCCGCAGTATGGTAAAATTTAAAGTAAACTATACGAAATAAATGGAAACTCGCTCTTTGAATCGTTAAAAACCCCCGCACGTGCAAGCACTCGACAAATCGCTTCCCGGCACATTAAAACTATCAAAGAATCAATGAAAAAAAGCAAACATTCGGAAACAAAAGCGTTTCTATTGAGAACTCTTCTCTCACCTCTCCTCCGAGTAGTTGCTACAGCTGGACGCATCCCTTCATTTTATTTTAATAAAATAACCGTATCTACCCCCTCTCCTCCCCGCCTCTCAGAATAAAATATAATAGAAACCTGCGCCGCTCGGCATTTTAAACCCGCCCTTCCCATTGTCTGTCAGAGCGACACCCGTTTTAAAACCATCAGCCACCCTCGCTCTGTTTCATTGGCTCTTACGCGGAGGAGAAATGGAAGAAGGGGAAAAGAATGAGAGACAGAGAGAGAAGGAAAAGAAAGAAGGAAAAGATAGAGAGAGAGGCGCGAGAGAAAAGAGGAAGAGATAGAGCGGTAGAGAGAGAGAAAGAGAAAGTAAGAGCGAAAGGAAGACGGAGAGAGAGGAAGAATGAGGAAAAGAGAGAAAAAGAGGAAGAGAGATTAAGAGAAAGGAGAGAGATTGAGAGAGGGAGAGAAAGAGCAGAGAGGAGAGATTCTGATTGTGAGAGACAGAGAAAGAGGAAAGATGAGTGAGGGGGAGAGATAGAAGTAGAGAGAAGGCGAGAGAGGAAAGAGAGAAGTAGGGAGAGGAGAGAAGAAACGAGAGAGAAAGAGAGGAGAGAAAAAGAGAACGAGAGGAGAGAGAATGAGAGGAGAGAAAGAGAGGAGACGAAGAATGGGAGGGAGAATTAGAGGAAGGAGAGAGGAATAGAAAGGCAGAGAAAGGAACGCGTGCCGCGTGCTTTTATTCACGCGATTCAGCTTCCACTCACTCCTGCCTAGCTCTCCTCTCTCCCTTCTCCCGTCCTTTAAAAACCCTCCCCCTCCCTCCCTATTTCCCTTCCCTCCCCTCCGCGGTCTGCCCAACCACCAACCCCTCCCCTCCTCCCTTCCCCTCCGTTCCCCCTCCCCCACTCTCTCTCCTAAAAGCCTCGCGCCCTACCGACCCCCAGTCAGTTCCCAATCGGCTTTCTGCGGAGACGCCGTGCAGCTGGCCCCGTCTCCTCTCTACGAGCGTGGCATAAAGGAACCGACGAGACCGCATCCACGCGCTGAACGCCCCTCGACTCCCTTTTCCCTCCCCCTCCGGTGTAAACCCTAACCCTCCCCACTCCAACGTGCACCCCCTCCCTCCTCATCAACCCCACTTCTTCTCGACAATTTTTTTTTCTAAACCACCCTTACATTGTGCATCTATCCCCCTCCGTTGATAAGGCACACCCTCCCCTCCTATCGACTCTATTTAGACGCATCCCGGGCTATACCTCGTCTACAAACTTCCCTAGCCTAGAGAGAATATCAGTGTGCATCTTTGTAAGAGTTTTCGCCAGCTATACGGACTCGTCTCGGTGGGAAGGATGGCCATTCCGTTCCGAAGAAATGGAGTGGACTTTTGAAGAAATTTGGGGATGAGAGGCGAAGAGAGAGGTGCCGGAATGGAGCGGAGGGTGAGTACCAAAAAATAAGTTTTTTCTCTCTCTCTCTAGTTCGCGGACGGAATGGGAGAAAAAGGCGCGCACGCGACAAGGGCGCGTTTGTTTTAATTTCGGCGCATCTCGGTCGATTTTGACGGCACGGCTCCGGAAAATTATGCCGTCCGACGCGTTCGAAACTTCGCGCGTTCTTTTAAGCGCCCGTGCGGAAATCGGAGTCCATTTGAAACCAAACGGAGACGAGGGATATATTCCGCTAAATTATTCTTGGTGCGAGCCATGGGATTGCTCCCACCGAAGAAGAATGGAGGAGTTGCAGTTGGGCGAAACCTAGGTCGCGTCTCGCTCAATCGGATGTAAATCGGGCAAATTTATCTTTCGCTTTTTTCTCTCGGTGCAACGGTTTTTGATGTTTTTCTCTTCGTGCAGTGAGTGTTATCGAAGAGCCGTCAATTCCGAATGAAATAATTTTTTACCTCAAAACTTACATAAATATCATAGGAACGTGTGTATTATTCAAGGGCAAAGTTGTGCATCTTCAGTGGTTACACGATAATAGTTTACACCAACAAGAAAGCGTTAACTGTTAGAATCGTCGTTCGATGTATTGACAACGAGGGCGGCTGCATTGTGGATAATATGCGCTGATGGTTTGCTATGCCTTGTTGCGACAATGGGTCACCAATAACATCTTCCTGATATAAGCTGGATTAGCTCATTTATCCATTAAAATTGTCTAATTATAAGAGGTTTGGAAAAATATACTAAAGGACGTATTACACTTATCGCAGTGAAAATTATATCTTAGAATATATCGATGAAAACTTTATTTAACAGTTTTTTTACGTCTTACCTATGGCAATTATATTTCCGTGGTAACAACAGCATAACGAAGCATTAGATCGCGCTTCTGATGCATTTCCTTGTATCTCCGAGGATTGACAGGTTTTGGACACGAGACACCATAAATGTAACTAGATACAAAATTGTTTAATATCTTTCCCTCGTGTGAAATCTATGTAATCGTTGATGATATTAAAAGTTTTTAACATTTTACAAGGAAAAGTGCTGAGTGAGATATATCAAGAAAAACCTTAAGCACTAATTGTTCTGTTGTGACGGAAAGTATTTCTGTGCGATAGCATTTAATGATATACATCATTTACAGCCTAAGCAATTTTGAAATTGAATTCTCTTGTTCGACTTACGACTTCAATCTAATTGATAATCGAGATAACTCCAATAGTCATAAGGCAGTACGAAAAACCAACCGCTTTGGCTATTTAAAAAAAAAAAGAAACGACGATCAGTGAATTGCCACTGAAGACGGTTGTTGTAAGGGCAAAATACGCATCTAGTTGTTTCAAACGTTCTGAAGCTACTGGAGTTATCATGAATATCATTTTGCCTGGGCAAAACAGATTTAACCGGTATGTATTAATCGGCGACACTGAAAATCTAAAGTTGACGAAATCCCGAAATGAAAACAAAACACACACAAAGCTTAGGTCACAGGCGTCACAGCGATATATGTACCTCGCGCATAAAATAAAACTCGTGAAATTTATTACGATATTTCACATCTTCGGACCACGCAGATTCTTATCCAGAATTCGTATCCGAATCACACGACAAAATATCTTACGATTTGAAACGAAATTTGGAATCAATGAAAATAATCTATGATACAATTCTCGTACATTGGTGGAGTAATATATCGAAAAGTTGTAATTATCTCTAAGAAGCGACTGAAAAGTGAGACTGTTAACCCTTGGACAAAAAAAAGAAATATCTTAACTCTCGGTGTAATACATTTACGAAAACATGAATGCATTAAATAAGTCATTTTACTGGATAACGAAATGCGTATGTTGTCTTGAAACGATACATTTGCAGCAATTTCCAAAAACACCGTAGTCTTCAAAGAATTCGCTTTTAGTAAAACACACAAGTTCCGTTAAAATCTTGTTTTAATTAGAGAAGTTTATGTCCTCGAAACTCCAATATTTAAAGGTACTCGCCTTTTACCGGATGAAATTCCCACTTTAATTAGCTCCAAACTGAATAAATTTTCTTTAGATCCGTCGTGATTCGAACGATCGCCGTCTTAAAAAAAATCTCCCGTTTACGTTTTAAATATCAATATCCATCCTCACTAATTGAGTGGAGGACGCTCTTTGAAAGCAGTAAACTCCAACGAGATGGATCAACTGACTCCTCCTCTTAGCGTTTGATTGAAATGGGAACTTCTCCAAAACTTGCTCCAACTTGACGAATAAAGTTCAGCGGGAGGAAAATAAAAAGAATCGACCTTGGGACGAGCCCCCGCTCTTCAAAATCTCATCGAGGAGAACTTCTTCGTCAAAACTTGACGTTTTGCGGGCGAACTGGTAATTCGGTGGAAATGGGGAAGTTTATATCCCTGCGTGATGAATCTCAAAAGATCTCTTTAATGCTTCGATGATTCGTTTATTTATTTATAAAGATTTGAACTGACGAGTCTTTTTTGTTTGGACGAAAGGTATGGTGGACAATATTTTAAAAGTAATACGTGAATCGTTACTAATGAAAGTGCAAATGTCGTGTTTAATTTTTGACTAGTGCAAATGAATGCAATTCGCTAGAGAGTTATCGAGCTCGTCTTATCGTTGAAAACGAATTACAGAAAGTATAAAAAATTGGAAAATTAAGTAGTTTCTAAGGTAACTCCAATAGCCATAATAAGATTTAAAAAAACGTTATTTTTAGAAAATACTTAATGAAGATGGCTGCATTGTAGCCGAAATGCACGTATGGTTTTTGATAACATTGTTATGGCTATTGGAGATACGCACCTAAGACAAATACTTCATTTTTCAATTTTTTTATCCTTAAGTGCTTATTCTCAAATAAATGTTGTTGAATCCTACGGCTTTGAAATATCCAAGTAAACTATAGTGTAAGGCCGACTATCAAAAGTAACTGGGGACGGACTATGTATTCGGATTATCGAGAAGTTTGTGCAATTGTAACGAGATGGGATCGAAGGCAGTCAGTGGCTGACTGTGAACGTAGGGTTCCCCGGTTTAATTTCCACAGGGGATGACAACTTGGTCAATCTGGGGTCTCTAGCTCGATGGTCATGGAATCGAGCAAGAGTAGCCCGTGAATAAACCTGCCGTATTGTTTTTTGAACAATTTGCCTAGAACTATTGTAACATAATACACTAAATGAATGTATTTGTAACATTTTATTCAAAATATCCATCGATTTTGCTCTGCAATGAACTTAATTTATTCTTTTTGCTGCTAGATATCAAACTTTTAAATTCAGAATGATTATCGAATAATCGACGATCTATTGTGTACGGAGATTTAGTTTTAAAAATTATCCGCCGTCGCTAGTAGTTATAATGATACAAAAATTTATATTTGAACCTTACCCCAAAGAGGGCCAATTCGTTGTTGAAACGCTCCTGTGATTTAATCGAACGTTCAATGGATGTTAATTTATATTTATTACATCTAACTTAATATAATACCCTCCAATTAACAGACAGAGGAGTGACATGGGGTGCAGTGCACTAGATTACCTAGAAAATCTCACTTGCAGGCTCGAATATCCTGTTGTGATCTCTAATCGCTCCAGGAAATTAGCTCCGTCCTAGAGTTTATCTCACGTATTTTTACTTTCTCCATGAGTAATATAGGGGAAAGTGGGTCTTGTATTAATGAAAAAATCGACTTCGAGATTTCAACGGAAATACACGTTTTGACCATTTTATCTATGATGTCTGTGTGTATGTGATAGCTTTTTTGTAGGCGCTCTAACTCAAAAACTATTATCAGGTCAACGCGAAATTTTGTATTTAACATTTTTATAAAAGTCAGAAGAAATGATTAGTTTTTGGAAAAAATCGTTCAACCGAAAGTAGGTGTTGACTCTTGTCACTAATCCGTTATTTTGAAATATTTGCTTTAATATTTGATAAATGTAAAAATGTATTGGAACAAAAGTTGTATGAAATGTAATTTTCTACAACCTTTGTTTGAAACATTTTACCATACAATGCATCGTTTAAGAGATGTCTTATATTTTTAGCTGCCACCACAACGCCATCTACCGACGACTGTTACCAATTACTTTATTCGCTTCGCGCTTTTTATGAAGCATCGAAATTATTGTTGTAGCACCAGTCCTTTTGAGTGTTACATTTGTGCCAAGGTTGAGGAATAAATCCAAGTTAGATTTTTATTTTAGATTTTAGCCCATGTAACTTAACCATTCTAGCACCTGGAGGAAAAACAACAAATATTGTTTACAAGGAAGTATTATAAACGAAAGGTAAAGTATGATGATATATTACTATTTTAGATTATTTTCAGACAGCCTCCGGTATCTGTGTTTTATTTCATTCTCGGACTTCTTTTTCAGTTATGTTATTTTAACCTTCAACAAAATAAATACTGCGCCGCTTTAATATCCAGAGCGAAGCCGGGTACATCTGCTAGTATTAGATATTTGTAACAAGAAGTCCAAATCAGGACTAATGCAGGCTGGTTTCCCAAACTTGACATTCCGAATTGATTACTTATATTAGGAAATGTTGCAGTATATGTTAATCATTCCAAGAAATTCTCATACCATAAACACCACTTGTAGTTCATAGTTTATCAAAATTGGAAAACAAATTAATAGAGCGTTATCAGGTTTAAAATATTAAAAACAATGTCAAAATCTCTTTCTGACGTTATATTTTGACTATTTTTTTAAAATAAACGAATTTAATGAATGTTACTGTTTATACGATAATATTTCTGGATCAACTGTCCATTGCTGAAGAGTAGTTGGGTGGAAAAGAAAATAACCCATTTGTTCACTCGTCGGTGTTCAAGTCGACTTCGGTAACAATCGTCTCCATGGCAACAACCCAATAAAATGCTATTTAAAACGCAAAAACGCTATGTTTTAGTAGAAATTCAAGAAAATACGATCAATTATCATAATTCGGTGATAATAATTAGAATCTGCTTTCTTTCCCCCTTAGAACAATACAAACTTCGCTCCGATATCACAATTTTAAGATATTTTAATGTATTAAAGAAAACATCTCTGCACGATGGAAATGAGATTTCCTATCTAAAACAAATAGGGGAAAAACGTTCCTGGAATCGAACCCGGGACTTCAATCTTCGCCTAATTAAATATAGCTCAGTGGTGGGCCCTGGCAGTACGAGCCTCATACCAAGCTTCATGAAAATCGGTGCAAAAGGTGTTAGCAGGGGACATACACACACACGGACAGACAGACAGGACCATTTCATAAGACTGTTTCTTTTGAAAACCAGCCTAAAAATGTACTGGAATAAATGTTATAGGAAATGTAATTTTCTACAATCTTTGTTCGAAACATTTTTCCATATAATGCGTTGTTTAAGAGATATCTTAAAACTAAATTTTTAGCTGCCACCACCACACCACCTGCTGGTGACTTTGGTGACGCTTAGTTATGTCTTAGTAACGCTCCTTTTTATTTTCTTAATTGTTGGTGCTTCCTGGCTATATCCAATATCAGAAGACCATGGTTTGAGTTGATTTCTGTTCTTTGTAAAAGTAAAATTTTCTAGCATTTGGAATTTAGAAATATTACAGGTACGGAGAAAGTCATGTGGTGGCCACATCAGATTTTTATCACACTGGTATTGCCTTCCTATATAAGTAGGTGCTTCAGGTAATCCGAGTGCTTCCTCAGCCAAGGTTTCTGATTTACAACTCTTTAGGGATTTCAATCCAGCGTTCAGTTGAAGGACCTCTGCAGATACCCAGTTCAAAGTCCTTAATTATTTATTTTTAAAATCCTTTATTATTTATTTATTATTTGTAAACCATTTTAACGTGTTTGAGTTTAAAGCGAAAAGGTATTTGTTTTTTCCAAATTATTTTTGGCTGCCATTCAAAAATTTGGAATTCGCCACAAAATATTCCCCGCATTATTCTGTAACAACCTTAAAAATGTATCGCTGATTTTTCTAACACCAAAAATGTTACCTATTCTGTTGCCTTATCTTACACGGTCGTTCTCTTCTCTTGTTTGAGCCGTAAATATAACTGTTTTCACACGCTCGGGATTATAAATTATTTAAACTAAACAAAAAATACCAGTGAATAATGGAGTCGTCGTATTTTTTCCTATTGATGACGTCATCGGACTCGTTAATCGGCAGTAAACAGTTTTTAAAAAACTGAAGGGGAGGGAGGAGGGGGAAAAGCGACTGTCCATTCATCGGTAACAAGTGAAAACGACGATGCGCTCAATGAGCGTGTTACGAGACAATATTCCTTTTTCGCGCTTTCGAAACTTTACAGCGACGATTTTCGTCTCGGTTTTTTCATATCGGTGGTCGTTCGAATAATTCCAGCGATGACGAACGCAATTGATCCTTCGACCCGTTTCGTAAATGGAACAGAAAATTCAATTAAATCTGTCGCTGAGGACGGCTGTGTCGGGAATACTTTCAGGGTTATATGTGGAGATTCTTCTACAGTTTCTTTCCCTGTCAATTACAATTCCGTTATGGATTAAGCAAAGTAATAAAGTTTGCATCGGTGCCATCTACATAAATTATCACGCCGCGGTCTGTTTGAGCCATAGTTGGCAAAAATAAATGCATCGTACAAAATTAAAAACATAGTTCGTATAAGATCTTACAATGCAAAACTGATACTTTTATTTTTGGCAAGAAAAGGTAACCGTGATAACAATTACATAAACGAACTAGTGCGTTCATCTCTATTTACTATGCGGAAACGTCTCTTATGAAATCCCACACGCTTGTGTCAATGAGAAATCTGTCTAACACAGCTCGGTCAAATCACAAACCGAGCACGTGCTTTGCAAAAATATCGCATTTACCGAAGCGTAAATTTGCTAAAGCCATTTCGACGTACACGTGTATGGACTCTTGAAATCTCTTTGTACTAGAACCTAAATTTCACATCTGTGTACCCTTTCCTCGACAGAAACATAAACATAAACGGCAAGGATGCCGAAATACATTTAAATGTCGTTTTGAGGGCCAATATGGATGAAAAAATTACAGGCTGGAGAGGTTAAATTTATCTCCATAGACACCAGCGATGAAAATGTTGTGATAAATGTTATGGAAGCCATTAAATATTTATTTAAAATAACTAGAGTCGTTTATTTCGTTTGAAATTTTCTATTCCTTACATTCTACACCGGTCGGATTGGTCGCAGGCACTTTTATCACAGTGAGATAGTTTTATTCGGTTGCAGGTGTCTCAGATAATATCAAGACTGGGATGCTGCCAAGAAATTCGATGCATCTGAATAAATCGTCTCGTTATTGGAGACACGTGCCATAATTTAATAACTCTCAATCGTTTCCTGCTCGTAACGAAATATTATTGACGGTATTGAGCCTTAAATTTGTCACGCAAACATCCGAATGGAATGCATTAATTAATGCATAAAAGGAATAATTGTGTAACATTCTTTGCGTACACTTAACTTTAAAACTAGTGGTCACGATAGACCAAAATTTCTCATCCGCGAACAAGAAGTTTGTAATCGCGTAGTATTGAGCAGAAATTGAGAAATATTAGATTTCACAATGCCCACCTTTCAAGCACAACTTTTAAATTTGACGCAGAGAGATTAGCATAAAATCCATTATGAATGCTCCAGAAGAATGCTTCTCTCTGAAAAAAGTCAGCGACGAAACTCCAGGTCTAAGGAGAGTTCCCGTTGTTTCCCTAATAAGAAAAAGTGAAGCTTATGGTAAAATTGCACTAATACCTAACTATACGAGATGTTATATACACAGTTATCAAGCGATGTTTTTGTGAATTAGAAGAAAATGAGTTTAATTTTTTATGGAAAAGGGTGCTTCTTTATCTGAATATAATGGTAAACAAGTAGGGATACACACGGGTTTCCTGTGTTACATAAGTGCTTTTCGTCAAATTAGCCGTAGTATAATCGTATACTAATGTATTTGCTTTGAAATCAGAAAATTATTTTTCCTTATATTGTGGTAGCCCTGATTTTTAGATTCGTTCTAAACATGTTCATTTCGTTTTTTCATTCGATGCTCTTCCTACAAACGAAATTTCTTTTTGAAATCCGTTCAGCCATTACCTTCCAAATTCATAGTTACAGAAAATACTAAACTTGATATTGTGGTAGCCCTGATTTTTAGATTCGTTCTAAACATGTTCATTTCGTTTTTTCATTCGATGCTCTTCCTACAAACGAAATTTCTTTTTGAAATCCGTTCAGCCATTACCTTCCAAATTCATAGTTACAGAAAATACTAACCTTGATATTGTGGTAGCCCTGTTTAGTCGACCCAGTTGGTAATTAATATTTTGGGTATATATTTATATGATGATTATATATTCTATCTTTGGTTAAAATCCATGAGGTCAGTTCTCTAGAAATACGATTTAAAATATTTTATTTCACTTTTTAGTGTGGTAGCCCTGCTATTTAACTCCGCTTTAAACATGTTGATTTCATTATGGTATGTTGTACAAACCTTATATGCAAAATGTAGTTGAAATCTGTCCAGCCAATTCTCTCCAAATTCATTATTACTGAAAGAGTTTAATTTGTAATTGTGGCACCACTGTTTGGCTGATGCGGTCCAAATATGCTATTTTGATTTTTCATATGTGTGTTCATTATAAATATTAAATTTCGTAAAAAATTGATCCGGGCAATTCAACACAAACAGGTGTAAAAAGAACTTTTTTTACTTTTATTGTGGCAGCACTGATTTCCATATCTACACTAAACTTATTGATTTTGTTTTTCTATTTTGCACACCTCCTCCATAAAAAATTTCGTTGAAATTGGTATGGCCAATTCCTTCCAAATTCACAGTTACCGAAAAGTTAAACTTTGAAATTAAGGCACCCCTGCTGAATGGATCCGGTCGAAATATGCCATCTTGTCATTAATTTATGTGAAAATTCTATGTACCAAATTTGGTTGAAATCGGTCCCCTGATATGTGCGTACGGACGGATGGACATCACGAAGATAATAGTGCTTTTCAGCAATGACGAAAAGCACTAAAAAGCATTTTGTGGAGAATTTATTTGTAGCAGCATGAGAAATTTTCAGTTTGTATGTTTAAGCCAATTCTAGGACGTTTAAAATGAAGATTAAGATTACACTGAAACCTCGATAGTTAGATTATTTGTTGTTTCCTATTAAGTTTCTTGTGAATATGGTTCGAATGCATATTACTAAAGATTGTGCCATCCATGAACGGTCTTAATACACGTCTAGGTCGGCATGATTTTGTAAAACTTCGTTGGGTGGCGGAGGATTCTGTCCTTCAATCATACTCGAATTCACTAACCTTTTTCTGGAATTAATCTCTTGAAATCGACAGTTTTAGCCTTTAGTACGCACACCACCAGCATAATTTCGTAGGGTGAGAATTCTTATCCAATCGAAAACAGCCGAATGATCTTTTTTGATTTTTATATTAGTATTAATCGCCTCAACGCGGATGAAATTTAAATTCTTACTCAGATCCTGATACGAAACTTGATTATAAAATATTCTATTCCTTACTGAAATTGTACACCCTTATTCGTGCGCTATAATTTTTGATTGGGATAAAATTCTCTCAATGTGATTGTTATAGAATTAATAATTTTTTATCCTATGACGACTTAGTTGGAACGGTAAACCCTTCATTCAAAGTTTAGAGTTAAAACTAATGATTGTACAATAGTCCATCCATATTCTGGAAAACGGCGCGAACATAGAAACAGCGAATAAAGATAATAAAAGCTGATGAGAAAAGTAGATTTGTATAATAAACTTTTTCGCTCTTCTCACACATCTAACTTTCTTTGTGTTTTGGGTCCATCATTTTAATCATAGTATTTTATCTAACAATAAGTGCAATAAAACCTGTAGAAATTGTAATTACTAGTCACACGCGTACAGCCAGAAAGGGAGACAAAGATGCACTGAGAGGATAGCATTATGTGTGCTTACCACCCCTTCCAGTCGTTCTCCGCGTGCGTCACAGCGTCAGAGCATCTGTAGTATGTTTGTACTATGCACTGTTTCAAGAGGTTTAGTGAGCAAGCAGTGTGCTGCGGTCGGGTGTGCGAATAAGTAAAATTTATCAACCGCAAAAATTGCTACAGTAATTTCTCCCCGAATTAATTAAACCGCGAAAATGAAACCTGCTAAAATCGAGGGATTGCCATACTTTTCTAGCCTTTCTGGCTTTTATGAAGAATAAATTATGCGTGCCCTGTACGCATAATTTGTCAGTTTGTAAAGCGTAGATGAAATACCTATCTGTTTCGATAGTAAAATAACGCTCTTTCTTCGCACGTAGCACTGCATATGTTAGCTTCACTTCGTTAATTTTGTTGTTTTTACGATGGTTTTACTTTCCGAAAATTAAAATTCCGTCCCAGTCAAAAGGGAAATACTTTGCGTTATTTGGAAGAACGTAACACTACATAAGTGAAAAAATATTTAACAGTTATTTCATTTGTCATCTGGCATTAGAGGAAAAAAGAGCGTTCGCGTTTTTATCGTTTTTATCATTGGACAAAGAAATGGATTATTTAGGTGACACCTGTACCATCGAAACATTTGAGAAATTATAGGAGTTATTCATATTCATATAACTTGTTTGATACAATCCGTACGCTTAACTCTGTAAGTTCCTTTTTTGACGCTGAGGGGACCGAAAAGTGTTTTAAGGCTCCTCGTGTTCTCTTATTTCGTCCATTACGTTAATTAATTAATGCATTCATTAACCAACCGCAAAAATGTAGATCATCACAACGATCGCAATGGTAAAATACTTTAAATAGATTCAACAAAATCAGGTGTAACTTTGTGGAGAGCCCTTAATATCTAAAGAAATAGATATAGTTGCGTGAAAATTGTTTATTTACTTCTTTAAATACATAAAATATATTTCAGTAGATATCGATATCAAGGTTTATTTTTTGTGACAATCAGAGATTAGAATAGGATATCCAGGCCTGAACGGGAGATTATTTCGAGAACCTAGCGTACTGCACCCTCTGCCGCACACTCTCTCTTAATTGCAGAGTATTTTGTAGATGTAGATGATTTATCCTTCCTGGTCATTTTTTTTCATCGCGAAATGGCACTTTTTGTTGAGTAATATTTTGAATTATAATGATATCCTTACGTATTAAAGTAAAACGCTCCTCGAAGTTCGTGTTAAATTTACAAAATCTACCACCTTCCCAGTTTTCGATGTAAACATTTATATAAATGTTAAAGGGGCGGCTCGAGAAATTTTGGCGTCCAGAACCTCCCTCTGTTAATATTTGTTGAGATATTTACAAAGTACATGTTAATTTATTCATCGCTTTGTAAAAATTATTGATAATGAAAAATTAAAAGGAATGCCATCAAGATTCTAGCCTGTTCCTCGATATCAATTGGTATCCAATATTTATTCACTTGCAAGTAATGCATAGATAAATGATTGGATAGCACTCCAAAAACTTCGGCGTCCCGGGCAGCCGCCCGTAGTTATTATTAATATTATATACATATATATCCAGGTCTTAATTAATTTGTGACGGACGCTCCGGAACGGCGTTCCGGTACCTTTAAAAACCTACATACCAACATCATCAAAATTTTGTGCATTCAACTTCCTTTTCGCCTAAAAATTAATCACTGCATATATGATGTTTATGTGCGTTTCACATTTATACTTTTTTAAAATGCGAGTAGATTTTCGCGTTTTAATATACCGTTGTTTGATCATTCCTATTATTATGCTCATAAAAGAGCGTTAGACCAATAAATCCTTCAGATTGGCCAGTTTTAAGTTTTGATCAAAGAAAGAACTGAGGCACTCTTCGCGTGACTAATAATGTTTTCATCCCCCGAGGATTAAGAGACCAGAACCCCCTTCTCGAACTGCAAGGTGAGGCAACGTATAGAGGCACTTATGCCCTTAAGGTGCAAAGCCCTCACGTCACCCTAGAAACAGGAGGGCCAACTATAAATACTTTTCAAAGAGTCGGTGAAGAGGGAAGGGGGAGGAGAGGAGGGGAGATGAGAGAGAGCGGGAGAGAACCACGCGAGGAGTCGTACATAAGATGTCGCTTACTCACGTGGCCGAGGCGTACTGGGAATGGCCAACCTCCTATCTCAACTCCGGCTCGCTCACGTCTGTTTATTTCGGGAAATCTCTCTCCGCTGCGCGTACTTCTTTTGTTTTTGGTCTCCTTTCCCCTTCCTTCCACCCATCCCTTTCCCTTCGACCTCTACTGAGAACCTAATCACCGCCTGCAATGAGATTTCGATGCGGGGGGTGGTTATTGGGTATGAGGGGGCGGGGAAGGGGTGGGAGAAGATTTGAGGCGGAGAGGAAGGAAGGAAGTGGGGGAATGCGGTGGGTTCGGTCATCGCTTTTAATGGACGCGGTGGCCGCAGAGATACAAAATACGCTACGAATTTTTTTTTTAAAGGGAGTTTGGACTTTGGTATTCCTCTCTCACATAAAAATGAATCTTTGTTTTTTCTTAGGTTATCATAACAAAACTGTTTTGATGCCAGAATGACTGACTAATATGTTAAGTGCTTAAGTTGGAGTTCTTTACGATGCGTTTCTGGGAATCGATTACAATTAAAGCTATATATTTCGTGGACTGCAACAATATTTCTATCGATACAGTTCAACGAATCAGCGGTCACTGCAGAAATACACATTGACAATATTTTTGAAAATGGGAAGCATTACAATGCGAATATTATTTTAACTTTATTAAAAATATCAATAATTTTTTTGCTATAATCAAACTTTTTCGACAATATGAATTAAATTTTCATTAATGTCATTAAAAATCCAAATGCGATTGGAACAGTGGCAAAGCGCTTTTAATTTAAATGCAAATCTGGCTTAGAAATAAAATCAAATTGCTCTCGATGGCTTTATATTTCATTTGTCTGCATAAAGTTCCTCGATATTGCTATAGGGATCGACATTTGATAAAAACGTTGCGCTAAAGCAGTTCTCACAATCGTTTATTTTTTAATACGCGTTAGTTTGACGGTATATTTTTTGCGTTCGTTTCGCCAACTCATTGAAAATAATTCATCAACGCAGCTGTCTGAGACAGCTTTGGAATAAACGGGAGAATGAAATTGATGAATTGCGAAAGTTATGATTTATACGGCCTCCCTAAATCGATTTCCTGTGCGACCACAATGCAAAAAGCTTAGGGGATAAATAACTTGCACAACGCAATAACATAGAGGGAATCTCTATAAAATACAATAAAATAATAAAAAGAACAAAATCACAGTACACTTCCGTAAAAAGAATAGACGAAATTTTCAGTTTTCATTCCTCGTGTTATAAACGAAGAACTCATTTCGTTTAATGAATAATACGGATTGTACCTTAGCAGAAAGGCGTAGTAGTATGTAAGCGAAGAAAATAAATACAAGATTGTCTTTTTTTAATACACCCACTCCCCGCTTTAACGCTGTCCCGATTAACGCTGTCCCGATTAACGCCGTTCCGCAGTAACGATCTTCAGAATTTCTGGTGTAATTTACGAAGTCCACTGTGCAGCGCCTGTATTTACAACCATTTACAACACAGAAGACGTCAATATTTGCAGTTGCCTGATGGTTCTGTGTACATTTTTCAATGTTTTTGTAAGTCAAAATATAGATTGAACTTTGTTTAAATTATATTTTACCTTTAAATAAAAAGACCATGAGTGAAAACCGGCAATCAGAGGAGAAAAAGAGGAAAAACTTAACTCTCGAGGTTAAATCAGAGGTTTTACGGCGACTAAAAGCTGGAGAGCGCCAAAATTTGTTTGTTTGTTGTTTATTCCCTCATTCCATGCCCCTTTATTTATCAAGCACATGTGATAATTCTTTTATGAATCGATATTTCTGTAACGTAGTAAGGTTTCGATAGTTCGATATACGATTTTGTTTTTGTCTTATTGGTTGACTTCTCTTAATTGAACAGTATCTTTACATAAGTTAGGTTATCTTCGCCTCGAAGCTTGTAGACGTCTCCACCTCCGCACGCTATTTTGTCAAATTAAAACTCTTCAAATTCCACAGTATTTGAACGCTCAATTTTCCCAAATGAACTCTGTACACAACGCCAACACTAAGGGCAATAATCTTTTCTCTATACCACATCACAGGACAGAGATCTATAATAAATTCTTCCAGGTTACAGCTTGCCAACTATGGAACGCCCTACCGACAGACTTCCAAAATCTCTCCACATCTTGAAAGATAAATACTTTAATTTGCTGCTCACGGCCCAAAGCTCAGGTCAAACTTACGTTAAAAAATAATTTTGAAATGTGCGTCGATACTCGTGTCGCACATGCTACAAAAGCACTGGACTATTAAATCTGCATCAGCTCAAGTCAGAAATATTTTTCTGAGTTTCTTTAATTCACTTATAGAAAGGTATTATTAAGTCGCGAAGACAAAAGAAAACTTGACAATGACCTTATATATAATAAAGTACCCTGAGACGATTATTACTCAAAATAGCATTTTGTTTAAGATTTCTGGTTACATATTAAATACTGCTACATTCGCTGCCTTAGAATTTGTTTGCAATAAGAATTTTTATTTATTTTGATAATTATGTGTAATTCTGCAAATACGTAATACCACCGTATCAGACGTTTACAAATATTCTCAATACTAAAAAATGTAATTCATCCGGCTTAACAAAGAACTTTGCCTGTAGCACAAAATTTCGGGGTCGATGTTTTTATATTTTTAATGCGAATTCCTAAGAGAGAATTCTTTTTCGACTCACCAAGTTAAAATAAGACGCTGAGATCACTTTTTATTTATGCGTTTAAAAAATGTGAGTTACAGCTAACACATGTGTAATGCCGATCAACGCATTAAGCTATTTGAAAACACGTTTGAGTTTCAGTTAGAGGTCGCTGAACCATATTCTGCTCTCTTTAAATTCTTAGAAAACATTCCACTATTAAGATATGAAATTATTTGCCTGGCTTTGGAAGATATACATAAGGACGTGTAAACATTTTGCGGTCAAACTCTTTTCAATGATAAAATACAATAATGATTTCAACGATTGAGGATATACATGATATATTTTATGACATCAAATGTTAAATCAGTAAAAAATATTTATAATCTTGTTGTAATTTTGTTATTTTTCATCGGCTCATAAACAACAAACAATGTCTATAAAATTAACATATTAAGAGAAACAGGGACGAGCTAAAACATCCACGCTCTTAGTAGGAGCCGAACCCGTAACCTTTTCATTTAGTACGGTATGAAAACTTCCTCTCCTACGCTCCTTCAGCAGACAGTAGTCATTTTAGTTGCTTTTACTTCGATTTAGAACGCAATGACGCTTGAGATAAATTGTATTGTTCCCGAACTTAGGGATCAATATATTAAAGGCGTGGTAATAAAATTTAACCTCTGAAATTCGTGTCTATACATGTTTATGGAAGAACGAAAGACCGAATATGAAAATTATTTCGTGTAAGGATAGATACCGTTTGAAAACGCACTTAAGGCACATGATCGTGAAAACCATCACTTGTCATAAAATTTAATGATATAATCCATATCTGTAATTTAGCCTATATAAACTGTTTGGCAAAGGAAATTGGGAAATCAAGCATTGGAAATCGACCCTGCGACAACTTTACGCGTTCAATGTATTTATGAAAAGGAAAATCTCCAATGGTTAACTATAACCTGAGTTACCAGAATAAAAACGAAATAACTACATTTAGAGAATTCAGAAAAATATTTGGGCCATATTGAGCAACTAAGTCACTTCTAAGTTTCAATAATAATCCTTTAATGTAAAAAAGACTTTTATTTGACTTTGAAGGCACGGTTACACGCTTCATGGTATTGACCTGCAGAAGCCTCAAGCATACATTGCTTTGCCATTGACACCGAAGCGTTCCACAAAATAAAGTCTGATGCATCAGAGCTGAGCTTGCCAGATTTTAAAAAGAGCTAAATTACCATATCGCAAAGCTTAGGTCAGTATTTTTCAAAGAGATGCATGCCTCAGGCCATAAATTACGGAGCTTCATAAATTCCACCATATTTCCCTATCCTAACGTGATAAAAGGCTTTGAAATTCCATATTAGTGGGGCGAGTTTACGCTTTTTGCACATATTCGTACACAGGGCTTAATTTATAAAAATAATAAGAACCGCAATGCATGAAAAAAGTGGGGGTAAACCTCTTTTGATTTATTAAAGAAATATTAAATTCGTCATTGTTTAAAGCCACATCTTGACATTTACATATTTCATGAAGTATGATTTATTAACAATTTATTATAAACAACTACAAAATAAAAACGAATTTTACTTACAATTAAAATAAACTCCATAGTTTTTTCAGATTTTCGTTTTCTTCTTTAACCTTCCTAGTTTTGGATTGAGTATCGGCTAGCCAACTGCGAACATATGTTGTAGGGTCGAAAGAAGTGAGTGGAGGACCAACAAGTTTTAGAAACAGCAAACTTGAGAGAGTTTTTGTTAATAGATATGTGAGTGTTGGTGTTAAAATTTGGTTCATAGCTGAAAATCCTCGCTCACATTCAGCACTTGATATTGCTATTGTAGATATTGTCATAAAAAGGTGTTTTAGATTTATACGAACTTCTCTCCCGTCTGTATCCATGAATATTCGAAAATCTCTAATTGTATTTTCATAATTTACATTAAATCTTTTTGCCAAGGCAAAAACCTCTTCTTCGCCATACCTTATGTCTACACTTTCGGTCATGTCAGACCACATACTAGGGTACAAAACTTTAAATTGTTTCAGTAATTTTTCAGATTCATTTGCATCATTATGTCCAATCACGAACATTCTTGAACGAAGTTTATTGGCTAGACTTCTATAAAATTGATCACCAGCTATAGCAATGTCTGCTTTCTTTCCACTATGCAGTTCAACACCACGAAAATTTTTAATTTCAACTCCTGATATTGCTTCTGAATGATATCTTCCTGGTCGACCTATCATCGATTCAAAAACACGAATTTGCAGACAGATTTCCCGATGAGCTTCAACAATTGTACAGATTATTTCTTCCAGTTTTAATGATAATTGGGATAGCTCTATCAAGCTATCGTACATAAGTCCAAGATTTTGAATAAAAGCAGTAGATGTCAGTCTCAAAGATAGTCCACGAAACTTCGATTTTTCACATTCGTCTCTTATCTTTAGAAGCTTCAGAGAAGTGCTTAAATAGAACAGGATAATCCATCCAAAGTGCCTTCACTGTACTAAAGCTAGATGAAATCCAACGAATGTCTAAAATTCGCCCAAATTTTAGTATAGTTTGTTCAAGAGATTGCGAACATATTTGAAGTTCTCTTTGGTTCTTAGGTGAAGAATGATACAGTGAACGTATTTTATCTACAAATATTTGTAGATTATTAACGCCATTATTTTCTTTCACTGTATCTCCAACACATAATTCTAGGCGGTGGTTCAAACAATGCCAAATTATAAGATTAGGGTACTTATCTAAAAATAATTTTGCAACTCCTGATTTTCTTCCTAACATAATGGCAGCGCCATCGCAGGTTAAAGAAACAAGACACTCTTGTAAAATAGCTTCAGTTAACCCACGGTTATTTAATTCTGCTAATAGAGTGTTAAATATACAATCAGCATTTTGTCTCTCCAGTTCAATTACGCACAAAAATAAGTTTTCTGCTTGGGTCATATTTATTAACTGAACTCGAATGTATACAACAAGACAGGAATTATTGCTAAGTGATGTTGATTCGTCTAAAATAATTCCGAATTTTGGCCTACTGTCAACAATTTCTTTTAAAAGAGTTTTTTGCATTCTATCTGAAATGTGCATTAAAATATTTGTGCAAGCAACATTCGAATCAAAATCTTTCCCATATCGGTGCCGTTGAGAATTTGCACATCAACCTCCGTCTCGAAACCATAAGACGGAAGATTTAACTTTGCTTGTTTATAAGCGGTACGAAATATTCTTTCAGTAACTACGTATTCTTGTTTACGCATATCTGCTACAATACCAGCCATTATGTTTTTTTCTCCTGTAGAAATAATTTTTTCTGCTTTTATATGTGCTGCAGAATTTCGATGTTCGAAATTTTTTTTTCTCAATGTTTGATTTTGAGTAATTGCCAGTCCATTTGGAGAAATATTACAGTCTGTACAACTATGGTCCAATTTTAAACCTTGTGATTTTTGACTGCCCAAAGAACCAACATTCTTGCAAACGGAACCGCCGAATTTTCCATTTAAAACTACTAACCAAGGATTTTTCTTTATAAACTCAATTTTTTTGTTTTGATTCCATCCTTTGGGAAGTTTATTCAAATCTTCAGATAATGGTTGTTCCATCCTAGATTTCACTTCAGCCACTTTCACTAAATCACTACCACTTGCACCATAATTTATATTTGTTACCTCATTTGTAGGATTTTGTTTATTTCTTTTAGCGGGAACAAAATATACATCTAAACTTTCTTGAGATATTTCTATGGGTAATATCACAGTAACTTTTTATGAAACTTTCAAATAAAACGCTCTTACAAATGCGACTGTATCGAATAACGAACACGACTAAACAAAGTGGTTTTTATTATAAATTGTACAACACTATGAACTATATACCACTGGTTATACTTAAACAAATGAACTATCAATACCTGTATCAGCCCTGAAGAGGCCTTTTGCCTAAACAGGGTATTTTCTGATCAGGCCATATACTATGTAGATGAGTGTAAATTGTATTTTATTGTAATGTATTGTATTTTGGCTTATCAGAAAATAAAAACCTATTGAAATTGAAATTGAAATTGAACCTTTTCCCCGAGTCGTCGCATTAGTAATGACGCCAATACAGTGGTGCCGCCTATCGAGTCGTTTCCACTATTACACAGTTGACAGCTTATTATTCTCATCCGAATTACTTCTTTATCAATTATATCAAACTTAAGTTTTAAAGCAGAAAAATGGTTGAAATGTGAATTCCAGAACTTAAAACGAACCGGAACGTCGTTCCGGACCGTTCCGGTCGAAATTAAGCCCTGGTTAAATGTAAGAATGGACCTTATGGTCCAAATTTCGCCCGAATAAAGACGATTATCTATCTATCTTCAGTCATGATGCTTATGTTATTATGTTCCAATTTTATTTGTGTTAATAAAATTGTGGCTGTATAGTGACTATTGCCTCACCCTAAATATATAAGTAGACGTAGGTATATTCTTCTGCTCTAATTCCTATTCCTTAATGCTCCTGCGCGATTTATTCAGCGTGAGATCAGCATATGTTCCGTAAAATGCATTCTGTTCTTCACTTATTTTCAAGTTTTACTGTTCAATTTTAAATATAATTGCAATGCAAATGACCTATTCTATGCTACGTCATATGGTTAACAAAGAATACTTTGGTGTATTATTTATATAATACTACCTATTTTCATACTAATTAAATCTTATAAACGTCATTTCTTATGGAAGTACGTGTTCCGAATAGCTCTGTTTCAGTTAGTGCTCGATTTTCCTGGCACCAATTAAGAGCGTTAATCGGGAATGGGTGTACATTGGAATTGAGAAACGAACTCAGCATACGGCAGCGAAATGATTGGGGTACATTTCTATTTCAGAGAGGGGTTAAATACATTCAGCCTGAGGTTGATAACGTGCTATCATTTCGAAAAAAAAAGCGCAACGTCGGACATTTAACATAGATGTATGACAGGTTCTCACGCATATGTGAAATCCGAAACAGCAGAGTACAACATCACTCTCATTTATACGATTTTTCAAAGTTCATGGAAGTAATATTTGTGCTTTAAAACTCGATTTTAAAAGTAAGAAAACTAAACAAGTTAGGAAAGTGTATAGTGTGTCGTAAAAAGGCATATTTCGTGTATCTGAAACTGCACTATATAATTTGAGCGAACGCACACTATAACAGCTAAACAGCAACGTCCGATTATCTCTTTGTCTACGAAAAATTTCTTCTCCTCCTTAAGTTGGTGCATTACTATACGTATTTATGCAATAATAATGATGAAATACTACACAACGATATATCGGAAATGATGACAGGGAAATATTAAATTTTTATTTGCCAATTTATTTTATAATCAGTTGTAATTAGTCCAACTATCGAAAAATATTTAAAACATACCTCGAATTGAGTAGTTGTAATATTTACGTGTACGTTCTTTTCTTCGTCGTAGCTAACCCATTTCCTTCCCCTAACAAAATGCTGCATGTAGACCTAATTAAATTAAGCGTGTGATATTAATATATTAATTATATCGGCTCTTACATATTTACTTCAATTATAACAAAGATTGTTTTCGTTGACAACAATTATGTATCCATGCAAGAATACTTCTAAGCAGTGGCGTAGCGAAGGGGGAGCAGGGGAGGACAGTTGCCCCCGGGCGCAAGGGGTGAAGGGACGCAAATTCATGGCCCAAAAATTAACGTTTCTGTTTATGAACAATAATAATATTATAATACATGCCAAATTAAAATGCTAGTATAGTATGCTTGGGTTTCCATCACATTCCCCATATTACATTTGTCTGGGAAATTGTTTAGGGATCAAAGAGAGAGGGGCGCATCTGTGTAAATTGCCCCCCCGGCTACACCACTGCTTCAAAGTTCAAAGCGAATTACAACTTTTATGTTTGATTTTTTGATAACGACTACTGCTAGAATAAAAATTTATTTGGCAAGCGATATTCTATGTGGCTATTTCTATAAATTTTATTTTAATACTTTTGATATGACTAACAATTTACGAGACCCGTATGAGGAAAAGTTAATTTTTCCAGAAAAGTGGCACCCCTGATTGGGTTATGTTAGCTATTTATGTTATTTTCTTATTTTCTTATTGTCTTTGGTCATATGTCCTAAACGCCAAATCCCATGAAAATCCGTTTGGTAGAAGCCGAAAGCGTACATGCGTACGGACGAATGGACAGACAGAACGAAGCTAATAGGGATTTACGTTGGAAACGAAACGTGCCTAAAAACCGAGTTTAAGCAATGGAATTGATCCTTGGCCGTAAAACTAAAATGCTCCTTATTCATCCACCGTACGAGATAACTATACATTACGAAAGGCGCAAATCCACGAACAACCCGATGATGGAAGAGAAAATATGGGTTTAAACTATACGCAAGCAAAAACGCGTCATCTTGTAGTTTAAATATTTCGATTAGGATATCCGTTACAATGAAACAACCCGAAATTCAACACTCCTCCCATGAAAAGGTAAATATCGCGAACCAGATAATGCAATTATCTATCTGCATACCAAATATTTCGATACCGTAGAAGCGATGTGTTTATCTCAGTTCCTCTAAACTTTATCGCTCGAGAATTCTCAGAATTTCCTATTCACTCATCCGAAAGGCTTCTATCCTCTATATTGCCGCTCTCTCTCCTCCGGCCCACGTTATTCTCGAATTCCGATCTCCTTGGATACGATACAGGAAACGTCCAAGCGCTCCTATCCATTCACCGGCATTGCTCAAAACCAGATCGCAGTGGGTGACAAACAACCGTGCACCCCCGCTGCAAGCATTGTTCTGCGAGAGACATTTGCAATGCCTTCGGGCATAAACAAGTCATCCTAGGCCGCAGGGGGGGAGGGAGGAAGAGAGGAGTGGGAAGGGACCTTCTCTCGGTTTGCGTTCTTCGTCCTGAAGATATCGCGAGATGTCCTTCCTTCCCTCGTTACGCCGCCATATATTTGATGAATAAAAAACCATTTAATTTAATTTTGAATTTTAGGACAAACGTGGATTCCTGAATGTAAAATTCTCTGGGATCGCACGTAAAGGATAAAAGAAAACGGCGAATGTAAATCCCAACGTGGCTTTTGTTTTAAATTTAATATCAGGACCTTTATTTTCTGTTTTTCTCAATAGTCCTGCATCTTTGAACCACGGATAGCCATTTTAAATTGGAAAAGCCCTCGCTTTAGGAACCCGAATCGTCATTCCCACAGACAAGGTGCCTTTCGGGCATCGGCACAGTGACCACGACGGAGAACCTAGTTGTTCTCCATCCAGCGGGGCAAAGGAAACATGAGAATATATATTTTTTTAAGCACTACAAGAATAACTAGAAATGATTTATGTTTCTGCCTCATAACTTGGTAATATAGAGAGGAATCACTAGGACAATGCAGTGCATCAACGCAACGGACGAATGAAAGAGATCCAGATAACGCTTTATCCTGTTTTGAGTGGACCTTTAGCCTCATGACGGGCAAAGATAAGTGTTTTGGTTTTGATTGATCAGGAAAGGTGTCTAGTGGGTATAGATATTCAATATTTTTAGTATTTAGAGCTAAAAATGAACGATTACGTCTACTGGTAGCGTTGTGGCCAATCTTCCTTTAGTTTTATATCATTGTTATCTTTTTGTAGAATATACAAAAATTTAGAATCATCATGAAAAAAATGGATAAAATACAATGTATTATGCGTATTACGTAATGCATGTCTCCTGGTTGGTTGTGGCCGCACTCTTATTTAAATTACCATTTCTACATCTACATATCACTAGGCCAGAGGTCGGCAACCTTTTTCTACGGTGGGTCAAATCTTGGTTTTCGGATTGTTTTGATGGATCATAACAGTCGATCGATACTGAAAATTATGGGAGAAAATAAAAAATCATTTATTAATCCTTTATTTTTAGGCCAGTAGCGGCCGACGCAAGCAAAGTGGTTGCGCATGCATCAGCTCAGATGTTACACGCATGCGCTCCAAACCTACAGCGTTTGGTGTTAAAGCTCTCGACAGTCTGGACCTGCAGGGGGGATGATCGACTGCGGGTCACCTAAATCATGTTGGTGGGTCACCTTCTGACCCGCGGGTCATAGGTTGCCGACCACTGCGCTAGGCTATTCACCAAAAAGGTGCGTGGCAGGAAGTGCAATAGGGAAAGTTATCCTAATGAAAAAACGAGACTCCAAATCTCTCTCTCTGTTCTAAAAGCAAGATTACGTATGTTATTACAGAGGTCTTTTCTCAAGTGTTATTCGTAAAATATCCTGTTTAATCTTTCGACTTTTGCCTCCTTATAAACTTCAATCTAGCGTTTAATAGGCGTTTTGAAAGTGATATTTAATGTCAAATTTTCGGTAATGATTTTGATATGAATCATAAATTTGTTTCATGAAACTAACAAAGTGCCCTGCGTAGAACTATTAAAAATCATACGGCGGAGGGTCCAATTTTACTACGAACCTCCAGGATGATGCGGTTGGCAGGTATCAGAAACAGAAATGGATCTAAAACATCCATGGAAACACCAATAGCGACTTCAACAGAATCTGAGCTTTTACAGTCGATTATTAATATTTGTTCTCTATTTAAGAAGAAATCTTTCGTTAAGCCCACAGCTTTCGGATTAACGGCGTAATTTTTTTATTTTAAGATTAAATTACATTGAGATACCTAATCAAAGGCCTTCCTGAAATCTACAAAAATCTGGAACATCAGGAGCAGCTTCTTCAATAATATACTACCACAGTCTTTATCGCGTCAATTTCTCTGACACTAAATCACTGCTGCCGCAAATCTCTCGCTAGAAATATACCTACACGTTGGAACTAATTATTTCCCGCGCTTAAAACTAAAAATAATCTAAAGAAATGTATGCATTAAAGGGTTGAGCTTTTCCCTTGCAGCGTAGAGAATTTAATAATCCTTACAAAGAGAATTTAATAATCCTTACAATGAGAATTTAATAATCCTTACATGAAATTGATGGATCCTTCGAAAAATTAATTAATCTATCACCGGAATTTTAATGTAAAATTCCATCAATTATTGCCCTATCGTCGCCGTAAGAACTCAAAATCGTGAAAGGAAACAATATTACAGAATCTATTCATCCCGAAAGGAATTTTCATGGGTTCATAAGGCAATAAAAATTGAAATAAAGGATAGGCTATCAGTAAACAGGCAGCGAAAGTGACTGCTAACGTACCTTTTTAAAGAGAAACTCACCAGAATTAAAATGAACTGAGTAACACTAAAACAAAAAAAAGCATTTAAATTTCTCAAAAACCCACAAAATGGCGGAAAAATTGCTGAACGCGAGATGAGATTCTCCGCCACAAAATGCACCTCGGGACATATTAAATCCCTCGCCGTAACAGTTTCGGCCGAAGGGATTATGACGCTTTACGACCGTTGTGAGCGTGGTGTTAATTTGAATAATCCCTTTCGGGAATTGGCGTGGCCAACCCACTATCTTGGTAGAACAGCGCCTTTAATCCCGTCTCAAGAGGGAATTTGTAATGCGTCGCGAATATGTCGCACCGCGTCCCTCCTTCTCCGCATGTTTGCTCTTCGGGGGGATTTGAATATCTCCGCCATATTCCGATTGTATCGCCCGCGACGAATTACGGGAGAGATTTTTCGCGTTTAGTCACGTGGTAACCCATTCCTCTATTGATTGCCCTCCATCGAAACGACACTCAATCGCTTCCCCTCCATGCTCTCGATATCGTCGTTGAGATGAATCGCATCCTTTTCTGACCGTGGCATTGTTGCCGTTGACACGGAAACTGTTTTTTCCCGTTCCTTACCTCGTGACGCAACGGATATCGGATATATCGATAGTATCGATTTTCCGCCATTTTGGCAACCGGTTTATCGGCGATAGATTGAGAACGAACCTTGTTTTATTGTTTGCGTGCGAGTGTGTGTGCGTGTTTGCGCGATTGTTTGTTCCCCGGAGCAATCGCAAATGGCCGGCCATTAAGTACACTCCCAACGACGATAAATTTGCAAAACGGTCCATGATGTAGGTGGCGACGTGTAGGAGTCATGAATGAGACAATGAAAGTAACCGTTGTTCAGACAGGGATTTGATTGATCCCTTGGAAAGGTTGTTTTTTTATTGTCACGCGTCCACTTCGGATGACATATGATTTGGAAAGCTCCTCGATCATGTCCGCCGGACATTTGTTCCCTATCGAGTTGTGAAGAGTCGAAGAAATCGTTCTAAAATCAAATAAAAAATAAAAACTACCAACTTGTGGTTTGGGTAATTTTTTTGGACCTTTTAAAAATACCACTAGTCGACTATTTTCTGTTTGGCTTAAACTGTCACTCCTTTCATCAACACGAAGGTGACCAGAATTTCGAAATAAAAAATTTCATTGGGATAAATTGATATTCCTTAGTAGTTTCTGTAATTCGGTATAGAATTAAATAGGAGAGGGTAAGCGTGGTAGATTTCTTATTTGCATTTTAAATTAGTCAAAATTGAAAGTCGGGACTTCGAACTAACAGGTTCGTAACTTTCGTTTTTTAAATGAGAATTCACATTCCTGCAAAATTAGTGCTGAAATTTGTAAAGAATCAGAAAAAAGCGCATATTTTTCATGTATTTAAAAATTTGAATACCACGACTTCTTTATACATTTTGTAAAGTTGTAAAACCTCAGAAAACAACGCATATTTTCTGTGTATTTTAAAAATCGACTACCACGACTTCGTGACATACTTTTGACACGGAATAAGTTGGCTCGTTTAGCAATTTCATGACTCTTTTTGGTTATATGTTGCATAATTTATGTAATGTAACATCAACACTCAGAGAATTTTGATAAATATAGTTTACTATTATGTGTTTCATAATGGGTGAAATGCTAAATCGAAAAATAATAAATATTTTCCTAAAAATACTTATACATACTCTGTGAAATTAATTCAACAGCTTACAACGCCTTGAAAATTTACATTATATTCACGTTTGTTCGTCTTGGCTACAAAAGTAGCTTATTTACCATTGTGTTTAAGTTAGATCGATCGTGAACATGCAAAGATTTATACCGTACCATAAGTTAAATTGTGAAACCAAAAATCCTTAATGGTGCGGGATTTTTAGGGTAATACAATGAAATGAACGAGTATATTAAATATCTCATATTTAAGTTTAGTCATAGATGTGAAGCTTTAAAAGGCAAAGGCATAGTTGTAAAATATTTTTAAAAAATGAAGAGAATATTAAATATCAACTACAACTTATAATAATAAATTAACCTAAGTTTGAATTAGACCAACCGTACCCTGACATATTTTTGAGGGACAATTACTCGACTAATTATATCTAAGGGAGTTCATATTTCTGTCAAATTTAACAATAACAGCTTATACCACTTAATAAATATGTTGAAACAGTTCGGATGAGAGCCTGTTGGGGACACCTGGCCTTGCAACTGAAATTAAATGAAGCATTCATACGTTTAATTTACTAAAAAATACAACCGTGGCCTTATTACGTCGATGGATACGCTTAAATTTTCAAGCTTACGTTAAAAAAATCTTATGTGGCCACCACATGACTTTCTCCATATCTGTAATATTTCTAAAATTTTCAAATACGTTACATAATAATAAATATTTTAAGAAATTGCGAGAAAATTTTAGACTTGTCAAAGAACAGAAATAAATTCAAACCATAGCCTTCTGATATTGGATATAGCCACAAAGCTCCAACAATTAAGAAAAGAAAATGGAGCGTTACTAAGACGTAACTAAGCGTCAATTGTTAATAATAATCGACGGTAGGTGGCGTGGTGGTGGCAGCTAAAAATATAAGACATCTCTTAAACGATGCATTATATGGGAAAATGTTTCAAACAAAGGTTGTAGAAAATTATATTTCATACAACTTTTATTCCAATACATGTTTACATTTATCAAATATTAAAGCAAATATTTCAAAATAACGGATAAGTGACAAGAGTAAACACCCACTTCCGGTTGAACGATTTTTACCAAAAACTAATCAGTTCTTCTGACTTTTATAAAAATGTTAAATACAAAATTTCGCGTTGACCTGATTAATAGTTTTGGAGTTAGAGCACCAACAAAAAAGCTATCTCGCACACGGACACCATCGAGAAAATGATCAAAACGTGTTCAGGGGACCTCAAAACGTGTATTTACGTTGAAATCTCGATGTCGATTTTTTTCATGCTGAGAATAATTTCTCCTATAATACGTATGGAGAAAGTAAAAAATGAATGAACCCTTTTAAAATGTCTCCAGTCGTAAAGATGGTACGAAAAAAATAATTACTATTCTAAAACTTAAAAAATACGAGAATTTTTTTAAATTTGAAGAAGTTCACCGCGTGCCGAATGCAGACTTATGTTCGAGAAGATAGTGAGCAATAAACATGTACTTTGTTACATGCGCATAAGTAACGTTCTCGACAAGACCAACTAACGAATCCAAAGAAATCCTCATCGATCTTATAAAACTGAGCCTCGACCAACCTTTGACTAAACTCCCGCTATTAAAAGCGATTTTTTTTACCAAGGCTTGTCTCGTTAAAGGAGCCTTCGCTATGGGCATTGTCGTTGAGAACGGTGTGGGTCGTAAAATCGATCGCAATCGTGAGGTTTATAATGAACGAGGTCATTAAAGTATTTAGACTGAACGAAAATTTATACGCCGTAAAAATCCATGTAAAGCGCGATTTTAACGAAGATGCTAGGTTATAGACTTAAGTTATTTATGTAAAGGAAACAACGGCATGCTTAATCGGAATTTAATGGGATCTGTACTATAAGGGTAGTAAACGCTGCATCCTTAGGCTACGCCCCTTCTACTACTATAAACTAAGGCCTTCTGGAATAAAATTTACGACAAAATCAAATTAAACAAAATATACCAGCGTATCTCAAATGTAAATTTAATTAGAAGGTAACATCGCAAGCAAAGTTTTAGATATGTTTATTTTATTATATATTTTTAAAGGGCTGGAAAGCAGTACCTTAACTAGGGTATGACGATGATGGCATTTGCTGTGAAAAAGGCGACAAACGTCCACGCAAAAAATACCAAGTTTATTTTCCCATAAATTGAATATTCAGACAAAGTTATTTTTAATAAAAATGCTATCATTATTTATTGGAGCACAGAAAAATAATATTTTACATAACCAAGGTATTTCCTAAAATTTTGCCATATGCGCCTTATCTACCAGTTATATCTCTGACTTCATTGCTACCTTCGCAAAGAAAGCCGAGATGGATTTGCTTGAAAAAGAATTATCGAACTCGTTTTGTGAATGGAATATAGTTGATAAATAAGATCGATCTAAAAGGCTGGGAAAAAATGTGCATTTGGTATACAAGGCGGCCGTTGGTCATTCACCGATAATAACCATTGAGGACAGCTGCTTTGTAGACGAAATGCGCATTTCGTTTTCTCAGACTTTTAATTAGACATTGGAGTTCCCTAATTTACCTATTGACAGAGCCGCGCCGTGGGGGTGTGCAGAGCGTGCATCGCACACGGGTGCCTAGTTCAGAGGGAGTAAATCGCCAAAGTTATTTTTACATTATTAAATATATATATATTTACTAGTGGTGCCCGTAACAACTTTTGCGAAGTCATTCAGAAATCTGCATGTTTAAAAGTAATAATAGCCCATTCTCCTTATAAAATTAGACAACTGACATTTTGAATTTCATGTTTGTTATAATTTATATGTGCAATTTTAATTACTTCTCCCTTACGAAAAAGGTGGCTTTCCAGTGTTGAAATAAAGAAAGATTTTTTCTCTAGGTCTGTATTTACGTATTTTAATGAATGAAGAAAAAACCTTGCGCCTTGAAAAATCGAAACTCCTGTGTAAACATATGGGAAAATATAATTGTTTCCTGGAGTCAAACCTGAGACATTTAGGCAATCGAAAAATAGTTTTTCCGGGATCTCCTAGTAGGAAGAAACAAAATGGCGTTTACAGCATTTCTCTATGACAAACTGTTCAAGAGATAAAACTGAGGACGGACAGACGGAAGGACGGACAGATATTGAGTAATTATATAAAAAAGATTTTTTTAAGAGAAGCTACGACAAAAATTTGGATACAGACGCTTGAAGGGTTTGGCGTGGCATTGCCAATTGATATTGCTTGTTCCGAAATACGTTACATCCTCCATAACTCGAGCTTTAGGGTATGAAATAATTCATTCGACTCGCATAAAAGTCGAGTAATAGAATTTGAACTTAATGATTGCGAAAGATTGTATTTAGAGCAATCGATATATGACTTACAGACTGCAAACGTCGACTCAAACTTAAACAAAATTGAGTAAAAACAAATTGGATACCAACTAAGAATTTAAAAACTAAATCGGTAGAACCATAAACTTTAATAAATTCACAACTGTTTAGGCTGCGTTACAGCATCGTCAGGTGACTGGTGACTTACATTCTAGATCACATTGATGGGGGCATTAGTAAAAAATAGGATGCTTTTAATTAGTATTATTTTCATGTTTAATATGAATAAGATCAACAATGTTAAGCCTGCTATGGTTAATCCATCTAAACGGGATGTTGCTCTATCTCGTATACATCAGCTACTTGTTGTACAAATAATATTATATATATATATATATATATATATATATATATATATATATATACATATTATCACTGCTATCCATTCACGTGTCACAGGCACGGCATGCCAACCTAAGCAAAATGAGTCGGACAAATCTAGAATTACAAGCATTTATACGTTATATTGTTTATCATTTTTCCGGCTAATGCTCATAGTTTTCCGATTATTTCTTTAATTTTGCGCAGGAGTTGTCAATCACTTAACTGTGAATTACATTAAGATGGATATACTCGAACTACGGAATCGCTATTTGGATCACAGCCATCTACTAACACATACGGGACTGAGTTTGCACAAACATTTTAATTAGTGAACACCGATAAATCTTTCTTGCTAAGATGCATTAAATTTTCTATATTTTCTTTAACTTCAGCAGCAACAGGGAATTACCCTAACCTTGCCATATTGCTGCGCGGTTTCAGTAATCAAGCGAGGAGAATTATCTTAACACCTATAAACGCTGTTGATACATGGAACCTCATTTCATTACTGTCACGTACTGGCGCGATGCCAGCGTCGCTAAACTGCCTCGTGAACTCTGCGGGGAATCACTAAATGACAGTGGTACTATGTTTGAGAGGAAGCTCTTTGATGAATTTTTAGATAAGGAAACACTAAGCTACGCTACCGATATCATAATATTAGTCAGCGTACAGATGTGGTCGTTCCACGACGCGCATGGAAATTGAATGAGATTCTTAATTGGACACAGGTGAGCTCTTTTTTTCTCTCCCAAGTGCCACTAGGGAAGCAAAGAAAACTTTCCTCTATCTGAATGTTCCGTAACCGGTGTGTACAAAGTACTATCCGTACCGCGGTTTATTTTGCATTATAGAGAAGGGAGGAATATAAATATGTTTTATGATTCTGAGGATAAAGCCAAAGAAGAGAAGTAGAACTATGTTGTTGAATTTGCTATTGTCACTGCAATGAAGTTACTTCTTAGCTGAAGAATCAGTAATTTCCCTCTTAAAATTACTTCACTAGCCAACTGAAATACCGACACGATTTTAAGGTGTATCATTTTGGCTGTATTTTTGCCATCTCTTTGGAATGTGGCGATTATTTTATCTTAGTCTTGTTAACTAGTGATCAATGAATATGTTCTAAACAGTGTCGTGAAATTTGATTCGGTTTGTCATCAGGATCGAGTGAACGTGAGAATGAACTTAAATAAAATGTTTACGCAGTTCTGCTCTGTCACAAACTTTGGGTGCACAGGTCGACATAGCTACTGAGCATAAAAAAATCGGTGCGCCATATATTGCACAACATCTATCCTATCCTTACGCTTCTAGTCCACATAATAATGTCAGCGGTAACATTAATACATATTTATACTAGTGACTAGTGGCGATATCAGGATCGGATTTAAGTTGTTGGCGTCCATAGGCACTGTTTTTCGTGCGACTTTAAAAATATAATAATAATACACGATATTGAAAACAGTGGTGAAAAACTTTTCCATTGTAGTCAAATTCTGATTTCCCTTAGATATTTTGCGCCTTTTATAATTAGACGCATTTCATAATTTGATGCATTTCATAATTTGGTGCTCTCACACTTAGTGTTAGGCACCTTTCATAATTTGGCGCCCTAGGCAGTTGCCTATGTTGCCTATGCGTAAATCCGGCACTGACGATCATGCTTCCGCTGTTAGTGAGGAGAGATATCCGGTAAGTGGGCGCAAAACTCGATACGTTACAATAATAAATATGTAATATATATAGTTATTTTTGAGACATATAGCTTATACCTATACTATTTCTTCACATAAAGCACTATGCAGACCCTCCCGGATTACGCAAGACTCGACTTACGCAAAAGCGACCTTACGTGAAAACCTCCGAGTTGTTGAGATTTATGTTAGCAGGTAAGCGGACCACTTTACATGGCGGGGTACACGTGGGTGCGTATCGCGGTCGCCTTCCTCACATAGCGTCAGCGAATTCTGCAGCGTCTTCATCTCTTATTGTGTTGATTGTGCGCAGCTCGTGTTTTTTCGCTAAATACGTAACTTTTGCCTCCTCAATCATGGCTGATAAGCGTAAAAGTGATTCTAAAGATGCTAGTGCTACGAAGAAGAGACGTACGATTCATCATCATAATGCTGCTGTCCGAAGACAAGTTCAGCTGAATCGCTCGCTTGAGGAAAAACTAGACATTGTGAAGCGATATGAAAGCGGCCAATCAAAGTATATAATATGGTAAACGTACATACTTATGATAATTTCCGGCATACATAAAATTAGACACACGTAAGGGTTTGGGAAATTTAACTCTTACTTAAGTCGGGGGCTGTTAAATTGGATTATGATTAAATTCATAGAGATATTTCTGAGAAAATCAACATTTTGTGAAAATCGACATGAATAAGATAGACGTGGTTTTCAAGTTCCTGAGGGAAGCTAAATTGCTTCCATACATTTAAATAATTTTTAACATTACATTTTTTCTATACACATTACCTGTATACAATTTTAAAAATGTAATATACATATTTTATCAGTTTTTATCTCTATTAGTAAGGAAATATACATAATAACTTTGATTGTATTACTGATTTGAGTACGGTGTGAAATGACCTTGCTGTCGACATACCTTATAAAATCAACTCTACTACTATGAATAACCTACCATCCATAATTGCGTGATATGCTTCATTTCAACAAATCTTTTATTCCGGAGGATAACCTACATACATACGAGATTATATCAGATTATATCCAACTGTTCAGCCCCCAGAACCGCACGCATATGATTGACTACAAAAAATGGAACTGTAAAAAAAATCACTTTTTCGGACACAGGGTTCCCGAAAACGTGCATATTAATCAAAATCTCTAATTAGAATTTTCCAAAATCACATTATTGTCTCGATACAATCTCTATATGAAAGAGTAAAAAATGAACAATTTCTGTTTCCTACGTATAGTACCTATCGCTTATCTTTGAAATTTGTCAACAAACCTAATGTTTATTTATGTTGACATAATCGGGTCAAAAGCTGACTCATGTATGTTAACAGATGGCGTAATCTCCTATCTTTGATAAAAACTTGTGCTAGGGCGCATGGACGGAAAAATATGTAACCGAAGTGAAGCGAGGTGCCTCATTCCATAATGCTACCGGCTACTATGGAGATAAATATCCGAGGCGACGGCAATACTTCGGGTAACTTCGCCGCTTTTGAACTTAATTAAAATTTCTCTGATGCATACGGCCTTATCTTTGCCCCGAAAAAGTTGTAGCAAACATTTAAGTCTTTCCTTCTCTTCTAACTCAAACACTTTACAGGCTCATAAAAAGGGACATACATAGATACTTTTACATGTAAATATAAATGTTTGTATATCACATATATATGTATATAGGTATTTTTATTTATATTCACGAATCAAATAAATTCGGGAATATAACTTCATTTTCCGAGGTCGTAGAAATTAATACGAACTACATTTCTCGGCTTGAAAATGGTTGAAAATCCATACGATGAGGCGGGTTTTAGTGAGAGCGGAGTGTCTCAAGTGAATGTAGTAATGATAAGAAGATTGGAGAAGGCTGCGGGTTAGTACGAAATGGAGAGATAGAGGGGGAGTGGAAGGGGAGTGGAGGGGAGCAGGAGTTTCTGGCGAGATGTGGGGAGGGTGAGAAGAAGTGAAGGGTGCTGCGCTCTTAGATTGGACCAGGCAGACAGTGCGTCGTCAAGGAGCTTCTTGTGAGAAGATTGCGCCTTCAAATACGAGCAGCGAGCAGCACTCAGGGAAGGGTGAGGGGGAGAGGAGAGATGTGCGGGAGAGGGGTGGGGGTGGATAATGGGAGGAGGATGGGCGTGACGGGAGAAAGGGCCGGAGGAGAGTGTGGGAAAGAAACGGGATGAAGGGAGAAAAAGAAGAGATAGGAAAAGGGATCTTCTTCACTCTCAGGATGCGAAAGGGATGGAGAATTTGCCGCATATTGAACCTCTCTTCCGCTCCGAATGTTACGTGGTAGAGACAGAGAGAGCGAGAGAGAACAGAGGATAAGATACTCCCGCGCGGGTTAACGTATAAACCGTGAATACGCGAGATCGTAAATTATTTCGAGGGAAAAACGGCGTGATGTTTACGCCAGCCATTTCGTGTTACTGTCCCACAAAATTCTCCGTTCTCGTAAAGAAATCTCGATATACTCGCTCGCGTCACACATGATTACACCCATCCCTCGAATAGCACGGTTTAGATTCACACGTTTTAGGTTCAGCACGGTTACCTTTTTGAGAAGTATCTCAAATTGCACGCGCATCAGTTTTGCTTTAGCGCGGTTTTGAAGCAACCTTATTGCATTAAAAAGCATAATATAATGTTTCGGCTCGACATAGAGGTTATATGAAAGGATACAATGCTGAATACAATGTGATCGAATGGGTGAATGTTGACCACAAGACAGCGCTCAAAAGAAACTTATGTACATCTATGGAAAAACCTATCTCAAATTGTACGGTTTCGCTTTACTCGGTGTTTTTCAGAGGTGAGGGATAGGTATATTTGAATTCCAGTGAGATCCTAGATACTTTTTACGGTACTTTCAGAGATTGACTTGCGAGAGTTTAATTTTCAGAATTCTTCAGCTCCATCGAGCTGAATGACAATATGGGGCCATCTTGAACACGTGCGTCGGGAACCTATAACGCACATTAATCTCATAACGCGGCACACACCTGGCGGCAAAGGATATGGATCCTGTTAAAACAGGCATGCGACGGTCTTTCTGGCTTTCGATCGATTTCGTGTCGTGGTTGCAATTCCGGTGTTCGTTTCACAGAAACTGCCGCGACTAATCTTCAAGGAAGAGATAAGTCCTGACCAGGGCCAGATTAAGGGTTTCGTAGGCCCTAGGCATTATATATATATATATATATATATATATATATATATATATATATATATATATATATATATATATACAATACTTAACTGGGGAAAATTATTTTTGATTTTTCAAGAAAATTATTCTAGAAATTGGAAACGAAATGTGAAGAGGAGCGTTCTTTTTCGAAGCTAATGCTGATAAAAAAAACTGTCTCCGATCAACCATAGGACAACAACGCTTGTTTTCTCTTGCACTACTTTCTATTGAGAATGAGATTGTGCGAAAAATACCATTTGAAGGAGTTATTGCTAATTTTGCAATGAAAAAATGTCGAAAAGTTCATCTCTGGGGTTAATTTTTCTCACCTTATAAGAAAAAGATCGGCATTCACATGACTCTGCCTCTTTGTACATGCACTGTGACTATCTTTGCTACATAAATACATTGATTCAAGAAGATATCTTTGTTACATTTTTTTTCATACAAACAGAAATAATATGGAACCAATTTTTTCGTAGGCACAGTGCCTACTGTGCCTATTGGATAATCCGGGGCTGGTCCCGACAAATGGGTGGGAATAATTCTTAAGTGCGGATAAATACACAATTTTCAGCAATGTTGATGAAAGCAGTGCTTTTTTATGACGATGAACATATTTTTTTTAATTAAAAAATCCTTTATTAAAAGCTGAAATAATCCATTTCATCATTATTGGAAGAACATTTCTCCGAAAAGATATTAAAAGGACTTAAAAATTATCAAATCCGATAGTTTTTTCAGAAAGGTTCCCTACCATTATAGTCTGTCAAATCTGAGTTTCGGTGGTAACTTTTTTCGATATAAGGAACGGGATGAAAGCATCCGCACTAGAAATAATATGCGTAAACGAAACCCGTGAAAAGGTAGACTATGTCGATGTTGTAATTTCTCCTTTATTGATTCGTCTGTTCAAGATAGATTTTTCGCTTTTTCAATCTCTCTTCGTCAGATCCCCTGCCATAATTATTAAATACTTTTATGTACGTACAAAACCAAAATAGAGGGTTTACACAAAATAATGCCACGACTCACGGATTATTGTTACAGCAATATCTCGCTTTACGCGACATATAGGTTCCTGAAATTATGTCATTGAGGATAGCTTCCACGGACGCGAAAAATAAAGTGTAATATTAATAAAAATACGCCGTTAACCTGAAAAACAGCTTCCTGTCGGCTTGCATCCATCAACTCCAGATACACATATTTACATCGATTCAATAGCTTATCTCATCAGTAATTTTCAAATGGTAGAGAAAACTAAATTATATTCAGACAAAAATGTAAACATTTCCTGTATGAATAAAATCCTAAATAAATCAGCGAGCAAGTTTTATTCGGAATATCACCTTTCTTTAGAAATAATAACGACAAAATAAGCTTCGATCGAGTGAAAGAAACGGTGTGCCGTTCTGGGGGTTTCTTTTATAGCATGGGTGTGCCACATCCTGATCCTAAATGGGGATCCAAATACGATTGTACTAAAATCCACTAGCCTGTAAAAAAATGGAATTTCTAATACGTTTATGGTTAGTCCACCTCATTTGTTGGCCGCCTTGTTTTTTGAACAGCTGGTAGCCGCGGGCCTGCTTCTCGCTCTAACGAATCCGCTTAAAATGGGATCGCGTAAAACGAGGTATGACTGTATCTAGTTCCGTAATATTATTTTGTGCAGACTCTGCATTATCAATTATGCCCACGTCAAATATATGCGCTTATTTATACACATCCATATACTTGGATGACAACAATCCCCGCAGCAAGCAACTATTTAAAGATACATAAAAACTATACATGTGTTCGCTTTTCCCACTCTCATCGCCACTCGCGTAATAAATGAGAAGGAATAAGAAGTCCTTTTAAAAGTTTCCGATGCCATCTTTCGGATTTTGAACCCAAATCCCCACTCCGACCAAAAGACTTAAGAGGTAAAGAGAAGTCGCGAAATTACGAGAATTTCTTCAACAGGATTTATGCACGAGGTGCATGGTAGGAGGGAGGGATCAAGAGAGAGGGAGAGAAGAAGGGAGGGATCAAGAGAGGGAGAGAAGAGAGGGATCAAGAGAGAGGGGGAAGAAAGAGTGAGAGAAAGGGCAGGAAAAACATCGCGGGAGATGGAGGAAAGTAGGGGAGAAGGGAGATAATGACATGAAGAAAGATCCTGGGAGGGAGGGAGGGGTAGAAAGAAATAGAGGAAGGAAGAAAAAGCTGGATGAGAAAGGGGATAGGGAGAGGAAAGTATCTGAACCTGTGAATCTGAATAATATCCTGCAAGCCACCGCAATTGGTGTGCGGCAGGGGGTGAACATCACCGAGCATGTTATTCTCCTTTTACACTCTATTATTACTGCTCTAAGAAATAAAGACCCCTTCCTGGAATTAATTTCTCGGTAGAGAATGATTGAACGGCAAGAGGGGCAAAATATGTGAGGACGGGATAAGGTGAGTAAAAAGAGGGAGGAAGAAAGAGGGCGAGAAGAGAAAGATGATAAAGAGGAAGATGGAGAATGGGGATAGAAGTAGGAAGGGAGAGAAAAGAGATGTAGAGAAAATGTGAGAAGAGAGGGAAGAGGTAGAGGGGGAAAGTTCTGGAGAGATAGAGAGGGAGAGGAAAGGGTATAGAAAAAGTGAGAGAAGAGGAAGAAAAGGAAGGGGAGAGATTGGGGAGGTAAGACTAGGGTTAGATACAGTGAAGAGGCATGGCGAGAAAGGATACATGCAGGGGAGTCGCTGCGATAGGGAAGAACAGAATGGAAACTGAAAAAGGAGGTCAAAGGATTCTGATCATCCTCCACTGGCTGAGTCCCGTATCCGTCTCTCTTTTTTGCGCCTCTTTTGTTTTTTACGACGAATTCCTCGCTTCTCTCTTTAAAAAGTCGCTCTCTGCTTCTTTCTCGCACATTCGAGGTTTGGTTCATTTTTCTCTTTTCATTCACTGTGCCTGTAAACAGCTACGTTGCAAGTGATATACGAACTTGAACTATATTGTGTGTGTTTTTATATATTTATATGAAAGCTCTGAGAATCTCAGAATCTCTCTCGGATATAATAATTTTGAAATATTTGAAGCTGACTGAAACAGTTATTGCATAATACATGAGTATATGAGTAACGCAGGCTGATACAAAGGCTAAATCTAACAGAGGATGTATTTTTTATTGGGTTTAGAGTAAATATACTGGAGAAAAAAGACAAGATTGTATATACACATCAGGAAGAAGAATGGTAAAATAGTAAACTAATAAAATGAGTTCTTGTACAACATATAATTTATGTATTGATTTATTTCACGTTATCTGCCAACCAAAATTCCACGCTTTCTATTTCTCTACATTTTACAGGAACGCAAGAAACGTTTAAGCAGTTGAAGAGAATAAGTAGTGGCATATATAAATCAAAGAGGGCATATATAAATAAAAGAGGATTTCAGAACGATATTTTAATTGAATTATGATTATTTTAAACCCTACAATTACTCTTACCATGCTTTTGAAGAATGGTAGATCGATTTCTTTAGCGTTAAAGAAATTTAAATTTAGATCGTACCTGCATTGCCACAGAGCTCCATTAAAAAATTGCCGTGTTGATATCTAGATGGTGTTATACACATAAATATGTAATTGTCGTCATATAAAGCGCAAATTAAATTGATTTTGTTTTACCAACGGCAAACTAATAGGTTGATCCCTGTGCTATTTATTCTTTTATGCCCAAATAAAATCAATCTTATACATATTATATGCTTTTCCGGTTTATTGAATCACTACACTAAAATTTTCACCATCCCAGTGTCAATCAAATAAAAAAACATCAAATGCTCCGTGACAATTTTCCATTTTTTTTGTGAATAAAACCTGAACAAATTTTAATCGATACTCAAAATTACCTGCTGTTTGGTTTATTTAATGAACTAAGACTTAAATTCTTACAAAGCATGTTTAAACGTGAGTTTAGCTTTAATATATTTATACTCGGATCTCTCCGGAAATTACTTTAAAAGGCATTTTTTCCTCTAGGAGACGTTTAATGAATAGAAATCCGCTTACAGGATTTTAATACGTTACGATAACGTCCAAAAATAACAGTCATTCCTCTAAAGAGAGAAAGAGAGAAAAACAGAGACAGAAACAGAGAGAGAAACAGAAAGTGTGGGAGAGAGAAAAAAGTCGGCATAAAATAAGTAAGCACGCGCACGTCAGAAAACTACTGCGCTATAAAAACATTTTCCCTTTCTATTTTCGAACCGTCGCTAACAACATCGCGTTTTGGCATTCCTTCAGCCACGTTTTTCTTCTAATCCTCCATTGTAAGAATCTCGCAACAATGTTCACGCGTGTAAATGTGACACGCCTGACCATTCCTGCAGGTTAAAACGTCATCTTCATTCCGAAGGTGTCGGGTTTGTTTTTTTTTTTAAGCTCATCACTCGCCTCGGTGACTATTCCATTGTCCATTGTCAAATCTAGAATTCCGCGCGAGGATGGAGGAGAAGGAGTGAACTCTACATTTCTACGCACGATACCACTGAGAATGTACATACCTTCCTTCCCGTTTTTTGCATCGGAAAATCCTCCTCCGCTTACTCCATTGGCTTCACGCTCGACAGGGCGAGAAGAACCACGTCCCGGGTGCATTCATGGACGGGAGCTGATGAGTGGAGAAAAGAAACCCTCTCTACATATCTGTTTCTCCCTACTTGACTCTTTCCGTCCCCCTAGTCGCCTCTCTCCCTTTCTCTCCTTTCCCCATCCTCCCCTCCATTTTTATCCTTCTCTTCCATTATCTTTCTTTCATTCTCCCTCTCTCCCTTTCAGTGACGTAGTGGCGAAGTATGGTGCCCTTGGCAAGACCAAGAAGCACCTCCTCCCCCAATCGAGATTTCAAAATCATAAAAATATACATTTAAATTGTGTGACAAATTATAAATATATTAAAAGTGTTACCATGTCAACGGGACTTCAATCCAATAGCAAATATTTTTCGAAATATTTATGACAAAATATCCACTCGAGACTCGCCTGCCTTTCGCTTCAGCGCCCGGGGCGATCACTCCGCTCGCCCCTCCATTGCTACAGTACTGCCCCTCCTCTTTCTCTCTCTATTCTTACAATCTTCCTCCTCTCTGTCCCTCAACTCCTTCCCTCCCTCTTTCTCTCTCCTCGCTCTCCCCTCTCTCCCTCCTTTCTCTTTCTACCTCCTTTTTCTCTCCCTCCCCTCTCTCTCTCCCACGAATCTCTCCCTCTTTCTCAATCCCTCCATTTCTCTCTCCCTGTCATCCTCTCTCTATTCTATGCCTTTCCATCTTTCGCAACCTACCTATTCCTCTCCCTCTCTTCTTTTCCTCTCTCAATCTCTTTCTTCTCTCCCTCTCTCTCTCTCTCTCAACGTCTTCCTCATTTACTTCTCTCTCCGTCATCCCTTCTCTCACCCTATCTCTCTACCTCTCCCACCCTCTTTCTCTACATACTCCTCTCTCTCTATGTCTACCTCCTCTTTTCTCTCCCCTTTCTCTTTTCCTCCCATTTCTATCCTTTCGCCTCTCCTTTACCGCCCTTACTTCCTTACTCTCTCGGTACCTCTTTTCCTTCCAACTTCTCTCTCTCTCTATCTCTTTAACCCTGTTACTCGATTTATGAGTGGCTAGCGAAATAAAAACCATTGTTCTCTCTGTCGCCGCCATAGCCGTGGTCGGGGAGGAGACTCGCGAAACTAAAAAAAAAGAATCGAGTGCCTCCGGTGCTGCCCCCTGTCGAACTCGTCGGGCGTTTCAATTTTTTGGCGCCGAGCCTCCCTTTTTAAAGAGGGGGCAAAAAGATAAAATGGAGTCGTTCGTACGGTAATTCGTGGGATGAATTACAGGGGGAGCGATTTTGGAGAGTCGAGGAGAGACCCCACTCGTGGTCTTCAAAAAGGTTCTTTATTCTCGATCCGCGAGTGAGGGTTTTTGAGAGAGTTAAAAAATAAAATAAAAATAAATGAAAGGGTCGGTGACGCTCTCTCTCTCTCTGTCTCTGCACTGAGGGCTAGAAAAAAGCGCAAGCGTGATTTGTCTGCTGGCCTCGCAGTCACTCTTTGAGTATGTGTGAGTGTACTGCTGCGATTTTTTCCTTTTTATATTTTAAATTGCGCACGGGGAATTGTATGAGCATTTCCGGCTGCGAGTGGCTGCCTGCGAGATTTCTTTCTCTTTTATGCATTATTTTTTTCTATTTTGGACTACTGAACTCCCGAACGCGGTTCCATTCTTCCGTTCGCGAAGGATTATCCCTCTAAAATGCGTCTAAGGGGAGGAGAAAAATAAAGAGGGCTTCATTAATTTCACGATCCCACGAATACGGACAACCTCCCTTTTTCATGCGACTTAATTAATTATTTGGAAGCGACTAAAAAATTAGGAGGATTAACATAAATGATTATTCACGTATTGAGTACTGAAAGGAGATGATCAGACATACAGTAAAGGTTTTATCCTAAATATCGATCTAAGCGAGTTCTTGCACTTTGAAATACTTCATACTGAAGTTACAAGTGCCCAATATCAGACTTTTTGCGCTATTATGAGGAAATGTCCCAAAATCACCATTGCAGCTATCCGTCTGACTGCGCTTGATATCAGGAGAGTCTAATGATTATTGTGACCTACTAGTTCATTTTATGGCTAATGTTACGAAAACATAAACCATTGTCCATTTTTAACGAAAAGAACAAAGGAAAGCAAGCCGTATAGAACGATAGCCACTCTTTAAAGAGCCGATTCCATTCACAGCTATCTGCATAGTGCTTCACAAAATATATATTTCGAGATTTTTTGATGCCTCTTTCACCGTCGGTGTTCTGAAGCATCTTTCTAGCATTTGATTTTCCACATCTTTGATTTGAGAATTTTTTTGGATCTTTGAATAAAAAAAGTTAATTCGAAGCAGATAGTAATTAATTCTTTAGCGTGATTAGTAATCTTGTGCATAAATAAATAATATTATATATACCAATATATAAATACTAGTAGTTGGTGCTTGCATATATATATTTCATATCACCTTGAAAAAACATTCATTTTTCAGGCAGACATTTCATCATTACAAATATTCTTTCAATTCTATAGATTTCACCTCCACAGCGATTTCCGTTTTTCCCACATGTAAAAATAATATTTTAAAACAATCCCCAAATGTTGCAATTTTAAAAATTTTACACTTTCGTCATTATAAGGTACTAATGCTACACATTTTAGCGAAATTTTAAAATTGTAGCACTTCTATAAGTAAAATAATATTTTTCTAATTGTTTAAATTTAAATAATTTTTAACGGCCGCCGCAATTTATATAAGGTTAAATTGAAATGTTTATTTGTGCAAATCCACTACTCTGTAAGTAATTTGAAAATTTCAGCTTCCTAGCTCATCCCGTAGTACCTAAACAGTTATCTATTTGTTTAAACTTTAAGAATTTTTATCTGCCAAACAAATTAAAATATCAAAATTTGCATAATCCCTATTTCATTTTTTTGAGAATTCTACTTATAAAAAAAATTTCAGCTCCTTAGCACATTCGGAAATGCCCAAACCCTTAAAATTTGTTTAAACAATTGCGAATTTTTAGCAGCCGCAATGTTGCACTTTTTCATGATTTTCGTTTTTTCTAGTCGGTTTTGCACAAACTCCTACCTAAGAAAAAAATTTCAAACCTCCAGCACATCTGGAAGTGCCTAAACATTAGTATCCTCCTATATGTTATATCCTCCTCGGTAAGAGTCGTCGATATATAATGATATACATATTCGAGTCTTAATTTCGCTCGAATAAATTTGGCGGAAATGTAAACGGATATTTAAAGAGATAGAAATCCGCAATGAAATTATAGCTGCTATGGAAAATTTATTTAAAAAATAAACATATGGTGCAAGTGTTTCTTCACTAGTAAAAGTGAACATTGTCCGTCCGTTTAAAAATTATGATTACTCGAGCTGTACTAATGAAAATATGTGTACTATAATCGCTACGAGAGCACATTTGTGCTAACGGACTGCACACCGAGTCTGAATTACACCAGTAAGCGAATGAATCTGTTATTATCCCGAAAATAAATTCGCCGCCATTAAAGCCACCCGTCATTTACCGAAACAACAATAATCGCCAATTTTTTCATATGCGTCATTTACTTCTTACGGCAGATTTAGGACGTAATTTCGCGGATTAAATCAAAGCTCTCAGAAGCGCAACGACCGTGTGCGTTTTTTATTTTTGATCGGTACGGACGCTTAAGCTCACTAAATCTCTACCAACCCCCCTCTTCCCCTCCCCGACCCCATAACCCCCACCAGCGGATTGGGACGGCGGAAAGTAAGGCATCCCGCAAATGATTCGCTTCCCGAATATTTCACCGGTTCAAAGAGCCCTATCCCTTCTCCCCCTCATCCGGTGAAATGCCAAACAAAGACGCAACAATGGACGACTGGTACCTCGCTCCCCTCACGACCGTGGCAACCTCATCTCCAAAGGAATCTTTTGTTTTTTTTTCCTAACTGCCTCTGTTTTCGTTCCCGTGGCGGGAGAGATAGGGCGAGAGGGAAGGGGTGAGTTATGCGGTGTAAAAGACACAAAATGCTGGCATTCGGCATTCTTTATAGACTAGAGGGAGAAAGTGAGAGTCAGGAGAGGAAAGCGGGGAAAGAGGAGAGAAGAAAGGATGGAGAAATGGCGAGAAAGAGAGGGGGAGAGAGAGGGGAGAAAGGGAGAGAGAGGGTGGAGATGTGATGAAGAGGAGAACGATAAAAGAGAGAAGAGGGATGGGGAAGAGAGAGGGAGAGGAAGATAGAGAGACAGAAAGATAGATAAGTAGGGAAAGGGAGGGATGGAGGGAGATATATAGATAAATGTCTTTATTCGGGCGAAATTTAGACCATAAGGACCACTCTTACATTTAACCCTAAAGGGAGGGAGGGAGAGGGAAGGAGAGGGAAGAAGGGAGAGGGAGGGAGATAGGAAGGAGAGGGGGGAGAGAGTGAGAAAGAGTGAAATATGGGGAGAGAATGATGGAGAATGATAGAGGATATAGAGAGAGAGGGAGAGGTGGAAAGACAAAAGATGAGGAAGAGAGATCGAACGATTTGAGGAGGGTAAGAGGGAGGTGGAGCGAATGGAAATAGAGGAAGAGGAGGAGGTAGAGAAGAGGAGGGACGCGCCACAACCAACCACACATGTCCCGCTTCTACTCTTTCTCTCTATCTCCCTCTCGGCATTCACCACATTAAAAGCAATCCGTTTACTGCCACATAGGATTCTTAGCGTTCCATCCAAGGAGCATGCGTATACAAATCCGAGAGTGGGAGAGATAGAGAGAGAAATGGAGACCAAGGAAGGAAAAATGCGCGTGCAGAAAGCAATAGGAGAGAGAGAGAGATAGGGAAAAGAGGGGAGGAAGTGGAGTGGAGGAGATATCCGAAGCCTTACTACATATATTAAACCATAAATATTTGTGTGTGTGCTTCTCTCTCTCTCGGATTTCGTTGGTATGGAGTCGCCTTCTTTTTCAAAAGGGAAGGGATTGGAGAGGGTGTGGTCGAGAGAATGAGGTTAAACTGGGGAGGGTAAAAGTGGGAGGGTTGGAAAATACCAAAAAACAATCCCCCTTCGCTGGGTGGGAGGGGAACGCGAAGCGACATCCGCGTCGTGTAGAAGAGGGGACCAACACGTGGAGTTTAGGCTAAAGGGTTAGAGTCCAGAGGGAAGGGAGAATTGAGGATGGGGAGGGGCGTAAGGGAAGGAGACGGAAGCAGAGACGGAAGAAGGGAACGTTGCGTGGGTGGAGGGACCGCATGAGGAGAGAGGGAAGGGATGCTTCAGGATGGTGCGTGCGGAGAGACGAAGGATGAGAGAGGAAGAGGAGTAAATGCCCCTCTATTAGCCATTAAAATCCTCTCTCTGCCACCCCACCACGAAAAATAAGAAAGGCTTAATATGTTTTGAGTAGTCGGAGAGGTTATTTATAAAAGATTTTACATAAACGGACATCGCTGTTTTTGTCCTTCCGACCGCACCGGTATAAAAAAGGATATCTGTTAATCATTTAATTTATTTTGAGTTGTAGGCCTACTTATGCGAGCAAAAAATAATTTTTATATTTTCGTTAACGCCGGTATAAACTTAGGATACCTGTTAGTTTCACAATCTTAACGACGAATGTTAAATTTCTCTTTCGCTCCGTTATTTCTGTGAGATGGTACTCTCCTCCAGTTGTTTGTTATTTGAAATGATAAACAACCTCCGTGTGTTTGTTTTTACTTAATCCATCAAACAAGAAACGCTTACTTTTTGCGCTGCGGATCTCACTCTTAACATTCTGTTCCGAAAGAAATTGAGTAAGAAATAAAACTGCCATTAAAAATATCCCTCTCTGAAGTAAGAGGTGGACATTTGCTGGGAACTATTCCGAAAATTCTTGTATGTTTGTAATATTTTCTAGATATCTGCAAGAAAAGTCGTAAGAACTCGATCAGGCAGCTGGGCAGACGAGTGAAACTGTGAACAATTTTGCGGATGGCTATAAATTCTTGGTAAAATCTTTAGGAAAAAGAATGGATGAGATCAGCAGGTCAAGCATCCTGTAAAAGAAATATTGGAGGCATAGGAAGGTACAGAAATACTGCAATTCGTTACTATTCTAAACGTTTTTGCTCTTTAATTCTCACCGGTATAATGAAGGATACATGTTAATTATTTGGATTGTTTTGAGTGGTAGGCCTAATTATGCGAGTGAAAAGCGTACTTTTTTGCCTTTTCGTTAACGCCGGTGTAAACAGAGGATAACTACAGCTTGTAGATATGCATTTTAGTATTCAATGAGGCAGGTCATGACAGGTGTGGGAGCCAAATTCTATTTAAAGTGACAGAAGATTAACTAAATTTTCCTTGACTACTGAGGAACACAAAGAGGCCTCCAAGAATCCAATAAAATTAAATTGAAGGAATAATATGCTCCGAAGATCCTATGCAGACAGGCATAAGCTGTAAAGGTGGGAATAATTTTGAAACGACTTTTTTCTCGTTTCAAAATTATTCCCACCAATAAAATTAGCTAAAGCGTATAAATACGATTACCATAATAAAAGCCTAGATGTGTTTGTTTGTATAACGCTGACGTCATCAATGGCACTTTTAACGCGTTTTTGACAAACATCCCGATTAGGTGGGAAGTTGAAATTTCGCAGGAATTTTTGATTCAGAAATAAAAATTAAATGAAAAAATACGAAAAAAGACCTGGGTTTTGACTCCAGGGGGCGCTTTCCATTTCCCGTAAGATAACACGTAAAAAGCGACTTTTTAAAGTGCAGGCTTTTATTCTTTTGGCAATTAAAATTAGAAAGAATTAACTTACGATCTTCGAATTTGAACTGTTTTAGGGAAATTAATGAAGTTTCTTATTTTTCTCATCTTTTTCCGCCTACCGTTCGAAATCTCTCATATTAAACATTAAAATCATATATTTTGGGAAAATATCGGCTTTTAAACGGGATGATGCCTTGCCGACCACGCCATTGTTCAACTTCGAGAATCAATTGTTGTCTCAACCCGCATACGTGTAATATATACGAGTGCATTAAATTATCGTAGGATTTTTCGCGAAATTACGTAATTTAGTTTGGATTCTTTTGCTTATTTAAACGACTATGTAGATGTAGAGTAAGAGAGAGTGGGATGTGGGGAGGGAAATAGGAAAGAAGGGGTATAGAATGGAAGGTATATACTTAGAGAGTAAGGACGGGAGGAATGAGATAAAGGAGACGGAGAAAAAGAGGGAAAGCTATGTATTGGGACAGGAGGAAATGAGAAAGAGGGAGGTGGGAGAAAGAGGCAGAGAGAGAGAGGGAAGGAAAGGAAGAGGAAGGGAGGGAGACAGTAACGGCGAGTGGGAGGGTGAGAATATTATTATACGCCCGTCATGACGGGCAATACACTAATATATATATATATATATATATATATATACACATATATATATAAGCAGAAAATGATAGACGAATTTTGTCATGCGTAATGTTTAACACGAGCGTAAATTTTTCTCTGATTATTCTTTAATCATAGACAAACAATCGTTGGGCAATTTTCCCATTTTAAATTTTCGATAAATTTCAACAGGAAAGGTTAGCGCAAAATAATCTGCAATCGTTTCTTAGAAACAACTTCATCGGTGAAACCGCTTTATAATTTAACGAACGGGTTGGCGTGTAATGAAATTCATTTCAACTCCGCCTATCCTAATCGTGGGGTTTTGAGCAACACATTTCAGACGAGTCAAATTAAAGGGAATATAGAGCGAGAAATTTGCAGACTGTAACGATTACTCTCCATTAGAGAAAGATTTTTTTCGCACAAAGAGTCCGAACTCTGTATTTAATCTGCGGAATCGGGATCGCTCGCGAAATATAAATCCCATGGGTCATAATTCAAAGGCGGATGCGGGAGGGGTGGGGGACGGACGATAATTAAAAAGTAAGAGGGAAGGTACGGAACAGAGGGAGTGAACGCATGGATTTATGGACGGTCCTATAAAAACGCATAGCTTTAAAAAAAAGGGACATAAATTTGGAGACGGATGAATATTCGGGGAATCCGAATCCTTTGTTTTAAACGAGCAACAAAATGGCGTGATCCCTTTTTATCCTCTTAAAAGTCAGTCTCGATGCATGAAGCGAGGGTTGCATCTCTCTTCCCGTCAATCAGTACGGGGTGAACTGCAGAGTCAAACTAGTATTTTATTTCAGATTTGAAAGCGACATAGTATCACCAAACGCGCGATCGATATGAATGAAACTGCAGAAAAATTTCACATAATTCTGTGATATTTTCTTAATAAAAAAAATCGAGCGAATACGCCTTTATCCAAAGTTAAATAAATACAGTGGCGGAACCGAGGGTCCCGGTCAGCTATTATTAGTAAATCCAATAACGCGGACAAACCTATGATAATGGCTTTAATATACGAGGACAGAGAACTATGTAGCTTGGAAAAACGAGTTATCAGTACAAAGTCGTCAAAATCAGTACGGTACAAAATAAAACGGTACGGTTCGTTATCCCAGTAAAACGGGGGACGCTAATTATTTTTGTCCCGGGATCCATGGCGTACTTGTTCCGCCATAAATGCAGCTTATATTTTTAATGGGCAGATTTCTAAGTGCATTTGACACATTCGATGCTTATCGACCCTCTGCTCAACACAATGCGACTTGTTCGATGGCTTTGTCAGAGTGAATCCTTATTAATGTGGTCAAATTGCGGAAATCGCTTATCGGTTGAGTGTGAAACCCGAGCCATCCTGACTTGACGGTTGCTGTCCTAATTTCCATATTAGGGGGAAAGTTCAGGAAAATAAAGACAAGATTATTTTCGAAATGCCAACTTTGAATCGGGATAATTGTCCCGTCCATGCTGCATGGATATTTTCTCTGATATTTCAAATACCCACCAATGTCATGGGAATGATGAAATCCATAGTTACTAATTAAAACTCAAGAGTTTAATGTTCGATTATTAATTCTATCTTCTCAAAAATATTAATTAATTAAGGCAAACTGATCCATTTATTCTAAACTTTTTCAAAGAAAACAATAATCATAAAAATTTATTTTTATAAGTCAGGAGTAGTCGATTTCATAGTCTTCATTCCACTATAATGCATGTATTTATTAAGTTAATTGATAATCAATCACAATAACAAGAATGATGCCTGATTTAAAATAAACGTGAGCAATTCGTAAAAAGATATGGTCACTTTAAAAACTTATCATTCTTAATTTTAAAAAATAAATGACTTTCCGGATAACTATTTACCGCTTGAATGGATTAGATAGAAAAGTCGATGAGTTGTGAATTAAGTCAATTAAAATAATCCATTCTTATTTAATAATGAATTCATGTGAAAGACGACAATAATTTATTTTTTTAACGCATTCCTCTAAAATTTCCTTCTCGTAATTGCGTTGCACAATTTCTTCTCAGCGTTTGTAAAATCCTCGCCACAAGAGAAACTTTTCCCGAGAAAAGCAAACGTCCCCCAAAAGTAGAAACAAATCTCCGAGAGCATGATTAAACATTAACGAGGTTATACTATGCTACACAATTCTCTCCTTTAGGAGAGAGAACTCCACGAGTTCTAGAAGTGTACCCCATGGGGATAATGAGGAGGAGAAAAAAAACAAAGCCCAACTACGGCCTCTTCCATCGCCATGCGCGGAAAAAACTGAAGCAACCAGAGGAAAAAAGGGAGAGAGTAATTTCCTCTAGGCCTCTTCAATTACAAGAGAAAATTAAATCCTGGTTCACGTAGAAGTAGGACCCCGGAGCTGCTAGTATACGACCCACTGTGTGGGCTTCCCGAGCGAAACCCACACCCACCCCTAACGAATAGGAAGGAACTACGCACCGCGCAATTAACTCGACGGCGAAAGAGAGAAAACTTTGCGACTTCCGAGTGAAAAAATCTCGGCCTACAAAGTATCAGTTTCTACGGTTGCCGACGTCAAACGGCCTTCTATTGTCGATAAATTAAAAAAAAAGGCGTTTCGAAAACTCTAGGACGGCACGTGCGCAAATATTCTTACGTATTTTTTTTGGATAAAAAGAATCACATTTGCTGCGCTTTTCTCGCATGTATTTGTTTTCGAATAAAAGATGGAGCGTCGGAGGTATAGGTCGGCGAGGCTTTAGTGAGTCGCAGATGCAAATGCTAGGAAGCCTTTGTTAAGGAGACTGGGATGATTTATAACAAAGCGTCAAAATGAAACTCGAGGGGGAAAAACTCATAAAGGGGAAAGCTTGCGGTTGGAGCCAACCTTTTCACATGGCTTCGCCCGCCATTTTGAATTTGTATTCGCATCCATTTAGGAATATTAAACTGCAAATTTCCGCTTGGTTTTCTTTTCTTTCGCCTCCTTAATTTTTGATCAAAAATATAAATGAATTTAAAAATGCGATCAAGTACATACAGTGAAAAATGAAATTAGTTCATTTTTCAATTTAACTTAATCGGTTGAAAGAGAAGAGAATTTAGAATGTCTGAAATTTTTCATAAACCGAAAAAAGCAAATATTAATTTATTTTACAATCTAACAATAAGCAATTGAGTTTTAAAACTGGCGACTAAATTTATCTGATACAATAATACACAAAAGACTGCATCATAACTCTCGCACACATTAATTACCCAAGATAATACTTTTGAATTGTTTTGTTTTTCTGTTAATTCGCCAATTCAATTTTTCCCGAAAAAATATGGTTCTTTTGATACAATTCTGTTTTGCTCGGGTAAGTTTAGAGAAGTCTGGAGTGAAACACCAATAAACGATATCGGATAAATGTCCATAACGACTATATTGGACTTTACCAGCACTTTCGGAGTCAGACCATGATTTCTGCGATAGTTAGTGTTTTGATTGTATTGCATATATATATATATATATATATATATATATATATATATATATTACATTTAGCGAATGTATTCAGAGCAACCCCGTTTTATGAACATGCACACAAGTGTAATCTCTACGACCTGAAGTTGTTAAAAGTAAATCGGTAAATTTTAGGTTAGTTAACATTAAGTTCTCAATTTGATAGCCTTCAACATAAATCCAAATGCATTTAATCATTGCCTGTATAATAACGATTTATATGCCAAATCTAATTCTTCTTTAAATTCCTATTTTGGAAAAATATACTGACCATTTACGATGATTCTGCGGATTACTATTCGGAGATTATGAAATATATTGCTGTATCTCAACTGAAATATATTTATATACAATCGATCAGTTAATGATGCAAAACTCAACGAAATAAATATTTTTTAATTTTGAAAGCTGTACGAAAAATTCAGAATGCGCTTTTGCAACTTTGATTAACATTTCACGTTTCATTCGTGTCTAAGCATCCCTTTAAAAGCGAATCCTTTTGATGTTATGGGATATTTATTCACGTCAACCTCTCCGGCCGTCATTCGTCCGTTATAATACAAGTCCGTCTCTCGTAATACATGCTTATTTATATCCCTTCCGCAAAACGTCATTCGTCTGTTTTTTAATGGAAACATCCCTTTGGACGCGACCTAGGCCTCCCTCTTCCAACCTGCCATATGCTATGCAGTTCGGCCGCGTCTGCTCCTCGACTTAGGGAAAATATTATTCCTAGGAAAAGATGAACCCTAAAGATAATAGGTGGGGAACAAGAAACAAGCGCCGTGACGTATAGCCTATATAATGGCATTTCCGTTAGTGGGTTCATAGACTGCCTGCGCGACGTCAGCGCCTGGCGTTCCATTGTTACCCTGCTAACTCGATACGACTGAGGTAATATTTGGAACCGACGCGGACGAAAACAAATTCATTGGAACGGTCGATATTTAATTTTTAGCATGCGCCTGCTTTATTTGCTGAATCGGCTAACAGACGTTTCAGACCACCTGTCTCATTAAATATTTTATATTTTAAAGCCATTAGCTACTTTCGGACCTTTTTATTCCATACAAATAAACTTTCCAATTCAAAAGTATTAAGTGCAATCAAGTAAAATATATGAGATATTTACTTTCATAGAAGGTATAAATCCTAAGGAAGCAAAACGTGGCAGGGAAGGAAGCAAAACGTGGCAGGGCGGATTTTGTATACACAAGAACGATGATCCGTAAGTATTTCGATCTATATAAGCATAGCTGAAGAAATTCTTTACGATTGCCTGATTTTAAATGTAAAGGGTTTGCCAATAAAAAAGGAGACCATGCGCTGGATGCTATAATACCTATAATTGTAGAACGATTCTAGTTTAATTTCCCATGCGTTAAAATGTTTGAATATCATTCTTAAGTGCAAATTTGGAACCCATAGCTGGAAAATACCATGAAAACAACAAGCGGGTGATAAAAGTTTTGTTAACATGGCGATTTTATTTAATTACAGATTAACGCAATGTTATCATCACACTCATTAATCTAGTGAAAAAAATACCTGTTTTACTACATATTTCAACATGATGAAGTTAAATTAGAATAGTTTAACAACTACAGATTTTATAGCATATAGTAAAGGGTCTCCTTTTTTATTTACAGACCCTGTACTAAGTTGAACTATCAGTTACCTTCAAATATGTATCTGTTGCCATGTTACCTTGTTAAAACCTATACCAAGATTGATGCCGAACGAATTTATTTTAATGTTTTTGATTAATATTATTTCAACATCTTTAGAGAAACAGGATTTTTACGAATAAATACAGCAGAATTATCGTGCCGCTGCACGCTATAATAAGCGTTTGTAACTTAGAGGAATAAATAAGTGTGATTTATCCACTATAATTCGGGTTATTTAAACATGAGCTGCTTTCATTTTCCAATTAAATTGGGAAAATATGTTGGAAGATGTTCGGGTTCGAGAAATGTTAAATAGAGAAAGACATTTGTATGTGAAAATAAACATTTCTTGGAAGTGAAAATCCATTTTCAATCGTAATGTGTAATATGTATAAGTAAGTGATTGAATGAATAAATATGTATACATTTTTACCGATTTACACTCCAATTATGACAATTCTACGCCGCAAGCTGTCGACATCTTTAGAAAGAGAATATAACAAGGAACGAAACCGCCATTTCACGGTCATGGAAACGGACAAAACTCGGGCTCGTTTTTTTATTCCGGTTTTCAACGCCTGGTTATCATCCCTTCACAAACGAAGCAAGAACGAAATTATCCGACTAAAAACGACGACCTTAGCGCGCCCCTATTTTCATCCTCGCGGAACTATTTTTTTCCGTCCTCATTTCCATATTCGCGCTAGAGTAACCTGTACACGGGGGTCCCGCGATAAATCATCATTTCGACTCTCATTTGTCCGTCGCCGGGATCGAGCAAATTGACGACGCGGCGGCGAATTTACGATCCAATCCCTTCGACCTCGCGTCATATTTTCCTCCCTTTTTTTCTCTCTCTACTTTTTTCCTTCCCTCTTCGGGCGCCTCGTAAAAACCAAGGATACGGCTTCAGACGCTGTACAGTCTGAGGACAAGGTTAGGGTGGGTATGAGAGAATTGAGAGACAGAGAAAGGGGGTGGCAGGAAATGGACCCAGAAAGAAAGAAAAATATTCGCCTAGGTCGTGATGGTTTCTTTTTTTGGTGGAAAGGAAGGAAGAGAGTTATTCCTCCACCCTCGCGCTAACCTTCTCCAACGCCACGACCATATCCTCTACGCCATACACATCCCGACGGCGTCTCTCCCATTCGGAAGAAGGGGGAATCGAGAGTGGGTGGATGAGTTAGGGGGTTAAAAAAACCTCTCTCTACGTGGAGACGCATCGGATGGGAAGGCTAATGGAATATACGGAAAAAAATTGAGTGTGGAGGGTGTTTGGAGTGGGGGTGATAGGGGATGGGAATAATATGGAATTCTGATGAGTGGGAATAGGAACGAGGAGGGGAGTTGGATGTTAAAAGTTTGAAAGGCATAGGGGGGTTGGGAGAACGATGACGGTTGGTTTCCTGGAAGGGAAGGGAGAAAACGGGAAGGGCAGTTAAGAGTGTAGCAGAGGAACGAAGCTGTTATTTACCAACTTGAAGACGTTTTTTGTGTGAAGGGGGAGATTATAGTCGGGAATAAGCCATTTATCAAAAAAGTCCCGAGATCTGTCAGTTATAACGATGGGATTTGTCCATGCCTTTCGATATAAACGTAACGACCTTATGCATATCATTCGCGACGCGTATTGTTATAGCACAACTATGTTAAACAATACGGTGAGTCGTTTTAGTGTTAGATACGAATAAAGCCGATGCATCAAGTGCTCGGTATACGAATTGAATGGATCGGCAGTGGAGATATGCGAATTATTTTTAAAGAGGCACACGCAAATAATGAAGCTAACACTTTTTCTCCTTCAACGCTAATAGGTGACTCCGGGAGCAAAGGTTGTCCGAAGTAAAGCGCTTGTAAAATTATGCGCGGAGCTTAAATGAACGTTTGAAATAGTCAAATTATAATAATGAAGGTATAATAGACATATTTTGCAAGATTCGATAAATGTTGATAATGTGCCACATGTTTAATTGCGTCGCTGTTTTGAATCGACGCTTTGCTAAAGTTTAAATATTGAAGTCTATTAGGTAATTTAACACTTCATGCCCACACGTCATTTTGTACGGGAAAATACCCTAGTTATATTATATTTATGCTTCCAGCAAGAAGCGTCAAATATATACGTTTTTTCGAAGCGCTGGACGTATTTGTACGTAGGCGTGTTATCTTTAGCTCCGACTTTAATAAAAATGTAAGCTTTTCCCCATCCGAATCTCTCGTCTCTCCGCAGTTCTCCTCACTTCTCTATTCCAATGCACGTGTCTTTACCAATGGGAGAAATTTTCCGATTCCCTCAACCCTTCTCCAGCTCTTTTTTCCCATTCCCTTTTATGACCCGGTCAAGAATTTAATCCGTCCGGCGGCGATGCGTCCGGATCTCCACCGTCTCAGACTCCCATTGATTCGGACGAGGGATCTCTCGTCCGCTCTCTTTTTGCCTCTTACACCCAGGTTTTTCCGGCAATCGTCTTCGAGTCCTATTACCCTTGACGCCCCTCGTTCGGCTATTCCTAGCGTCCGAATTACCCCCACTAGTTCGATTCCACGTTTCGGAAGCATGCGAGAGAATCAGAGAGTGGAAAACAACGAACGAGCCGATTCGAACAATGGAAATTAAGATTTAGATCAGGGGTGGGAACCTTTTTACGTGTCGGGCCGCATTAACAGATAAAAATGCTTCGGCGGGCCACATTAGAGTTCACATCGGAAGTCACTTGAGAGAATGTGAAGGATCCTATTAGAGAAAATCAGTAATTTCTAATATGCATATTAGCAGGACCGTCTTTATGGGGAGGCTGGGAGGGCAGTCGCCTAGCCCCCCCCCCCCCCCCGCGCCTAAGTTAGCTTACGAACTACTCTTACTTATTAGTCTTAGTAGATAGACGTAACGAGCGTGGAACGCGAAAATATTGCTCTAGATGTCTGTTATAAGAAAGATATAATTTTTCTGAGTATGGGATAGAGGGGGCCCCGCGGCTGCCGCCTCGCCCTGGGCCTCGCGGATCCTAGAGACGGCCCTGCATATTAGCCTCTTAACGTCCCTGGAAAAGGTTTTACAACCATAGTTTTTATCCAAAAAATATGAAATGTTGTGTATTGCACGTAGAGTTCGCTTGCATAATGGCATCACGGCCCGCATAAAATGCTCACGCGGGCCCACCGTAGCCCGCTGGCTGTAGTTGGACCACCCCTGGCGTAGATGGTCCATTTTTAAAACTGTTTCTATAATAAGTTTTTGTGAATAACTTCGCATTTTCGTCCCGTCCAATTTTTCTGTGTACACACAACTATCTGTGAAGTCTATTTCGTATAATGTTGTTTCTGATAAGAGGCCATGAGTTCGGTTCCCACCGCTTTGCAGTCTTTGGGAGCGAGTAGGTAAAGCATTTGCCTTCAATTTACTAAGTCACCGACTCAATTCCGATTGCGAGCACTGGAAATTTAGTTCACTGTCGTCATTAAAAATTATATCTTTCTCATCCTTTGAGCTTTTAAATGGTGACATAAGGATAGGTTACTGAGATATAGTTCGTGAAACCAATGACTAAAATCTATATTAACTGCTTTAAATCGGTTTTCACCTTTTCTCGACTCGCGCACAAATGAGTGACGTGAAGTAAATACTGTGTTCGGTATTTTGACTCTAACGATCTTTGAGATCTTCAAATTTCGGCTCTGTTGAAGCACCGGCGTGAAAAGTTCGATATGCTTTGCCGAATTTGAGCGCACCTAAGTTTCTCAGACAGCATGGATACTCTTACTCGGTATCATTTACATCTAAAAGTCATAATATCCTCACGCTAAGAGTTCTTTTTTCGTGCTTTTCCCTTCAAACCTTCTCTAGATTGCACCATTCACTTCTTGCGATCGATGTCAACAAACTGCTCGTATCTTATGGGCCATTCTTTACAAAAAGGACGATTTACCGTGCCTGTAACTTTAGATTGGGAAGACATAAATATTACCAGCGCTCTTTCAAGATGAAGACATTTAACTTAAATAAGCGCAGAGAACACATAAACATGGGAGTCTTTTTTAGGAAAATAGTGTAAACCTTTAAAGAGGCGTCGCAAGTATGAACACATCCCAATGCTTAGGTCGTGGTTTCGAATTAGTATATCTAGGGCATGGATGTCTGCGATTGTCTTTTTTACTGTAAAAAATCTCTGAATCATGGGTGCGCTGTTTAAGAGATAATGGGGATAAATATATAAATAAATATCCGGTAATTCATATTAAATCATGTTATCACTTTCTCAGAATTTAGAAAAGAATACCGAACTCGCCTCGCGGCTGTAACCTAGTTAGTAAAGTAACTAAGTAGACTTTTTAGAATCTACTTTCGTTGAATCACCAATCACCGCTGATAACAGCTACTTTGTTATCAAAGTTTGTCTGCTTGTGTTCGTGAACACGTATATCTACCAATATGACTTTCGTTTATTGTGGTCGTATGCTCAAAATGTTTTAAATCGGCTTTTAACGCCATCGATTGTTTTCAAATCTTGAAATACGAACCTCATCTATAATCCGATGTTGGTGAAAGGCTTCAGTTGGTCACGATCAAAAACTTAATTCGCTCTTTTCTTCGCTGACCGGCTTTTTGGGAGCATCAACCTTTATTGATCGTCACGTAAACACTTAGTGACAAAATTTAATATGCGTAATACGAAATAAATTCTGTTGGCCAATAAGACTTTGAGTTATACCTGGTGAATCGAAATATTGATAGCCAAAAAAATCAGCTCATTCTGTACAAGTACGAACTCTCTCTCTCTCTCTCATTATTAATATCCCCCTACTTTATGAGAAAATATACTGTTTCCGCCGATGTAATATTAAGTTTAATGGAAATATGATGGAAAAGAAAGGAGAAAGTTGAGTGCTTATAGGGTATCAAACGACTACGAGTTTCCTCTCAACGGAATAATGGAGAAAAAGGAGAGATTAGAGGATAGAGATCTAGGATAGAGATAGAGGATATTGAGAGAGGATAGAGGATATAATAGAGGATATAGATAGAGGATATAGATAGAGGATATAGAGAGAGGATAGAGGATATAGATAGAGGATATAGAAAGAGGATATAGACAGAGGATATAGATAGAGGATATAGAAAGAGGATATAGATAGAGGATATAGACAGAGGATATAATAGAGGATATAGATAGAGGATATAGATAGAGGATATAGAGAGAGGATATAATAGAGGATATAGATAGAGATATAGATAGAGGATATAATAGAGGATATAGATAGAGGATATAGATAGAGGATATAGAGAGAGGATAGAGGATATAGATAGAGGATATAGAAAGAGGATATAGATAGAGGATATAGACAGAGGATATAGATAGAGGATATAGACAGAGGATATAGAAAGAGGATATAGATAGAGGATATAGACAGAGGATATAATAGAGGATATAGATAGAGGATATAGATAGAGGATATAGAGAGAGGATAGAGGATATAGATAGAGAGAGAAAGGATAGAGAGAGAGAGAAAGGATAGAGGGCGAGAAAGAATAGAGAGAGAGAGGGTAGAGAGAAGGGGAGAGACAAGAAAGGGAGACGTGAGAAAGTGAAAGAAGTTGAAAGGTTAAGTGAGACGAGTTGAAATGAGTTGAAGAAGATTAAATGGACCGAATGAATGAATGAAAAAATAACTGGGAAAAAATGTTAAACAGGTCTTTTATTATTTCTGCTGAGTATGAGAATATCATATCGCGCTTCTATTTCTTCCTTTCTTTCGTCAAGTTCTCCCTGAGATGAAAATGTATGTAAAATATGGTCTTTCGATGAAAAGAAATTAGGATGATTAAAAACTATTAGCAACCATAAAATGTTACGGAATGCATGAGTCGGCTTTTACTGCGCCAGACAGATTGACACTTTGACCTCTCCTCTTCCGCTGCAGGACATCAAGCACAACGAGAATTCGGAGGAAACGATCTCGTGGGACGAAATGTCGGAAACATTTGTCCATTTTTACAGCTGTCAACCGCCTCGTGCAGGTCGGAAAAATGGACGCTTAAGAAAAACTATGCGTATTACGATCAAATCCGTATAATTTGAATATCGAAAAGAAAAATAATCAATAACTCGGAGAATACATTTCACTCTCTTGCTGCACTTTTGTACTATTTTATTAAATACCTTAGCTCGAATTTAATTTTAGTCATTTTTATTTTTGACTTCCTTTTGAGTTCGAGCAATCAAGCTTTCACTCCAAATGGAAATCTTTGAAATGTGGACATGGAGAGAAGAATGCAGAATTTTAAAAGGATGGATAAGGTACAGTAGAAAGTACTGAGAAGAATACGAGAGAAAATGGCAATAACAACCGATAAGAAAGAGTAAGGTGAAATGGACCGTTCATTTCTCGAGAAGACCGCATGAATCAAAATAAGATGGATGGGAATTGTGAATGGGAAGGAGGAAAAAAGAAGGAAGAGAATGATCTTTAGAATTCTCTACGAGGATGGAGTTTTTTCATAAAATAAATTAGATTACGGAGGACATTACAATGTGCAGAACTCGATTCAACCTTTAAACAAGGAACTGTCTGAAGACGGACTAAAATGACGACGATGATCCCTAAATTGTTATGCTCTTAAATTTCAACCATCGATGGTTTGCTTTTTTGAAGAATTAAAAACCTAATTAATGCGGCCCACGGGTCGGATGCGGCCCACAAAGCTATTTTATGCGGCCTACCTCCAGTGCTTCATAGTTTTCAAAACGTTTTCGTTTTTTTTATTTACCTACCAAATAATTTTGAAACGAGAAAAAGTCTGCTATGACCGGGAATCGAACCCGGGTCTTCCACTTGCCGGGCGGATATTCTACCACTGAACTATCGTAGCAGATCAATTTTCTCGTTTCTTAACGCGGATGTTTTCTTGATTGGGACGGAACTAGCAAAGCTAGTATCAAACTGCCCCAACGGATGTCCTCGAAGAGATACACCGAAGAAAACTCCTCGCTCTCAAATAGTGAGATTGCCAACCAAGAAATTGATGGAATAAAGCGATCTAAAGATCCAATGCAGACAGGCATAAGCTGTAACATTACAGTGACTAGAGTAAACACCCACTTCCGGTTGACCGATTTTTACCAAAAACTAATCAGTTCTTCTGACTTTCATAAAAATATTAAATATAAAATTTCGCGTTGACCAGATTAATAGTTTTTGAGTTAAGACTATCCACAAAAAAGCGGTCATATATATACACACACACACACACATACATCATCGAGAAAATGGTCAAAACTTGTTCAAGGAACCTCAAAACGTGTATTTCCGTCGAAATTTCGAAGTCGATTTTTTTCATGAATACAATAATTACCCCTATACTACGTATATAAAATAATTAAAGAAGTCTTTATAGTACAGTTTGCGAACTCTGTTGACACACATGTACTATCTACTGCTTCAAAAAATTAGTATACCTATAGATAATAGTTGGGTCCCGGTTAACTCTATAAGCCTAGGTGGGCCGTGCTATTAAAAAGGTTGGGAAACGGTGGTCTAGAGCAAAGTTGTGCTACAGCGAAAATCGTAAATTTTATTTATTTTTACTTTCTCCATACACATAGTATAGGGGAAAGTATTGTTTTCATGAAAAAAATCGACTTCGAGATTTCAACGGAATTACACGTTTTGAGGTCCCCTGAACACGTTTTCACCATTTTCTCGATGATGTATGTGTGTGTGTATATGACCGCTTTTTTGTGGATACTTTAAATCAAAAACTATTAATCTGGTCAACGCGAAATTTTATATTTAACATGTTTATGAAAGTCACAAGATCTGATTAGTTTTTGGTAAAAATCGGTCAACCGAAAGTGGGTGTTTACTCTAGTCACTAATCCGTTATTTTGAAATATATGCTTTAATATTTGATAAATGTAAAAAAGAGATATCTTATATTTTTAGCTGCCACCATCACGCCACCTACCGACGACTATTGTTAACAATTGACGCTTAGTTATGTCTTTAACGCTCCTTTTTCTTTTCTTAATTGTCTGAACTTTGTGGTTATATTCAATATCAGGAGGCTATGGTTTGAGTTTATTTCTGTTCTTTGTCAAGTCTAAAATTTTCGCAGTTTCTTAAAATGTTTATTATTATAATGTAACCTATTTGGAATTTTTAGAAATATTACAGGTATGGAAGAAGTCATTCGGTGGCCACATCCGATTTTTCTAATAGCGATCATTTAATTAAATTTGCTTCTTTATATTCCTTTAAAGCGGAAGAATCTATCGGCTTAAGATATGACGCACGATTTAAATGATTTATAAAGATAAAACATCCATTAGCAGTCAATAGAATTATTGATGTGTTGAGACGTTGTAACGGTAAACTGCTGATGGTGACCAGTGCAACGTCGGCGTTATTGGCGACATTTCAGTCGAATATTGGAGAGGTATTAATAACTGAAGTATACCTGTAAAGCTGTTCTCATATTTATTGCGAATTGTGTCATTATTAATTATTGTACCTATTATCTTTTTCCACCAAGAAATTAAAGCGATTTTTAAAGACTTCAATCTAAAAAATTTCAATGAATCTAAAAGTTATTCTCTATAACGAAACGTTTCTACGGCGACGAAATTATTTAAATAAGTCTGAAGGTCATAATTAGTGACATGAAAATTGATGTATGTACTTAATCGCTTGGTGAGCGCTCCGAAGAATACTGACGGTCATACGATAAAATTTTTCCGCCTGCTGCTCTGTGAGATAGTTCAACGGTCTTAATTTGAATATGCTTCTATCGGCCTCCTTGTTCTACCTGAGATCCTGTTACTGTAAAACAATAGAAAGCATTCAATTAAAATCAATAAATACTTAATTTCACTGTGTTCACTAACTTAAACACACGTTCAAATAAAATTAACAAACACCAATATGTCATGAGTGCACAAGCTTTGCTGCTAACAAATATCATCAGCCTAGATTTCATTATACTTATAATGTAAACAATTGGTGGCACAGTTTTGGTTCATTTGAAGCATGGTTCCAACATATCTGTCGGTTATTGGTCAGGCCTAGCCAGCTAAGTTGGCGATGCCTATTTGTCACGTGCTTAACGTAAGCCCGCCCATTTGACACGGATTTTCCAGTTTCTTTTTCTGTTACATTATCGCATGCACGTCGCGGAAACACAGTTCAACACCTATTTATCGTCCTCCCGAGTAGGTACCACCGAGATGAAATAAGCAAAACCCTCGCACAAGCGAGCACGTAGCTCAAAAACGGATCTTATATTGTCGGAGGGGCGCGTGTCCCTTTCCTCGTTCCTAGTTTTAATAACCATCTAATTTAAAAGGGATTATTTTTAGCGGCGGGTCCGGAGTTTGGGGAGAATTGAGGTGTGGAAGAGGTAAAAGTGGGAAGAAGGAGGATGAGGGGGAGGGAAAGGTAGGAGATGGAGAGAGAGAGAGACAGAGGAAGAAGAGATATACTCGAGTGTGACCCTCATGAAAGAAAGAGAGGCGGAAGATGGGACTTGGAAGAGGGATAGGAAAGTGTTTGAGACAGAGAACAGGAGGGAAAAGAGGAAGAGAACAGGAGAAGAGGAAAAGAGTCGGGATCGGTGCGTGGGTGTCTTAAGGAGTCATCTTGGACACGGTCGAAAACAACCTCCCTAATTTATGTGGCATTAAGCCTTTTATCTTTTAGGGTAGCGAGGAGACGAGAGAAAGATTCGGGGAGGGGGAGAGATGGGGGAATGGAGGGTTATGGGGGCGAGGGGGAATGCTAACTCATTCCTCATAAGACTCCTGGAAGGGACTGTTATTTTTTTGAGAAGGATCCATTTTGGGAGCATGGCGGAGATGGGTCGATGGAATTGTCCCGATCCGAAGATCGATGGGACGCGAACGAAATGGAATGAGACCGATTCATAAAAACTCTCCGTCTTATTTTTTCCTCTTTCGATTCTTTAATCGCTCTGGATCTTCATGAAGAAGTTTACACATCCGGACTAATTTCTTGCGTAATTTCGTTCTCTGATGCAAGGCCAAATAGGGCTTAGCTGAGTTTAATATTATGGTTTTACGGAATATAAATGACATTATTAACTATTCGCTTAATTGCTAAAGGTAATTCTTGTGGTAATGAGACGGATAAGTGAACCAGAAGCGAGCAATGGTCACAAATTAGTTGCCTTTACAAGTGAATCGTAGATCATTAAACTCTAAGCCCTAAGGTCGGCTGTAGGTTCTAAAACAAAGAAAGAATGGAAATACAGGAACAGGAATGTAAGGAGGAAATTTCGTTCGAGAACTGCATGTTAGATAAAAATTTGAGCTACTTTTAAAAGTAGTCTTAATACAAAGCAAGTTACAAGATTAAATGTCATAGTAACGCTTTGTAAATGAAAAGTTTACTGATAATAATTCACTGAAGCTAATTAAAATAATAAAAGTAAACGAAAAATCGATCTATTTGTAAGGCAGATGGCCTTATTGCACTTGTAGTACCAAGTAGGTACGACAAAATCGTGTTTGATGTAAAATATTTTCTATAAAATATGACGAAGAGAAAAAGTTGACTCAACTTGACGTGATGATATGCAATCCTAGAAATCGTATTCATTGCTGAAGATTTCAACTAATTATCTTTCAAGTACCAATAAACTGAGATCGGGTCTAACCCTTCCACACCTTTGGCATATTTTTTACTAATACAACTTTCTGTGAAGTTTTAATGACTATCTTATGCGGCATAATAGCTAATTCAATAATTGGGTAGAATGAAAAAGAAATTGTAGTGGTGAGAGTAATTTGCGTAAATTAGCCGAAGAGCTCCTCATCATTGGGAATGAAGTATATATTTTGCTAGAACGACGTCGGGCCATAGAGAAAAAAATCGGTTTCGTTAGCGATATGATGAATTTATTCTATTTTATTGTAATAATTTATGGATTCAATCAATAAGACAAAACCTTTCAATTAGCTAGGGAAATGTTTTCCAGTTTAACTTACAACTTTAATTTAGGTGACCAATTTTAAACTACCATATCGCATTTTTCATTACATAAACCAGGAGTTAGCATAAATTTCGCTGTCTCGAATAGTGTAGGTAATACATACCTACATATTTTTCGTCTAATAGAAAATAAAAAAATTGTTGTAATTATTAATTAAAAAATCTTAATTTTATAACTTACTGTAATTGACAACTCTAATTGGAACTCGGATGGCATACCTCCCACTCGATCCATTTTAAATATTATTTTTGGTGACTAAATACAATTCACCCCAGTGAAAAAAAACGGGCGCCCTAACCAGCCTTTCTCACGACCGCACTGACTGCTTTATGGTTTTAACCATCTCCGTTCCAACTTACGAAATAGAGATTTCACGTCAGATGTTTCCAATCCCTGGCGCCCAAAGGAATAAGTTATACGTTTTAAATTTAACACCAAGAACTCGCGAGCGAAACCGAATGAAGAGCTGCGGGCTTATCCGCTTCCCAAATGACAAATTATTTTTACCGCAACGAGCCGTTAAACGAATCCTTTCTCGGTATTATTTCGTCACGTGTCGCTATTTAGCCGAGAATTTTTATTGCGCGGGACGATTTATGTTTCTCCCCCCCCCTCCCCTTAGCGAGCGATAAAAACCCGCCCCAAAAGGACCGCTCGGATGGCGACATCAAACGGATCATTCATTCCGCCGGCTTCGGGGACGATTAAAGGATACCAGCATGAAGACCGTTAAAACTATGTAATCCTAGTCGGGATGAAACTCATTCTAGATTCATAGGACGTCGCGATAATATTTTCAAAACATTTACATGCGAGTTATTCTCCCGAATTATGCCGCTCGCTTTTTTTGTTTTAAGGGCGGCACTGTTCCTGTTGCCGTGACCCCGGGACTGACTAAACTATTTCACGAGTTAATTATGCTCTCTCTCTCTAGCCATCTTATTTTTATGTGGCTTCGGAGGGATGGATAACCAATTCGAGCAAACGGGACCGATTCGAAACGAGACGGTAAATTATGAAAATATGGTAATTCGAACTCGCGTTTTAATTGGATGCCTTATCCGTCTTTTCTCGTCTATAAAACGAAAACTGGTGTATCGATTTCGTCGAGGGAAACGAAAATTAACGAAGAGCGTGCTCGTTATTCTACGCGATTATTTCGTTTTCGAACAAATTCGTAATGCCGCCGAGAAACACAGTAAACGTTCGTATTATGCACGGTTAAATCAAGTGACGTTTACGTACCCATCGCGTATAAAATTTAATTATGCGCGGTACTGAATTATTCACGCATTGTATTTTACGGGCGTTACACGAGAGAGCTTGGGTACCTCATTCGAACCCGCGATTTTATCCATAAGGTATCAAATTTGCGGAATGTGGTGTTGCACCTACAAGAACATAACTTTGCGTCGCGCAAGGTATATTTCCACCGTAGCATTATTATTTCATGTGCTCGACTACTAAAACTCATTGATTATTTTAATGTGCAATAAAAATAATTTATGACAATCCGGTTTGACGTATACGTGTACGGACCTCGCCATTCTGCCTCGATAGCGGCAGTCCGTACGCGTGTAAGGACCCTGATTTCTATTTACTCAAACCTCAATATATGATCCATCTATTTACTTTGTCCTCGACAGAAAAATAACATAAATACCAACGACAGTAAATTAAAATACCCGCTTTGAGGACGAACAGGGATTAAAAAAATCACCGGCTTGAGGGATCTATTCAGTTTCGAAAAAGTATTGAAACCTTGAAAAATATCCTTATTTTTTTCGTCAAATCCAGACGGATGAGCATAAGGGCTCGGCATTAAGAAAAACCCTTCCGAAAGCATTACGCATGCATACAGTTCCGTCACCTGCGAGTACCGATCCCGAAGCGGATACAATCATTTCGATATTCTCGAAACTCTAAACCGTCGGCGTAATTGGCGTCCCTTCCACTTTCATTGTGTTCTCCTCTCGACTGTCTCCCTTAACCCCTTATATTATGCTAAACATGACATTCTCTTGGCCCTCGTCAGCCCACCTGGCAAGAATCCAGAACCAATTAGCATCAACTTGCCTGCTTCAACGAGAATGTTGCATTGTTGTTTCCTGGGAACGATCGTAGTAACCTGTAACAATTTGGTTGCCCACGCGAGGAAGCGAAGGCCAAGGGTAGCAAGGAAACAATGCATCTAAGTGGGGGTATTGCAAAGAACTTGGACTCGAAATGTTTCGACGTACCCTTGCTTAGTACCGCGTGCTTGAAAACTGGTAATATATGCTCCCGTTACAAGTTTACTGTCATACCGCACAATAGTTACTATCTTGGCATTAATTCATTCTTTTTAGTAGAAGGTCCGCGTAATTCTTAGATTAAAAATTGTTATAAAATACCCTTAAATTTAAATAAACGAAATTTAATTGTCAAATAAATTCCCGCGTTCTGCCCGAAACGGTGATATATAATTTAATGATAGTGAACTTATTTATAAGACGTTTTTCAAAATAACACAGTACTTGAAAAGATTTTGGTTGTAAAGTTAAAGTTGGCACGTCGTCTAGCTCGTGTAATGTTAAAAATCTTTACATTAATGGTGAATATTTGAGAGAGACAAAGTAATCAACCGCATTCAAATATTTGTCGTGACGTAAACTGACGAAAGTGTAAGCGTTGTCGAAAATAAAATATGGCCGACGAGAAATTTTTAGCATTTATCCGTGATTCATTTATTCTTTTATTTTTTAATGTGCTTATTGGTAAAAGCAATTATTTTTCTATAATTTATCCGAACAATTACTAGAAAAATAATAGCATGGCCTCGTGTTAATCTATTTAATATTCCCTTCTTCTGTTGCTTTCCAGTCTCATGACTAACATATCCACCGGTTTCAAAGAGCTCCAGAATAGAACGAAAGCGGCTCGGACGATTGATGCATCTATCCCGGCATCTTAAACCCCTCTCCTATCTCCCCCATCCTTCCGATCAACACGCCCGCTAACAATATCCAGACCTTCCAGGAGAGAGAATAGTTTTTTACTAAAAGAAAACCTTCTGACAGTCAATATATATCATGACAATAATGTTTACATGTGAGAAAAGGTTTCTTGGAATTAAAAAATAAGCAATCACATATCAGCAATTGCAAAAGTATATACTTAGGTATCTCCAATAGCCATACCAAGGTAAGAAATTAAATTAGAAACCTTAGGCGTTAATTCCATAATTGTTAGCTGGATCCGTGAATTTTTAAATCATAGGAAGCAGAAGGTTGTTATAGATGGTAAATCTTCGAACTTAGTGAAGGTTGTCTCTGGCGTTCCGCAGGGTAGTGTAATTGGTCCATTATTATTTCTAATTTATATAAACGATATCAGCTCAGTAGTCAGAAGTAAAATTAGGCTTTTCGCGGACGACACCGTCATTTATAGAGAAATAAGCAATCCTGAAGACCAACAGTATCTCCAAAATGATCTAGAAGCTATTTCTGCATGGTGTAAGGAATGTCAGTTAGAGATCAACCAAAATAAAAGCTGCGTCATCAATTTCTGGAGAACCAAGAGTATCTCGTTGGATGTTAATTATTCGTTGGACGGAGTAGAGATTCCAGTTTCAGACTCGATTAAATATCTCGGAGTCACGATCCATCGTGATCTCTCGTGGGACACCCACATTCGCCGATTGATAGGTGCCACTAACAAAAAGCTGTCCTTTATAGGGAGAATAGTTCGAAATAGCTCCGAAAAAGTGAAAGAATTATGTTATTTATCCTTGGTTTGACCGCAGGTCGAATATGCTTCAGCTGTGTGGGATCCCTACGAAAAGGGACTCACTAACGAGATAGAAAAGGTTCAGCGCAGGGCAGCTAGATTTGTAAAGAGGAATTACGATAGTAAACAAAGCGTAACATCATTAATAGAAAATTTGAAATGGACATCGTTAGAGGAACGTAGGCTGCAGGCTAGATTTAAACTACTGGTAAAATTTGTGCCGGAGGGACTAGCGAATGAGGTAGTAGAACTTATCAGAAGCCCGACCTATCTCGGAAGGCAGGACAGTGAGGATAAGATTCGCGAGATCGACTGTAGAACGAAGCGATATAGAGGATCGTTTTTCCCTAGGACAATAAGAGAACATAATAGGAAAAGATAACGTAGGAAAATTATGGACCCATGGTGCACTGCACCCCCTGCCATCCACCAAAAAGGTGACTTGCAGGGTATCGTGTAGATGTAGATGAAGGTTATAAAAAACCAGATGTTTTTTGTAGAATCTGCTTTCGGTGAATTACCACAGAAGATGGCTGCATTGTAGCCGTAATGAACATCTGGTTTTTGTGTGTGTGTGTTTTGGATCCCGTCTAATCTGAAAACAATCCAAAGCTGCTTGCGTGGTTCGAACCACCTCATCTCACCATCGCGTAATACGAGTGATTTAGTCACCTCGGCCACCAGATCCTTGGGCTGCCGCTGCGGTAATTGTCTATCTAAATTCGCGTGGGAAGATAGACAAGCGTCAATCATAGCAACGAGATTAAACAAACTACTGTAATTGTTGATGGTGTAAGAGAACTTTATTTTAATGTGAATTAGAATTGATACTAACATTCCTACGTTTTTTGAAGGGTTATTTCTGCTAATAATTATAGGTTTTTATTTATCGTAATTATTATTGATAGTAAGTTTTTATTTATCTTAAAAACTTTTTATCTTTATTCATTTAAGATTATTCTAAAAACTGTTTTCCCTATGAGTTTCATTGAGAAATAAGTCTGTAAAATCAAGGTACATGTAAGCTTTTGATAAATTTTATTATTATTATTAAATTTTTATCGCTCCTCTTATAATATTGCCTTATACATGTATTTTATTATTATCACATTCCTATTGCAATAATATTAATAACCATTAATGCGATCTTCTCGGAATAGTTCACATTGAAAATTCATTTGAACACTACTTTAGATGACTATATTTATGTAGTTTGTGCCATGAACATAATTTTATTCTTTGAAACTGTTCACTTGGCTTATTTTTTACTTTGGATGAAATCTTTTCTAATTATAGGCCTTCGAGACCAGTTGTTCTTGCATTTTTCTAAAAGCCCTCAGATTTTAGTATCATATTCCTATTTTTCAGTATTTAACATAGGTAATACTGTTGTAAAGGATGTTACTTTGAACAAATTTAAATAAAACATTTTAAAGTGTTGTGTTGTAGCTTAGCAATTATTCAGCTTACTATACTTATACAGAGGTTTTATATGGATGGTTGATGTGATGTTAGGAAAAGAACAATTTATTATTTTTGTCATTTAATTTAGGTGACTAAAATATGAAATATTCAAGTTTCACTCCTACTAGTATCTAAAGCTGAATTACTCTGAACTAGCAATATATTTTCGTTAATTTTAAGCAATATGAATGGATAAGTCAGTATTTTTATAAATGAAACAAAAGATACTATCAAACTTCTTACTACTTATATACCAAACATTCTTACGTTTGTCACTGAGTTTTCTATTTCTGTCTACCATTCTTACAACTGTAAGAAGATTAAAGTTTAAATAGAGAGACCCCCACATCACTCAAGTGCTGGTAGACACTTTTGCAAATTTTTACGCCCATGCAAGCAAAAAGGTTACCATAATTATATTACAGAGTTTATTCATATTAAAGTATTAACTATATAAAAGTTGGTTATAAAAATTCATTTTTATATCTTCACTTGTTTTTTAATTCTTTTCAGCCTAAAGATTAACTCGATAATTCTTTTGTGAATTTTCTCGGTATGCTTCTTCGTAGGCAAAATTTTTAGCATGGATGAGAATTGTCCCGATTTCTCTATCCCAAGTCCTTCCTTCTTTCTCCCTCCCTCTATTTTATTCTCTCTCTCTCTCCCTCCATTTCTCTCTCCTTTGTACTCCTTATCACAATGGTGACCAATTTTTTCGGCTCGAGGGCCAAATAACCCAATTCTGCACTCATCGCGCGTCACTTACGCCCTCTTCGCGGGCCACACCCAGTCAAAACAGAGTTGAAGAATAATTTACGAAAACTAAAAGGGTTTAGTTGTGGATCAATATTACCTGGTTTGTTTTAAATGCATTTATCGTATATATTATGGGAATATATGGATCAAGACAAAATATTTTTTTAAATAATTTTTTATTTGCATTTCATGTTACACTGTGTTCTTAAATCGACAAACTCATCGCGGGCCGGATGTGGCTCGCGGTCCGTAGTTTGGATACCACTGCCTTATCTCCTAACTTCCTAATTTTCTAATCCTTTCTCCATCTTCACACTATCACCTTCCTCCCCCCTGCTCCACCGCGAAGTCTCCTATTAGAAGTACGCTAGCGAAGGCATTGGAAGGTTCCATTAAACCGCGACATTTTGGGAGGGGGGAGTGGAGGGAAATGGAGGTTATTAGGAAGGGAGGAAGCATAGCATGAGGGAGGAACGGGGGAGAGAATGTTTTTCCTTTTTTGGGAGGGGAGGTGGGTAACCTAGGAAACACAGCTGGCATCTCCCTCTCGGATAGACCTTAACTCCCTACTCTTTCGATCTCCCGGCTGCTTTTCGTCTGAACACTGTTTTTAAGGAAAAGCCCTTTTTCTTTCTTTCCCCACGCTCTCTCTCTCTCTCTCGCACAGACACACACACACACCCTCCCTCCTCCTCGACCCTCTTGCAGTATTTTCCAAACCTCTTCCTTTTCTCCCTACCCCCTTCCCGCCATCCCTTTCACCGCCTGCGTTTCACCCCCTCTTCCTTTAAATCCTCCCACCGACCTATAACTCCTACTCAGGTGCGCTGCATTCGGGCCACGGGTGTATTTTTCCAGCCTCTCAAGATAAGACATACGGACACCAGATAGATTTTTTCCCCTCCCCCTTTCTCCCTCGCCTCAACCTAAATTCTACCTCTTTCAAGAGCAATAAATTATTGAGGTACCATTATTTTCTTAATGGAAGGATTCGAGACTGGCGAATAACAGCCCATTATACCGATTCGCCTTCATCCTTTTGCCTTTTATTACTTATCATTCCGTCAAAAGTACGAGAGGGTGGAGGAAGCTACGGGAAAGGGAATGAGTGGGGGAGAGAGAGGAGAGGGAGACAAAGGAAAAAGAAGGGAGAGGAGGGCGAGAGAGAGGTAAAGAGAGGAAGGGAGGGAGAAGGGTGATAGAATGGAAGAGGGAGAGATAGAAAGATAGAGAGGGGAGAGAGAGAAAGAGAGGAGAGCGAGAGAAAGATTGAGAGAGGGAGAGAAAGATGGAGAGAGGGAGAGAAAGATGGAGAGAGGGATAGAAAGAGGGAGGGAGGAAAGGTAAGGGAGAGAGATGGGGAGAACGAGGGAGAGAAAGAGGGGAAGAGAGACGGGGTGGATGAGAGAAGATAGGGGAGACAGTGGAAGGAATAGAATGAGAAAGAAATAGAATTAAAAAACAACTTTTGCTGGTTAGCTTTTCCCATCGATTAGCTGTACATATGGTCTTCATCAATTTCATCAAAGGTGCGTTTTTTATCGCCTTCTCGAAAGATTTACGGCGGTTCAAAAAGAAAGAGGCATTCGATTTATTGTTCGCTAAGGAGAGATGTAAGTGAAGCTCTCTCACTAGCGTTTTTTCCCATTTTTTTTTCTTCGCCGAACCGAAGCGGGTCTATTGCTTAGTTTATGGATATTCGCCGGTAGGTGTCAGCTGTCGGTTGTTTCGAATTCCGAATTAATCTTTTGGTAAAATATATGCTTCGCCTTAAGTTGTATGAATATGAGGTCGAAAGAAATGAAAAAATGACTCCCATTTGTAACGAGTAATAGTAGAGCGTGACGAATACATTCCTTCTCACTCTCTTCCGTTGCGAACGATGGCGTAGACACGATTTTCTTCGTAATAAATATTTGTCTTTGAGAACTTAAATTTTAACAAGAAATACGACGTATATACTACATGCAGAGAAATATATTATTGATACAAAACGAAAAATACACAAGCCTTATGAATATGTCAGATATGTTGCTAACAAAAATATACATTTCTCTGAACTACACAGGGATAAATGTCATTGTAATTTTTCGTTGTTTATTTTCAATTTTAAGGCTTGCTAAATCTATGCTAGAAACTTTCCAGAACCCATGGTTTTTATAATAAATTCAAAAACAAAAACACGTCTAGATAAATATAAAAATGCGAATTATCAAGATAAAGTTTATGCCTAGGTGCTTGATGTACGTAATAATAAATATAAACACATACAGAAGAAACCCGACCTGGGAGCTAAAGATTGTAAAAGAATGTATGGGAAAGTAGAGCAATTTTATTCTTTAATGGAAAAAGGAAAAATAATTTTTTTTAAATCAACCAGGAAATCAATAAAATATTTTTCTGTACAAAGTTAATGGAAGAACAGTTTTTTTCATACTAGAATACACGCAATCATTCGGCAGCAATCTTATGCTTAACTAATGTATAAAGAATATAATGAATCCTGTCAATTTTGAGATTCGAGATGTTAAATTTAAGTTTACTGCACTTACTACTTAATAAATCAATAGCAAAAACTTACTTTCGTCTTTGCCACAGCACTTAGCTAGGGTCACATTCTAAATTCTCAACGCTCTCTCAAAATATTTCTCATGATGCATATCATTTATACCCAATCCAAGAAAAAACAGGCACATTGATAACAATTCACCTTATTGAAACAGTACTTGCAAGGTAAAATATTATTTCATTGTAAATAGGGGCATTTTTTATGAAACCGGTACCCTCTCGAAGCAGAACTTAATTGTTATTGATTAATTATCTAGTAGTGTTATTTTAAATGACCGAAAGAAAGAATTCATTGCCAATAGGGTCGCTCAAGATAAAAAAATGTAATAGGGATGTGCGCGTTAGGCCATTATCAAATTACCACTAAATCACGACATTTCCCAATTTAACCAAATCCTTTGTCGAAAAATTTAACAAGAGCAGGTTCGCCGTTTTTGTGGGCAGACCGGTTCCGAAGCCGCGAGGAAAAGGTTTAATTACTAGATAAGGAGAAAACTCATGAATCTTTTCTAACTAGATTTATGGGCGCGACACATGTCCTGGGGCCAGTTTCTTCTTTCCTATAGACTACAAAATTTATGCACACAGTGACATAATGAACTCTTGACTATCTCTTTGGTTAATAAGAAAATTCTGGACCCTGTTTTTTAGAGATCGCATATCACATTTTTAAATTAAAACGAGGTGTTTCGGTTAATTGTTATGTAAGAAACTCCAGAAGTCTCAAGTTTAATACTTCAATAAATCATCCACAACGTTAACATGCAACCGTAATGTAATTGGCATGCTTCCACCATTTTGTTAGTAGCATTGTTTTCTGTTATTCGTGTTGGACTAGAAAGTCGACATAATAAGTACTCGGTGAACTGCCGTTGGTATCGATTTGATGCGAACTGCAATTCAGGTGGCTATTGGAATCCAGTGTACTTTTAAAATTACTGTTTTAATGAACCTAAATTAATTTTATTCGGATTGTATTTAATTTTAGTTTGATTTTTTTAAATAAAAAACTCAGCATACTAGAAATACGAATAAATAAGAACAGTAACTATAAATAGCCCATACATCAAATATTATTAAAATTTCGAAAGTGCTGGATTTGAATAAAAAATGTGTGAACCATAATGAACTGGAAAAAAACTAAGGCCAATATTTAACTAGTTCTCGCAGAGAAAACATAATATAGATAATTATTTGCGTTGTATTTGAAATAAGGTTACTATAAATATCTACCAATTGATATTAAACTTAGTTTTATACTTGGGCATTGTTAGTTGTAATCGAAGCCGGCGAAAAGTTTCACTCATTTTTCTCCACTTTTTCAAACACAGAACTCAAAGTCTTATTCAAATTCATGGAAAACCCAAATCGATTTGGTAAGACGCTTCTATAGACGCAGTGACGATGACTTCACCAAGGAACGATTTAAACTTAAAAAAGCAATTAAGGACATTCTGCCGAATAAAAAATTTCAACTCCATTGTCGCCGGTTCTCTTTTTTCGCGAGTTAAAAGTTTTCATTTATTATTTTATTCCGAAATAAAAAGCGAATTCAATGAACCGCCCGGATGAAAGCTCTGGCGAGGAAACCCCCTCACAAATGGGACTGGGGACGGATGTAAAAGGGGAGTACGCCACGAGATAGATATAAAAAAACAAGAAAGCAACGATAAAAATATTCCGCGCTCGGTCCACCGGGAGGAAAGCATCGGAGGCACGGATCCGCCACAATGGGGTAAGAATCCGATCTGCAACATCTCCCGCCAAGACCGTGAGTAAAGTGGAGGAGGGAAGTTGGAGGGAGAAAGGAGGGGAGTGGGAGGGAGAAAGGAGGGGAGTGGGAGGGAGAGGAGACGAAGGAGAAATAGGCCGTAGAGACGGAGGGAGTCGCATCAGAGCTTCTTACACTCCAAACGACCAAACACGCTTTTTCCACCGGACCGACTCACATATCTTCTTCCAGTCTCCTGGATCCCCACCCACGCGACCCAACCATCTTTCCTCCCTCTTTACTTTTTCCCTCCTCCTCCCCTTTTCACCCCCCTCGGGCGGGACGGAAACCACTCCTTCTCCACGAAAACTACCATTTCCCCCACCTCTGGTCGTCTTCCTCTTCCTCTAGGAGACGCAATTTCGTCACTCCCCATTCCTCATTGTGACTCAACCTTTCACACCCTCCCAAGAATTCCATCTAGCATTTTCACACACTCTCTTCTGTCTCTTTCTCCTACCCATGCCTACTACTTTCTACTCTCCATCTCCTTATTTCCTACTCTCCATCTCCTTATTTCTTACTAATATTCTTCTCCCCTCCATATCTCTCTTTTCCTCTCTACCGCTCTGGAGTTCATTTGTCTAACCACTTTCTTCTTCGCTGTCTCCCTTTCTTTCTCTCTCACTCTCCCTCCCTTTTTCTCACCCTCTCCTTCCCTCTCTCACCCTCTCTTCCTCCTTCTCTCACCCTCTCTTCCTCCCTCTGTTTCCTTCCCTCTCTCACACCCATCTCTCTCCCTTCATCCATCTACCTCCATCTATCTACCTCCATCTCTCTTCCTCCTCCCTCCTTTCTCCCTCTCTATCCCTCCGGTCCCCTCTTCACCTCCTCCCCTATCCCTTCTTCCTCCTTTCCACCTCTCTTCCTCCATCTCTTTTTCTCTCTCTCCCTCGTTCTACTTCTCCTCCCTACCTCCTTCCCCTCTCCCTTCTTCCTCTCCCTGCCTCTTTTCTATTTCTCTCTCCTTTTCTATTTCTCTTTCATGTTCCTCTCTCTTTTTTTATGCAACTCTGTCCATGTATCTTTCCTCGTCCGTTGCTTTCATGCCGCCCACCTTTGTCTCATTTTCTCAGTCGTTTACTTTCTCCTTCCATCTACACCTATCTGTCGCTTTTTGATTCGTTTCTCTTTTCCTGCTCTATCTCCTCTGCATCCGTTTTTATATTTCTCTTCCTCTTATTTGCTTCTATCTCCCTCTCTTCTTCGTTTTCGTTCTCCTCAACTATCTTCAATCGTTTCCCTACCCCTCTCCTTGCATTATCTCCTCTTATCAATCCTTATTTTTATTCCACTCGACCTTCTCTACTTTTCTTCTTTAGATTGATATCTTTGTCTTTGGGTTGTTCCTTTCTCTTTTCTACATCTCATTCTCCTCTTCTCCCTCCCCTTTCCATTCTGTCTTCTCACTTTCTAATTTATATGTCTCTCTCGCCCTCTAGATGTTTTAAGAACCCCATTTAATCTGTCTCGCACTCTTCTCTCTATTTTTTGTATTCTCGATCTTTTCCCACCGCTATTCCTATTATTCTCTTTCACTTCTCTCGGGACCTTGTCAAACAAACCCATATCACAGTCCCACGGCTCTCTTACATCCCTCGTTCTGTTTACTTCACGTATTAAAAACCCCTTTAGTCAATGCCAAACCACGCCACTCCCCTTGTCTGTCCAGATTCGAATGTGGATCAATTGGATCCGTTAATAGTTGCGTGTCGCTCTGGTTTCGGGTATCGTTCCGAGTCCCTTCTGTTGACCTCGTTACTTTCTTGGATTTAGCTTATCAGATTTGGCCCCAAGTCGTGCTGGAAGAGCTCGCCTGGAGTTATAAAACTCTGCTAATTTTAACTCTTTACGAATACGATTCAGATACGAGTCCCCGTATTTATGAGCCATGATTTCTTCACCACCTGCCGATTCTTCAAGCAAGCGACAACGACGACGCGAATTTGTTTTATTTTACGGCGAAAACCAAATTTCCGGGTCGTTTCGATTAACAAATTACTCGTCGGTTGCAATATAGCCCACTAACGTTCGCATTTCGTGGCTGTTTTTTTAACTGAATAGACGAGGCTGTTGAGATATTGTAAAGAAACATTGCGTACGAAATTTATTGTGCCAAATGTCAGGATGTGGATTATTTTTGTCGTTATAAAATGACAAAATAGCAGGGGACAAATTGCCGCCAAACAGATGCTGTATCGTTGAAACATCGAGGATGATAAAAAATTCAAGATCAGGCATTTAAAAAATACTTGTTTCAGGTATCTTTAATAGCAAAAATGGATGATGACAAAAATATCCCTTCTTTCATGATGCTCAATTTAAAAAAATGTAAAAAATAATTTTGAAATGTGCGTCGATACTCGTGTCGCACATGCTACAAAAGCACTGGACTATTATATCTGCATCAGCTCAAGTCAGAAATATTTTTCTGAGTTTCTTTAATTCACTTATAGGAAGGTATTATTAAGTCGCGAAGACAAAAGAAAACTTGACAATGACCTTAAATATAATAAAGTACCCTGAGACGATTATTACTCAAAATAGCATTTTGTTTAAGATTTCTGGTTACATATTAAATACTGCTACATTCGCTGCCTTAGAATTTGTTTGCAATAAGAATTTTTATTTATTTTGATAATTATGTGTAATTCTGCAAATACGTAATACCACCGTATCAGACGTTTACAAATATTTTCAATACTAAAAAATGTAATTCATCCGGCTTAACAAAGAACTTTGCCTGTAGCACAAAATTTCGGGGTCGATGTTTTTATATTTTTAATGCGAATTCCTAAGAGAGAATTCTTTTTCGACTCACCAAGTTAAAATAAGACGCTGAGATCACTTTTTATTTATGCGTTTAAAAAATGTGAGTTACAGCTAACACATTTGGAATGCCGATCAACGCATTAAGCTATTTGAAAACACGTTTGAGTTTCAGTTAGAGGTCGCTGAACCATATTCTGCTCTCTTTCAATTCTTAGAAAACATTCCACTATTAAGATATAAAATTATGTGCCTGGCTTTGGAAGATATACATAAGGACGTGTAAACATTTTGCGGTCAAACTCTTTTCAATGATAAAATACAATAATGAGTTCAACGATTGAGGATATACATGATATATTTTATGACATCAAATGTTAAATCAGTAAAAAATATTTATAATTTTGTTGTAATTTTGTTATTTTTCATCGGCTCATAAACAACAAACAATGTCTATAAAATTAACATATTAAGAGAAACAGGGACGAGCTAAAATATCCACGCTCTTAGTAGGAGCCGAACCCGTAACCTTTTCATTTAGTACGGTATGAAAACTTCCTCTCCTACGCTCCTTCAGCAGACAGTAGTCATTTTAGTTGCTTTTACTTCGATTTAGAACGCAATGACGCTCGAGATAAATTGTATTGTTCCCGAACTTAGGGATAAATATATTAAAGGCGTGGTAATAAAATTTAACCTCTGAAATTCGTGTCTATACATGTTTATGGAAGAACGAAAGACCGAATATGAAAATTATTTCGTGTAAGGATAGATACCGTTTGAAAACGCACTTAAGGCACATGATCGTGAAAACCATCACTTGTCATAAAATTTAATGATATAATCCATATCTGTAATTTAGCCTATATAAACTGTTTGGCAAAGGAAATTGGGAAATCAAGCATTGGAAATCGACCTTGCGACAACTTTACGCGTTCAATGTATTTATGGAAATGAAAATCTCCAATGGTTAGCTATAACCTGAGTTACCAGAATAAAAACGAAATAACTACATTTAGAGAATTCCAAAAAAATATTTGGGCCATATTGAGCAACTAAATCACTTCTAAGTTTCAATAATAATCCTTTAGTGTAAAGAAGACTTTTATTTGACTTTGAAGGCACGGCTACACGCTTCATGGTATTGACCTGCAGAAGCCTCAAGCATACATTGCTTTGCCATTGACACTGAAGGGTTCCACAAAATAAAGTCTGATGCATCAGAGCTGAGCTTGCCAGATTTTAAAAAGAGCTAAATTACCATATCGCAAAGCTTAGGTCAGTATTTTTCAAAGAGATGCATGCCTCAGGCTATAAATTACGGAGCTTCATAAATTCCACCATATTTCCATATCCTAACGTGATAAAAGGCTTTAAAATTCAATATTAGTGGGGCGGGTTTACGCTTTTTGCACATATTCACGCTGGAATTTTTTTTTTGAGCCTTTTGCTTCAAGGTGTCAAAAGTTTTATTCAGTCGAGTTATCATATATTATGATTAGATAACCGAAACTTCTGATAAAAATATTACTTATTATTATAAATCCAGGCAGAAAATGCGTCTTTTTCAAATTCTGTCCTTGGAGGAGTTTAGAGAAAGAGTGAATTCGTATTTAATCAGAGTGAGCTCCATCACCACGGCTGTCGCTCTAGGCCAGGCATTACAAACTGAAGGCCATTTCTTAGCTTCCGCGTGGCCCCAATGCAAATTTTTGTCTCAACTGAATACTTTGAATTTCATACAATTAATTTATTTTTGTGAAAAGGATAGAAGATTTTTTCCTTGATTATTGACGCACAATGGAATGCGGTTTCTAAATTATTGTTTTCATTTGCAAAGCAGACGTCCAGAATTGTAGAAAAAGTCTCTTTTCCTAACTCTGGCCCTCATTTAACAACTGTATTCCTAATGAGGCCAATCCATAACATCCATTGCTTTAAAAAACAGAGAGAACCGTCCATTCGGTGGACGGACCCTAGCTAGCTGTCCCGAGTCCGCTTCATCGCAAAACTAACCATTTCTCTTCGACGCGCAAATACCCTCCCTTGATCTTGACGACCGGTGAGTGATACTAACGGCCAATAGATGGAAAGTTTACGGTTCATGCGCAAGCATTTGCCCAAGATCGATCGAGGACGCGATGATGGCCGCTCCCGCACTTGCTAAATCACTAAAAATAATGCCTCCTCGTGCGTTACTCGCTGCTTATCGTCGGATCGAGTGTGTATTTCCTCGAAGAGTGGGATCGTAAGTCAATCGAGAAGGAAAACAGACTCGCAGTGTGCTCATGCTGTTTCTTTCCGGTCGATTTTTTGCCTCTTGACGAAACTTTGAATCTCCGCCGTGCAATCCTCATTGCTTGCCCTCCGATGAAGTAAATTAACCTTTCGTTACTTATTTCTGAACGCGCCGAAAATAAAACGAATGCCTGAAATTTATTTATCTACCATTCGAGACGTGATTCTGTGGAACTTGTTATTCATTACGAAAAGAACTATTTCTGTTCGCAGGATATTTAGATTTCACTACTAAAGCTTGTGAATCTATGGATAATAAAATTTGAGGAAGACGTCATAATTGTTTTTTAATGTTTATATTATGCATAGGAAACAATTGAGTATGTATGTACATCTATCGAGTTATTGATTTTGAATCTTTTGCAATTCATATTATGCTGGTGCAGTCGTTATTTGATGATTCCTTGAATTGTACGGTTTCGCTTTATGCGTTTTCGTTTTAATTCGGTTATCTTTTATAAAGCTACATCTGACTTCAAATTCACTTAACGCGGTTTTTTAAAAGGTCTCCAAGCATTAAATAACACACAAAATGTTTCAGTTCGATATAGATTTTATAAGTAAGGCTAAAATGAAGCAATGCTGAATAGGATTTCATTAAATCGTTGCATAGTGAGCTCAAGATGGCTGTCAAGTGTAACCTCATATATTCCGACTGCAAATCATACTCCGATTTGCACGGTTTGGCTTTACACGGTCTATTCCAAGAATGCATGCACAGCATAAGCTATGAATGGGAGTATATTGTTATCATCTTGTGGCTAATAGCGATTCATTTCTAAAAAGAAATAGCGCGCTCACCTTTTGGCTGGAATCCAATTGATTATCAAGATGACTTCGACAGTCAAAAAACCGACTGAGAATACCTAATGCACATCTCGGCTATAAAGTAGCCTTTATCAATAGGGATTCACCGAAAAAGCAAGAATCAACGACTTTTGAATCACCACCGACAGCGACTTCATTGATGCTTAAATAAATATCTGGTTTTCTCAGCCATTATGTAGCTTTTGGAGTTATCTTGATGATAAATTACAAAAACTCTTTTAATTTATTAGTAAAAACTTCCATCTCCATAATTATAAAATATTAAAAATGTGGTACTCGGCATTTGAATACAACTACTCATCCGATGCGCAAGAAGGTTTGGACGATCATCTGTAGCTAAGTAACGCGTTAACAACGTCCACGCATCACTCCCGACATTTAAAAAATATAAAAACGCTATTTCTCTTCTTCTGGAACTTAACGTAAAAATATACACGCCGTTTTTCGGTGAACCTTGACATTATCCAAGTAGCGTGACGGATGAAACGTCACGCAAAAATTTCAGTCTTTATTTCGGTATTCAAAACGGAAGGCCGTTTTTAAAACATATAAAGGGCATCGTATTATGGACATATTAAGCAAAAAGTTCATAAATTAATCACGTCATTAATTTGTGGTGTAAAAGAGGAAAAATATTACAAATCGCCAACTACCTTCAGGGTTACAAAAATTCATGAACTTCGTATAAAGCGGATATATCATATAGCTAAAAGAAAAGATGCTATTAAAAAAAAACTTTTTCCTTAATTGCTCATTGCAGATAATTTATGCGAAACCCTATAGAATCTCCCACTTATAAATTTTTAAGCAACTTTTATTAGACATCTTTTATATTAACTTCACTGCGATATATATATCTTGCTATTCATTCCCGATGTCATAATATATCTGGCTATTAATATCCGTCACTGCCATAGGTATATCTGTGTATTCAAGCCCTTAAAAAAACGAAAATTACCGAACATATACGGTCGGAAATCATGCCAATATTATGTAAACTTGGCAAATTTCCAAAAATTATAAGATTCAACTGAATCATTCAGAAAATTTAGGATTTTTATCCATCGATAATTTCAGCGTAATAAATATATTACGAATAATCAAGAAAAGAAATATATTTAATCTTTCCAAATTAATATATAAATATATTGAATGAGGTTTTACCCTGAAAATACTTTTTTCCATTGCTATAGAGTTCTATAATGCCGTATATACATTATTAATTATGAATTCGTACGATAAAAAATGTTTACATTGTATAAAAGTTGCATGGCACAGCTTTGAAAAGCACAAACATCTCAGGTTAGTGCAATAATACTTTTATAAGATAATCTTCAGGTAGACACAATTAAGACTTTTAAAAAACTTTTAAATGCGATGAAATATTTACGTCGTTGAAAATAAAAAGATGTTTATTTTCTACTGATATTGTTATCCACGACTTAATATTTCTTTTGTTAAACGGAGCTTTTGTATGTGCGGGGAATCATCACGAAACTTAACCGTAAAGACATGCGCATTCGCCATCACACCATGAATGGAACATGTTAATCAATGGAACATGGAGATTTTCCTAATGACTCCCTCTCTCTCACTCTCCAAGTATGCCTACACATTTCCCGCAGAAAACCTGTATGTTTTCGCTCGGAATAAAGCGGCGTATTCCATTGACTTTTGAAACGGTGAATGAATTTCACGCTCTCTCTCTCTCTCTCTTTCTCCTTTGTTTTCCTCTCATGAATGGATGACGTAGGAAAAGCAAACTCGAAACAAAAAATACAAACCTTTTTAATTAATCATACGTTTTATTTTCGCTCCGAGGCTCTGGAGCAAATGACGCACTCGCTGCGGCGGATGAATGGGTGGGAGGAGCTATATTTAGAGCAAACAAAATACATGCGAAATGCGCTTCGCGTTCGTGTATCTCTGTTCCTGCGTCCCACACAATTTTACCTTTGGTATTCCGTAACGATCGCAGTTTTGCCAAGGTCGTTTCTTGCGGTTACAAGGCGCGTGATGTTTGGACAATATTAAATAAAACTGCGACAAAATTTTCGCTGACGTAAAAGAATAACCCTTGCGAGGATCGTTTTTCGATTTAATTTACGCTCAGCTGGGTCGAAGTAGATCAGAATAGCTAATTTATTACCCTAGCATATACACAAGGTCCGTCAATAAAAAAAGGAAATCTTGAACTATATGCCATAATACCTGTAATTGTGGAACGACACTAATTTACTTTTTACACGTTAAAATACGTTTAACTGTCACTCTTATGTGCAAATTTGAAATCTAAAATATCATGAAAATAAAAAAGCGTGTTGTAGAATTTGTGTTAAAGTGGCGATTTTACTTCATTACAACTTAATGCAGTGTTATCATCAGACTCATAAATCCACGAAAAAACAATGTGTTGCCAGTTCAACTACACATTTTAACAAGAATAAGTTAAATTAGCATCATATTACAACTATAGATTTTAAAGCATATAGTATAGGATCTCCTTTTTTATTGGCAGATCTTTTACTATATTGTTTCATGCTATATATATATATTTCATTTATTTATTATTACAACTGGGTAAACTTAAAAACACCTATATATGCACTAGAGAAATCGATCGATATACCGCAAGTTTAAATCGATATCTATCTGAGCGCGTGTGACTGTATGTGTATACAGTATTTCCTAAAAATGATAAGATTTTACACATATATGAAGTATTTACTCAAGAATTACAAAGGCATGCACCAATGCCACTGCAATCTATTTACGATTAAGTTAAATTGGAATATCTTTTTCACTTCACTTCATGATTCCATACTGCAATAAACCGAAAGTTAAAACAAATCAGAGGGAAACGAAATTAAACGATATCGTAACCTTCCCTTCCCTCGAGCTATTGCTATCCTGAACACGTGCCATTTGTTAATGGTGCGAAAACAGATGAAACAAAGAAGACACGATTAATCGCTAAAGGAGAAAAAATAAGGAAGGTAATGGTGAAAATAGCTGTAATGTTAGGAATTCCAAATGGCGCAAAAATCCGTACATGAAACGCCCACCTATTAAGTTTTTGTTTGACGTAGTCATATCATAAGATAGTCATGACTTATCCTAAATCTTGTGCAACCCTGATAACACTTCATTCTTTGCAAATCTACTCTTAAAAATAATTTGGTATTTATCAATATAAAAATGAATTCAACGGGAAAGAGAATGACAGCAGGGTTCAAACATTCCTAGCGCAATCTGCATTTTTTACCAATGTTTCATGTAAATGAAACACGAAGAAATCGAGCGAAATTGAGCTACTGTCCTATATCTTCATTATGAATGCAATAAAAATTGATTATTTTCAGCTCCATATTTCTTATTGACATAAGGGTTAGTACTTATTAACATTGTTAATTGTTACCCCAGAGCGCTTTGCTTTGTCGAGTTATATATTCTCGGAAGTTTGTTTGTCTGTCTGTTAATCTGAAACCTCGAAAACGGAAAGAACCAAACCTGGCATGACGTTATTTTATAAAGGAAGAGAAATATGCATGTATCCATCCCGTTTCAAGGGCCCAAATTTGATTTTAATTAGCTAAAATCGGAAGGTTCAAGTCATAAAGCAATCGAATGTTTTTAGCACCCTGAAAGTAAAAACAACAATAGTGCCTCGAATATAAAGACCACGTTCAGGTCAAAAGAAATCAATCTCTAAAATAATGGCAATATACAATAGCAGAAAATTCAGAACAGAAGCAAAGCTGACTTCAAGCAGACAGATTAAGACATTCGATTAAATTAGGTAAATTGGATTTAAATAAGAAAACATTCAAATTTTCCCGGACAACGCCGGGTATATTAGCCAGTTAAATATAAATTGGCGGAAAAGATTGAATTACGCCAAAACGTAACACGTCTCCGAGGTAGAATTGAGAATTTAAGGCTGGGTAATGGCATAGTCACATCGCACGCCAGGTTAATACTATGTCGACCCGGATATCACCAAACCATGTATGACCGCCGGTTTCCCGTAACCTTTCCGATGCCGCATCTCTGGATATCAAGTTGTACCAATACGTGCGAGAATAAATCACGTTCGCAGCTGAACCAATTCTAGATTTTTCTTCCGCTCCCATTGGCCTGCGTCTGACCCTCGACATTCGAAATCTCCGAGAACACGCGGTTCCCTCAAAAATGCACGTATCAGGAAAGATTTAGGATTTAACATATTCTTCCTTTCATTCCTCACTTTTTTATTTGAGAATGAGAGATTTATTTCTCTCTCTCTCTCTCGTCCTCCTCATCCACGCCATTTCACTCTTGCGCATCCCGGCGGGTTCCGCATCCCCTTTTTTTTAGAATCCTCCTGGGAGAGGATTCTTCTCTCTCCCTCTCCTTTTTTCCTTCAAATTCCAATTTCTATTCCGGCGCTATCTTCGCACTTCAGCCAAGGCGCACGCATGTCCTCCGCCTCCCTTTCCCCTTCCTCACCCATCCCACTCACTTCTTTTGCTCGAGCCCTTTAGACCCCTAACACCCTTTCCAAAAAACCCCTTCTCCTCGGGATATCCCTTGAACCCTCCCTTCCCACTCATCAGTACGGACACAATAACGCTCCCTTCCTCTCTGAATCTCCTCCCAACTCCCTTCCTCTCTGAATCTCCTCCCATCATCTCTCTCTCTCTATTCATCTCCTCTTTCTCCCTCCCTCACCTTTTCTCTCCTGTTCTCCATCGTTATTTCTGTATCCCCCTTCTTCTAATTTTCTTTCTATCCCTCTCTTTCTCCTCTTGCTCTTTCCCTCTGTTTCTTTCCCCCCTCTCCCTCCACCCCTCTCCTTTTCTATCTTTCTTTCTCCTCTTGTTTTCACCCTCTCCGTATCTATTTCTCCCTCTCTCCTTTTCTCTCCATTCCTGACTTTATCCCTCACTTCCTCTTTCTCCTTCTCCCTCCATTTCTCCATCTTTTTCTCTCTATCCCCCTCTCTCTCATTGCAGAGATCGATCGGTAGGTGGAGCGTATAACTTCATTCAAGGTACCGATATGCGGCGTGCAAGGGAAAAAAACGTTGAAACGTAAATTGCATGGCAGCCACCAGCCGTTTTCTCTTTTCTACCACCGAAGCGAAAGGGTAGGCGCGAAAGATGCGGCTATTATTCCATTAACGTTAAAAACTTCGATTCATAGCGAGTTATTCCACGATCTCGGCGACTCAACGTGGTAGGACGTGAGAAGAATGAGCGTGTATGTTTTCGAGACATTTTCGAAACTCAGTTTTGAGAAAACATAATTATATTTGCGCTTGCTTGTCATTACGCCCCAATTTCTACTAGACGGTTTTAATTTTTTGCGTCGAACACTTGCGTGTAGTTCAAGAATAAGCACTTAAATATAAAAAGTTGAAAAGAATACTTGTGTATCTAAAATAGACACAACAAGGTTATGAAAAATTGGAGGTACCCGAGATAACTAGGTTTTTTTCAAACATTTTATATTTAAAAGCGTATTCTTGAATTTGTTTTCAGCCATAAGAAGAGCTCGATAATTCTCTACTGGGCTGTTATGGCTATTGGAGATACCTAAGATTTTTTTAATTCTTTTGATATAGAAGTGCTTATTCTTGAATTTGTGTTCAGCCATATGACGGGTTCGACAGTTCTAATGATCTTTCGTATAGTAACAATGGATAACTATATTATCACATAAAACTATCGAGACTAGCCTTTGGGATTGATTATCGAGTTATCAGTCGGACCTAGATAAAAACCTAACAGAAGTAGGTAGTTGAACTTGACAGAAAAGATATATTTGATACACACCATTAAAATATTTATGCACTGAATGATTTTGGGCAGGGAGGGGATACAAATAGGAGCTCAGTGAAGGATCGATACTAGGAAATAAATGGGAGAATAAGGATTCTGGGTAGTATAAACGAAGGGTTATGAAGAGCTGATGTTTTGGGTGGAGAAAACAAACTAGGGCGTATCAGCTTAAGTAATAAGAGTTTGGAAACCTTTAACTGTTACACACATTCTCTGCGTGACTCCATGGATTCTCATTGAATGAGGTGGTATAGAGTGCACACGCTTGAGGAAACGAATAGTGGTTGTCGTTTGCTGAAGTTATGACAAGTGTGACTTTCCCCCGTAAACGCTGGCACTAGTCACATACAAGGGAATATTAACAAGGCATTTTATGCTTGTGAGAATAAGATCCTCTTCCGTGTCATGCAACGTCTTCGACAGAATATTGTTGTAAGAAATAAAAAGAAAATGAGGATCGTGTCAATAAATTGCGTAAGTTGTAAGGAATAATAAGAGAACTATAAATTTAAAATAAAATTAGATTCTTTTTTTATTAGCTATCAAGTTATGTAAAGTTACATCTACATCTACAAGTTACCCTGCAATTCACCTGTTGGTGGGTGGCAGGGGGTGCAATGCACCAAATCCTACCTAAAGATTGTCTAACGCAATTCGAAATTTCCTATTGTGATCTCGTATTGTCCTCGGAAAGAACGGGCCTAGATAACGCTCCGTCCTACAATCAATCTCACGTATTTTATCGTCTCGATCATTTCTACTTATATACGTTGGTGCCACAATTATTCCCACTACCTCCTCTTTTAGACATTTCGACCTATTTCTCCAGAGGTTTCAACCTTGAGTCCAATCTACGGTCCTCAAGTGATACCCTGTTCAAATCGCTCAATAAAGAGGTGACGCTCTCCTTCTGTTCGTACTTTTGTTTTACAAATCTGGCTGCTCTGCGCTGTACTCTTTCTAGTTGAATTATGTGTCCCTTCTCGTACGGATCCCATATGCTCGCTGCGTATTCCAATTGCGGTCTTACCAGTGATAAGTAGCATGTTTCACGTACTATTCTACCTATGAATGCCAGTTTCTTGTTGGCCGCGCCTATAACTCGACTAATGTGCATGTCTCACGAAAGATCTCGACAAATGGTTACTCCTAAATATTTTACATTCTCAGCTTGTCGAATGCTCATTTCATTTATTTTATACTCGAAACCTAAATCTTTGTTCTTACTTTTCCAGAACGTGACTGCGGCATATTTCGTATAATTAATTTCAATTTGCCATTCTTCGCACCACGCTGAAATGGCTCTCAAGTCTTCACGTAGTGACTGATGATCCTCCTGTTTTTTATTTCTTTATATAGAACAGTATCATCGGCGAAAAGCCTAATTTTACTACGAACAACCGAGCAGATATCATTTACATAGATTAAAAAGAGCAGAGGGTCCAATACACTTCCCTGAGGAACACCCGAAGCAACTTTAACGGGGGACGAGTATTTCCCATCGATGACAACTATCTGTTCCCTATTCGAGAGGAAGTCTCTCACCCAACTGACAACATTCGGATTGATACCACATTGTCCTAACTTCGCAATTAATTTCCTATGAGATACTTTATCGAACGCCTTCCTGAAATCAATGAATATGGCATCGACCTGAGTATTTTTCTCTCCGCATCGCAACAAATCGTCCACGAACAGACCGAGCTGCGTTTCGCATGATCTACCTCTCCGGAATCCGTGTTGGCATCCGCTAAGCAATGAATGATTGTCTAAATAGCGCATTACAAAGCTAAAGACTACGTGCTCAAGTATCTTGCACGATAATGAAGTTAAGGATATCGGCCTATAATTTTCGGGGTTCTCTTTGTCGCCACCCTTATGGATGGGAGTAACGTGTGCTACCTTCCAATCTTTAGGAACTACTCCTTCCCTAATGAATTTCTCGAATGTAATTTTCAAATAGGGCGCGATTTCAGCAGCTAATTCTTTCAATACACGCGCGGAAATTTCCTCCGGTCCAGGAGATTTATTTGGTTTAATTGAATGAAGTTGGAGCGCGATGCCATTTTCCAAAAATACCAAATCTTCCATCGAATCGCCCTGATGCATAGGAGTAGGGGTTTCACATTACGTTTAAAAAGGTGTTATTAAAGCTAATCGGTAGTAATTAAAGTTATAACAAAGTTCAACTTGACATTAAAAATCAAAAGATGCCATTTAAGGCTTAAAATAAAGTATTTTAATTTGATGTAATATTGTAGAAATGTTATGACATATTTGAAGATTTTTAATAACATACGGTTTCAATTTTGTATTAAAGAGCATTCAACCGATATGCGAGAGCTTCGTGTAATACTTATTGAAATGGATCGGAGACCTTTTTGGCGCCTTGCCAAAAATGTCTCCTTTTACAAAAGACTAGATATCAAGAACCATCTTAATTTCAACCCAATGCAATCTTTTTTTAATACGCCTACCTATAAGCATTAGTGTTCCGTAGAATGTTCAACATTTAAGTATAGCCGGTCGTTAGATAACAACACATTTCTTGAACTTTCATTATGAAATCATGTGAGCGTGAGAAAATTCGCACTACTGTACAAATTCAAAGAAATATTAATTAATATTTAACAAAGTTATTACAAAATGTATTAGAAATTAATTACTAAACCTATTACACAAGAGATGCCTAGATTGATTTCACGCGTGAAATGCAATCAATTTCCATACCTAGTTGATGAGTTTGAGCATTATATCTGAAGCCACGCCCCGTGTGAAATCCAAACATAGTCCTCCGTGCCTCAATTTAAAAAACACTTTGCCTCGCCCCGGCCAACGTGAAGAGTAAATTACTTTCACTCGTCAAGCCGCGTACGTGCAATATATCATCGCATCAATCAATTACATATATTCTCCCATCCTTTTAAATTGAGCGATTTTTTATTATATTAAAAAAACTTTAACCTGGCTCGGAATTGATTTTCAATCCTTAGATGTCGTTAATACCGCATTCTATCAATACGATTCTCGTACCAATCGTTTTCAAAATTTTCCCCTATGACTCTTAAACGCTTTAAAATTTCCCCATAAGTGCCCAGGCTGCGACTATTTTCTCTTTAAAACAAGTGAGAGAAAAATTGCAGAACAAGTTACATATGGCGCTTTTTTCTTTATTTCACAAAAAAGCAACAAATAATTTAAGAACAAAAATCTTCGATATTTAGAAATGAACTACCGCGGAATCTAACTCAGCTACTTAATTTTTGAATTCCGATGCGCTATCCATTATGTCGACGTTTCATCCAACCTCCAGCAATCATCTTTTATTTCTAGCATGAATTTTTCTCGAGTAATTAGCGAAGTTTCGATGTAGACACCGATTACTCCCTAGGATCTGATTCTAGATCCATCAAATTTTTATCATGCCTAGCCCTCATATAAACCAACCTATCCTGAAATTGCGGCTTCTCCAGATTGCAGGTTTCGAGAGATATTGCTCACACAGACGGACCGACAGACAAACCGAATACATAAGTGATTTTTTTAGAAAGAAAGTTCAACAAAACTGCGGCATTTTTAAATTAAAATCTTAAAAATTGTTTGGGCAAAAAATATCTACCTTTAACGCGACACTTGTTATCTTTTCATAAAGTCGGCATATCATTCATCTCGGACCGCTACTGGTATGAATATTTCCTTCCCACTCTCCATTCTCGTTACATGTAACATGTTTTCGTCGCTCCATCCATCATCTTCGTAAAGACCTCCAAAAAAAAGAAAGAAAAATTATGTAAGGACCCTTCTGGTTTTTTCAATGAACTCTCTCTCTCTCTCTCTCTCTCTCTCTTTTTGACCTTGCGGGCGTAATCTCTCGTCGTCTGGTTCTTTCGATGTCTTACTTTCATCTGTTTCTCTTTTGTAGATGCACGATCATTGATTCTCTACGTCTTTACTTAGGATAGTTTCCATTTCCTGATGCTTCGGTTCTTTACTCTCTCATTACATTCGTTGTTACTTCATTTCTCCGTGATCATCGTCATTTGCTTTGTTCGATATTTTTTTATTTGGGTGATAAATTAGCACTAAAAATTTAGTATTATTACGGCTGTACGTCTAGCGTCACATAATTCCCTATTCTCATTGATAATAAGGTCACACGAGAGCTAACTAATGCTATTCTACACTAAATACAACGCGAACACTTCTGTAATCACCGCTAAGTTCGGCACGTAATCGCACTGTAAAACACGAACAATCGAGCAATTGCTCTTGTAAAAAAGCGTATGCAAACACTTGCCCCCACGCGCGCGCGCACTAACAACGCACAGGCGTTCATTTTCTCGCACCGTCACGAACTCGGAAGGAAGGGAAACCTGGTTCCGTCATTAGTCTGCTAATTCAGGGGACAGCTCCAGAGGAGACGCACGGCTTGACTCCAATTAAGGTCCTAATGCATTAATTGTGCATACAGCTCACGAAGCGACAGGAGAGCTTGCGATGAATCAGCTACTCCGTCGCGAGGATCTGCAAACTTAGACAACGGAAGACTAATTATCACACGTATTTTAAAAACATTATAAAACTTTGGACGCCTTGCGTTGAATGAACGTGCAGCATCTCAAACACGGCGTTCACGATAACAAATAACAGGAGAACGCTCTTCTCAAAAGAAACAAACAGTATTTTTGGGTGTATTTTTTGATGAAATTCCGTCACAACTCTTTCGAACCAGCTGAAGTTTTAAAGGGGATACCGATATGGAAAAAACATCTTTAAAACAAGCGCACGTGCCGACAAAATTTTATTTTCTTTCGCCTTTTCCCTAAAATTTCATTTACTTCGTCGAGCGCGTGTAAGTGAAAGGGCGAACAAATAAAACATTCCCCCGTCCTTTTCGGGGGGGAAAAATCGGATTTGTCCGGGAAGTTTTTTAATGACGCGGCGGCCAGGAAGCGTCGGCTTAACGTCGAAGCCGCATTCCCTAACTTATTTGTTAACTTCGGAAAGTCTTCTCCAGCGATGACGAAGACAAAAATCTTGGGAAGAAATGATATCCAACTTTCCTAACCCCCATTCCTACCACTTCCCCCATGAATTTATCTCCACGAAATTTTGGTCCCCTACACATCCCCCGAGCTGCCTCCTGGCCCCACCGACATAACCATCCCCTCCCCTCCTCCACCCACTATACCATTGTCCCTCTCTCAACTTTTTATCCCTTTGTCATCCTCCGCCCCATAATCCTCCCCTCTCTCCCCAACTCTCTCTATCTCCTTCACCACCACGTCCTCCCTCTTTTGTTGTCTCTTTCTCCACCTTTCTCTATTTTCCACCATTTCTACACACTCTCCTACGTATCTTCTTGCTTCCTCTCCCTCTCTATTTTTCTATATCTCTCAGTTTCTCTCTCTTCTCCTTTTTTTCTTTCATTTTCTTCATTTTCATTTTTCATTTTGTCTATCTCTCTTTCCCACTGTTCCCTTCTTCCTTTTTCCCTCCCTAATTTCTCCACTCACTTCCTCCTCTCCCCGTATATTTAGGAATTTTTCGCTGTTTTTTCCATGTCTCTTCGTAGGTGTCTTCCGCAGTGGGACATTTTTTCTGTTTAAACATGGCTGACACAGTTTTTTCAACCCACAAAACTGACATGTAATTTGATCAGCAATTTACCCTCTTGTAATTTCTGTATTTATTCCCCAATATATCTCTATCCATTTCTTTCTCCCTTGCCTCTCTTTTTCCCTCTTTCCCTCTCTCTCTCTCTCCTCGTGTGCTTTTTCTACTTTTATTTATCCTTTCACCCTTTCGTCCTACTTTCTACAAACCCCGTCCCTCAGCTCCAACTTTTATTTTCATCGCACACCTGCGTCTTCCTTCCTCGTTTCGTATTCCTTCGTCTCTCTCTCTCTCCTTCTGCTTATTCTTTCCCAACTCCGGTCTCCTCTTTCTAAGGTGCCTTTTTTAATATTTTATTTTTCCTTCGCGAGTATTGGGGGAAAAAAAAGGGCGTCTATCTTCCGCGCCACGGAGGCGTGGGATCGAAACCAGTACGGAGTGTGGATGTTCGGTGTCACTTTCACCGCTCGTTATCATGCCGCGATATCGGTAATACATGAAAGATATCGCGTCTTTTGCACCCAAAGGGCTGGTCTGTATTTTGCGCCAGGGAGATACTATCCGTCGTTTTTTGGAAGATGGAATTTTCTTCGTTATTTCGCAAATAGTCTCCTTTACTGTCATTACAATTTCACTGGCATTTATCCCGTGATAGGAAGTTAAATTCGCCATATCAAAAGTTAAAAATAAACGTGATAATTTTTTAAAAGCGACGGCAGGAACCAACATTTCAAAATGACAGACACATTCTGTCTTTTTTATTTAACAATGAAGACGGTTCAACGAACATGTCTACGGACCTTGCAATCCCGCCTCAGCATAAGTTGTCCGTACAAATGCACGAACTCTTGACTTCTCTTTATACAAAACTAAATCAGAGTCATCTATTTACCTTTTAACATTTAAGTAAACATAAATATCAAAAATGGCAAAATAGATTAAAATGGCCCCTTTGAGTGGCAACCAGGGATTTAGATTGAGGACTTAACGTTCCTGGCAACCAAAAATTGTCAACTTTAAAACATTTTAGCAATTTTTTTTCTCTACTGCGTCCTGATCTAATGGGTTAATAAACGATTATGTTGTAGTAATCACAGTATGAAATCTCATAATAATCGTATGACGAAAACATGGTCGTCATGCCTACACATTTTTTAACATTAATAAATGCGCGGATACACTCGACTCTCGAAATCACACTTTTAAAATATTTATTTTATGATACTAAATGATTTAATTTTTGCGAAATTAGATAACTTCCGTCGCCATATGGTCATACTAAAGTTTTTTCCCAAAATTAAAAAGGAGAAAAGAGGTTAAAAAAAGGGATCTCTACGGGATATATTAAAATGAGGAATCGAGAGAAGCCAACCTCGTGACATTGATATTAAAAATTGATAGAATAGCATAAGGAACCGCTAGCGGGTATTTCGCAGGCTGGCGCAAAGTGGAAGGTTTATTTCAATCGAGCCTTAAAACTGATATATGGGCCGCTCTTGATATTGCTTTTACTTCATCAGTCTCTCCTTTCGATGCAATTTGCCACGCACCGTGGGTCTTTATCGGTGTTTTAAACTTTTCCAGTACGGTATCATAAACACGAGATAATTGATAATAAACGATCTTGAAAAATACCTTTTTTACCTCATAACTTTAACATAACAGCTGCATTTCATAATAAATTTCACGTTTTTATAAAATTAAGATTCAGAGAAATGTGTTCAATAGATAATTGCTGAGCTGGTCTTTATGGATAAAAAAATTTAAAAAATAAGCGCATATGTATCAAAAATATATTTTCTTAATAACTACTAAGTTTTAGAATATATTTTCGGTTAATCACTACTGAAGATGGCTGCGTTGTAGACGAAATGAGCATCTGGTTTTCTATGATCTTGTTATGGCTATCGGAGATACCTAAGATAAAGTAGGTACTTATTTTCTTCAAATTTTTATTCTAAACTGCCTATTTTTTGAAAGATAAATGTTGTATGAGTAAAACGGTCAATTTGGTAGAACATTGTTTTGATAAGTTGCGTATTCAGTAAACCCTCATTAGTACGAACTCGGCTAACATGAGCACTCGGTTAACACGAACAAATATTTTCCCCGGCCTTGAATGTATGGATTACTGTATGCAAGTCGATTGATTAACACGAAATGTACATATATTTTTCGGTTTTTCATATATAATTCGCTTATCATGAACTCGGTCAACACGAATACATGATTCCATTCTCCCTTGGAGTTCGTGTTAACGAGAGTTTACTGTAATAACAATATAATTACCGTTTACATTCTAGTCGAAAAACGTACATTATTGAAAGTAAAATTTTTCTAATAACTTATACAAAAGGGCAAATCTAATCGTAAGACATGTGTGGGCGAATTTTAACTTAAAATTTACTTGTACTTCTGATTGTAATAAACAATAGAAGTATTAAAGATGGCGTAATAACCCGACCAACATCCCTTCTTATGCCTAAAATCCTAACAGAAAATTCGGAAATCATTTCGATTATTATGTGTTCTTGGCACGAAGGGAACACGTATACATAGGGGAGGTCGTTTCCGTCCGTCCGTATGTTAAAACTCGGAAACCGCTGGACGTATTATGATGAAATTTGGTATTGGGGAGTTTTGCTAAAATTGGTCCACCGATTCCAATTTTAGTTAAAATCGGGCAACAATTACGACCACTTTACATGAAGACCTACAAGTATTTGACAATGTTCCTTCGTTTCAACTCGGGAACCGCTTGATGTATTTTAATGAAATTTGGTATTGGTAGTTTTGCTAAAATTGGTCGACTGATTACAATTTTGGTTCAAATCGGAAACAAAGACGACCACTTTACACGAAGACCTACATAGAGTTTACAATGTTCCTTTGTTTCAACTCGGGAACCGCTGGACTTATTTTGATGAAATTTGGTATTGGGGAGTTTTGCTAAAATTGGTAGACCGATTCCAATTTTGGATAAAATCTAACAAAAATTACGACCACTTTACATGAAGCGCTACATGTATTTTACAATGTTCCTTTGTTTCAACTCGGGAACCGCTTGACGTATTGCGATGAAATTTGGTATTGGGGAGTTTTGTTAAAATTGGTTGACCGATTCCAATTTTGGTTAAAATCGGACAATAATTGCGATTATTTTACATGAAGACCTACATGTATTTTACAACGTACCTCGCTTGCTTCTCGTTAAATTGTCATCTGAGCAAAAAATATTGAAAACATTGTGAAATCTCAAAGAACGCATTTGGAAACTCTGTGTACTCCGACATGGAGTACACCTTTCCAATCTTGTTTAATTTTTCCACATTCTCGCACACACTATCCCTTTATTACTTATAGGGTTCCAAAAAATTATTTTTATAACTTCATAGTCACTATTCACTTCTTTTCCCGTGCTCTTTCTCATTTTCTATCGGATTATATTCTCTCGTTTTAATGTCTCTCCTATATCCCCTTTTATTGCTTACCCCAGTGAAAACAGTCTTCATTAAAAGAAGTAAAAATTAATTTAGCTTTAACGTAACTTGCTTTATGGTTGTGGGTTAAAAACTTTGAGATTTCTAAAAAATATTGGACCAACTCTTGCTCGACAAAAAATGCTGTAAAAGGTTCGCATTTCCAATATGTGTTCACTATGCGATGCATTCTTTAATAATGACGGAAATGATTGAAGGGATGAAATGGTCGGGCTTTTCATACGTATATCGCCCTATATTATAAAAATATGAAGCAAAGCGATGCGCTAAGGCAAACAGTGAGCATTGACGAGAGACGCAAAATATAATAAAATAGAAATAATACAATAAATACACCTACAATACTCATAATGGAGAGTTTTGCTATCGTACTTAGCTAGCCAAGCTACTTTTGGTTCGATTCGATCAAATATTTATTTTCCTTTATTGCATCGAGCTATAATGATGTCTTTCATCGCTAATCTTAACTTTAGAAATTGTTTTGGGTGAACACATTAAAGACGAAAGATGTGAAAGTGAAAGAATATAATGTTCGATTTAATAGAGCTATTTGGCTACCGTGACTTACTCTAAAAACATTTCCAACTTTTGTTCTGGTGTTTTGCGCGCAAAAATTAATCTAATCTTGATCTATAGTTGTAGTTCAAGATAAAACTCCTATATTTTACACTAAACAAATCGTTGACTTTAAATGAGAGTTATAATAAATGTAGGTTAATTAGCAAGGTTTCATAAAACTGACTTCGTCCTTCTTCCAAACAGGTGAGTGTTGGCGATTTATCTCTCATTCTCTCCAAATTTTAACCCTCAATTCGTCCAATCTAAATGCTACAATATCCTCTCTCTTCCGTTCAATTGACTCACAGCCTTTCTTATCGTTTTCTCGACACCATTCACGTCTTCATCTCATTTCCCGTCATTCCTCGCGGCACCTTTATCCTTCACCTCCCTCTCACTCCCATCTCTTCCTCTCCTCCTTCGCAACATATTCCCATTTAAACTATCTTCTTCCAAGACCTTTAAGACACTTTATATATCTCTGTCTTTCTTCTTATCCCTCTTCATCGTCTGTCTGTCTGTCTCACGGCTAAACCGTTACCCAACTTCTAACACCCTTCCCGCTTATCCCTCTTCCTTCCCAACGTATTAACTTTCCGCCCCCCCCCCCCCTCGCCACAATTCCTCCCCCAAACTCCTCTTTTTCTTACCTCCATCCGTTTAATTATCCCCCCCTTTCCCCTCACAAATCCCTTCCATCATCCGACTTATCTACTTTTAAACTACTATACCCCGCGCTCTTTCTTAACAAGTTCCCTTTCCTTCTTTTCCATTCGTCTTTCGCTGTTTCTCTCATTCTCTCTCTCCCTCTATCTTTCTAACCATTTCGTCCTCTTTCTTTCCCCCTCCTCTCTCCCTTCTTCCTCCCCTCCCCCTTTGCCGAGCCATTCTCCTTATGCTCAAAAGCCGCCCTTCTCTCCATCCTCCCCCTTCCACCTATTCTAGAATCTCTCCTTGTCGATAAATCATCGAAAATGAAGGCGAGGCTGTCAGGACCAGGACGGCGCGAGGGATGTGTCGGGGATGTGGGTGGGGAGGAGAGAGAGGAGGGAGAGGAGAGAGAGGGGGAGAAGAGAGGGGGGAGAAGAGAGGAGGAGAAGAGAAGGGGGAGAAGAGAGGAGGGAGAAGAAAGAGGGAGGAGAAGAGAGGGGGAGAGAAGAGAGTGGGAGGGGTACAACCGCGCTGGCAAAGGTTGTGATGCTGGGTGGGTTTTTGGGGGGCAGAGAGGAAGGTTAAAATGTGGAGAGGAAAGACGTGGAGAGGCCACCCCAACACCTCTCCCCCTCCCCCAACCTTGTGTACTTCCTCCCGCACCATCCCATCTCCCTATACATCATGATTTCCGACGTGTGCTATTACACCGCGTTATCGTTCACGGCGCTTCTAGCTTCCCGCCCAGACCGAAACACGCCGACCTCTCCCTCCCTCAGACTCTCCTTCCCGCCTCTTTCCCTCCGAGAACCCTCTCCCTCCCCTCTTTCTCACCCCATTCCACCACTTGACGCCTTCCTCTCCGCTGACCTCAACTTTTTTATTATCCGATTCCCGGCCAACGCGACCCCAACCCTTTTTCCCTTAAAAAACATTAATACAACCCCTTTCCACTCACGCCGATCCCCTCCTATTTCTCCTCGTTTACATCGCACACTTCCAGACCGCTCGTTTTCCTCCTATATATATATATACACACACACATAGATTGAGAGGAAGGAGAAGGCGGGAGGGCGAATAAGTGGAGTTGTTTAAAATAAAAATTGCCGTTCCTCTAAAAAATAACGTATAATTATTCAAACATCACTTTTTCCGGGAAAATACACTGTGCAGCCGCCTAGATTGTTGTAGGAATAGGAAGGAGAGGGGTGGAAAAAGATACAATGAAAGAGAGGAGAGAGGGGTGGAGAAAGAAAGGGAGTGAGAGGAAGGAAGAGAGGAAGATGGAGGGAAAGAGAGAGAGACGGAGGTAGGGAGAGTGAGAGAGAGGGAGAGTGAGAGAGAGGGATGGAGAGAGGGAGAGAGGAAGGGAGGAAGATGGAGGGAGAGGGAGAGAGGAAGGGAGGAAGATGGAGGGAGAGGGAGGTAGGGAGAGAGAGAGAAGGAGAGAGAGAGGGAGGGAGGGAGAGAGGGAGAAAGAGAGGGGGAGAGAGACGGAGAAAGAGAGAGGGATGGAGAAAGAGAGGGAGTGAGAGAAAGGAAGGAATAGAGGAAGATGGAGGGAGAGAGAGGAAGATGGAGGGAGGGAGAGACAGTGAGAGAGGGAGGGAGAGAGGAATGGAGAAAGAGAGGGAGTGACAGAGAGGAAGGAAGAGAGGAAGATGGAGGGAGAGAGAGAGGGAGAGTGAGAGAGAGAGAGAGCGGGAGGGAGAGAGGTAGGAAGAGAGGAGGGAGGGAGAGAAGATGGGAGGTAGAGAAGAGGGGAGGAAGAGAAGATGGGAGGGAGAGAATATGGGAGGGAGAGAAATGAAGGAAGAGAGAGGGAGGAAGAGGAAGGGGGAAAATGCATGAGAGGTGGAGAGAGTAAACGAGGATGTGGAGGAAAAGAGAAAATGGGAAGAGAATGAGAGTGGAAAGTCATTTTCGTATGAGTTACTGACCAATTCTCTCCTTAGCGACGCTGTATAGTCACGTTTTCGGCTCTCTTTTGTATCCTGTTTTATTTTACGATAGTCTGTTCTCTCTCTTTTCTTTTTTCTTCCTTGTCTGAGCCAGAACCATCAGACCTTTTAACTATTTTTTAAAATGTATTCGAAAAAACGTCTATGATGGACTCCTCGTGTTTTGTGTGTATGAGTGTTGTGGAATTTATTGCTTCCGTCCCTTAAAACGGGACAACATCGATTTGAATGTCGCGAACACCTCGAATAAAATTTTATATAGAATTTAAACCATGTTATGTGTAAGTGTGAAATATCGATAAATCTTTCAAATATGAGTTTTCATTTTTACTTTCTCCATAGGTGAAAGTATTGTATACATGAAAAAAATCGATTTCGAGATTTCAACGGAAATACACGTTTTGTGGTCCCCCTGAACACGTTTTGAGCATTTTCTCGATGATGTCTTTGTGTGTGTATGTGATAGAAATTTTGTGGGTGCTCTTAACTCAAAAACTATGAATCAAATCATCGCGAAATTTTATATTTGACATTTCTATAAAAGTAACAAGTGTTGATTAGTTTTTGTTAAAAATCGATCAAACGGAAGTGGATGTTTACTCTTGTCACTTATCCGTTATTTTAAAATGTTTGCTTTAATATTTGATGTATGTAAAAATGTATTGGAATAAAACTTCTAGGAAAATTAATTTTCTACAACCTTTGTTTGAACATTTTTCCATATAATGTATTGTTAAAGAGATATTTTAAAAACTAATGTTTTGGCTGCCACCTCCTACCGGCGACTATTGTTAACAACTGACGCTTAGTTACGTCTTAGTGACGCTCCTTTTTTTCTCAATTGTTGGAGATTCCTGGCTATATCCAATATCAGAAGGCTACGGTACGAATATTTCTGTTCTTTGTCAAGTCTTTAAAAATTTCCCGCAGTTCCTTAAAATATTCATTACCATTTAACCCACATATTTGGAATTTTTAGAAATATTACAGGTATGGAGAAAGTCATGTGGTGGCCACATCAGATTTTTACTATATTATATATTGCACGGATTTTATCAGAAGTATAATTTTATTTGAATAATATTATAATTTAGGGGTCCAAATATTTTTAAGAAACCGCTAAATAAATTCGAAATTTCAGTTGATACCAGCCAACGTAAAATTAATTCGAATAGCTGAAATTTTCTTCAAACTGAAACTCAAACATTAATTTTAAGTTACTCGCTATTTTTTTAGTTTTAAATAAATCCAATCGACGGATATGATTTTTGTTTTTGAGAAAAAATACTATTAAAACTAATTTTTTCCAATGGGTGTCTCCTCTTTAGAGTTATGCCTGTATTTAAATGTAAGTTAGGCAAATTAAAGACCGGTTTTAAAAATGCCTCGAGTTAGCATAGCGCTATTTTTGTAACATGTTCGTAGTATTTTTCATTAACTATAAGGCATTTTCAATCATTCAGTGTCTACTGTAGTTTACTCGGGTTACACGTTCATGTAAATTGGTTTTCGGAAACTGGATGGCTCAGAATGAAAATCTTCAACGACATCCGAATCCTAACGATAGACGTGATTCTGCAATCGTTCGACGAACGAATGGAAGCCTATTTGGTCCAAATTGCCTATTACGGAGTAAAAGATTTTCTACGTTCTTTACTTTTACAATCTTTTGTTTGGTAGGATCCGAGAAGCTTGAATTAAACTCACAAAAAAGACTCCACAGATTTAAAAGACCCTTTATGTTCGCTCGCCGTTTATTCTAATGAGGAAAATAATAAAACGTACAAAGAAAATTAAATTCGGTACTTTTTGCACGCTAGAGGAATGGAGGTACGTACCTAAGGGCTTAGTAGGTTTCTTGGAGCGTGATGCGTTTCTAGGTCATGCGAATTATGCAAACATTTGTGGGAATCATTTTGTCCTCTGAAAGACTGCAAAACGCGCTTATGCATGCGCCCACATCTCTTCCCTATCATCTTTTCCAAAAATAATCACGTCATATTATTTTTATTTCCACAGTTCCGCAGGTAAAATTTTTATTTTGTCTTTCAGTTATTTTCTGGAGAGATCGTAGTTTAAAAGTACTCCAGTCCTTACTTTATATACAAGTTCTGAATATTTTACCTAGGTGGAGCAGATTTGCTCTGAGGAAGTTAACAATGCTATTTTATTGAATGCGGTACACTGTAGAAGTATAAATGACAGCTTTTTTAAATTAGTCTAAAAAGGCACTGCGACTAAACTATTCCCATATTGCGCCAAATATATCAACTGAAATACATATTTTATCATTTGCAGTATGCCTTTCTTTTTGTGTTTTCTTACCAAATGAATTTTAAAAGGATTAGATTATATCAGTGAAAAACTCCACGGTAAATCCTTCAAAATTTCTTTCGTGGATACCTTTATGTTTAACAAATATTGAATCGAATTTTGCAATGATTGCCAAAGGCCGAGGGCAATGAATATTATCGCTGCATGAGATAAAATAGTGTTTTGAATTTCCATCTACAGATAATAAGCTGTTTTACTGATATAAATAAATAAAAATATTACCTGCATGGCAACTCTCATTCTTTCAGATAATTTGCATTTTATATCCCTATCTATCAATATTTAGTGCGTGTAATTATTTTTGTGAATAAGGTCCTTTACATTAGGTTTGCAAAGGTGTATAAAAACTTGCAGATTTTGTTGCGGAAAAAGTACTGAATATCGTGCATTATATTTCTAAAACATAAACCTTTTCCTTTTCCAATCCTACATCCATACAAATGAAAGAAAGGCAGGCTGTAGACCGACCTGCGAGATTAAAAATTAAAAAAACAAAGGATTGAAAATTTCCCTTTACTTTTTTTTTTAATTTTTCGAACGTTGGAAACCCATCTTTTCTCGAGAGGCCGAAAAATCCCCTCGCAAATGAGAACAGATAGACGATTTCGCTTAAATGGAAGAAACGTGCAGTAACATAGCAACGCTCAATTTTTCGATGACAGAAGCCTTTTCCAAATATTAAAAAAAAAGAAAACACAGCAGAGTTCCCGCAAGATGGGAGGGAGGTGAAGAGGGAGAGCGGAAAGGGAGGTAAATGGAGGAAAGAGAGAACAAATGAAGGGGAGAGTTGGGATTCCGAGCGTTCCCAGGACGTAAGGTTTCGTCATTAAGAAGGGTTTCCTTGAGAACCAATAGGAAAAGCTACACACGTCCAACGTTTCGTAAATCAAGGGAGTTATCGGATGCCGAAGGAAGAGTACATAAGGACCTATATACCGGAGTGAAGTGGGTAGAGAAGAGGGTGCTGATATAGCGATCTTTCGTAGATAGGAAAAAACAGATATCGGAGGGAATGAAAAAAGCGGAAGAAAAAACCACTTAAAAGATATAATTTATATCGAGTAGTCGGAGAGAAAAAAATTGCTAAAAATATAAAATAGAATGGTATAAAATATTCCTTTGACGACATTCCCTCATTAGTTTTAAAAAAAGATTATGGACGTAATGGCATGCCCCTCATGTGCTCTTCACTCGTTATCCTCTTCTCTTTACACTAGTTCAGTGGTTCCCAAATTTTTTCATCCCGCGAACCCCTTTCATGAAAATCCAAATCTCGCAAACCCCCTCTTAAAAGTAAATATTTTTAAGGGTCATCTTCCTTACCCGAGTATTAGTGGCGTAGCCAAGGAGGGTGCTTACGTGTTTAAACTTCCCCCTTCAGGTATTAAAATTAATATACTTCAATTTTGTTTGTAAGTTACACCTAAACAAAAAATGATTAAACAATTCTCGTTTATACGGCGTCGTAGAATTCAAGTTTAGGCACTTAAAATTGTCACTTTTCTTTAATAATGTAATCCTTTGCTCAACAATTTATATGTAGGGAATATATTTTTCGGGTTAAAAATAAAACAGTAGTCGGGTTTTTTACATTTTTAAACATTGGGTGAAATCGGGTTTTAACGAAAGCAAAGCAATTACATTTTTAAAGAATTCGGGTAAAATCAGTTTTAATGGAAATGACATTTTTAACCAGTATACGTTATTTTATACACGTTATATATTTTTGGGCCTGAATTGATTACACATGCAAACTGGTAACATAAAATAATGTCAGAAAGTGTTGCTAATTGTTGCCGCTATTCAATCGGCCTAAAAAACAGCAAAGAATGCGATTTTGTGTCGTGTGGCGTGTAAATGAAATTCCATATCTGTGATATGGTCAAACGATCAAGTTTTATGTCTTGAAGAAACTTTTCGTCCGTCTTCTGTACTGTGAGATGTAATGACCGCATAAATTAATTTCGTCTCCATTTCAGTCGATAACTCTGCGTTTTTGAAATAATTATAATTAAGTAATAAACTCGATATTTTAAATTAATTACAGCCAAATCAATTAAGGTTATTTATATCAAATGTAGAAGTGAGCTGAAATTGTAAAGCGTTTGCATATTAAAATCGAGTCCGAAAGTTTGAAGCCCCTAGTTTAATATTAATTATTTTATTACTAGTGTAGAATTTTCGGGCTTATTCGGGTTTTGCCCGAATTTTAAAAAATCAAATCAGAAGGTAAAAAACGGGGAAAATCGGGTGAAACCTAAAAAATGTATTCCCTATTTATGCGTTACTGTATAATAATAGCAAAATATCGCGCCAAACTAAAGACCGCCATGGACAGGTAATTGCGGCGATAATGCGTTTGTCTTTATAGTTAAAATTTATCGTCTTTAAAAAAACTTGAAAAATTCTGGATCTGATTCTAAAAACAATTTCACGCAGATTCTTCAAGGATTCGATTCCTCTCTTCGACAAAAATGAATTTTGTTAATTTACGCGTACAAGCTATGTTGTTCAATTTAAGAAATCATAAAATGAAAATTAAATATATTCTACACCCACTCCTATGTTAAACAAATGAAGGAAAGAAATACACTTTGAATTGAACCAGCCCCATCACTGCAGACAATTATTAACATAAACCGTGCAATAAAATACGCTGTGCAAACGCCATTAAGGATTTTTTCCGCGAACCTCCTGAGGGGGTTCGCCAACCATGTTTTGGAATCTCTACCATTAGTTCCAGCTGCCTATCGGCCTGATTTAAAGTTGAATAAAAGGGGCTATATATATATATATATATATATATATATATAAACGAAAAATAAGCACAAAATCCCTCAGACTTTCTGTATTGGTCAATTGCGGTTCACCTGATTGTTTGCGAAATAATGAAATGACTACGCGTGGTAGAATATGCTTTTCAATTTCTTGCCTATGATTTGAATTCCTTTATCTAAACTGAAAACAATTTATAATTTATATGCGTAGCTCGAAGTGGAAAAGTATTAAATAAGCCTTATAAATAAATAATGTGCAACTAAAGCTATTATTTTAAAAATTCCTATAGAAATATAGTTTCCGTAAATATTCATTAAAAAACAAAAGTTTTGAAGTTACGGATGTGCCTATTTTAACATATAATTAGGCTTGGTAGGATTCGATTTATATCAAAAAACGTCGATAAATGTCGATTTTTTTCATTTAAAAAATCGACGAAAATGAATAGTCGTCGATAAGCGTCAATTTTTCAACAAGATGGAAAATTACCTTTACGCCTAAAAACTTATTTTATTCTGAATTATAATATTAAAGTCGTTTCTGTTTACTTTTTTGCAATATCATTTCCTGCCTACGATTTCGTTCCTTTTCTGGGTTTGCATTAACACTCAAATATGCGTATTTTCTATCAAGTATTAATTTTAAGCGTCGATATTCGTCGAAAATCTCTCGCGAAAATAAACGTCGATTTAAATCGTCGATTAAAACAAATAAACGAATTCTACCAAACCTACATATAATGTATTAGATGAATTATAGCTCAATTAGAATGTAAAAGTTTTTAAAAGCATCCTTTCATTTCAAGGACAATGCCTACTTTCATTAAAAGACGGTTATATTTAACATTACAATATAAAATATAAGCGTACCATACGACTATAATCAATTTATCAATGGAAAGAGATCAAAAACCTCCCTGGGCGTTTCCACGACAACGATATAAGTTTGAAAACACTAATTAACGCAAGAGTTTCCTTATTAAATAAACTATACTTGAATGACAAATGACATGAGCATGATAACATAACATGTCGAAATTTAAAATTTATTAAATATCCAGCACGCAAAGATTCCTATTTCGTTTTAGGTCAGACATCAAACTACATGCGAACGTATTTGGTAGAACAATTCCCCACCGTCTGGACACACACTCAACAGCTTTCATCCCCCAGAAAGGGATTTTCAAAGCTTTGCGGTCCCGCGGCGGATTTCGTTAAAAGTAGGCTAATGCCGTCATACGGTCTCTTCCTCTATTATGTGAATGCTGGTGTCCCCGGGAAAGGACGCAGCTGTGATTGGACATGGCATCTGCCCCAAATATCCTACACACAAATGGACAAATACTGACACCATGACAAGAGATGAAGAGACGAGCAAATATATAAGTTTCTCTAATATAATATGGTCGCCGAAAAAATGGCCATGAGCGTTTTCCGTAAATAGGGAAAGAATAGAAAAAAACGATATTGTCTTGTCCCAGGAATCGGATAGGTGCACCACATCTGCCATGCTCCCACGTGTATATTGCGGTCAGCAAATGGAAAGTTTCATTAGGATTTTAAAACTTTGTAACCTGTTAAACACATGAATTACTCGGATCTCTTAAAAATAACCACAAGCCCACATACAACATGCCCAGAAAATATAAGTTTAATATTTTGTCTCTCCCTAAATTTCGAAATTTGCAGAGTATATCTAAATCTGATACGAATATATTTTCACATTACGGGAGTATTCTTAGAAGAAAATTTTATTGATTTGGATCCTGTAATTATTTTTAAATGTATGAGCTTATATATGATAGAATTCAAGGATTCCATAATAAACGATTTTAGCGAAAGCAGCCGTATAATCCATTCGGTCCATATAAGTAGGACGGTCGATTCGAGCTTCGTAAGTGAAAATCGCGCCTCGGTTGAAACTATAAAAAAACAACGCTGGCAGCAAAAAAAAAATTCTCGTACCAGACCTATAACCTTGTCGATCGCAGTGTAGTCTAAACGACCCAATTACAAAAAGAGCAACCGTAAAGCGCTGAAACAAGGAAATATAGGCAATTTTTGCTGTAACAAGCATGTGAGCAACGAAGCATGCACGGTATCGAAGCGACCGATTGATCGATGGAATGCCACAAGATCGATACATCGTTTGTTCTCCAGCATCAACATTTTTAGCCTACATTCCAGAATAGAAATAGGCTTATAGTTTTGTCGTTGTGTCCGTCTGTCTGTCTGCCCGTCTGTCTGTTCGTATGTCTGTCTGTCTGTCCGTCCCCATATTAACTTTTGAACCAATAGACCGATTTTCATGAAACTTGGTGGAAATTTCTTGCTAGATGGACCGAGCTCCCGAGGATAGTTTTTGTTGCGTAGATTGAAGTCCCGGGTTCGATTCCAGGAACTATTCTTCCAATTTGATTAACATGGAAAATCTGAAATCCATCGTGCAGGGTAATTTTTACTTGCACATTTAAATATCTTATAATTGTAATATCGGAGTGAGATTTGTACTATTCTCTGAGGTAAGGAACGAAATTCTAATTTTTATTTAGGATTTTGCTTATCGATTGTATTTCTCAGTATTTCGCGTAACTACTAACGATTTTGCGGTCGACATTGGATGAGAAGAACATGTAGAAAATGGAGTTCGGAAAATTTTTCGGCAGAATGAAAGGTAATTGAAGACAAAAAAGAAAGCACGACTATAAAAAAGGCCTCCTCCGCAACGTACCTTTCTTTTGTTTCTTATCGATCCCACGTGATACCGCGGCTCGGATCGGTCAAATAATAAGGCGGCGGGCGTAAGTATGCTAGAGGTCCTTCCCTCCTTCCCCACTTCCCTTTTAACCTCCGCACACCACCTGGGAGATAAAAAAGGATCCCTCCTCCTCGCCTCTTTAACCTCTTTGGGGATGATTAAACGGTTCGGCAAAGAGGAGGAGAAGACCGGAATAATAGGAAGGATGAGATAGGTACGAAGGTAAAGAGGCAGATGAGGGAGAAAATGGTGGGTATAGGATACGATCCCGGTTAGAAAATTCCGGTAAGATCCTCAACAAACTATGAAGTTTTAATGGCTAGGTGAATAGCTCTTCCCTTCCCTCCCCCTATCCTTCTCCCTCCCCTTTTTTCTTCCCAAAGTTCGGAAGATCTTCTTTGATGTGGCACGGGACCACGGCTATTCGGACTCCTCCGAGAGTTGCAAGACTTTAAAAGAGCTCCACGTATGGTGGAGGGAAAGGCTGGCCCTTATCAAATAAGAATAAAAAAATAAAATCTCACCTGATGAAAAAGTGCCGCGACCCTCTCTCCCTCCGTTTCGGAGTGATGTTGTTAAAGTGCCGCGGTTTGAACCTCTTTTGTTTTTTATTATAAAATACCGAGAACTCCCTCGCCTCGAGGAGGACCCATTCAAGACGCCGACGTGATTACTCTCGTTGATAAACGGGACTTTTTCCTTAGTTAATCGTGTGAGGCTATGCGGGTTGTGAAAATGAAGATTTTTTTTAATATACGATCTTGACGGTTATTTTGTGAAGAAATTGGAAAGAAAAGGAAAGCAAACAAAAGAGGGAATAAATTAAAAAAAATATAATTCACTGAAGAGTCCGACATTTTGTGGAGCTCTCATGGTATAGGAGAAGAGGTGCATTTAAAGAAACACTAAGAAATTGAAACATTGTACTATTTTCACAGAAAAAATTTAACACCCATTTTCTACGATTGATCGTCATCGACAGGCGGAAAATACTCTAGCCAAGGAACGTACAATCTACGGTCCGCGAGAGTATTATATGCGACCCGCGAAACTTTGATGTAGATGCAGTCTGTGATATTCAACATTAATAATTTTGTATATTTCGATTAAAACTTTTGTCATAAAACCTTGCCTGATGAAGTTTCAACGCTAAAAAGTGGTTTAGTTTTGATTTTCAGCTTAAAAATCACATATAATCTCTTGAGTAAGTTCCGAAGTCAAATTATAATCCGACCCGCCAAGGAATTCTCACATCAACGAATGCGACTCACCATATAAAAAAGGTTGCACACCCCTGCTCTAGCACATTGTTTCCCAAATTTGGTGCTACGGTAAACCGAGATGCCGCGAGAAACTTGACTAAGTAAATAAATTAACAATCTGGAAATGTTGATAGGTCATTGGGACAAAAATCTTTCCTCCAATAGTAATAATAAAAAAATGATTGCGGTGGATTACCAACGAATGGATGAGTCAAAACTTTTTTATACCCGTATATATAAATAATATGATGAAAAGCGTGACAAAGATAATAGCAACTAACGATAGACTGATGGCAATAAAGCTTAAAGCAGTCCCAGTGGACATTCTAATAATCCAGGTACATATGCTTACATCAGCTCATGAAGATGAAGAAATCGAGATTTATGAGCAAATTAATGACATTTACGAAGAAGACGAAAGAGGAAAGGTAAGCTGCATAATAATGGGAGATTGGAACAGCATAGTCGGAGAAGGACAGGAAGAAAATGTTGTCGGGCAATACGGACTTGGAAAGAGAAATCGAGGAGGGGAGAAACTTGTAGAATTCTGCATCAATAATGATCTTGTAGTGACTAATACATGGTTTGAAAACCATAAACGAAGGTTATACACATGGAAAAGCCCAGGAGATAGAATGAGATGCCAAATAGATTACATTCTAGTAAAACAAAGATTCAGGAACAGCATAAAGACCATCAAGGCATTACCAGGAGCAGACATATAGTTGACTTAAGCACGAAGCTCAAACAAATAAGAAAAACGAGAAGAGAAAGACAGACTTGGGACCGAAAAACTGAAAGAAAGGCAGGATGTAGTCAGCATGAAGTTGGAAGATCGCATAAGAAATTTGGAAAACAAACCAAAGACCGTGGATATACAATGGGAAGAAATTAAAACCAGTATAATGGATACCTTGGATAAAGAGATTGGAAAACAAGAGAAGAAAATCAGAAAACCATGAATCACTAAGGTAATGCTGGAGAAAATGGATGAGAGACGAAAATGGAAAAACATTAACAGTGAAGAAGGTAGAGCCAACTATAGACGTATAAACAATGGGTTGGGAGGGTAACAGATAAAGCTAGAGAAAATTGGATAATATAAAAATGTGATGAAATATAAAAAACGGAGAAGTTAGGACGGTAAGATATGATGTACGCTAGGACACTGGAATTAGAAGATAAGAAGTCTAATGGAATTCATGGTAAACGAATTATGAATACGGATGGGAAGAAACAAAGAATGTAGCACAGGTATGGGAAGAATAAATTAAGGAACTATACAGCAAGCAGGAAGAATAAGCAAAAATAGAACTGTAAGATGAGAAAAACATTGAAGAAGACATCTTAGGACCAAGTATTATGGAGAGTGAAGTAGAAAAAGCGATAGTGGAACTCAAGAAAGGGAAAGCCATAGGCAGAGATTGAATACCGGCTGAGGTACTTAAAGTCATGGGATCAGAAGGACTAAAAGCGGTCACGAAATTAATTAATAAGATTTACGACACGGGAGAGTGGCCTCGGGATTTCCTGGAAGTAACAATGATCCTTCTAAAAAAGAAGCAAAAGGCAATGCAGTGTAAAGACTACAGAACGATAAGCCTTCTGTCACACACTTCGAAGATCATCACGAGGATTCGTAATAAAAGGCTGGAGAAAAAGGCAGAAGAAATGCTAGGGGAAGAACAATTCGGTTTCAGAAAAGGACGAAGAACTAGAGATGCTATAGAGGTAGTTAGAATCATATCAGAAAGGGCAATAGAGTAGAGTCAAGATATCTGCGTATGATCTGCGTATGTTTCGTAGACTGGCAGAAGGCCTTTGGTAGAGTAAATTTGGTAATGTTGATGAAGATATTAAAGGATATAGGTGCAGACTGGAAAGACAGGAGGCTGATCAGGAATCTATATGCGAATCAAGTTGTAAAGGTCAGGTTGGAGAATGCGGGGACCTGCGAAGTAAATACCTGTAGAGGAGTAAGACAGGGCTGCTGCCTATCCCCGACCCTATTCAATATATATGGAGAAAGTCTAATGCAAGAAGCGTTAGAAGGCATAGGAGATTTAAAAATTGGAGGAAGGATTATAAGAACAGTAAAATACGCGGATGATCAAGTACTTCTAGCAAGAAAGGAAGAAGAACTCCAGAAAATGATAAATAGACTAGCAATAACAGGTAGAAAATATGGCATGGAAATAAACACAGAAAAATCCAAGGTCATTCGAATATCAGGCAAAGAAGAGAATCTGAACATAAGTATTGGGGGAAAGGCTTTAGAACAAGTTTCAGACTATAAATACCTGGAAAGTATTATAACAAGAGAAGCAAAATGTACGGATGAGATCAGGACTAGAATAGGATTAGCAAATGAGGCTTTCAGAAGAAAGAAACACCTACTTGCGTGGAATATAAGGGAAGATATCAGCAAGAAGTTCATAAAATTCTATGTATGAAGTATAGCTTTGTACTGGGCAAAAACATGGACGCTAAGTAAAAATGACATCAAATACTTGGAAAGCTTTGAAATGTGGACTTGGTGGAGAATGCTGAAGATAAAATGGATAGATAGGATGAAAAACGATGAAGTGCTACGAAGAATAGGAGAGAAGCGAATGATTATACAGACTATCAGAAATAGGAAGGCTAACTGGGTTGGACATTACCTGAGGAGAGAGAGTATGATTAAAGACGTGTTAGAAGGAAAACTATATGGGAAAAGGGAAAGAGGTAGGAAAAGGTTTCAGGTGATAGACGATTTGAAAGGGAAAGAGAGTTATCAAGATATGAAGAGGACAGCGGAAAATAGGAGTCTATGGAGAACCAGGTTTAACCATGAATAACCACGGACCTGCCTACGGACAGACTACCTACGATGATGATGTATTAATATAATATCTTACTTCATGGTGGAGGTACCGCGAAATTCTATGTATTTTTGAAATAGTGCTGCGTCTGGGAACCACTGCTCTAGTGGCACTGTAACGAAAGGTAGGAGGGGTAAAGAGGTGAGAGATTGGGGTTGGGGTTAAGGGTACAGTATTGGGAATCCCAGAAGTGAGTAGGTGAGGGAGAGAGGGGAAGAGACAGGGAAGAAGGAATCCCATGAAAGGAGGCATAAATGGCCACTACAGCGGGACGGGTAAAAGTCGGTGCTAGGCAGAAAGAGGGAGAACCGTTGCTAGTAGCTGCGGCCGGGATTGGTTAAGATGTTAGCCTACGATTGCGACTTTGGGGGCATGTAGGTGGAATAGAATTTCTAATAGTCCAATGAAATTTAATCCAAGGCCTTTATTCTCAGAGCGGAGAATCTTTGTGTTGAAGGTAGAATCTTGGTTATTGGTTAAAAGGTGTGCGAAAGGGGGCTCAAAAGTCTTGTTTTCGTACGACTTTTTGTGTTCATTAGCTAGCGCCCTGAAATTTCGGCATTTTCGACCTATGTATATGGCACTGCAATCGCTGCATTCTAATTTGTATATTTCGGATTTTTGTAGATTGTGTATTTTGTCTTTTCTGTTGCAAAGGAACGAGCGTAAGTTTATTTTAATGTAGAAGTGTATGCACCAGCCGAAATTATTTCCAGTTTAACGGGGATTTCTTTAGCAGAACGATAGCTTAGCTATATTCCAATTTCTTGTAGATTTATAGACCATATAGAGTGAATATCCCAACACGCCCTTAGTGTAGCGTATGTAAGATGGTATCAATATATATATATATTAACTTGAGGAAAAGAAAAGGTAGTTATGAGGGCGGCAAAAAGGTGTTGAGGGAAGCCCAGCGGACACTTACCAAGTTGGGGACCAAGTTGGCAGACTGCTGGGGGCGTCGAAGAGACACGTAAAACACGAACACAAATGAACACGCAAGCTTATCGAGTCTAAGCCCTTCTTCAGCGTAAGAGTAATATAAAGTGACACACTGGGCGGGGAATGACAGGGTGATGTGGGAGGAGGCGGGGAGTAAAAAGGGTGGATAGCCAATAAGGAGTGAGTTTGGTAAGGTAACGTGCGCATAGCTACAATGTTACAGAAGAGACATTGTAAGGGGGCTAATCGGGTTAGCGGAGGTTGAGGCCAGGCGGGGAGAAAGAGTCTAGAAGGTGTATATGTGCTAGTTCCCAGTGTCGGAGAAGGGGGGCAGGAGTGTCATAGGGTAAGGCGCGAATAACCCTTACATTGTAGCAATTATTGAATGGGACATTGTGGGTATTGGAGTGTAATGCAACTGGGAGGGGGCGTCTGAGAGAAACGCTATTCCGGTGACCGTTCATGCGGATGTTTAACGGATTGCTGGTGAGGCCTACGTAAAACAAAGTGTGCAAGTAAGGAGGTAAATGACGCGAGTGGTGCAGTTGCTTCTGGAGGTGATGGGGTAGGTGATGTTGGTGGAGGGACTCGAGAAAGAAGATGAGGGTAGATGGATAGGGCAAGTGAGGCAGCGAGGTTTGCCGCAGGGATGAGACCCTACGGCAAGAGGCGTGGTAGAAGTGGAAAGTTCCTTCATCCACAAGATATTTCCCAAATTGGGGGGCCGGCGGAAGGAGAGGAGCGGGGGATTGGCAAAAAGGTTGGTAAAGAGAGACTGGTGGGAGGAAGAGGTAAGAATTGGGTGGGCAGCATGGAGGATTGTTTTGAGGGCTTCGTGGATACCAGGAAGGAAAAGTGTCGTAAGAGTGAGTGGTGGGGTAGATGCAGGGATAGTGGGTGTGTGAGGATGGGATCCATTGTGGGTAGGCGTTACCGCCCTATGGATCTGTTCGCGGACCAAGACTGGAGGGTAGCCACGTTTGAGAAGAGCGTCCTCGAAAACAGAGTAATATTGTAGAAGGGATGCTCAATCAGAACAAAGCCTCCATCCTCGACGAGCAAGGGCATGGGGATAGAGGTTTTGGTATGAAGGGGATGGCAGCTATCAAAGTGGAGGTATTGGAGGCTGTTGGTGGATTTGATATGAACACAGGTGCAGATTTTACTGTCTTGGAGGTAAAGATCGACATCCAGGAATGTGATGTGGGAGGTAAAAATTGGTGGGTGAAGGAGAGTGAAGGATGGGAGGAGAGGCGCGAGAGAAAGGAAATGAGAGAGTCAGGTCCATGCGTCCAAATGAGGAAGACATCGTCGATGTATCTCAGCCACAAAAGTGGTCTGAGTGGTACGTTGAGGAAGAGTCTTTCCCATTCTCCAAGGTAACAATTGGCGTATGAAGGCGCCATTCGGGTGCCCATCGCAGTGCCTCTAATTTGAAGGTAGTGACGCCCATCGAAGGAAAAGTTGTTCATTTTGAGCACCATTGCTGCCAAGTCTAATAAGAAATGGGAGGACGGTCTTGCGTCGGGTGATCTTGAGTCCAGGAGTTTACTAAGGGCAGAGAGTCCATCATCGTGGGGGATGTTTGTGTAGAGGGAACAGGCATCGATAGTGGCCAATATATATATATATATATATATATATATATATATATATATATATATATATATATATATAATTAGTTTATTGTAGTTAAAAGACACTTTTAATGTGAAATTTGTGAGGATGATAAATAAATACAAACTAAATATAAAATCGCTTGTCGTCCTAGGTAATTATTGTCAAAAAATAATTAATTTCACGAATTTACAGACATTTTTAATATTGAACCATTCGTAACTTTAAAAAATGTGAGCGAAAAGAATTGTCCGTAATTATTAGCGGCAGTTGGTCAGAAGCAGTTCATAATCGAGGATACCGGTTTATCAGGGTACACTTATGTCCCTACGGAGCTACCGTTGCGGTCCCTGGTGGTCCCAACCGTAAATCACTGCCAATGGCGATCCCGTGATCTATTTATTCGTAATGCCACAGACCGGCACCACCACGCCCCGCCCCATATCATCCTCCCCGAAAGAAGGACCCCTGAGTTTCAATTTTCATCCCTACCTAAAGAGAAGCTGTTGGAATAACGCACGCAAAAAATTAAAGAATACTTTTCATAATTAATTATTTCTGGTTTTATTATACTATCAGATTTTGTTAGACGTATAAGTTGAAGATCAGCTAGAAGTACATGATAAAGCTGCATTGAAAAGTCAAAATACAGAGTTGCAATATTAAAAATCGTAGAGTTTGTAATGGCACAGAATACCGATAGTTTTCAATGTTCAAGGAAAATAACTTTTAAAATATTATTAATACGCAATTTAATTGATCAGTTACTTCGATTAATCTTTTCATTACCCGTAAACCTGAGAGTGTGTTTGCGTGTTGTTTCTCCTCCTTTCCCCTCTTTCGCGAGCCTTTTTTCCTCCCACTCTTTTTTACTTCATTTGCTTCCTTGTGGTACTCTAAATATTTCAATTACGGCCGAGGAGAAATCATTTTTATTCCAGGATGCATTTGCATTTCACGCTCCTCTCGAAAGCTACTCTATTATCTGATAATTTTTCTTGTACATCCTGCACCCAAAGTTGTCGATGCCGGTAATAAAATGAGCTGATTTTGAAATTTAAATGGAAAGATCCACAGCAATATTGTTTATTCGTAATAGTTGTTTTTGATTTTATTTACGTGATAACCAAAAATCATGCATTTAAATGTAAATTTTAATATTTAGGCATTCAGTTGGAAGTATCAAATCGCATTTTATACTGTCAATTATGGTGTATCGTAGATATTTAGGTATTAAATTTTATCAAGTATTCGCTCACGTCGACTTCATTATTTTTGTACCCTAAAGCGTGGAATATTAAAATAAATTTTAAGATCAGTGTTATTTATTTAAATTCTATAGTTCCTATTGAATCGTTGCAAGTCAATATTCAATTTGTTATTCACATTATTACACATAATACGATGAAAACATCATAGAAAAGATACACTATTGACAAAATGCATTTAAGTCGGCAAACTGATTTACAACTCTTTCATCCGCAATCAAAAGTTGAATTTTATCTAAATTAATTCACGACATGGAAGTGTGATTTTCTTATAATATTGAGCTGGACAATCCCAGCCGTCCGTTCACCATTGGCGACTAAAATTATTGCAATAGTGGCGACTATTTTTGTGATATATTTTATCTATTCAGTATATTTACTCAGTAGGCAATATTTTTACATAGCATGTATGGTGTATATGTAATGTATACAGATTTATATAACCCTGATTCTAAATCGCATCGCATTGAAATCCACCCTGGCCCCTGGATTTTGGAAGTGGTTTCTAGATTTGGACCACATTTCTCCACAGTTGCTATAATACATCGCATTTATTCATTGTATACGCATGAAGTGGCCCGAGGAGAAAAAATCAATTCATCTCACAAAACGATGGGTAACAGCAAAAGAATTTTCAGCACGAAATTTTCCCTCCGGCTATATATCGAAAATTATTCACCGCAGTAGCGTATCAAGGTCGAAGGTTTCCACGGAAATATAATTCCCGCTTACACGGCTAAATTGGGGGATTCTTCGCGTTGAGATGAATTCGTTGGCCCCAAGGCGCTTCTCTCTCTCTCTCTCCTATCTCTTCCCTTTCCAATGTGACTCCCATTTCTCAGAATTCACGCCGTATTAAGGGATTTGCGAATCGAAAGTCGATTTGGATCATTTAATACGAGCAAGCGAGAAGGCGAAGCAATTTATATTCATGAATCCACGTGCATTTTATCGAGTGATTTTTGTAGATGTGAACCATTAATATAATCTCTTTCGATGCTTTAACGAGTGTGGTAAAAGGAGGGAGAAATATTTTAAATGGCGAACGACATGTGTTTCAATATTCCTAAAAGCTAAATTATGATTTTTTTTATGGTCTGAATAGCGGTCAAATTGAAAACCCCCTTAAAAAGAGTAATCTTCCGTAAAAAAATATAAAGACCCTGCAAAATTTTGCAATTCCTACGCTGAAACTGCATTAAAAGCCCCGCGTCCATTAAAATTCACTCAACTTGGCTTAAATCGGCATGAAAAACCGATCGTTGCCATGGTTTCGCGGAAATGCTTTTTTTGGTGCGAGTATATAAAAGCATTGGTATTATTAAGCGACGCCTCCGGCTACTGTCTGATGGCAGACACAAAGCCGCATTTCCGTGCAAACAATAGAAGGATTTGAGAGATAATTCAGTGTCGGGATTCGTAATTGAAAATATGAATACTCGACCGATGAACAATCAGTGTAAATGAATAGTGAAAAAAAATCCGATTCATGCATCACCAAACTGAGCATAAGGCTACTAAACTTTATCTATTTCAATTTAATTCAAACTAAAAGCGTATAAACATACAGTAATATAATCATAGTCCGCTAATGTGTTTGTCTGGCGTATAAGTGGCGTATGGCAATATCTTTATCATTTAAAATTAAAATCCAAATATATGGAAGGGAAATTCACTGGGGTTTGAAAAAATAAATGTAATTGACAAAAATATCATCGAAACGGTGCGCGCTCTCTATCTTACATTTATACTCAAGTCACAGAACTGGTAAATTCGCCTTCCTTCCATGCATCATCATAGGCAATCTGTTCGCCGACGCGTTCGTGGTTATTGTTTCATATACATGGTCCTCCGAATACTCCTGCTTTCCGCAAGCTTCTTCACCTCTCGGTAGCTCTCATTCCCTTTCTAGTCACCTATCATCTGAAATCTCTCCCTTCCTCCTCATTTTCCTTCCGGTATCCTTCTAACATATCGAAATAGAAATTTTAGAATTAGTCAAGTCGTCGTTTGTCTCTGAATTGCGGCTTTCGAGCCACTTCAAAATGAGTTTTTCCAAAGAAAATCGGAGAAAAAACTGCTATTTCCGACGCGAAAAAATCACAGGATTCCATTTCGAATATCCGACGTAAAAAATAAAAAACTCCAGATGCCTTGGCAGCTTTTTGGCGCAAGGGAAGACAAAATCGATACATTTATGGCGTCCGGTCGTGGCGATAATGTTTTTTCTGTTTCTCCATAACGAGTTCCATCCTTCGACTATTTTCGCCTCGACTCTTTTTCCATCAGTACTTCTACGAACCTCTTAGCTTCTCTCACCACCCGCGCAGTTCGAAACACGCCATAGCTTTCTCCTTCCACTCCCTCTCCTCTTTGCCCACCACCTCCTCAAAAAAAAACGCCCCAATCTCGTTCCAAGTACTCCAGGGTCTTCTTCTTCTTTAACCCCGCGGAAAAAAATCACATTAGTCAACCGACGTGAAAAAATACGGAGTGGCGAGACGATAGAATGAGAGGAGAAGGAAAGAAAACTAGTACCTAAACAGAGAGAACTAGTATAAAAGAGAATAGATAGATAAAAGCATTTATATTTAGGCGAGGTTGCAAGCCCCTTCTTATATCAAAACCTATTCTTTTTTAACAACAGAATAAATCATGACACTATATAATCGTAAATAAAATGATAATCAAGAAAATAAAGAGTATGACAATAAAAAGAAAGCATAATCCTAATCACAATATCACAAAGCGTAATGGTAAAAATTATAAAAACAAACATTCATTTGATCTATTTGCGTGAAAAAAGCCAATTACAACAATGATGTATGATATTTGGTCAAAACCTATAGGCTGGAAAATACCCACAGAGAGAGGAGAGTGAAAAACCGCGAAACCTACTTTAGGTTAGGTGCTACGATAGTTCAGTGGTAGAATATCCGCCCGGCAAGTGGAAGTCCCGGGTTCGATTCCCGGTCATAGCAGACAATTCTCGTTTCAAAATTATTCCCAAAAATTGAAATTTCAACTACGTAATATGCCGAGAGGAAGAGAGGAAAGCACTGAAGTTATGTTAAACGAGTAGCGTGCATTACTCCTACTTGTTAAACTGAGGGAGATGACGTGAAGGACTTGGCGATGAATCAATTACACTGAAGGTGAGAAAACTACGGCCCGCGAGCCGCATGCGGCCCTCGGGAGCATTTAAGTGGTCCGCGAAGTTATGATGAAAAAAGATTTGTAAATTTTAACACCAAAAGTTCATATTTTTTATTCAATTTATGATAATAAAACATTTAATATTGAAACGCTAATCCTAAATGCCTCATTTACAATATGTATTGATATTCACTTATATGATGCCTCAGAATTAACTTCCGATTCAAACTAATCTGGCACGCAGAAGATTTGGCAACTTCCAATGCGGCCCGCCGAAGGATTCGCGACCACTAATGCGGCTCGCCATTTAGAAAAGGTTGCCCACCGAATATATAACTATAGCATGAATTCACGTTAATGAATGGAATGTTACTAAACTTTCTTTAATCCCACTCGCTTTCCAATTTCTAGCTTCATTGGGGCAGGAGGTTTGCCGAGGTGCATACATACATTCCTTTCATGGCCATCCGTCTCAGTCTCTTTCTTTTAAGAAGAGAATTTTTTCCCCTCGGACGTTCTTACGAACTGCCCCGAGGTCTCCCGACTGCATCCCTCCACCCATCCTCGGAGATGAAGTGCGCCGTCGTGCCAACACCTCAACTTGTCACTTCCTGAAGTTTTGATTACGAAACCCATTTACGTGCCTAATAAAGACGAATAATAGGCGTGTATGAAGAAGCCTCCGCCGGACATTAAAGAGTTTTAAAGTCGATTTCACGCTCTTGTCAAATTGTTGTGTGATGAAGTGTTAAAGGTCGGAGGATTTTGGCATTGATTAGTCGTATGAAGTCCTGCTCGGAAAATGGTTATTTTGAGGATGGCCGTGAAAATTTTTAAACGTGGCTAACAGATCATTTAGAAATAACGATGACTCTGTTGAATCTATTGTACACAACATGTCATCTACACATGAATAGAAGACAAATATCCATATCGCTAATACGAGGAAGATACTATACAGGAATTCTATAATCAATGCAAAATTTTATTACTTATAAAAAGTTTTATTTAATGGGACAGTTTTTACTACTGATTACAATGCGCCTTATATGGAAGTGATGAACTCCTAACTCCTTATTATAAATGGATCTAATTTACCAATGATAATTAAATTCACATTACATTTTTAACAGCTGTATTGCACGTACTTACATGTATTTATGACACATTCGTTGGAGACTAAATACCGTTACATTTATGCATGGCAAAAAATAAGAAAATTTCTCTTAATTTAGAAAACCAGCCAGTCCGATATAAAATAATTTAAGAAAAAGACTTCCTTTTATTTTTCACGTCAAATATCATACCTTAATCTACCGGTGCCTTAATGTTTTGCCTGATCAATTAATTTACGTTTTTCCAAAAACACAACCACAAAATCAGACAGATTTCCTTGCGGTGACGACGGAGAGCGGGATCCGGGCGTTAGCTCCAATTCGCCATACCTTGGGGACATCTCCGAGAGATTGTTTACGGATTCAATAGCCTCGAATATTAAGATTTATTCGGCATAAAATAAAGACAAAAATTCTGAAGATGAGATCATTTATAGATTTTTTAAAAGATAGTTCGTTTTAAAACACAAATGTTTTAATAAAAGAAAAAATATTCGGACACTTTTCGACGCGCTCATATCGTACATTATTTCGATTGGTAATATCAGCAAATAATAGGTTAAGCGTAAAAAACATCGTGCAAACTACTTGTTTCTTATTTCGGCGAATGGAATTTACGTTCTTGGCTAGGCAGGAAATATAAGTTCCAGACATGATAGGAAACAAAGCCATAATTTTTTTCTAGTAAAGGAAGCCGCCAGAGAGAAAGGACTCAAACGAGCCGATATATTTCGCGGAAGAAAAAGAAGGCACGACGAGAATGAGGGTTGAAAAGAAATGTGATTGGGCTCGAAAGGTTCCCAACTTAATCATCCGAACAGAAACTACTCCTAGAAACGGTTATTCTTTTTTAAGACTAAAAACGGCAACCTATGTGAGATGGAGTTTGAAAAGACTCCGAGACGTAATCCCATCACAAACCGCTAATACCTAATTTTTAACTTTTTCCTTTTTTTTGCTTTCTCTCTTCCTCCGTGTATTCCCTCTCTTTCTGTACCGATACCTATCTTTCTTACTCTTTATTACCTTCAATACCTCCCTATTCCTCACTCTAACTCTATAACACACTTTCTCCCTCCCTCTCTCCCTCCATATCCCCTTTTATATATATATATATATATATATATATATATATATATATATATATATATGTGTGTGTGTGTGTGTGTGTGTGTGTGTCCCCGCCCTCCCATTTCTCTCTTATTCCCTTTCCTTCTTTGACGGAGGAAAAAAGGGTCAAGACATTCCCTCTTCACTCGCCCCCTTCCATCGTCGCCGCCGTTTACCATCCCACCTCCATATTATTTTATTTATATTATTATTATTTCAAAATGGGGGAGGATACGGTCGGCGGAGAAGAAAAGCGGAACGCTTTTTTTATTAATTATTTCTCCCGAGAAAAACCGTAGCGGCGCTGCCTGTCAGCCGAAGGGGAATGGGCAGGTGTGGAACGAATTCATTCACGAAGATAGAGCGTCACCATAACATCTTCCCTTCGGGAAGGGAAATAAACCGACCCCCCCCCCCCCCCGTTCGCCGTCCCCCTCCTCAGAGGCGGAATATAATAAAATCTTTTTAAAAAATAAAAAAAAACCCGGTGCGTCTTTCTTAAGAAGATTCTTTTCCTCTTTTTTTCCTTCTCCTCCCAGGGGCAAGGAATTTTTTCCCGAGCCCTTCATCCGGTCCCGTCATTGTTTTTTATTATCTTTCATCTGCATTGATTCATTTTTATCGACCTCATTTCTCGAGGGTGGAAAGTTGGGGAATAGAAGGATAGGGGGTAAGGGAGAGAGTGAGGGGAAGATAAAGAGAGGGAGTGAAAACAAGAGAGGGAGTGAAAACAAAAGAGGGAAGAGATGAAGGGGAGGGAGACGGGGAATCGAGGAAGAGAGGAAGGGAAAGTTCACGATACAGAGGCGCCTTTATACTCGCCCGTGCCTGAATTTATTTTATTCGGCAGCGCGACAGTATTATTCTCTGTATGCGTGAAACGAGGCGAATCTCGCGATGGCGCGTGACTTTTTTTTCGAAGCGTAATATGGAAAATAAACTCCCAAAGAGGCTTTCTAATTTATGAGAAAGATTGATGCGCCACTCCGTGATCGTTCGGAGAAATGTTATTTTAACGCGACATGACTGCTCGTTTTTCATTTGTCGTCTTTCTTGGTATAGCATTGATTTCAATCTCTTTCGCTGTGTTTTTTTGTCGAGTAAAAAGAAAAATTGTATCACATAACTAGAGTGAATAACGCGGTTGACTCCTGGAGTAAATTTGCCTAATTATTTTACGCGTATCAACTTTACAAAATTTCAACTCTGGAGAGAAATCGCCAAGCGTCGGTTAAATGCTCTATTTTATGCGACTCATAAGCTTCTCTGCACAATTAATTAAGCCAATTTATGATTAAAATCGATTACCTAAAAGAAATTGCAACTAAATATTGAAAAATAAGTAGTTTTTTTATTTCGCTGTGTATGGTAAAGATGACCGCATAAAAAATGACGATTTTTTGTAAATTGTGAAACTTAAAAGGCTCTATTTTTTCACATTTAAACGCTAAATTATTTAGATAAGTACCTACTGTTATTTTTAAATTTTTTATCTTAAGCATTGATCATTCAAACGAACAATCATACTCTTTGAATAAATTTACTTGGACTAATTAAAATACGATGAAAAATCTACGCATCCAATCCAAGAAAATAATAATACGTAATTCAGAAAAATTACTTGACAGTTCGACATATGTTGGCGGTAGATAATTACGATTTAATTATACGGAAACACTGGACGTGGTGTTCTGCGCCACGAAAATAAATTATATGCATAGACTATTGTACGGAACTTCGAATCTGACTTCCCATCTCTATCCCTTTAACAAAAAGACCGAATTAATTCGAGCGAGATATCTATGGGTCCCCTGTCCGCTTGAGATGCACGCTATGGACCACCTACGTGGGTCCCGCGGCGTTGCCACATTTACTCGGATGCTGCGGAATGGGCCTCGGGAACGGGAGACGAATGCTAGCTAGGAGAACCCCGTAGAAAAAACGGACGATGGGGATTGGAAAGAGATAAGGAAGCGGAGGACCCAGAGAGGATTAAAAGGTTGAGAGAAAAGAGGGGAAAGGGGTGGGTTCGTGAGAGAGGGGGAGGGGAAGAGGGAGGAGGGAAAGGGAGGCACATAACGCGGGGGGTTAAGGCCTGTGAAAGCGCTGCTTACACTTCTACTCCCACTTAAGTTGAAAGGCTGGCAAAAGCAATCTGCTCGCGAAAAACCTTAGTAGTGAGTGCATTACTATGCGTAGGGACAAGGACACTTTGCGGGATTCTGCGCTATTTTTAGCCTCTTATTCGACCGGAGTCGATTTTCCACGAATAATGGGGCTCAATGTTTTCGCGATGGAAATTGTAGAAGAAGAGAGATATAGATTGATTTATCGGGCGTTAAAGTAATTGCTTCGATGGTGTAAATTTATACGCAATTGAAACTTCGCAATGAAGATTCTCCATTCCACCCAGGGGCGGACTGGCCATATAACCTTTCGGTGCAAAGGACAAAGGGCCGGTCTGCTGAAAATTATATATTAATGTTTTATCAATGCGTCATTCTTTTCCATGATAAAAGTTTGTCTTCATTATATTACTTGATTTTAAAAAAGATTTGATCCACTCTCCGCTGATAATGTGATGGGAGGGAGAATGACCACGCGTTCCTCACAAATTACCGGGTCGTTTTATACCTCCCAGTCCGCCCCTGATTCTACTCCTTCCATTCTCAAAGCTGCATTTCGTTTTTCATTTTTTCCTCTTAGAAGGTCATTCCGAATGAATTTAATCTTCCTCAACCGAAAATAATCCAGCGCATGACGACCAACCGTCATCAAAAATACATAAAGATGTCAAACTAGCTTCCATTCTATCTTTTATTCCAGCAGTTCCTAATTTCAACGATTTCTTGTCTATTTTAGGAAAATACTCCGTAAAAAACTAATATATACATACTTCAATTTATAGACGTAGTATGTCGTAACATTATTATGGGCCGTATTATCAGAAGCGTAATATTTATAACACCAGAAAGCGAAGAAAGTAAAAAATTCCACGCAACAAGATTTTTAGTAATGAAAATGTAATCTTGATCGTAAAAATCTTGTTGATTGGAATTTTATAAATGTATCGTAGTTTTTGTATTCTATGCTATCTAATAATGTACTCCCACAAATGAAAGTCTCTGCTTTTCAATTACGGTACCATTACTAACGTGAATGGACTCATAAAAAAACGCTGTTAAAAAGAACTGCACGAATTTTGAACTCATAATATGCTTAAACATTACGAGGACAAGATGAACTTACGCCAGTGTATTGATTGATCGATTGATTTTGGTTTCCACGCTTTTTGCTTTCTATGTTGTACAAATCGAAGTAAATTTAATACAAGGATACTTAAGTAAAAGATATATGAATCACGGGAAAGCAATGCTTACAACTGATGGGCCACTACGATCTGAGAAAAAACACACGTGAGGCGGTATAGAAACCAAACGTACCAAGTTAGTATGGGCAGTTGAAAAAAGTCCAAGAAAGGCAGTGTAAAGCAAAACCTCTCAAATTATGGATCCGATAACCGCCGGTTTTCGGAAATCTCCATTTTCCGAAAACGCAGTCAATTAACATGCCCATGACCTTTCACAGTTTCATAATAGCCTACGATTGCAAAACATAACTTGTTATTGTAAGTTTTGTTTTGTTTCTTTCGTGTCGTACATGCTCTGGACACGTAACAGCATGGCTAGAAATTTCCAGGTCCGAATGTTTTAAATGAAAAGTTTTCGAAACTCTAACGGAATCGTCACGGGCGGTTGTATTTGCGCCGCACCCGGCAGATTGTGCCGTAATAGATACCCTTCGTTTTGCACAGTACGTGCGTTCCTGGAAACGACCGTGTAAAGTGAAACCATACAAAGTGGGATAGGTTCTCCCATAGGAATGCATGGTGTTTTAATTTGAGCCCAGTCTTGAGGTCAGCAAGAAGCAGTTTAGTGACATAGCATTCTAAAGTAAACGTATTCAGAATTACATCCTTTATCCTTTCTTATAATCTCTGCGTCGAACTAAAACATTTTACGATTTTTAATTCTTGGAGACGATTCCGAAATTAAGCTAAAATAAAATGGATGGCCGTGCACTTAGATGTATATTAAAAACGTGTTAAACCGAAAACGTGTAAAGCGAAACCGTGCAATTCGAGGGATGAGCATAAATGAATTAGGCTCGTGAAATCGGGATACAAAAATGTAATTTCGATCCGGATAAATCATGAGTGCGTGCTCGCCGGAATGGCGTGCGTATCCGTCACGCGAGCGCCCTTTGCGTCGGGAGAATTTGTCCTAACTATACACCCACTGCAGACGTGGGACGAGATTAGAGGGAGTCACTGGGCAACCGAGAAATGCGTCTGCGGAAGAGCGTGGAAGATAGAGGTTGGAGGAGAGAGGCTTGGAAGATACTTGCCATTAGATAGAACGCGTGGTTTTGGTTGGAGGGAGAGTATGGAGCGAATTGAAAACAAACAGATGTTGCTCAGGAAGCGCAGCTAAGCGATAAGGGGGGGATGGGTAATTGGTCGCTGGAATTCCTCTTGAGGATGAGTGGGCGCTGTGCGATGTTTATGTACCTTTGATTTTTGGAACTCTGGAAGTTTTTAGAGGTGCGTCACCTCCCGGTACTTCCATATATTTTGTGATTACAAATTAACCTGGCCTTACGAAATGATTCAGTGCGTCATTTGCTAAGTCATTCTCATTTAATCCTCATTAACACAATTTTGAATAATGTCGAGTTTTTCTTGAAGTGATTTACGTTTTTTCTGGCGTATTTTACAGCTTCCTTGTGCGGAGATCGAAAGAATACTATTGTGCGTTTCACGTCGTCCGTGCATTACGTGCTCTTATGGGAGAATCGCCATCCCATGTTATTTCTCTATACTGCTAATTCTCGGCGTTGCCAATTCGTGCAAAATCATGATTTTCGTCGTTTTTGGCATAATTACTCACTTAAACACCTAAGGTACGAGTGAGAAAATAAAATAAACACTTTTTAAACCGAAAAATCGCCATTTTTGCATGGTTAAACAGTTGCGTTTTCATCGAAACTTCCATGTTTTTTCCGTCGCATTCATATTTGAACGGCCAAATCTCCCAGTCTATTCGCTGAAATCACACGAAGATTTTTCTGTAGCTTCCGCAAGTGTTCCATAAACCACACATACCATTAAAAGGAACATGTAAAGCAATTTATTATTGTTAAAAATTAAATAAAACCGAACGAGGCTCTCACATTCTGCATCAGTGCACGAACATTTCACTCCCTTGCTAACTTACGTACTATTAGGAATAGGAGGGTATTTTATGCAGATGAAATGTTGAGAAAGGATTAAAGTTATTATTGAAAGTAGAATGAACTTAATATCTTCTTTGATTTTCGAGATATGGAATTTTAAATTTGAGGGAGAGAAACTTCTGCCGTCTCGTCGGAACTTTTTCGCGTGCCACGAAACGTAGGCCAAAGAGACACGGACGTTAAGCAGTTGGTCCCCTTGGTGCTCTTCGTAAAGAGTAGGCTAATGCCGGCACCAGGACTCCCTCCTCCCTTGTGTGAGTATGTTCATTGTGGAAGGATTATTTGCTATAATAATCCAAGAGGTTCATTAGCCAGAAATTCCATACAAACAAACAAACGGCTGCAAATTAGAAGCGAGGTATTTAAAATAGTCTGAGTAATTGATTAATCGAAATTCCTTGTAGTTTTAAAATATGAAACTTCAACTTCACCTATTCATTTTTATTTCATTTAATTTTAATTTTATTTTCCATTCACCTCTGTATTTTACATTCAAATGTTATCAATATTTTTGAAAAACTAATTTTGTCTTTTTCAAGCATACTTGACTGCGTTACTTCAATGAAATTTGAAAAGTGCGTCAATAGATTATTGTTGTAATTCTTCTAATTACAGTGCTTCTTTTAAATGTTTTTCAAAATTATTTATGACTAAAAACCCATTCAAAAATGCATTTGGGTATTAACGAGGCAAAGTAACCGGAAATACAAGCGCTTAAAGTGTTAAACCCTTCAGGCATTGCGTGTAATTCAATGTCCAAAAAATTACCGATCGCTGAGAATTTCATTTGTCAATTAGGATAACTTTAATAACCAATAAGCGGTTGAAAAAACGAGATGCCCAATTCTGCTACAAAGCCGTCATCGCCAGTTGTATTTCACTTTAACTTATCAGTCGGAATACAGCCATCAAATGAGCTCTATTATTCATTTTTGGAATGCCAGGAACTGGCAAACATTTGTTACTAGAGTTTTCGATAGCTCGAAGATATTATTTTTCCCTAAATATTACTATTTCTTACATGTATTTTTATTATTTGTTACTCCATTGTTTATATATATATATATTTATATATATATATATATATATATATATATATATATATATATATATATATATATATATATATACATATATATATATATATATATATATATATATATATACACACACACACACTTATTACTTACAGCTCTTAAAAAATGTTAAAGAGACGGGGTACGAAGCGCGTGTTTTTGTTCCGAGGTTTTAATTTTAGAAATCTCCTTTCGCTTATCTTCCCGAGTTCAAGGTGTTCTCTTGCGGTTTCCCTTAATCTTCCGTCCTTCTCTTCATAAGCGCAAAGCACTCTGCTTCATTTTTTTCTCTCGCTCCAGATATTCATTATAACTCGGGTACGAATTTAGAAGTTTCTCTTGATGCCATTCTCCACTCTTTATTTTTTCCCTTCGTCAACCAAAGGGGGTAGACCCTTTCAAAAGTAAAAGTTCGCGGGTCTCACGGAGGGAGGCAGATGTGTCAGCGGGGCCGCATTTTTTTCTCTTTCTCTTGTGGGCTGCTCTCAGTTTTTCAGTTTATTGACCAACTCAAACGAGTAAAAAAATCCGAGCCCAACCTTTTTCGCAAAAAAATATCGAAATAAGATCCACCTCAAATGCTTAGTGTTTCAAGGGTAATCATGTCACCTGACTTTGTATAAAAACTTTTAGGCTCGTCATTATTTCAGAAAACATCGATTACCATATTTTTTAAATCGTTTTTCATCTCATGTCTTTCCTTCCGTTCGCTGCTTTAGGTATCCATTACTTAGCTCCTCTTTTAATATAATTGATAAAGTTAGCTCCTTTAGCTATAAAAATATTAAGGAATACATAAACGTGTCTCAAAAGATATATAAGGTGCCGGCAGCAGTAGTTTGCCGAGTTTTTTTCTAATAAGATCATTAAAAGAGGGTGAATTTTGCAGGCTTTCGGGAATTGAGTAGATAATGAGTACATATCGTCTGCGAGTTATTCTTCTTCAGTGTTAACGTCGATTTCGTTATCAATATGAATCGCCAATGAGAAAGTCTGAATGATTTACCCACAATCCAATTATAACTATAAGTAAAGCTCGATAATTTATCCCTTGAGCTTGTAAGAACAATTTTATATTTAGAAGACGAACCTGATGTTATTAAAACACTCTCATTGAGTTGTTTTCTTATGAACGCTTGAAGAACGCCAGATTCAAAAGACGTCTCTGACATGAAAAATCGGCTCTGGACGCTGTTTGGACTATCGAAACCTCGCGGATGATACTATCTCGTTTCATTTTTCGTAACGTTATAAAAAAAATCTTTAACAGCAGACTTTACACAGTTCCTGGATGACAGCTTGATGAATGTTCCGCGGCGAAACTCAAGAATTCTCGGATGGAAAGACGTTTTGTTGGAACGGGGAAGCAGTATAAACACGGAGAGAGAAAAAACCCATTTAGAAAAAAAAGCGGTCAAGGAGGTCATTCTTGGAACGGAAACCATCTCGTCCAATACCAGATATTGGCGTATCTATCCGCTCCGAAAGGAGGAAGTGTAATTTCTCGCGGGAATTGAACCTCGGACAACCAGAAGGATATACGGAGGAGTTGCATCTGGAGAAAACGCTGTTGCTTTTAACGATACCTCAAAAAATGGTAAAAAAACAGATGGAGCGCCCATTATGTGTGGAGGAGAAGAGAATATATGACCGCGGAGAATTCGATTTTTCCGAGATCACAAAGTAGGAGCTTACATGGTCACGGTCGCCAATTCCTTTGGAATTGGTACGGAGATAAACTCTTCTTTTATCGATGTTTTTACGATGCCATATCGTTTTAGCTCGCCTTTCAGCGCGAACGACTTATAATAAGGCCAGGAAAGAATAGCATAAGGAACCTTGTTGTATCAGCTGCTCTTGAAAAATGTTTCCAGAATTAACAATTCATCACGAAAATAATGTACTATTTGCCTTGACTTTTGCGTTTAAAACTATAACATAATTAAACTTAATTTCAAAACAGAATGTAAGTAAAAATCCTAATGCTTGTAGTAAACGAAAGAAGAAAAATTTCAGGAGTATTGACGCTGATGACCTTCACTAATTATTCGAAAAGTTTTTAGTCTAATGGAGCTTACTTTGTCATTTATCTGACTAATAGATTGCGCTATAATGATTGAATATATTTCATTAACTTTATTTCCATGAGTCATGATGAATGACTTTGCACTCTCATGTTTCTACAACGACCTCAAATTAAGAAATAATATTTGAGGAGCATTAAAAACTTTTTATCTCAATGCGCAGACAATTTCCCTCTCACATGATAGATGGCCCTCCATTTTATTATCTACTGAATGGGGAACAATTTCGTCTCATATCCGTATTTTATTTCCTCAACTTGAGGCACATTTTACACGAAATCGCGCACTGAAGTGGATCATCAGTCAAAGGAGAAATTATTTTAAGAGGAAAAATGATCGAGGAAAATGAATTAAATGACTATCCGAGTATTTACTATACCGCTTATATTTTTCAAATCAAATAATTAATCAATATAATGGTCAATTTTTTGAACGTGTTACATGTGTCGTTTTTGTAACTCGGATTTATCGTGGAATTCGCTGTGTGGCGTTAATTCTGATAGCTGTTGCGAACGGGTCATTGCTATTCCCGTCGTCTCATAGGATGACGTAATTTGATTTTTTCCCCGCTGTCACGCTAAAAATCCTCTCGGGTGTATTTTTGAAAGCGTTAAGGCGAGGCAATTACTTAAACCGCATTAAAACACGTGTTACCAAATCCACGTTGCTAACTCCTCTCATAATTTTCATGATACCTTCGTTTTTAATTTCAGAATGCGAATAATTAATTTACGGAGGACCAATCATTCAAAAAGGAGCCGATTGGATCATGACGTTCCGCTTTAAAAATCCGGAGCATAAGAAAATATTCTTTTTTTGTAAAATAAATTGTAAAATAGAGAATTACAATCGGATTGAAACTAATAAATCACTAACAGGTCAAAGGATACCGCAGCTGCTCCGAAAAGTAGGGAAATGGTTTTATCTTAACGAGAGATAAAAACCAAAAGGCTAGCTTCCGAAGGAGTTCGGGAAGGTAGCTTATCCTTAGTCTTTTATTTTAAAAAAAAGATACACCCTTAAAAACGGCTGTAAATAAAATCGAGTTCGCCCTGACGATAAAGGAGAGAAATGACAAAGAACAAAAGATTCGTGTAGAGTAAAAATCAAACCTCCCATTTGAGTTCCACAAAGAGAGCTTCCTTACACGGCTATCCACGTTCATTTGTTTTTGTTAATGGCGTTTCCGTGTAACTAAAGTTTTTTTTCCGACGCTTTTTAAAAAAATCGAGTAGTGAAGGGAAGTTTGCGGGAGGAGGAGGGGAAGAGAAAGGGTAAGAGGGAAAGTAGGTACAGAAAATGGACCCCAGATCCAGACCGATGAGGAGCTTTCAGAGGATTTCGTGGAGAATATCCTCCAACGAACAGCGAGAGGGATCGGAGCTATGCAGAACCCGCAGGCAAAGAGGCTCGGAGAGGCAAGAAGGAAAGAGGAAGAGAGAAAGGATGGAAGGAATGCATGGAGGAAAAAGGTCTCGAGAAGAGCTAGTGGAGAGGTGAAATAAAAAAAATAGGTTTTATTGGATGAAAGGGGTGAGAGGGATGAGGGAGATAGGAGGCGGAGGACAGAGGGGTAGAAGGAAACAGAGGGAGGGAGACAGAATAGGAAAGATAGAGTAAGAGAGGGAGAAAGGGAAGGAGAGAGGGAGGGAGAGGGAAGGAGAGAGGGATGGGGGGGAAGGAGAGAGAGAGGGAAGGAGAGAGAGAGAGGGGGAAGGAGAGAGAGGGAGCGGGAAGGAGAGAGGGAGGGAGAGAGAGGGAGGGAGAGGGAAGGAGAGAGGAGGGAGAGGGAAGGAGAGAGGAGGGAGAGGGAAGGAGAGAGAGGAAGGGAGAGGGAAGGAGAGGGAGGGAGAGGGAAGGAGAGAGGGAGAGGGAAGGAGAGAGGGAGAGGGAAGGAGAAAGAGGGATGGAGAGGGAGGGAAAGGGAGGGAGAGAGAGGGAAGGAGAGCGAGATGGAGGGTGGGAGGGGGATGGAGGGAGGGAGACAGAGGAGTGAGAGGAGAGAGCGGGTAAGAGAATTGAGGGAGAGAATAGAAAGGAAGAAAGTAGAGAGGAAGGGAGAGGAAGGGAGGGAGAGGGAAGGAGAGGGAGATGGATGGTGGGGGAGGGAGAGAAAGAGAGGGAGGGGGAAGAGAAAGGAAGGTGAGGGAGGAAGATGAAGGGAGGAAGAGGGAGGGAAGAAGAGGGAGGGAAGAAGAGGGAGGGAGGAAGAGGGAGGGAGTTGAAGGGAGGGAGAGAAAGAGAGAGGGAAGGAGAGGGAGACAGAAGGAGAGAGAGGAGGAAGAGGGAAAAAAGAGAGGAAGACAAGGAGAGGAGGAAATTGGAGTGAGAGAAGGGGAGAGAGAATAAAGAGAGTAGAGAGGGAGAAGGGAAGAGAGTGGAAGAAAACTGGTCAGGGCGAGATGAAGAGGAAGGTAAAGAAGAGAAAGAGCAATGGATAGTGAGAACAGAGGAGAGACTGTGTGAGAGGGACAGGAAGATATAAAAGGGAGAGAGAGAGATGGAGATAGGAGGTGCATCAGAGAGGGAGATGGTTGTTTGTGACGGTTGAAGTGGAAGGCTTGAAAAAATCAAGAGGAAAGAGAAGAATTTTTGGGAACGTAAGGAAGAAGTGAGAGCGAGAGTTAGAGAAGAGCGATGTGTTGGAGTGATGGAGGGCAATGAGAGTGCGAAAGAAGAGGTCGATGAGGGAAGGAGCGAGAGGAGAAGGAGGGAGAGATAGAGGAGGAATTTGAAAGGAATGAAGGTAGCGAGATAGAGAAAGATAAGTTAATGGACAGCGGGGAAGATGAAAAGAGGAAGTAGAGATGGACGTAACTGAGGAACGGAAAGAGGAGGAGATAAGAGATAAGAAATTGAGGACAAGGAAGAAGGTTGCGTAAAGAAACTGTGATTTTTAAGGAAGAAGATGAGAACAAAAGAAACCAACCAAAGAGAATGAAAAGTTAAAATTCTAACGAAAGAGGGACAAAGTGGGGTAGGAGGGATAAGAGGAAACATTGTAAAAAGCATTAAAGATAAAATTCACTAAAAAGGTCTAACTTTGTGGAATTAAATTTTTTAAATACGATATAACCCAGATTTATACAGTTTACAACGTTTTAATTACAAGTGAGCGGTTTCGCAGCAGCTACTACATCATCATCCTCATAATTTTTTTAAGAAATAAAGAGCCGAGACAGAAAAAGATGTGATAAAAAGAAGTGGATGGGGTAAATGAGAAGAGACGGCTCGGATAGAGGGTTAGGGAAAATGGTAAAAGAAGATCAAGCACTAAGAGGGGACCAAGAGGTATAAGAAGAAAAAGATGCGAAATGCGAATTCGAAAATAGCGGGGAATGAAGGAAGGAAAGATGTAAACTTAGGATAGAAACAGGAAATTAGAAAGTCGAAGGAAAATAATAAGAGTTGCTGAACGAGAGGTTGATGGGCGGGGAGCAGCAATAAAGAAGAGTTGGAAAGGAAAGAGGAAATTGGAAAAAATCATGTAATCCCATAAACGTTGAAAAAAGATAGGTAACAGATAAAATCAGAGAATAGTAGAAATATAAGAGGGGAGATAGCTACGGAAGTATGTATGAGAATTCTAGAGTAACAATATCAGCATTTCTTCTCAATATGATATTACGATATGAGAGAGTTTTTGATATTACTTTTATTCTATAAAACGACTGATTTTTTATTTCGTTGAAAGTTAAATTGGATAATGGACTGATAATTTTTCCCAATTCCATTAATTGCTTCGACAACAGAACTATCTCTGTTACGGAAATCTCGATTGTAATTCCGTCATTCTATATTTTCCCAGCGCAGGTGAATAACATATTGGTGTAGGTACCTTTGTCATTTACTCGAAGATACACGAGGAAGTGTGAAATCGAAGCATGAAAGTACATTCGATATTTAAGTGAACGTATGCAATGTCTAAGGTAAAATTAAAATCTACTGACCAATGGAAAATTTTTTGCTCTATAAATTATTCACGAAGATGATCCTTAGGGTCCTGAGTAAACTACTGGCGAACTTCACAAACAAAATAGACACACTGAACGATGTTCATAAATCGTTATCTAAAGAGGAGCGAAGAAACCACTATCGCGGACAAGACGGATGAAGCCGTCATCTTTATGTTGTTGCATAGGGGAACACGGCTATATCATTCACAATTTATTTCTAATTACTCATGAAATCATAATACCTATATAATTTCATAAATCACATGAGTACTTCGATATGCTAACGCCTTTCAACGAAAATCTTCTATCCACCAACGTATTGAGTGATTTCGACGAGGAAGTTGCTGCAGTTAACATCTCGCTGCGAATGAAATATACGAGTTTTTGTGCCATCTTAAAGAATTTTTGCTCCCACGCGGGACGGATTTGAATGCTCAGAGCAGTTAAAACGAGCTTCATTGTCTCGTCTGTGCACATAGTGCCCATTTATTTTAGATAAACGCGAAAAAAACGGTAGGGAAGGATAAAAATGAAAGAAATCTCTTGGCAAAAGGAAGAAAGGAACCCTAAAGATTTGGGAATAATTAAAATGAATGGGGAATGGGCGTTAATGGGTGGAGTGTAGAAGTGGTGAGGAGGTGCTGAGAAGGGTGAGGAGGAGAAGAGGGAGGGAGGGCGAGAGGACGGGAGAGAACGAGAGAAAGCGGAGAGAGAAAATGAGAGGCAGAGATGAGGGTTTGTTAACTGCATGCAAATACGGGCGAAAAGGGAGACTGCGAGTTTGCAAGAATTAGGTCTCCTCTCCGAGAATGGATGTTCCTTCCTTTTCACACAAACAGCCGGCGTCGCAGCAGTTCGACGCTTTTCTCGAATTCGGATCGCTTTTTTAGTTTCTTTTTGGATACGAAAGGATCGAGACGAAATAAATAAAGTAAGTTTTAATAATGAATTAAATTGTAAAGAAATTACATTTGACGCTTAGTTGGAAACTTCAGCCAGGAATTAGGTCGGAAAATTGAATTAATGCGATGAATTGTTTCTACTCGTGTTTTAGAGGAAATCCAGATAGAATTAGTTAAATTAGATTATAGATTAGGTATTAGGTGGAACGTGAAGATTAGTATGGAAAAAATATTCCTTCACGATTTAACATAAATTAATGTGAATTACTCTTTCAAGAAACTGATTGTTTTTAAAGTGAACATTCGTATATAGAGTACAAAAATTTAAAATAGTTTAGCAATGAAAAGGTCGTATAAATTCCGTAAAATATACACCTTATACTTTATAATGTTTTTAAAACATTATTTGGCTTTATTATGCGCGCATAAAATCAATTTATCGCGAAAAAGGATTTTTAGGGACGATTTGAATAAGATGCATGAAAAGTTACGTTTATCCCTAGTCCATACAAGAATGTGACTTTAGATTTGAGAGTTTTGATTAATTAAAAATGTCGCAAATTTTTTAATAATTTCATTGGGAAAAGTTTTCTTACGCTAATCGAAGCAAAGAATATTTCCTGTTCGATGTGTATACATGGACGTTTTCATATGAAATTATACTGCACCATTCAACCGTCTGAAAAAGTTGCCACACCTGAAATGAATATAGACATTACAGAATGACCTATGATTCCGGAGAAAGCGTGGCCTACACGCAAGTAGGAAGGCTAATGAATTGAACGAAGACATAGAAAAGAACAGCTATGACAACATGGAGAAATGAAATTCTAACGGTTTCGGTGGGATGAAAGTGAATGTGAGAAAATATGTTATGAGAGAAATCAAGATTGCCAAGAATTTGAAAAACGGAGGCAGTTAGGAGCCACTGGGTTGAGCAACTCTACGCGAGGAAACGATACGTCTGTAAAAATGTTTGCCGAAATAATACACACGCGTTGCGGAAGATTAATGTAGCGAAGGAAGAATTTATAGCTGCTGGAATGAATTATTGGACAAACGAGTCCGGGAAGTGAATTGCGAAGGAACGAGAGTAAATTATCGTGAGATAACAGTTTTTAGATGTGTGTTATTGTTTTATCTCTTTAATCAAACTGTTGAAAACTGAAGTATAACATTTGAAACATCTGAGCTTACAAACCAATTTAAATAAGATATTTTGACTAATTATTACGTTATTAAGGAACTATACTCGTAAAAAAATTGCTTTAAATTATAGCTAATGCGTGGTATCGATTATGACTAAGGCAGCTGATGTTCATGGAGAATATAAAACGGTTATAATAGTTGAAATAACTAATTAAAAAACATTTTGCAGTGCCAAATAATGGCAGAAGAAAATAATAATAACTTTTTCATTAAATAACTTGTAAAGAATGTAATGAAAAACAGAACTCAATGAAACAGCTGCAATCTATTCTGAACGATTATCAGCGATGGTAGTTCTCAGTTGAGTTTTTTAAGTTTCGCTACATCCTGCTGTTAAAAATTTACGTAAATGTTCAAATAAGGAGTTATATCTCAAAATATTTTTGTAGCTTTTGTGTCAGCATTAATTACTGCAAGACAATTTGGTAGGTTAGTTAGCTTACTATAACGCGATAACGGTATGTGTAGGTGGAAATCAAACATTTCATTTACGAAGAAGTGAAGAAATTTCACTCTTAGCAGACGAAAGAACCAAGTCTCGAATTCTATTCTTCATTTTTTACCATTCGAAAAATGCAACTTTGTAATGTAATTGTAGAAAATTCATTCATTTTTACAATAACACACGCATCAACTTTACTTTTTGTTTTTCATCACCTTATGTTAAAAAAAAAGCTGGGTGGCAATGACGCGCAAGTAAGAAGCTTTTAACTTGAGTGAAAATGGTCCTAGTTTTTTTCGGGATAGTCCCGACATCCTGTTCTGTTTGTCAAATCCGTTATTACAATGTTTTTGTTACTTAGTATATTTAACGAAATTATCCAATATCCAAATAGCGCGAAATTCATTGAATTTATGATTGCATGAAAAACTTACAAATTTGTGTGGCGTCTCGGCTTTTCTTTCCCGGAATCTAGTCACACTCCTCTAAACGATATGCGTATTATAGAGAGGAATATAATCACACTCCTTTAAAAATATAGATTTCTTCATTTTACGTCAAACAATAACAAACATTAACGGAGGACGTTTTAATACCACGTTCCGCTAGGAAGTCATGGAAAAAACAATACCTAAAGGAACAAAATTCGAAGAGTGTCTTCATTAAATATAAGCGAGTAGCACTCGGTGGCTTCAGTGAAGAAGATAATCCCTCTCCCCCATATAGGTAATATGGTCCTCTATTTCAGCGCTTCTCAATCTTTTTAAAACAGCCCACCTAAGCTACATGAAATTATCCGCGGCCCACCTAAACTACAAGAATCCTATCTATCACCTATATATCAGTACGGATATATATAGGCAGAAGAAAGCTATATTAATGGCTAAAAGTGGCCGATTTTTTTAAATATAAAGCAATTTATTAAAAATTTCCTTAGTTTGCTTTTTACAATATGTTAAGCTTTCGCCATACTTTTGGGACAGTTTTTTAATATTGTTAACCGATCTTAATTTTTTTTTTCTAATTTTTCGCGGTCCACCCTAAATCCTTTTTCGATTTACCAATGGGTTGGGGCCACAGGATGAGAAACACTGCAATATTTAATCAATTTCCCTATAAGTAATCGTAGCAGCTAGGATCCCTTTCTTGCTCGGGGACAGAATCACTCAACTTTAAGAATTCAGGCCTTTAAAAATAACCTATCCGAAACACATTTCATTGGATCGACCTCAAGCGCAATGTCTTTTTTTCTCCTCCTCCGCTCGCTAAATCACCGCCTCCGCGGCGCGCAAATCTCCGACAGCCAAATGTTTCGAGGAGTCGCCGTCGTCTCTATATCTTTTTTTTTGTTCCACTTCCCTTCGGCATGCAACAAAGAGAGAGTGGGCGGGAGTAAAAAAAAGAGGAAGCTTTCTCCGGCGGAATAAGGAGGAAGATGGCGAGACAAAAAGGAAGAGGAGAAAGGGGAAAGCGGGAGGAGAGGAAAAGGCGGATCCCTTCGCTAAACGGGTGTCAAGGACCTCGACCCTTTAAAGAGGCGGAGAAGAATCGTTTTCGGCGACGCGAACAAAGAAAAAAAAGAGGAAAAAATACACCGCGGGAATAAGTGCAGGATAGTTCGCACTCCTTTCGCTTGACCGGTCAGCTGAGAGTGAGAGACAAAGAGTAAGGGAAATACTGCAAAAAAGTAAAGGCTTTCCTAGCAAGTATCGCACATTCCACGATATTTTAGAAGAACTATGATGTGTAAAATAAATACTGGTCTAGAGCGATGCATATCAATAGGAATGTAGCGCAGGTCGGCTAGATTCTTAAAAAGAAATTATGATAATCAACAGCGTTACGTCGCCAATAAATTCCAAATGGACATCGTTAGAAGAACTCAGACTACAGGCTAGACTTAAATGTTAGAAAACTATATGTCGGGGGAGCTAGCGAACGAGGTTATACATCTTATCAGTAGTCTATCACGTTTTGGAAGGCACGATAATGAGGTTAAGATTCACGAGACCTATTGTAGAGCGATACAAAGGAGGGTTTTCCCTATGACGATCAGGGATTATAATAAGAAATATGTAATTGAGAATTCCTATGGACGTGTTTGGTGTGTTGCTCTTCCTGCCATCCACAATTAAGGTGACTTTCAGGTTATAATATAGACGTAGGAATTTGACTATACTGCTTCCTAGGTGCAAAAATTACTTCCTGGAAAATCTAAAACAACATAAATGTTGTAGTTTTCAGCCCATCACTAAGAGCAGGAGATCAAGCCCCATTAATTTGTTAAGAACAAGGATGTACAATGTTTAAATGCGTTACTATAGCGTTAAAAGTATAGCCATAATATCAGTTCAGTGTTTTGAACTACTCAATGATCGGTGCCTCAGATAATAAATCATAACCATTATGTAAATCATAATTGTTACAAACTAAACTTGTCCCAAATATTAATCCTTACAAAAAGATATTACATATGCACGTAAGAAATACAGGGATACATCTATATCCTAAAGAAAGCGTTCTATAAGTTTAATGTTTACTTTTTAAATCTTTCCCGTAAATTATTTTGTACTTTTCTCACCTCCATCTTACGTAGAGATGGCAATGACTTCTCATGTTTCGCCGATAAAAATAATGCTTGTGGTTCATGTTGGGAAAAAATGGACTTTCAATCCGGCCTTCTGTTTTTCCTAAAGAGCCAAATGGTTGTTCTTTCATTTTTCATTCTGGCCTTATCATTACCTTTTTCTTTGGTAGTACTGATTTGAATAAAGCTGATGCACCAACAATATACCCAAAATAAAAGATAAATGTATATCCATCACAATAATCAATGCAAAACATTGCAGTTGAGAAATACACTTTCAAATGGTGCGTGGAGAAGTAACTTTTCCTTTAAGTCACGGTAACTCAAAGAATTGTGCTCTTGTACCTCTATGTTTCACGAAATGGCGTAACATGACAAATTTCGATTTTATTTTTTGTTCATTATTCTTGAAAGTATTCTTGACGAATGAAATATTTTATCCACGAAACGTTGAGATAAAAAAATGAACGATTATTTACATTCGAGGCATTAGCGTGAAGTAGAGCACTTTTGTTAAATAAATGTCGCAAAAAATCAGCGTACAATTTTTATACAAAATAAACTAAAAAATAAGTCACAAAAATTTCCGCAGCTGAGACCTGCTTAATCACCATTTGATATTCTGAATCCGGTTTCTGAACGTAAAAACTGGGTAAAAAAGAGGCTTGGAAGTTGGAATGTGTCGCCGAAATTTGTTTTTATTTTTTGGCACTCAGCCGTTACAAAAAACTTTATATTCGCCATCTGAGCTTTTGGATTTCGATCCGTAGATCATTCATAGAAACCCTTCTCCCGCACATCCGCACTTGAATCCATACGGAACCAAACCCGAGAAGAAGAGGGAAGGCGAAAGGGCGGAGAGAGGAGAGGATAATAAAAGCTTTTAGAGGTAGGGCAACAAAGTGAATGGATTACAAAAGGAGAGGCAGAGTGGGAGGAATAAAAAATAGAGGTAGGAGGGAGGAAGAAATGAAGAGTTACATAAAGAAAGGGAAGAAGGAAGGGGAAGCAGATGAGAGCGGAGGTAAGAAGGAAGGGAAGAATGCATAGACCAGACTTCCCAAACTTTTCAATGTGACGAGCACAAGAGTTATTTTCTAGAATATCATACGAAAACCCAGGGACGAATTTAGTTGCTTGGGTTAGGAGAGTAATATGAAAACAAATATATAATTACTGATACAGGTTTCCCTCTCTTAACGCGGGGGTTGCGTTCCAGGAAAGTAGCGCATAAAGCGAATTTCATAAACAGAACCCATAATTACATGTAAAAGATAGGGATACGTTCCACAAGCAATCCTAACTCCCCTCCAAGGCGCTCGTCTTACGCTCCATAATGACTTCTTATGCGCTAAATACAAACTTTAAACAATTAACACTAAATTATACTCGCCAATATAAGGAAGCAGATGAGCACAAGAGGTGGCTGTTGTGAGTGACATAATAGTGGAGGTTAAAGGTGCTGGAGGGTCGTCTTGGCCCAACGCAAGTTCCGCGGGCAAGGAGACAAAACTTCTCAAACTTCCCATCTCCACTCTACAATATCCACTCCAGTCTAATCTCTTTTACTCTAGTACTAATACGCACACCATAAGAGACAATGGTCGCCTTGTGGTGTAGTGGAGAACTTTCATTTGTATTTCACTGGCCGCGTAACCGCATAAGAGCTAATCAAAGACGCATAAAAAGAAATTCCGTTAGCGATAAGTTTGTCGCATAATAGCGAATTCGCATAAAGCGAACCCGCATAAAGAGATGGAAACTTGTACATATTTATGTCAAATAATGTCTCATTATAATAAATATAGTGTATATTATGTAATCGTTAGATATTTGCAAAATATTTCTAGAATGCCAATAATATAAAAACATGAAACAATATAACATTTTAATAAGGACTGATCATATCTCTTGGGGGAGGGGAGGTAATTATCCGCCATTCCGAACAACATTATATTTTTGCTAAAACAGCAACAACCACAAAAGAAAAACAAACCAAAGCCGAAGTTATTACGAAAGTGTTTTAGTACACCGAGAAAGAAAGGAAACGTTGAACCCACGGTGCTCGCGAGCACGCTTTTAAGCACCATAGAAAAGCAACGTCAGATTGCCCGAGTGCAAAGCGTTGCTCGGGAGCATGTTTGGGAACGAAAAAGAAAATAAAGCGCGGAAGAAAGTGTTCGAGAAATAGAAAAAGGATAGAAGAAGAAAGTGAAGGGGACAGGTATACGTACCGTAGAAAACACGCGTGGCGGCGGAAAGGAAGAATCGATGAAAGAATAAAGTAGAAAGGGGGCCATTAAAGAAGAGAGAAATTAAGGGAGCGGGGCATGAAAGGTGGAAGAGAAGTGTGGAGGAAGGAGGGAATTGATGGAGAGTGGAAGGCAGGAAAGAAGAACGTTCTCCTGAAGGTGAGGAACTGGAACTGTGGGGGTACTCACTACGGTGCGTGATACTTCATCCTTCTCATCCTCTCTTCCTAAACTCTCTTTTCCGCACTTCTTCCCCTCCTCCCTTTCGCCGTCCTCTCTTATCTTCCTCGGTATTCTTTTTTTTACGACCTGCTGATTCTCTCTTGCCTACGCGCAATGGGTATTTAAGAGGTAGTGCAATGAATAGCTGGTCAGTTTCAAAAAGTTCAGCAAGAAAGGTATTACCTACCGTTTCCTATTTAAAAAAAAATTCTGATCCTCGGTATTCTACTAGTCCCGCTTCTCTTTTTATCTCTACGGCTTTTCCTTGCGCCCGACCCATACTGTAACCTCCGTGACCAGATGGTTTCGCCCTTCTCCGTACCATACAAAATTTATTTATTTTTTTAAGTCCTGCTCGGTGTCTCCCAAATCTCTAATAAAATGCCATCCTTCCCGGATAAAATGAAGCACTCTCTCGAATCTATTGTGCGGTCCCCTTTCTATCGGATCGATTCCTTCCGGCTTCAATTTATCGAGAGAGCGAGCTCGTCCCGCCTTGGTTGATAGCTCGGTGAGTGTAGATATTACGCAAAAAAATGCATATCAATCTCGTATCCCATACTTTTTCGGGATAGCTTTCGTGCGAAAAAAGGACCCAATAAAATAATATTTTAAAGCTGCCTTTCTCTTCGCGTTTGTTTGAATTGCACCTTTAGCATTGCACTGATACAGGACATTTTGAGATTTCCGATATCGTTTAATTGTTGTTAAAACTTAACGGTTTGAGGAGGAACTTGGACTTACAATTAGTATTGGAAGCTATCACTTAGGGCAGGGGTGGACAAACTTTTTACGTGGCGGGCCGCATTAACAGTTTAAAATGCTTCAGCGGGCCACGTTAGGGTTCACATCGAAAGTGATTTGAGATAATGTGAGGGATCCTGTCAATGAAAATTAATATTGAATAATATGTTATCCCCATAACATCACTGGAAAGATTTTCGGGCCATAATTTTAAGCTACAAATATTAAATTATCTGTATTATATATTACGGTTCGCTTTCATAATGACATCGCGGGACACATGTGGCCCGCGGACTGTAGTTTGCCCACCCCTGTCTTAGCTTTAAAATAATTCATAAAAATGTCGTAGCATCGAAACGCGAAGTCAATATGTACAAAACCATGCTAACGCTAACTTATGCGCAAATTCGCGTTAATGCGCATATTACGTTGCTGAAAATACTTAATGTCCTTTTAAAATCTATACACATATTAAAAATATATTCCAAAAACGATTATGTCGGCGTGTGGTAGCAGCGTCGTAGGCTAAGACGTAGCGTGAAAGGCCTTTTTCGATAACATTTTAGAATATCTTAAAATTAAGATATCGAGGTAGGATTTGCACATTTACACGGAAAAAAGGTATGAAGATTAATTTCATATTGTGAAAATTAAAATTTCATTCGATAACGTTCAAAAATTATGTTTTCAGAGGATTTCTTCGCGTAAAAGAATAAGTTCTCGACTTGATTCACAAGCGTACCTTTATGTTCCGTTACGTTTTCCAAAGAAAACGGTCTGGTAAATCAAGTAACTTATTCGACGTTTAAAATCATCTAAGTATAATAATAAAGATATACCTGACATTATTGTAAAAGATGCGTTACATATTGACAATGGGTTTGATAGTTTACGTTGTTATTTTGAAATATCGATTCACTAAGCTCTACATTTTTAACTCTTTAAATTTAATATTTTATTCGTTATCACCCGTTATTTTTTTGATGGGCAATCACTCTGATTTTTAGATAAAAGGCGTTGCAGAAAATAATCTCAAAAAATGGAAACACCAGTTACCAGAGAAAAAGGCATTCACCTTGACAACATCAGAGGTCATAGTCGCGCGTACACCGCCGAAAGCTTAGCTCTTTTAAAACAATAAGCGACTTTCCAATACATTTCAAGGATATAGTTTTTGTTTATTAACAACTATGGATCGTCCCATAAGAGAAGGGCGCCTATTTTAACTCCAAAAGTATAAAAGGAATAAATTTAAACATTTTTTTCGTTACAACCTATCAGTTTTATAATCTCTCTCAGTGTGTGTTAGGAAAAGAGAACTGAAAGAGGAAAAACGGGATGTAAGATAGAGAGACGGAAAAAATCACAAACCTAAGTTGCTGTTGCCGAGCATTCGAACGTGAATCACTATTCTATCTTCAGATTAAGCAAACCTGGGGATGATATTCACCATGAACAGCTGACCGTCGGGAACCTCAACCGAAAAAGAAAACAGGTTTATTCCAGACAAAGAAGCTGTCGATTGAGTAATTTTCACCTAACGCGAAAGCGCGATGTTTTGATTAATAGTCCATCAACGATGGAGAAGGCGCAAAAGAACTTAAGTTTGCTTTGCTACTCCTCCCCACATCATTTGTTCCGGGGAAAATGATGGTTAGCGTGCCTAAAAATACGGGGAAGCGTCGAGTTTACAACTTAAGGCGTCGAAAGATCTTCTGCGGATCAAACAGAATCTGTTAAGTTCAGACGATACTGACATTTGCAAGTGAGCCAAGCAAGCATGCAGTTGAATTAGCGATTGCAGTTATAGCTTTTACTGAATGAGGAATACGGGTTAATCACTAATAGCCGTAAAAACTTTGAGTAAATCATGTTTATGCGTATCTCAAACACAAAGTATATTTCCACAGTGGTAATTTTACATTATTTGATTTTTACGTATGTTAGGTGACTGATTTTTTGTTGAAATGCACATATAGTTTAATGCTTATTCGTAGCTCGAGGAAGAAATGATAAGAAGTAGCATATGTTCGCAATAACTCCTAGCAACATTTTACGATGCAGAGCACACATGGGCCAGAGATGTGACTGGATTAAACGCATCCTTGAAAAACAGATGCAAGCACAGGAATATCTTTGGTAGGGTCGATTCCAATAAATTGCCAAAACGTAAAAATTGTCGATTTATCATATTAACCTGCTTTGCGTGTAGTGTAATAGACAAATAGACTTAGCGATTTTAAATCGCCACATTTTTACCAAAATGTGCTAGTTAGAAAGTTATACATTTTGTTGCAATACTAGAGTGCATAACTTGATGGAAGTAAACAATCAAGCCTCCATAGTACGAAAATTTTGAATATTAAAAAGTTATGTAAAAATTCTCACCAAAAAATTGATGTTTGCCCATAAATGATCATATCAGGAACAAATATCTTCTTGGAGCTATTAAAAATTCCAGTAATGAACTTTTGAATATATTATGACCGGTTCTATCGGAACGAAGATAAAAAACACTGGATTATCTCAGTCACCTCCCCACAAACACGTGAAATTTACGAGTGAACTCAAAAAGCACTCTTAAAAAATTGAACCCAACATTTTTCTTGATTCACGGCGGATATTTTTAAAACTCAATCCTACGAATCCATTTGTACCAGCCAGACGAATAAATCGAACCAATATTTACTGGACTTATAAAAAATAAATACCTACGGATTCCGTGGTACATCTTTCGAAAGTCGATCTACCTAATGCCGTAATTAAAAAAAAACAGCGAAGAGGGTCGGAAGGGGCGAACATTTTTACTTCAGCTTCGATCAGCAACTTCTCCTCCTTACGGTTTCACCAAGAGCCATTCTCGAATAGTTTACGGCTTCAACCGACCAACTTCGGGATAAAAAAGAATGCCCAGACGGCGAACGCATATTTAGACTTTCTCCGTTCGGAATGGGACCGTGGAACTTCCCGGTAGCGTCGGCGTTAAGCGACCCGGTACATGCGCACATACATATGTATGTATTTAACAAGTGGCGGTCCGAGCGGGTGATATAGAGTTCCCGAAGGGATTCAGACAATGGTGCAATATTATATATACAGGCGGTGTCGCTAAAGCGGTCCCTCGCAGACTCCTCTTTGTGAAAGGGAAACCAAACCCTCTCGTGCATTCGGTCCTGAAATTCGCGTGGCATTCCTATTCCTATCCCCTTCTCACTCTCCGAACATTTTCGTCCATAAAGGTTTAAGTTACTGGTATATATATATATATATATATATATATATATATATATATATATATCTGTAGCTGAAGAAGGAGTAGTTCCGAAAGCTTTACGTTTGTGATGTTTCTGTGTTTTTGTGTTATTTTACGTGTGTCGCTTCGACATCCCCGGGGCCTCGCCAACCTGAAGTCGTCTGATTGGTGAGTGCTCACTGGGTTTCCTCATCCCAACACCTTGTTGACATCCATATATATATATATATATTTAGTAGGTGAATAAAATACATACGAATCGCAATAACTGAAACCTGATTAGTATCATAAGAAATCCGAGCAACAGAACTGACTAGAAAAGTACCGTCCTCGAGCGGTGGAAATTATATTTATAGATTTTTATCTCCAAATACGATTTTTCGCATAAATTTTTTGATTGATTCTTTTTTTAATAAATTGCTACCGTATTCCTCTTAGCTACGAAACGCCCATAAGTTCAACTCTTAGCCGCGGTGTTAAACAGCTGTGCTAAGTGCGAAAAAATAAGTGTGCACGATAAAAAACATTTTCCCGATAAAAGAATTCCGTCAAAGATTTATAGGCAACACTTCTACCGATAGGCTTGGCGTGAGTCAACGAAAAAATCATAAATTTAAACACCCTTTTTTACTACAGCAAAAATGCTTTCTCATCGTCGAGAGGACAAGATAGTAATTTCAATTCGAGGTTAAGCGAGTTCGACCATTTTTTACTTACCTGCCTATCGGCTTAAACGCCATTCGAGTAGCAGTAAATGCAAAAAGGTTCCTCGCGAATACTGTAAAGTGGGTTTTCAGTTCTGCAAGTCGGATGGCCTTGGTTGTCATGTTTTAAAAGGCGATCAAAGTACTGTTGCCGTTTCTGTTCGGTTGGTAGTTGTTTGAAGAAATGATTTTCACAATCTAATATTCTCGAAAGATGTTTAATGATCAATTTCCGCAATGTTTTTACACAACATGTCTCTCAAATAGCCATAAAAAGACCGGGAAACCCAGACGCGCATTCTTGCTACGAAGCAGCCGCAACCGGTGATTATTGCCTAAAAAATATTCTAATGAAGAAATTTATTATAATTAACTATCGGCAAATAACCATTGCTTTTATCCGAAATGCGTATCTGATTTTCTAGCCTTTTTTATGGATAATAGGAAGAGGCAATGTGTCAGTATGTTTTTATCCAAAAGGCGAGGCGGATAATTATCAAGTGAACTTATATGTTTTGTTTTTCAGAAATTCAGTTAGTTTTCTAGGTCGTTATAATTAAAACTGGAGTGAGAAAAATTTTAATATGCTTCGTCATTGAAGAAGAGGGAAATAAATTGAAAAAATCTTATGTGACCACCACATGACTTTCTCCATATCTGTAATATATTTAAAAATTCCAAATAGGTTACATAATAGTACTAAATATTTTAAGAAACTGCGAGAAAATTTTAGACTAAAAAGAACAGAAATAAACTCAAACCATAGCCTTCTGATATTGGTTATAGGCACAAAGCTCCAAAAATTAAGAAAAGAAATTGAAGCGTTACTAAGATGTAACTAAGCGTCAATTTTTAACAATGGTCGTCGGTAGGTGGCGTGGTGGTGGCAACTAAAATATAAGATATCCCTTAAAAAATGTTTCAAATAAAGGTTGTAGAAATGAAATTTCCTACAACTTTTATTCCAATACATTTTTACATTTATCAAATATTAAAGCAAATATTTCATAATAACGGATAAGTGACAAGAGTAAACACCCAATTCCGGTTGACCGATTTTTACCAAAAACTAATCAGTTCTTGTGACTTTTATAAAAATGTTAAATTTAAAATTTCGCGTTGATCTGATTAATAGTTTTTGAGCTAGAGCACCCTCAAAAAGCTATTACATTCACACACACACACAAAGACATCATCGAGAAAATGGTCAAAACGAGTTCAGGGGACCTTAAAACGTATATTTTCGTTGAAATCTCGAAGTCGATTTTTTTTATGAATACAATACTTTCCCCTAGATGGAGAAAGTAAAAATGCATCCCTTTGGTGCGGCGGTATTTGCTGACTTTTGTGTTCACCAATGTTACCTTGAAGAAAATCTCATCGTTATTGGTAATTATTTATTTTTATTATTGACACATGGATAAACAAATAAAATTATAGCATTGGCTTTTATTCGCGAAAGTTAACAGTTTTTGAAACAGCAACTCTGCTCCTAAGCAAACAATTCCTTAATAAATTAACAGCCCCTATAGGCATAAACCTTGAAAATACCACACGCGCATTGCATCTGCAACGTAGACGTCCCCTGTGGTCATTAATATTATTGTGAATCGAGGACCAACGAACTGCCACAGAAATCTGAAATGCGAATTTGGTTTAATCAGTCGTTTATTGGCTTTAGGAGTTAACTTTATCATTTGTATTTGCTACAGGTGAGTTGTAAGCGGAGCTCATCAATAACGGTTTGAAAGGTGAATTACTCCAGGAGATCGTCAGAAAATACTAAAACCGTTACTTCAGACACCTTCCATTTACGGTCAAACTTGTAGACCTTGAAGAAAAAAATAAGTTATCGTGAATGACAATCCGTGAATTTCTCCTCCGGCGCCAAGCTCACAATGCCAAGCATTTTCCAAGAGGGCCGAGTCAATGGCGGATGACATCCTAAATACAACTGTCCCTCTTCCTCCCACTCACCCTCATGCCCCTCGTCCTTCCTCGCCACCGACCCTCCCTCCCCCCACGCCGTTTTTCACTCACCCGACCATACTCTCCGCATCCGCTGAGGGATACCTACGAACCCACAAAGCCCTCCGGGCTGACTAGACGTTTTCTCAGACTCCCACGCGGAAAATTTTCTGGTGTCCCAGGAGGCGACCTGTGTTTTCGCAAGCCTGCGTTTATGAAGGGGGATTTTTGTCGGTGGAAATAATGCATGAATTTAATTTTGGGAGTGGATTTCTAAAAATACAACGGGACCGAAACTTCAGGGATTTCCCCGCTATTAAGGTTTTATTCCCAAAAGCGTTCTGACACGGAGTTCTCATAGAATGGGTTATTTTTGATGCGCTATATGTGCCTCCAAACAGTAATTCGTTGAGATATATTTAGAAAGAATTTTTTTTTAATGATGGAAAAAAACTTCCTCTGATTGGGTCAGAAATACGCTTGAGTCTTCGCTAAACGTAATATATTGCCGCATATAAGATATCCATGGTCCATCCAAACTAATGCGTTGGAGGAAAATAATAAATGATGGAGACAACAAGAAGACATGTCGGCAATTTAAAAGAACGGAAAACTGCAGTTATAACAGATAATTATCGAACAAAATTAAAGTTCCTTCTTTTTCTCCAATATTTGGTGGTAATTTCATGCATATTCGCACTGACGAAGAAAGGACCTGCTCCGGGTCTACTTAAAATGTTAGTCCGAAACTTTTTTAGTTGTAATCTCAAGAAAAACTAATTTTTATAACTGTTTAGCAAGCTACGCACGTAATACAAGAGTCGATGCTCAGTAACCGGCTGTTTTTTACTATAAAAATATTCTAGCATTAGGAAACTAAATTGTTCAAGTCTTCCGTAACACGGACAAATTCTATTGACTCTAAAAAATAAAAGAGCTGGATTTTTCTTCCTGGATTCCTGAAAAAATCTGCCATCAAAATGTTGAGGTGTGCTGAAGCTAGCAGAAAACCTTGCTCATATAAAATTCAGGGTCGAACCGAGGTATTTTGGGGCCCCGGGCGAGATAGCACTCCAGCGACCCCTACGTACATTTTTATTGGGATATTTACAAAGTACATGTTAATTTATTCATCGCTCTGTAAAAATTATTGATAATGAAGAATCAAAAGAAATGCCATCAAAATTCCAGCTTGTTCCTCGATATAAATTGGTATCGAATACATATATATTCACTTGTATGTAATACATAGATAAATGATCAGGATAGCTCCCCCCAAAACTTGGGCGCCCCGGGCAGCGTCCGGCTCCCCCGTAGTTAGGACCGTCTCTGATAAAATTAAAACTTTCCTCGAAATACCATTTCAAGATTTTTATGTTCAGAAAATCTGCCGTTTCAATAAAAAAATATGAGGTGCATGGGAAATTCTAATTCGTATAGACATAATTTTTCGATACTATACATTCAAAAAAACTTTCAGGAAAATCTCTTAACACAAAAAATCTAATGAACGAGAACAGCCACCCAAAGAGGGGTTTTTTCCGCGATGCCTCTGTGAGGACGTTTAGTGTTGGAGGTTTACTACTCAGCTAGCCCTTCTTCACCGTAAATACGCAATTCGAGAATAGAGGCTCATGCTGGCTTGATAGCTTAGTTGGTTAAAGCACCTATCCGGCAATTGGAGAGACCAGGGTTCGATTCCCGGTCAAGTACAAGTTTTTTTCTCCCAAAATTTACATGCAAAGAGGTTTGAAGTTATAAATACGTCACGTTTCCGTTTTCAAGAAAGCGTGCTAAAACGCCGATTCTTCACCATTAATGGCTTCTGATGACTGAAGAAACCATTTTTAAAAAACTCGAATTAACCGAGTATGAGAGATATTTTTAACTACTGAGGACGTTCTATCGATACGAAAACTTAAAAAGAACTACGAGATAACATCAAATTTTTATGGAATGAAACCGTTCAACAACAAAAAATGCCCTCTTTTGGTGTTCTTCAACATAATGAAGCATCAAATTAGAATAATATCACCGCTTTTCAATGGCTTACGTCCTACTTTAAGGATAGCACTAAACCTAATCAATTATCCACGCATTTTTCTTCAGCACCCATTAATACGCCTCCAAACGCTTTTTATCTATATCGAACCGAAGGTATTTATCTGAGCAAAAAATGAGGATAAAAACATATGTAATATCTTTCCTATTAACTTTCTCTTTAAAGGATTCTCCCAAACGATAGCTTCTCCAAAATCTCCCGACAGCTGTTAAAAAGAACATTTCCCGAATAAATAAAACAAAAGACGCGAGAAAGAAAGAGTTTTCGAAAACTCTCTCTCCCACTTGGACGTTATCTTTCCAAAACATTCGATCCCACTCAAAAAAGAAGAAAATAAATCCGAGCGTGTGTACGCCAAGGGCACGTGCTAGGACCTGCAACCTTAAGAAAAATAAAAGAGTTTCGGCACCGATTGAAGGGAGTCATGCTCGATCAATCAGGAGAGGTTAGAAAACTGGGATGGACCAGACCTCACGATTCCAGATCTTACAAGAAGACCCCCTACCTACTTTAGAGGACCCTCTTTGCCCCAAAGGGGCAATATACCTCCGTCGTAATATCTACCCTCTTGTGTTGACGGTGTAATCTGCTGCAGAGGGGGGAGTAGAAAGGAGGATGGGCGTACAAGGAAACGGAAGTGGAAAGGAGAGGAGGGAGATAGAGGGACGTAGAGAGAAGGGAAGATAGAGGGAGATGGAGAGCGAGAGCCACGAAGAGGGGGTTACCGTGCCACGGGAAGGAAGGGTTGAGCGAGATAGGGGCTGAGGGTCGATTCTCGGGGGAGAGGTAGTGAGGGATGCTGAAGGGGAGGTTTTTTGAGAGATTGCACTCGCTTCTTCTCAGACGAAGCGTGTTCTGAAACCCCTTTTCCGTATCTTCCAAGGCCCTCTTCTGTCTCTCCCTATTCCTTTATTCTTCCTTATTCCCTATCCCATTCCTCACTTCCCTTCCCTTATCTCCACTACCCCCTCATCTCTTCCTTTGCTTCATATTACTACTACTCACACTTTCCTTTCTCTCCCCTTCCAAATTTTCCGTCTCTCTTCCCTCCCTTTCTCTCCCACTTTCTCCCATTTCTCTTCCGCCTCCTTTCTCGTACCCTTCCTCCTTCCCTCTCTCTCACTCGTTTTTACCCCAAAGGTTACCAAACGTTGGGTTACGAGACGGGGGTTATTGGATGGTTTGCTTTTGGACTCTTCCCCCTCTCCCTTCTATCTCCTCAGACGTTTCCCCATCTTCTCGTCACATACACACGTACACAGATATACACGCGCCCGCAGGCGAGTAGTCCGCCTTTGGTTTTGCCATCCTTCCCAAAGAAACGTTTTTCGAGAGACTGGGAAGTGAAAGGGGCTTTAACCGCTTAGCAGCTAAGGGTTCTTCGGTGGTAAAAGGGTGAGTGACGCCTAGATATCGATTTAAACCTAGCATCCACCCCCCTCCCGTCGAAAGAGGTTTTTCCTTTTAGCGCACGCCGTACTTTTTTCTTTCTTATAAGTAGAGTGAGAGGGGGGTGGCGAAGGTGACGGTTTTTGTAAGGCTTAGGATGAAAGTTGACGCCGCCCTGTCACTGTCTTTGAAGAAGGATAGGGATTTCTCCAAAAACGAAGTTTCTATCGGTAAAAATGATTTTTCTCGGAATTCCTCCGCGAACTCGGGCGATGGCAGAAAAGTTTGATAATCGGTTGGAGAAAATGGATGTGTTGCCAAAATTTGGCAACGCGTATAAAGTTATAAATTTGTCGATTCTTTGGAAAATTGGTTTCTTTATGGTCAGCAACATTAATTCATTTTTCTATGTATGTGGGAGAGGTTAAAACAGCCACCCAAGAAATTACTGCTTAATTAGCACTATAAAAGCCTTTCTAGAGAAACGAACATTGCGTAGAGTCGACGATATGAAATTACAAGCTATCTGTCGAACGCGTAAATAAATTAAACGAGCAAAGATCTCCGATAGCCTGATATATTTTATCAAAATAATATAAAAGATAACTGGACATGCCTAAAACACGACACACAAAAGACACCCTGTATTAGTTTTGGTCTTCTAAAACTAAAGTTTTAACGAAATAATAAAATGGTATACTTTTCATTATAACAAGATTTCTAGTTATTTCGTTTCAAATTGTTTATTTATTTTTTATCATCCTTTCAGCTTAAATTATCGCTGAAATTAATTAATTTCTTCCATATCTAGCTTAAAACTTGGTAATGTGTTACTATTTTATGGATAATTTCAGCATATTATAGGAAAAAACAAAATGATCCAAACAGAACTTATGATGCCTACTTTCCATTTAATCATTTATTTTATATTTATATTGGCTTTCATAGCTTTAAAGTCATCGCGGATATGTAGCTTATTCCCAAATTTCATAATTTATCGTTATAAAATACTACAAATATATTCGAACGGAATATTAAATTGATCACGCGTATTTGTGCGGTAAAAATGACGCGTGCACGTATTAGAATATACCGAATCTGAGTCCAACAATAGTTGCTGCTATGACAACACTCTCGTAATGAGTGATGAAAACTGCAAAATCGCCTGTATTTACGCGAAATTCTAAGAAATACAATCGATAAGCAAATTTCTACGATAAAAATTAGAAAATTCATTTATTTCCTCAGAGAGTGGTATAAATCCCGCTCCGATATTACAATTCGAAGATATTTTAATGTGCAAGAGAAAATTACCCTGCTCGATGTATTTCCGATTTCCCATGTAAATCAAATGGGAAGGATAGCTCCTGGAATCGAACCCGGGACTTCAATCTTCGCAACAAAAACTATCCTCGGGAGCTCGGTCCATGTAGCGAGAGATTTCCACGAAGTTTCATGAAAATCGGTCGACTGGTTCAAAAGTTAATAGAGGGGACGCACAGACAGACAGACACAACGACAAAACTATAATCCTATTTCCATCCTGGAAAGTAGGCTAAATATGAGAAGATACGAGTATAACGCTCTACACGCCAGTTCGATATACGAGAGAGCACGATAACTCAACAGAAAAATGCTCAAATGGGAACGAATTGTTTTTTTTTATTGACGGCAGATTACTCATTATTGAGACTTATCCCAACGAGAATTATCGATATCGGAACAAATGGTAATGGAGGGAAAAAATTGAACTGGAAATAGTGAAAATTTAGAAAACTGAAGTATCGATGCACTTTTACGCAGAAGCAAAAATAAAACCGCAGGGCGTGGCCTATTCAAGTGCACGAATATCTCATTCGAAATTTTCCGAACAGGTTTGGGAAGCGTTACAAAAAATTAGCTATATAAGTGGTGAGCAACCTACGGCCTGCAGGCCGTATGCGGCCCTTGAGAACGTTTGATGCGGTCCGCAAAGCTACGATTATTTAACATAAATTCATATTATGTACATTCATATTACGACATTATCACTTGAGATTGAAATTTTTACGCTGAAACCTTATTTATACTTGATTTTCATCGATATGATAACACAGAATCTCTAGTTAACGTCCGATCTTAAGTCGAATCTGGCCCGCCGAAGCACTGACAACTTGCAATGCGGCCCGCCGAGGAATTCGCAACCAACAACGCGGCCCGCCACGTAGAAAAGGTTGCGCACCAGTGATCTGAATGTATTTATTTACTCGCGACAAAATTTCAATTTATTATTACATAAAAATTACTGCGTGAGGTTTTAATGCGTTTATTCATGCGTTAGTTAGTGAATGTGAACGATAGTATGCGTTTGAGTGCGCATCCCTCGTCCGGAAACCGGAAAGTGTGACCTATCCAAATACTTATTTCTCGATTACTTCATAAATCCATTCTCCCAAGAATAGGTTCTCGCATACATATTAAGAGCTTGAATCGATTCTCTCCAGCAAAAATAACTGAATCGCGAAACTGATTGCGTTTTCACTTTTCGCGCTTTGCCTTGATTGACAATCTCTTATCGCCGAGCCGCGTCACGATAACAGCCAATAAACGATTCCCGATGCTGGGGAAAGAATGAAATAAAAGAGAATCCCTCGTCTTCACGGGCCATCTCGATACGGAAGGATGTCTACGAGAGAGGAACAGCTGCCCGAAGAGATAAGGGAGGAAGAAAGTCAATTCGACGAAGAAACGTTGGAAGAGATACACTCGGCACACAATCAAACTCCCACGATAACTGAAATGCACCCTTCATTTAGGCTCCACGCCAAGAGTGAGGGAGAGTTTTTCTCCGTGTTTCCATGACGCGCGTGTCGGCAGTGAAAGGCACTCCGTAGTGCAGTGTACCTGATGAGTTCGGGGCGCGGGAGTACTTAAAAAGTTGAACTGCGTTAATTGAACAAAAATTAAATTAGTAAAAGGACAGTGGAGAGGGAAAACGATAGATTCGTTGTTTTTGTCACGCTGTTATAACCATTAGCAACCGATAATCGTTCTTAAAGTATAGGTATTTATCGGCTGAGAAGGATATAGGTAAGAAATGGGGAGATTTTAATCAAGAGGAGTAAAGAACTCCGAAAGTCCTTGCGTTAGATTTTAATAGAAAGTTTTTATTCTATTTTTAATTCTAATCTTTTAGCAAATTTAGGAAGAGATTTCAAATTCTTCCGCACATACCAGTTCGAGTAGTTATTAAGAAAAGAAAATCTGATGAATTACACTCCTGCGAATTCTCACTTTAATGATTCAATGAAACACATTTATTCTATTCGATTAGCGTAACCGAATCGACATAACTTGAATCTTAAAACAAGACTGAAACATATAAATAAACAAATTTTAGAAAATTCGGGTGGTGGAATTTAAAGGTTGCGCATCGGAAGACTGAGCGAAAAAATCTCCAGTTAAAAACGTTATAAATAAAGATATTTTACCTTGTTGGTGAATTGGTTTATATTTAACTCATCGTTTACATATTTTAAGAAACATACGTCAACTTAAGCTGCGATACTTAAACGATTTGCATCATGAATCAGAGCGAAGCATTGCAATAAATAATTTTATAAACTCAGCTGTTAGTACAGCTGTTTCGTAATAAAGCTAAGTTTGATAAATGCCGAAGGTTTGATATCTTCCGATTAAGATAGTAGTTATTTCCAGAAATTTTATTTTCATTACAGTTTAACTCAATCTGCATTTCTCAGCTTTTATGACATCGAAACGTTTCATCGTTTTCGAATAATATAGCTGTTCATGAGATTCGTGTTTAATGCACGTTCTACTAAATTGACATTAATATTTCTGACTTCGTTAACGAGAGATTAAAAATAATAATCAAAGAAACGGATTAGAAGATACAGACAAAAATATTTTCGCCGCTGCTAATATACTAATTGGAATAGACATGTTACGATAATTTATCGACTATAATTGCGGATTACGATATATTTTCTGACCAAAAGAGCCAATTATGATAACAACCATGGTTATTACGTACGTGAATAACATTCAACAATAATGCAGGAACGTAATGACGACTGTCTTCATTAATGGATTAAGGCGGGATTACACGGTGCCACATTTTGTGCAATATACCACAAATTGCCGAGAGTGGCATACATTGACGCATGCCATTTTTCCTGAAAATGTTGAGTGGCAGAGGCCGGCATGAGTTGCCCTGTCTAGATGGGAATCTCCTTACCACTTGATGTTCAACCTGTCACTCATCCAAAGCTTCCTATTTTTTCTCCTCCCTTTCGCAATTATAATAAATGCGACACACACACTCCAAATATTTTCGTTGACGCCATTTCTTTGGACTAAATTTCACAGTAAATTGCATATACCATATAAACAGGGAGATGCATGCAGCCTGTGTCGTTCAACACTTGCCTCTTGAGGCGTGCAATATTGACTGCGATATTTCACAAAAAGCGACACCGCGTAAACCCGCCTTTATTGTAATGCCGATTCGGTCATGTCTTTCTCTGGGAATCAATCGAGCCAATTTAACATAGCGTTGACATACGACCGAACCACTACAAGTGAGGAAATCAAAGTATTTCATATGCATGAAGTAATTAGGCAGGCAAATCCATATAACTGATTACGAAACCAACTAAAAATTATCACTGGTGATATTAAAATATTTTATCAAGTAATATTTTTTATCAAATTCGGTTAATGATAAATTCTAAAAAGTTACCATAATTTGTGATAATGTATCGACGGTGCGAGAAGAAATGATTTCAACTTTAAAAGTGCCAAATCTGTAAAAGAAAAGTTTTGTTGCGTGCACTTCAATTATTTTTTCTATTAAATATGTTTTTATTCTAAAGGGATAAGTAGATTCACGTGCACTAACCTACCCTATGTATAATTACCAGCTAAAACACAGAAGTTCCCGTATGTTTTCTCTCGTTCATAATTCGACGAATTGAAATACTCGGTTCCTAACTTCGTACAAATAGTCGTGTTCGTCATGCACATATATTGATGTTACCACGGGGTTCATTATTTCCACTAATAAAATAGACAAATGAAACAACAGAAGAAAACATACATTGTTTAACGGTGGTCCTACAGCACACGAGAGACTAAGTGCGTAATTTCGCTGCCACACCTCAAAACATCATGACTCATTCATTACTGAATTCCATTAAAAGCTTTAGAGCTTACCGAAAGCACTCTCCGTATTATTTGATTTCGTGGAAACAACCGAGACAGATATATAGGCAAATCGCTTCGTTTTGTAAAGGCTTAACCTCTCGAGTGTTTCTGTGAAAAGGTTCCCAAACATTAAAATCGTTCGTCTCGTTGAGTGGTACGCAGATGATGATGAGGTTTTTCTTTGGAACCTGGTCAGACAACAATTTTATTAAGCTCCAAAAAATGGTTGTTTGTCGCAGGTTCAATCATCCGTTTTAGGAAATTGAAAAATAAAAATATCTCGAATTCATTTAATGGCTTTTCCTTATCAACGGAAATGGTTTATTTCTCAGGTCAGTAAAATTTTATCAGGGTTTACCATATCTCCTATTTGTCAATAAAAATTCCCGTCTTCAACTTCGTATTTCCTAAAAAATTCAATTTTATAAAAATAAGCTCTATGAGTTAGAATCTTTCGTGGATGAAAGGTTTATCCCTTTAGAATTAAAATTAGCTGAAACAAAATTGAGATAGTTAAAGCTGCAAAATAATTCGCTGGCGGAAAGATATTTCAAATTATCTGACCAAGTCTGCACGCATACTATATGCGCACAAAATAATCGTTTTTTCCTTCAATTATTTATTAACGAGTTAAATAATCTCTAAGTCTATTTAAAGAGTAATACGTTATTAATAACAAATTATATTAGTTTATTATGAAAAACTGGCAATAAAAAGTGTTCAAAAACATCCCTCATCTTTATTTCGTCCAGATTTGCTGTTTAAAAAAATGTATTTAATAAAATTAACAGTTATTGACAAATAACAACACAGACGCCACTTCAAATATCATTTAAACTTTGTTTCTCGTCCAATATTAAATAAAGAACAATTTCCCACGCTCTAGATTATATAAGCCATATTAGTCTATAAACTCGGCCGAGTAACTTGAGTGAATAAAAATGGCATGGGATTCATACACAACAAACATATCAGTGTGATTTTACAGAGAACTGGGTAGTTGACGCTAGCTCAGCTCAGCCAGCCGGTCGAAGAGATAGCATATGTGTAAGCTCGCCGTTACGGTGTACGTATTTATATTTAACTGGACCTTATTTAATAAATTCAAATCAAATGATTACGTATCATCAGAATAAAGAACGTAGACATATTATTTGGGATCAACGCGAAAATAACCGTAGTAATGAGGTTTTATTTGTTCGTTAAAAATAAATATGTCATCCTTGATTATACTTTATTTACGACAGAAAAAAATATTTTCAGCGCCTCTCTGCCAGCGGTTGGTTTGTGCCAGCTCATTAGTATTTCCGCGTGCGGAAAGATCCATACCGAGCTTCTTGAAAGGCCAAACGCCGATAACAAAACCTCAATCTCGGAAAATGCGTTACGGAGAAAGAAAGGCTTTTATCTTGCGGGATTTTTGCTGCATCGTCACACAAACGCAGCTGATAAAATGTCGAGCTACTCGCGGGAAAAAGTATGACACGTTTCATTTTTATCCAGCTTCCTTTAATGGAGAGATTACAGTAGAAAAAACTCGAAGACAAGCTTTTCCGAACCGTGAATCTGCGAATAAAAAAATCCGTTTCCTCAATACAGGAACCTCGATTTTATTTGCGAGCGATAGATAAAAAAGTTTTTTGGGCGGATTTTTTTTCGGTTCGGCAGGAGGATAAGAGAATTCGCTGTAATAAAGTACTCAAGGAGCAAACGGTTCCCTGAAGAAAGGTATCTTTTAGAAAACTGATGGCAGCAACTCTATCATAGCTTCCGAGAAAGAAATATCGCTGTTAGGACGCCGAAGAGCAGAGAAGTCGGTTTTTCTTTCGGGAATTGATGTAGAGGGCAAAGCTAGAAATTTTCCTATCCTAACTAGGATATGAAGGAAAACCAAGGAGTCCATTCTCAGAAAGAAACAAAACGGAGAACTTCCCTATGATGAATTATTATCCTTATTTTTTCATGACGCAATGTTTCACCGGGGAAAATGTGCAGAATCATGATATTCATATAATAGCATTTCGAAATTGGTGCGTTTGAAAGGATTCGCTAGAGAATTATTGAGCTCGTGTTATGGCAGAAACCAAACTCAAGAACAAGCACTTATGTACCAAAAATTGAAAAATAAGTACTTATCTTATGTTAGATATCTCCAGTAGCCAAACTTTGTTATGGCTATGGGAGGTACTTATTTTTTTCAATTTTTGATACTTGAGTGCTTATTCATGAATTTTAAATGACGTTGAAATTTTAAAATCCAAGCAACATAATTTTTATTTCTTAAATACCCAATTTAAAGTTAAAAATCCGAGTTTTTCAGGTAGGTTCAACGCAGGTTAATTGTCTAAAAAATTCCAGAAAAATCATTATTTATATTTCGTTGTTACGTGATGCTTCCCAGCGAAAAATAAAAAAAATATATATAAAATGGAAGGTATCGTTAAAAAGTTGATATTCCATAGGAAGCCATTTTACTCTCTCTCTCTCTCTCTCTCTCTCTCATTTCTACAGAATTTTATTATTTAAAATTTAAACCCATTCCTTGATATATTAGTCTCCGTATAATTATGCTATCTACGACAAAGTGTCCTTGATGATGGTTACATCTCAGCCCCAAATACGTACGTATTATTTCTTCATAAATTTTTTCTAAATATTGGCTCAAGAGACTTTTATTCTGATAAGTATATTTCCATTTCATCCAATATCTCAATTATTTCCTCTACGTGTCTAAGGGATATAAAATATCACAAAGGCAAAGCTTATAGGGTTCGAAGCAATGACGGTCCTTACGATAACCATCCGCTTCGAACTCTTAAACGAAGTCAACCATGCGCTTGCGTATTTTATGATCGGCAGCCTTATTTCCGGACAATTTGAATAAGTAATGAATTTCACTGGTTTATTCTACCCATAAAATACCCTCAAGCGGACGACTTCCATTTACGGGGAAGAATCGGCTAAGGATTTAAACCCTCCTTCCACTTTTTCCATTATTTTCGGGGAAATGAAAGCGGATATCGGAAATTCCATACCAAAATCTGTATTTCTCCCTCCTTTTCTTCGAGCAAAAAAAGTCCGAGTGAGGAAAAAATAGGGTAATAACAGTCAAGCGCTGTCGTCATCGTCCGATGCGGGTCGCCGCTTCAAATCCCGTCATCTTATTCGCGGATTCCCTTCGATTTGGCAAATATTATTGCAATCTTAATCGATTACAGCAGGGGGGAAATTTTTTCTGCCGTATTGGTGGCAGTGGATCCTTCGGTGGGCCGCATTGGAAATTGCCAATGCATCGTCAGACTGGATTAAAGTTAAATCGGAAGTTACTTAAAGATTCTTGGGCACCATATGAATGAAAATCAAATTAAAATTAGGTTTTGAGGTTAGCATTTCATTATTCAAAGTCATGATGGAATTCAATCTTAGAAGTACCTTAGAGAAAAGATCAAAAACAACATTGAAAAGAACTTATTTATTTGAACTGAGAAATATCTACTAAGGGATCGCAATTTCACGCTAGATATTTTGATGGGTTTTGATAGATAAAAAAATAATATTTGGTTGGTAAATTTAAAAAAAAAAACGAAAACAGCCTTGAAATCAATGAAGCACTGAGGGTGGGCAGCATAAAATTGCTTATTGGGCCGCAGGCTGGGCACCATTGGATTATAGAACCGAAGTACAGAAAAGTTCCACATGGTCTACCAAAGGAAAATCAAACAGACGAATGATAAAAATGGGTGGCGGGTGAGCGATAAATTGAAACCCTTCGCGAGGGTTTTTTGGAAAAAATCCAACCTGAAGAATACGATTTTTCAAAAAATTAATTCTTGGAGGCTGTCCCATGGTGCAACTCTTCCCTTCTCCTTCTACCACCTTCCTCACTCCTAACTTGGCCCACCCTCACGTCACAGGATCCATTTTCTGGGTCAGTCCACATTCACTTTCCGACTCAAACAGCCCGTAGATGCAGGGGGGGGGGCACCGGTAGAGATAGAGGGAGAGTTTGAGAGGGAGAGTTTAAGAGGGAGAGACGGAGGTTAGGTGAGGAGGCAGGAGGGAAAGAAGAGGCGAGAGGGAGAGGCCGGGGACGATTGTGAGAGAAAGGGAGGAAGAGGTGTAATGGATGGGTGCGGATGATAGAAAACGAGGAAGAGAGAGAGAGAAGCGAGAAATATGAATATATAATTTCCTTTTATCTGGAAGAGGATAAAAATGATAAGCTTCACATACTCATTAGGTATTCACGTTAATTGCTAATTAAAATGCGAACATAAAAGGAAACGATATTTACCCGGCTACATAAAAACATTAAAAACTTTTACTGTAAGATTGAGTGTGAAAATCACGCATGATCCAGGTCGTTCATATGAGTAAAACAGCGGCATGGTGATGTGAAATTTCTCTTCTAAACTAACTTAAAATAATTTTCTGAGTATCTAGGATAAAACTTTTAAAATATGCAAGTTGATTTTCATCACCCACTTAAGGTTGCCAATTTAATAGAAATAAATTTGATCACATTACGCGGAATATACTTTACAAAGAATGGCTATAATAATCAAAGAGGTTGATTAGCCAAAACTACACACACATACTGTACAAATATGGTGCATTACCACAAATTCAGCACGAATTACTTGAAAATCCATAGAAAAATTCGTGCACTATCCTGGAAAAAGACTTGAGGATAACTATTAAACGTTGACTTAAAAATGTTAGAAGAAAAAATACGGAGAAGATAGGGAAGAGAGTGAAAAAACAAAAGAGGGTAGGAAACAAGAGGAGGGAGAGCGTAAAAGAGAACAGATAAAAGGGAGGGGAGGAAGGGGGCGAAAGTAGAAAAAATAAGAGTAGCAGCAGTTATCCCCATTCCTCCCTCCATAACGCGGAGAGAGAGACTTTTAAAGAGACACTTCAACACTCGGCTCACGCGCGTAAAAATGGCCTGGGACAAGAGCCCGCGCCCATTACAATCCCGGCCGAGTATAAAAATAGGGGCGAATTTTGGATGCAATTGGATGCGGAGAGGTACGCGGAGGAACACGTCGGAGAACTGATGAGGACACCCTTTTCCATCTTCCCCAGTCCCATCCCCTTCCTCTCATCCTCCTCTTTCCTACCCTCCACACACACACACACACCAACCTCCACCCTCCTACCCCGTTATAATGCCGGCGCAGCATACAAACACACACGCACACACAAAAGAAAAAGGAGAAAATTATATTGATCCGCCGCACCAAGGGTCCTGGTAATTGGAAGTCGCGCCTCTCTCTCCCGCTCTGTCCGCCTCATTTCCTGTGAGTTCCTCTCTGCGGAGGAGGACGGGAGGGGTAAAGTCCTCCTCCCTCCCTCCTCTGACAAAACCTTTGCTTCAAGTGCTCCAGAACCTAACCTTCCCCTACTACGTTCCCTTTTACGCCCCTTTCCCTCTCTCTACCTCTCCCTCCTCCCCTCTCTACATCTTTTTCCTCTCCGACACCTCCCCGGCGTTGATTCTTTTCCACAATCCGCTCAGCATGAGATCACACCGTAGTGATTCGGAGTCGTTATGAATACGGTCTTAGTGCAGTAGAGAGAGAGAGAGAGGATTGTGGCACAGGCAGTCTATGAGATATCTATTTTTTCCAACTTAAAGCCACCCCTTCCCGACATCCCTCTCTCCCTCTTTCTTTCTCTTTCCTTCTTTCAAGCCATTTCTCTTTCCTCTCTCTCCCCCCTCTCTCTCTCTCGCCCAATTTCATTCTCTCTTCCTCCCTCCCTCTTTCTCCTACCCTATCTTCCCCCTCTCTTCCTCTTTCCCCCTCTTTCTTCCTCATTCTCTATCTTTTTGTCTCCTCTCTCCCATTGTCTCCTCCCTCTCTCTTTCCCGCCCCCTCTCTTATTCTCTCCTCCCTCTTTCTCCTAACCTATCTTACTTTCTCTTTCCCCTCTCTCTACTCCCCCCTCTTTCTCACTCATTCTCTCCTCTTTCTGCCTCCCTTTCTCTCTCATCCTCTCTTTCTCTCTCCCTTTCTGTCTCCTCTCTCCCTCTCTCTCCCCCTCTTCCTCTCTCTTCCTTTTCCTCTCTCTATTTCTCCCTCTCTTCCCCGCTCTCTCCTTTTCCTCTTTCACCAACCGCTTTCCTATCTCCCTCTCACTCCTCTCTCAACTTTCTTCCCTCTCCCTTTCGTCTCATTTCGTTCGCATTCGTTCAAAACCGTTGCTTCACTAAGCATCTTACATGAATAAACTCACGGTTCAGATCTCTTTTGATCCATTTTTCGCAATGGAGATCCAAATAAAATGTTTTTTTTCCCCTTTAGGCAGTAAATGAATTACGACTGTTCCCTCCGCAACTCTTGATCAGGCAGTCTTTCCATGCGTGTGGGTGAGAATAAATGGGGGTTAGAAGAAGCGAAAGGGGGGCTGTTCAGTCATTTATAGGGTAACAGTAAACAGGTTGCAGTTCGCGGTAAAATTTCATCTACTAGAGCGAAAATCAGAATCAGTAGTTAAGGAGAAAAGATTAAAACAAAATTTCCGATCGAGATTCTTTTTGATAAATTTCATTTCACACAGTTTTCAAATGAAAATTCTCCAAAACTCATTGTGTAGCACTATGATATTAATTTTTATATCAATAAATCGTTATTCCAGATATGTATTTATTAATCAGTATTTCAAAAAATTACTTCATATATAGCGATAACAGACACGCATACTCCACAAGTTATTATGGTCCTCATTTCGCATAATGCATACTAACGAAGGCAGCTTCATTCATGAAGGAAAGAAAAAGAGCAACAAATCAAAAACAAAAGAGATTCAAATAATGACGCAATGTGTTCGTAACTGTCATCTGAGTAGTACCTTGTCCACAGTCTTCAATAGGCAATACAAAACTTGAAATTTGCTAGAAATAAGAAGATTGGATGGACTGCGGAGTACTGTTAATATGGAAATTTCTCCTCAGCCTTATTTCTTTTTACATAAATAAGATGAGAAGAACAATAAATGCTGGAAAATCACTTTAACAGTTTATTTTGTTTACAAAACCTCTTCTAGTTCAACGTTAAAATCGCTTTATCTAAAGCTGATCAAATAACTATCACGCAGTAGGTATGTTATTATTTCGTTGATATTTACTATGAAAATGAAGAGCTATGTGAAAATGAATTAGCGAAATCAACCAATAGGTAGGTAGTATGACTGATCAATGAAATATATACCACAGAGAACGGCTACTTTGTAATAGCTATGATTTATTCTCTGTGGCTGTGGGAAACTCTGATATCATGTACGTGTGATACAATCATCAGACCAAATGACAATTGTGATTTAATGGAGTCAGTAAAAACAATATAAGGTTAGTATACTTTATTTCAAATATAAATTATTTCCTTTCACTCAACTATAATAATCCAAGAGGTTGATTAGCCAAAAATACACACAATACCTTTCACTCAACCTTATTATGGCTTTCCCAACAATTTGGAAAATAATGTTTAGATTTGTATTGCTGGAAAACTTAACGTTGAATTCAATCGCTTAGATTCTTTGGAGGGACTTTCAACCTTCCTCTACGATCCAATGAATCCGTCTTTCGAGTGCGCAACATTTTCACAGCGCTCTATGAGCATTTCTCGTTAAAGCGATCCTCCAAATCCTTCATCCCTCATCCTCAAAATTAAACGAAACCTTATTTCCCTTTCGGCTGGAGACATCCCCCATTTCCCCAGAAAGGGTTCCTTTTTTCCACAAAACTCCCGGATTAAAATCGCCGACGAATAAGGATTAAGCTTCATACTATCACGCATCGCGTTTCACCGCCAAAGCTAATGAATTTAACGCTCTCCTTCTCTCCCCCACTCCTATCTCTCCGAATTTCGTAGTTTTGCAACTGTCGCGAACTTTGGGGGAATTTTCTTCCGACCGCACTTCCTACTTCTACTCGTCCTCGTTTTCTCCCTTTCCCATACGTCTCTCGTGACTTTCTGCTTGTCTGCCCCATATCTCTCTCTCTCCCTCCGTCTTATCTCCCTCTTTAGTCTCTTCCTGCATCTCCCTCCGTTCCCCTTTATCCGGGAAAGTCCCTGCTGTTTCCTTCACGGCATAGCTTCTCCCCATTCACCCCCTTCTCAAAACACTCCCCGTTATCTCTTCCAGAACTGTCTTCCATTCTCTCTCCTCCCTCCCATACTCCCCCCCCCCTCTTCCTTGATTGTCCGCATTCTGATGGTTCACTTGTGAAGAGGCAGCGGTAGTCATCAGCGGGTGGTAATCACAAAATCAATCAGTCATTCCCTATCCTATAGGAGTGGAGGTGTTTGGATTTTGATGGGCCGAGCTAAGAGATCTCATCAACTTCCTCCCATTCCACTCCCTTACAAAACTCTGCTACCCGTCCCACTCCCGACTCCGCTCTATTCTTCACTCTATAAATATCCCTAAGTCTATTCCGAATAAATCGTGTTTTTTTCTTCCTGAAGAAACGTTGGGAAATATCTGGCGCGACGTTCTCTTTTTTTGTACTTTTTTCGATGTAGTTAAATGAGTCCTCGGAGCGGAAGCGGGTTTTCTTTTGTTTTTTTAGGGTTTTCATGTATTTCGATCTTCGTTCATCTCTTGATTCTCTCGGTTTAGTGGAGCGAATTCGGTGAAATATTTGGGATCGGGAATTTTGTTCGTGCAGGCAAATTTTCAAAAATATAAAAGCTAGTACAGTAGAGTCTCGATAATCCGACCTAAACGGAACCGAGGAGTGGTCGGATTACCGAAAATATCGGACTATACGGAAAAGAACGGAGCGAAACGAAACAAAAATCATCATTCTACAGTACAACTAACATAATAGAGTACTAAACTATTATTTGAAGTTAAAGTTATTGTTTAAAAAATTGAGTAATTGAGGTTTGTTTCCAGGCTTTGCTTCTCTTCCTTGCGGCAGGGTCGCGCCAGAGTCTCAATAATATGACATCAGTAGCAGTACAAAAGTGGTAGAACAGTAGGAGCTAGGTTTTTGAAAGTTCGTGGTTTTTTGGCCTTTCCAATAAGTACGAGTTTTAATTTGTGGTCACCAGTAACGTTAATACAGGCTAGAATCGTCACTACTTCTTTACTTCGTTTATACCCAGGAGCTGAAGCTTCAGCCCGAAAAGCTAAAGTTTTTGAAGGCAGCATTTTATAGTTCAAGTCTGTCTCATCGCTCACCTAACAATCCTTCGTTGTCAATGAGATAATGAAATTTCGCTTTAAATTTCAAAAATTCGTCCGAATTTTCCGATAATTTTTCGCCACAGATATTGAGCTGCCTATAGCTATGTCGGACTACGCGGAATGTCGGACAATCGAAGGTCGGATTATCGGGACTCTACTGTATCTTCGAAACGGAACTGACGTGTGACGATAAAACGTTATATGAGGTAAAAGCGAACCACGATGACCGATCGATACAGCTGATGAATAGATGCGCCCTTGGATTTTCTAATTGAATCGTTATCGTTATCATAACAATAAGACCTTATTGCTCCATTAGTTATGGATAGTTTGAAAATATTTCAGCAAGAGAGGAATAAGAACTACATAAAGTTTCCAGTGTGTGTGTGGTTGTGCGTATGCTTATGTGCTTATGGTGAAGGAGCCAGAGCCAAAATCATCTTTAAAAATAATTTGATTTATTATTTATTCCGAGTACCCGTTCAGTTTAGATGGGAATATCCATGATAATTTTTCGAACCAGAATTAAAGCTGAGCTTCAAATAATTTATTCATTTGATCATTTCATCTTAAATGTCTTGAATAATTACAACTGCAGTACTTATCAAATGAACTTCCGGTTTTCCAGAGAAAATTAGCAAAATAAATTAAATCAGTTATCTTGTTTTTACATACCTTCGCAACTAGAGCAAAGCTTGGGAACGATCCAAGTGATGACTTTTTGCTTTGTAACTTTCAGCGAATTTTATGTTGACGTTTTCGACTGATTATAGCAAATTAGCCAAAGCAGAAATTGGCGTATAAAACAGTCCATAATTCGTTATTAAAATCGCAAATGATTTAGGCAGTTATCGTATTATTTTATTTTTAAATAAGTATATCTGTAGGTATATGTGGGTAGATGTCCATGAAGGCCTTCATGTAATCATTCTTAACAAGTTAGTATCGAGATATGAAAAAGAGAATCGAACGCAAATAAAGAAAAATGAAAAGTATTTTCCTAGAATAAAACTTTATAAAATTATCTCAAAAATCTGAAATAATCTTAAGCTTTACTGTGGACATCTCTATCTCGCATAGAGTTTTCGCATATTATATCGTGAACTGAATCATTTTTACATAGACTCCGTAGATTTGTGGGCCTTTACAAGTTCGACACCATTTACATATAAAAAGGTACTTACACTTTTTCATAAAAAAGTAACGGCCATTTTTTTTAACCTGGCAGTGTAAATGTTAATTTTTCAAGGTAAAAATCAATTAGACCAATAACGTATGATTTTATGTTATAATACAATTAATTTCAATATAAATACTTTTAAGGACAGCTGTATGAATTTCTATAAAAATCTCGTCAAATATTTTGAGGCTAGTATCAATGGGATGGAGTAGCAACGAAATAATCACTGGGCGACAGAAAATGTATGTAGTAACATAAAATATTATACATATTGCAAAATGCCTTTTTCTGCCGAAGAAATGCTTTCCACAATCTCCGCGTGGACGTCTGCACTACTCATTTTATACTGGTTTCCTTCTATTCCTTTCGAATCCTACTCCCTTCTTACTAAACAATCTCATCCTTTTCCTCAATTATATATTCAATCACTCACGCGGCAAAAGAAAACATCCGATCAAAGTTCATCAGCGCGCCCAATCGCCAAATAGCGAAACTGCAGCAGCTCCTTCGCGAGATTTTTCACTCTATCGGAAAATTTATGGGTCGATCATTATTCCGTCGTCAACCATTTTCCCTTCATGTCCCATATAAGCTTCCGAAAAAAATTCCAATGAAATCTCCAGAGAGAAGGAATTTATTATTTTTTTGGATCATTGAACTTTCGTCGACAGATTGGAAAAAGGATGAAAAATGGCAGGAAAAGAGGAAGGGTCGCATATGTCACGGACACGTGCGGCCATGCATAGATAGGGAAAATGGAGTAAAATAATCAAAACGTTTAAAGTTTTGACGAGCGGAGATGTTTTCCCATGTTTTCGTCATTCTGAAAAATAATTTGTATTTCCTTTTTTAAAACAAATTCTCGGAAAAAAATCGAAAATATCGAACAATTTTGTAAACCGTGATGTATTGTAGGGTGTAAAATTTGGGATAGAATGACCGGCTGATATTTTTGCTAATCCTTCACGTACCATCTAATGCAGGTGTGGGCAACCTTTTCTACCCGGCGCGCCACATCGGTGATTGCGAATACTTCGGCGGACCGCATTGGAAGTTGCCAATGCTTCGGGGAGCCGGATTAAAGTTAAATCGCAAGCTATCTAGAGCAGCGGTTATCAACATTTTGCATCTCACGTCCCACCAATCTTTTTGTCAAAAAACCCCGGTTCCCACCATGATATCAACAAAAACCCCTTCTTTTCCAAGAAGTGGATTCTTATGTCAAATGCATTTTATTATTATCTTAATCATTTATGGAAAATTTTGAGGGTCTTAAATATTGCAATAGTTTGTTGATAAAAAGATTTATAATAATTATTTTCGAAACTTCGCCTCCGACCTAGACGACCTTCGCGACTCACCGGTAGAGAAACACTAACCTAGAGAAAATCAGGTCGAAATAAGGGTTTTAGGCTTGAAATTTTCAAAATGAAATGTTTTAATACGACAATTTTACCAAAATAGATTAATTTGTACGTTTAATTTTGCAGATCGACTTTTCACCGTAGCTTCCCGGGCCGCATATGGCCCAGCCCTGATCTTAAGTTTATAGGAAAATATGAGACATTCAAGGCACTGAACGCTTAATTCTCCGGCAGGAAATTTAGCTATCCTCAATACGTGGACTTACAATTATTGAACATTTGAGTGCTATGCCGCTATAAACTTAGTTCACACTTCATGCCAAAATTTTGCAGTTTTCACAAATAAGCGTCTCGGGCGGAAAATGACAGTGTTGTGGATAATATGCGGAAAATTACAATCTTGCCTGAACTGTTACAAAAACAACCATCGAAAGATATCTAGTAACAAAGTAGTCGAAATGCAGACGAACAGAAAGACATAAAAAGTGACATCACCAACATATTTTCAGTTTCAAATAAATGAAAACAAATATTACTAAATATTACTACATAAAATATAAACAGGAATAGGGAAGAACTTCATACATAAGGAAGATAGAAGAATTGAGTAACCTAAATATCAGTATACAAAAAAATCAGACTATGAAATCTTCATTTATTGCTGAAAAGTTAAATAATTCAGCAATCGTGCAGATGTAATGAATGCTTACCAAAAATGCGAGACGAAAAGAAAATGCCGCTATCGCAAAGTAATTACTCTTTCGTTCACATTGCCAATTTTGCTTCGGTCACAAGTGACTTTATTTTTCTCTTGGAGCCCATCTCAACCATTTTCCGGGGGTATTTCATGGCGGTGGATAAGAAAACCTCTTTCGGAACTAAGTCCAATACTTGAGAAGTAAGCTCTTTTTTCAATTCGCAAATTCCCTTTCGTGCAAATGGAAATATATTCTTGAGAACGAAGCCCGTCTTTACGCCTCACTTTCCTGACGGGCGACGCACAAAACATTTTATGGAAAGTTTTATGAAGAGTTAATTACGCGAATGCGTGCCAGCGCGCGATAAAAAAGTTATCGTTTCGTTTTTACGGCACTTCTGTCCCTTAAATCAACCGCCTCCGCGTCGAAACGTGATGTGAATACAACATTGTAGGCAAAACTAATTTTAGAAGAGTCCGAGTGTATCATTTTTCAAAATGATCTTTTAAGCAGACTTCGTTTCTAAACCCGGAGGTTACGAATGGAAAAAAACAGCGTCACGTAAAACAAACATCATTCAATGCCGTAAAATTTAGGGACCAAGGCGAGCATCTCATTGATATTTCGCTGTTTTCGACGGGCGCGAGAACACATGTGAATAAGCAAATGAAGATGGAGACGGCGTACTTACGAGACAGCATCTCGGAGACTCACGCGGAAAGTAATAATGGGATAATATAAATATTAAAATAGCAAAGATAATATATGAAGAACAGTTAGGGTTGACAGATACTAATGAGAAAGTTAGGATAGGTTTCTTTAAATGGATAGAGTAAAAAATTGGCAATGAAAACAGCCTGACCTATCCGATAACGTCTAACAATTGTTAGCAGGTGAAACTCGTACATAATTTTAAGGTGAAATATGCCGTCAGCTACTCTAGCAATAGCTAGTTTTCCTGCATTAGCTGAATGAGTGTAAGAGTAATGTACGAATTCTGTGGAATTTAGAAGTTAGCCAGAGGAAAGCTGGCTAATACCGACATTAGCCAAACAGACCTATCTACTAATATTCCAATGCACGAATAAGCATTTAAATATAAAAATTGAAATAAGTACTTTTCTCAGGTAAGGTTATGAAAAACCAGATGCACATTTCGGCTACAATGCGGCCGTCGTCGGTGGCAATCTCGATCTCGATAATTCTCTATTGAATATCCCAATACGCTAAAGATATGATCCTTACTTCGCAGTCACACCAATGAAAAAGAAATGTGGAGATTTGAATTTGGAATTTTTGGTAAGTTTCTTCTGCAATTCTCTCAAAGTATCAATAAAATAAATTTGTATACATGGGTTTAGCAGCTATTACTAAGCTTTTACTGTACAGTTAACGTGTCTTTCTTAGTAACTTATTTCCAATTTTCAACATAAGAAACAATATAAACAAGGCTCATCCGGCTAATGTCAACATAAGCCGTAAGTCATGTTCCTCTTTCCTCCCCATTCCCTTTAAACAAAGGAAATTGTCCCGCGAACAAATTAAACGATTAGTCCGCCAACGCACGCGGTAACCCATGCAAATCTCTGAACGCCAATCAATAAAGGGCGGAAACAGGCCGACGGAGCGGCTAATAAAACAAAATACGAGAGAAGGCACTCGGACAAAACATTTCCCCGGCAACGGGAAAATAAAAGAGTATTGAGCGACGACAATTCCGCCAACCTAGCCACGGATAAACGAAATTCAGCCCCTCATCCGCCAGACCCACTTTTTAACCTTAAAATATAATGAAATGTCGAAAATGCCTGACAGATCGCGAAAATCCGCTACGAATCTCTCTGCCTTGTATAACGATCCTTTGTTCACTCCTATCTCTAGTATCATTGTACTCCAAAAGTATCTGTCCCTTCCATCTCTATATTTTTCCCTCCCTCCCACTCTCTCTATCTCATTTACCTCATTTCCCTCACTCTCTCTTTCTTACTTTCTCTCTCCGTATCTTTTTCTCTCTCTTACTTTCCTCTCTTTCTACCTTCCTTTCTCACTCTTCATATCTCCCTCTCCGTCTCTTTTCCCCTTTCTCTTTCTGTCTCTCTAACCTTCTGATTAGTCACTTTTCCCATCAAATCTCTAATAATTTTGAGAATGTCGCTTTATTCAGAGTCATATCAGCTGTACAAAAACTTGTTATACTCGACGGAAATGTAGTTTCGAGATTACAGCAAAAGATTTCTCATTCATGAGCAATAAGGAATTTAATGCTAGAAAGCAAAAAAAAAAACAACTGACGATGCTTTGTCATAGTGAAATCTAGGATGTCGTAAAAATCCGTTAGATATAATTTTAAAGAATTTTGTTGTTTTATTTACTCTCTCATGCTCTAATTGCACACATGCATGCCTCGATCAATGAAGCTCGTATGGAATGTCGCCTATTTGAGTGATTGACTACGATTAAATTAATATTTCAGTACTGACAATTAATAGAGATGACATTAGAAAATAATTTTAATCTTCAAAACTAAATGTAACGGATGCTTTGAATATTGAAAGTATACAACAAATATTAAAACATTAGTAAATCAAGTAAAAATATTTAAATTGTTGTCTTAAAATACTCACTGCAGTAATTCTTTCGATTTGGCTGAATTAAAATTAAAACCCCTACTCGTCACTTTTCGTAAATACGTCTTGTGAATTTTGTTTCAGATTAAACATTTCAAGCGTAAAATGTGATATTTTACATCACTAATATTATAAAAAGTTTGTTTCCGAAGGTTTTACAAAAATCTCTAAATTTATGTCGTCCTAGAAACTAAAAGCCTCTAAATCTCGCTAAATTGACTATATTATTCTATTCCTACAGCACTCACTTCTACGCCAAGTATTCCACTGTTACCCGCTGTTTTTTCTCAAATCTTATACGTAATTTTACAACTAAATCTTTCATTGCACAGATTTTCCCAAACTTTTAACCATCTCTCTCTCTTTTCTACTCCTACGCTTATTAATTCCATCCCGTCTCTACAACCCTCTATCATACGCTATCCGCTTCTATATATTTCACTCCTGCGCATGCCATAAAACTCCTGATCCACCAATATTCACTTTCTCCATTCTAATCTTTCATAACTAGTTCACCAATCTCTCTTTGTTTCCCTCCTATTAGTATAATCCCTTTTAACGCTATTTCCACAGATTTTCCATTTCTCTCCTCTCCTTCCCACTTTTCTCTCCTCTCTTTCATCTACCTCTACCCATAATTACCACCGCGTTTTCCTTTAGCCCATTTCTCATCTCCCATACCCTACTCTTCCCCTACTTTTCCCATTCTGCTCCTATTCCCTCTCTCCAATTCTTCACTCAACTCCTTCCCTTTCAAAAAATACTCCTCCATCAAAACGCTTGAACCAATCAACTCTCTGGCAATCTGGGACGAGGATTCCTCAGGCAGCAGCCGCCGCCGAAATAATTCACCCTTCCAATAAAAAAGTTGCGTTCGCCCGTTCAAAAATCATCGATCTCTCGAAATAACACCTCTTCAGACTAAACCCCTTCGGGGTATCGATAAGGCGTTGCTAGAGAAGAAAAAAATCACGTAAAGAGACGATTATTTGGGTGGATTCCGTGCTTTTAACAAAACGTCGACGAAGTGTCCCGCCCCCTTTTAACGCTCGTAACGACTATAACTCATCCACGAAAAAAGAAGTGAGGGAAGAATTGCAGAACAAATCACATAAGGCCATTTTATCTTATTTCGCAAAAACCGTTGTAAATAAATATCAATATGCCCTGCCAAAATGCAGCAAAACACTTAAGAACAAAAAGTTCGATGTCTAAAAAATATACTCCCGCAGAATCGAACCGTGGTACTTCAGTTTTGAAAACCGATGCCCTATCCATTAGACCAGGGGTTATAAAGTTTTTCAGTGTGGCGAGTACCATTTTGTATCCTAGAACAGTGATTCCCAACCTGTGGGCCGCTGCCCCCCGGGGGAGGGGAAGCGAGGTTATTTCTAGAAATCGGCAAATTCACATAACTTTGCAGCAAGTCTCTTTCTCCAATCGGCGCTTGGTTTCCTGTTATTTCCGCCGCTGAGAACCAGGCATCTTCGAATTTGGTGCGGCCAAGCAGGAGCTTGTTTCTCTCCGCGCCTCGCTAGATTACCGTAGAGCGGAGGTTCTCAAAGTGAGAGGCGCGACGGGTTGCCAGGAGAGACACGAGATTTGTCTAATCAGTGTTTCTTAACCTGTGGTCCGCGAGCATTTGTCGGGTGGTCCGCATCAATTGATTAGAGATCAATATACTAAAACTGAAAATAATTCCCGAGTATTCTGAGAAAGCTTTTTTAGCAATGTACCAATTATATTTATTATTTTAATGATATTTTAAGGATCTACAGATATTTGGTGGTCCGCGGAAAACTTGCTTCACTGAAAGTTGTCTGTGGCGTCGGAAAGGTTAAGACCACTAGTCTAGATCTTTTTAAATAATTTTTATTTAGTTATGTTATTTTGGAAAAAATGTTTTATTATATGAAATTATTATGAATTGTTTTCAATTTCTTAAGTTGTTTTACATTTCAACACAATCGGATTCAAATTTGTTCTTTTAGGATCGAGTCTTCTCGGAAAAATTCGATAAACCATTATTTTCACGCAATCATTTTAAAATTCCAATCTTCGATATTAGTTCGTCAAACCGCCGAAACAGTCACTTCTATCACTACTATGGCCGATCAGCTGTTTGCATGCGGCACTTGGCTGCTTTGTTACGCTCTAAACCTGCCCACAGGGCCTCGCCGGCCTATCGGTGCAAGGGGTGCGGCGGTGATATATGAGGAGCCCCTCTCCTCCATCTTTCTGCCCAGGGCATCGAACCGGAACCGAACCGAAAACCTTAACCGAAAAAAACGATATTCTACCCGGAGCGAAATCAAACTAGAACCGATAAAAATATTATTTCTGAACCCGAACCGAAACCCAAAACCGTTATTTATTTTGTTCCGTTTTTCGGTTCGCAACCACTGTGAACGAAAGAATTTATTTCTTTTACTTTAGAGTGAATTTTTTTTAAATTCTCACGTTTCACTACCGGATAAAGCAAACGTTCGTTCTGAGTACCCAGAACTATCTGATGAGGCTGTGAAGTATTTGATGACTTTTCCCACAACATATGTTTGTGAAAGTGGATGTTCTGCGCTTGTTGCGCTGAAATCGAAGCACAGAAACAAGCTGGATGTGGAACCAGATTTAAGGTTGAAACTGTCACCGCTTCAACCAGACATTCAAACTCGGACATCTACGAAACAGCACCAGTCATCTCATTGAGTGACTATATATCTATGTATTTAATTGTAATATAGGTATATTGTGTATAGTAGTATTATGTTATTAGGTACTATTCTTTAAATTTATGTATTTTTTGACGAATAAAATGTGAATTTATGTACAACGGCTACTGAGTTTATCAGTTTCTTTTTTGTTATTATATATTTTCATAACTACTGAAGCACGTGGGGGGCCACGAAATATTTTGAAGTTAAGAAGGGGGCCTTATACTAAAAAAGATTGGAAACCACTGTCATAGAACGTGTTGTATCGTAGAATATCAAGCGGCACCACTGTATTTTTTTAAAAGTAATGATCAGAAATAAAATCAAGCGTCAAAGTTACTCTTTATGTCTTTAAATACGTTTACAAAGTAAGCAACCGAACAAATTAAATGAGTGATGCTAGAAAACACCATTTTGAGCATCGCAGAGGATCACAGACTGCCGAAGAGTCCCGCGGTATTCGCGAGCACCAGATTGGGAGCTCCTGTATTAGCTCGTTTCATCCATTGATACTTCCCCGCAAAAAATCACCTTTTCTTTCTATAGCATGAATTCGTTTCGAGTTATTAGCAAAGTTCTGCTGTAGAAACCGATTACTCCTCAGCAGTTTAATCTAGATCCACCAAATTTTTACCACGCTTAACTCTTATATAAATCTTGAAAATTTGACTTATCCAGGTTGCAGGTTTCCAGAGATATCGCCACACAGACGGACGGATAGACAAACCGAACACACGACTATTTTAAAAGGAAAAAAGGGCTACAAACTTTGAGTCTCGAGCACGAAAGAAGACATTATAATTTTTTTTAAAGCCACCGCGACGATTCTGGGATACGTGGATCTTTTTCCGGCCAAAAAAGAGCGAGATGGACCGTCGATCTTTTTTTTCCACCCAAAGAAAACGAGGAAAGAGCGCGGTTTGGAGTAGAAGAGAGCTTTTACTTAACTCGGAGCAACAAACCGCCTTTGTTTCCCCCGCTACTAGACGTCCTTCGAAGAATGGTGCCGGGAACTGATGGACCGCGGTGGAGTGAAAAAAAATACAAATCTTGGGAGGTTTGTTTGGACTCGCCGCTAGAGATCGCTCCAGTCCCACGTAGTTTTGGCGCGTGTTGTACATCGTCTGCTGCCGATTTATAACGGTCTCTTTCGCGAGGCGCGACGTGGGATGAGGCATAGTGGGGAAGACTTTGTTTACCTCTGCGTCGAAGCGCTCTCGTCTCTCTCCCTGTTTACGCCTTCGCGAGCGGCATAAATTCACATCAAAAGAAGGAGACGACGTCGCATAGCTTTCGCCGCGAGCATTAAATGCGGATTTTGGATACAGGTTGTATTTTTTTAAGAAAGCATTGATTTATGGCCGCGTTTGCGTGGGAGTTGTTTTTTTACCAAGGTACGGGGAACCAGCATTGCCTTTTTCGTTTTTCACCGATTTTTTTTAAACTACGCAGCGGTTTATTATTCTGACTAGCCTATTAGAATGTGAATAAATCGTCAATCTGATCGTGTAATTTATCGGGAACCTGTGATACGAAACAATATTTTTCACCTATCTGCGAAACATTTCCCCATAGGAAGTGATCGGTTGATATATTAGACCTTTATTCAGCGTGGAAAATTCGTTTCTTTTTTATATACTTTTCTCCAATACAGTATTTTCCCAACACCAATAATTGATTATTCAAGTCCTGAAGACTTCAGAAGTATAACTTTTGGTCGTGAGTTTAAAATCATCAGAACAATCCGTTTTTGAAAAGGACGTGAAAGGTAATTTTCTGTTAAAATGCCGTTAACCTTATGCAATTGCCGTAAGTAATTTCACCGCGATTATCCCTATATCCCAAGATGCTTATGAATTGCAGCATAATTTTTCAAAAAAAAATATTTATAATCTTCGTGTGTTGTGTTTTAATTAAATACTTCAAATTATTGCTGGCGAATTTAACACTGTGAACACTAGTTTTAAGTATACCAAACATTCGTGCGTCCAAACATGACCCGCATCAATTTACCCTAAATTATTATGAGATCTGCTGTATATTGAGACAGTCTGGGCTGCCATTGAGGTATGAGACTGCAGAGGCGGGTTCTGGGAAGTATTGCAAATTTCTAGGGCTCGTTAAGGGAAATGACCCAGACAGTGGGCCGATAAATTTTCAACCAATATGGAAGGAAACTTCTCTAATACCGAAATAAACCTCAGAAACCTAAGTACATAAGTTGGAATCGAAATTTACAAGATCTGATATTAGTGAAAAAGAGCGATTTGAGTGATTATATTGGTATATATTACATACTTTTGATTTGTTTTAGTGTTAAATTTTGAATGTGAACTAGGTAGTGGAACATCATCTCGTTCCTTTTTCTTTGAATCCTAACCGTTTCAGTTGCTAATTTTTAAAACACTAATTATTAATAGAAAGTATTTAGTTTTGTTTATATTTATTCATCTATATCAAATGGAGCTCACTCTTAAACTAAGCAAAAACTATCAAAACGTCGCAATCATCCAGTGCTCCTTTGACCTCATTTCGGCATGAGTATCTTCAGTTGGGAATCTCCAGTAAATCTTCTCTCTCGGCGCAAAGCATCGTCCTTTTCTCCTATTATCGTTAATGCATGCCATGTCTTATCCAGGCGTAGGCAAGACAATAGATCATATTTCAAGCAGAGCAGAATACAAAAACCGTGTTAATTTCCACTACTTCGCGTCATTGATTATGAACCGCCGGAACGCGGTTAACCGAATTCTGACGTTTTCGAAGCTCGTTTTAAATTTTAAAAAATATTAAGATACGTTTTGAAAATTGTTAAACCGACTCATAATAATAATATTACTTCACATTTATATGGTTATATTTATTTGCAATGCTCGCTGGTAAATAGTCCAGAAAGCGCAAAGTACATTAGGCAATTTTTTTATGACTTCTAGATTCACTCGCAGATTGAATTTCTTGTTTTTCATGTGTCCGTAAAAAGCTACCAAACACAATTGAAAGAATAGTGATGGCAAAAACGCTCATGCAACCGGCATGAGTCGAAACCTCGACCTGAGCATTTGAGGCTAAAAACACATTCCTACCATGCCAATGTATTCGAATAACTTATTTTTAAAGCTGACCAAAAAAATATTGGCAGATGAAGTCTAGGATTTTCTATTAACTCTACCAAAACATTTTTCAATATTAACCTCACGTGTAAGAATATAATTTCGGTTATAATTATTTTAAGCATTTTCGAGTTCCACACTTAAAGAATGATGAATCCAAACAACATCGGAAAAACGTATATTTCTTAACTACACACTTGCGAAGCTACTCGTACTTCGGGAGTGATGACGTCAACCTCGAACAAATAAATTCGATAATTCTCGTCTTTTAAATTACTTGCGCAAATATTAGGCCGAAATACGTTTTATGCATGACTTCGAGAATTGTTAAATCCTTTGTTATCTGCCAGTATTAGTGCTTTTCACCGAAGCTGCCCAAACTTAGGTGTGGCCTCATATATATGAACAAATAAACCCCATGTCTTAAATATTTGAAACGTACTTAAAATCCCGCCAACATATGCCAAAGCTTTTTTTAAACCAACGGTGACCTTCGATGAATAAGCGCGATTTTAATCGGAGATGCTGGAAATTTATAACGAGGAGACGTGATTCAAGAGCGATAAAATCCCTACCATTCCTGCATTATAAAAAAGTCGATTTGAATACTTCCTTTAATATACTTTATAAATTCATTGAGAAATCAAAATTTATAGAAAAATCATTTTCGGCGGAATATTTCGTGGAACATTTAGGCAATGCCAGTGGAACACCGGTTGAAAAACACTGGTCTACAGGCTGCGTGATTCTCCTAAATTATTTATATGAAACTAAATGCGTAAACTAAACTTTGAAACGATTTTTGCGAAAAACAAAGGTTTTACTCTGGAATTCCATACTTGAAACGCCGTTCTAAATTGTCAGATTTTGGATTTTTGACTGTTTTATTTTTTAACTTTCATAAATTTACGATTTCGTAAAACCTTGTGAGGAGAGGGTTCGACGGCGCCTCCTAAATCGTTGACGATATGTAAATTTTCAAATAAATAAGTTCCCTGCAAAAGAAAGAAGAAATTCCATATTTTTGTATTTTCTCCTGCATCTTTCGCCTACTACAACTTTTACCTCGGTTTTAGTAAAAAACGAAAATTTGGCTACATCCGATCAGGATTAAATTGCTGCGCGTGAGATGTTTTTCTTAGATTCATCTATGTATTCTATTCATGCCTTATATTTTCATTTCAGCATGCGTATATTATGAGCATATTAAGGCACCCTAAACAGCTTTCAAGAAAAACTGAAACTCTTATCTAATAATAATAATGCTGACGCTCTACTACACCGCTGGAAAATAAACGAATGCATCCAACGATCCGCGGAGCTTCACTAACAATAGCCTAGGGAAGAGGAGGGGGACTACCGCAGCTATCCCTCCTCTCCGGCAAAAACCCACTCTTTAATAATCTCTTCCACCCTCTTACCCCTCCTACTCGTTCAAAAGCCTCCCAAGCCGCCTCTTGTCCTCTCTCTCTCTCTCTCCATCCTCCCACACTTTAAAGACTTTATTTTTAACCCCACCACAGCCGCCTTAAAGACCAGCGGGAGATACGGAAGGCCCACTTCCGGAAGGTCCTTCACAACGAGTTCCCTCACACCCTCCCTTTCCCTTCGTCCTCCCTATCTCTCTTTAAGATAACGCAGGTCGACAGCGCAAAGCCATGAAGTACCCCGACGGACCGACTCCATCAACAAACAAGTCGGCCGAAATAACTCCCCGTTTTTAACGGCTAGCCGGTCGATTTCCCTTAAGTAGACAATGCATAGGACTCCCCCACTTCGACCTGCGGACGCTACGCGAAAGACGCCTGGGGGCAATTACGAAAAAAATGAAAGCCCGACGCGAAGAAGGTAATTCCCCGCCACCTGTTCCGAACTCCAGCTCGTAAAGCGAAAATTGAGACGATTGGAGGAAGAATGCCGCTCTTTCCCTTTTTCGGAACATCGACGTCAGACGGAAAGCAATTACGTAGGTTTTTTCCTGAAAGTCTCGAAAACTGAACGGAAATTTGCTTTCGGTTATTTTTTTCGATTAAAATAACAGGTTCTTTAACTCAGCCTCATTATAAATAAATATAAGAACTTATTTCATCATTTATATGATTTAGACTATAAAGACATTTTTTAAAGAACGACATGTTAAGGTTCATTTTAACAGACACTTTATCGCATTTTGAATGTTTATTATTTTAGCTTATATCTCTTCTAGTAACTAGTTCATTCGATCATATATAGCCAATTTTGTTTTATTATCATTCGCGAATACTACTGATAATAATAATTGATAAAATACAAACTAAAACAATAAATAACTAAAATGTTTCGATGCTTATGTTAAAATGACATATATGCGTCTTGTATATGATCTTTAAATTTAATATTAAACTTCATGGGCAAGAAACAGACACTGCTGAAGCTTATGCATGATATGACCATCATTTTCATTGATATCTTCATACAATATTTACGCAGAGGAATGGCAGCTTGAATTTAATGTTGAGAAACTTTTCCCATAATTCTTTTATGCGATCGGGTAGTTTCGTTATGTTGCAAAATGGCTGCCGGCGACCCTTTTATCACACCTTTTCATGAAGTCATTCAAGAGAAAATAATCGAGTGTACTGAGGTGCGAAGAATTTGGTGGCAATTCACAGACTTTATTGGTACGTACTTCTGCCAAAATTCTTGAGTAACTTTTGCTTGATGGAAAGACGCACTATCTTGCACTACACTGTAAGGATACAAAATAATGCATTTTTGGAGAAGCTAGTGAGCTGTACATAACAAACAGCGTTCACATTAGCATCTTAGATATTAAGGATACACGGTTTTTTCCTCTTCCATGATACCTCTCCTCTTCGATGATAATTTTCTCCAGTTTAAATTCATTCTGCTTTTCTTACAATTAGAATTTGTAATGAGGATCCCTCCCCTTCCTGGAAACATTATCTAGACAGTATATGTGACAAAGTGAACGGAATCTGAACAGCCGTCTGTTCTTAGAGACTTCAGAAAGACACGATGCTTTCAGATGTCGATACAATTGTATTCCTTTAGATTTAACCATTCGCTACCCTGTACGTTTATATAATGCTGACTGCCGTGCCACTCTTCTCTGTGAAAAGTGAAGACCTGGACAGTCTTCCAAGGATAAGGATAATTCTTCAACTTTCAATAGCCACAGTTCTGACTGATCGCTATCAGCAACTACAACCACTTCGTTGGCTAGTAATAGAACCCGTTGTTTCGAGAAGCTAAAAATTCTAGGTTGCACTTTGCTAATGGTCCAATGATTTCCTAAAAATTCAGTAGCCAGGCATTCCCTGCATTCTATTGAAAACAACTGAGACAATGTTGAAGCTACGAGCGAAGATGAACGGCTTTTAAGCGTCTGAAACTTTCTTCTTAACTATATCACATGAATAAAACTTTTATAGAATTTAATTCATATATTTCTATTTAGCTGTAAGATTTTCGAATCTCTACCTATCATATTAACAGAACAGCGACTCTTCGAATATGACGCGTTTTTTCCCGCGCCGACCGATGTATACATGCAACGCAGCTGAAACTTGAATTAAAAAATATGAAGGAGTCATTCATTCATTCATTCATTAGGATTACCACGAAGATTGTTTTCGTTAACAACAATTAAACAAGATTGGAAAGGTGTACTACATGTGACTCCATGTCGGAGTACACTGGAGTACACAGAGTTTCCAAATGCGTTCTTTGAGATTTCCCAATGTTCTCAATATTTTTCGCTCAGATGAGAATTTAACGAGAAGCAAGCGAGAGACGTTGTAAAATGCATGTAGGTATTCATATAAAGTAGTGATTATTGTCCGATTTTAACCAAAATTGGAAACAGTCGACCAATTTTAGCAAAACTCCCCAATACCAAATTTCATCTAAATACGTCCAGCGGTTCCCGAGTTGAAACAAAGGAACATTGTAAGTCTTCATGTAAATTGGTCATCATTGTTATCCGATTTTGACCAAAATTGAAATCGGTCGACCAATTTTAGCCAAACTCCCCAATACCAAATTTCACCATAATAAGTCCAGCGGTTTTTGAGTTTTAACATGCGGACTTAAGGACGGAAACGACCTCCCCTATATGCGTTCACTTCGTGCAAAGGACGCATAAATACACGGGAAACGTCATCTAAGTTCAAATTGAATTATGACTTTCTCGTTATATTTTCTTGAAATCGGCTACTCCTTCGATAAAAATGTACTAAACAAAACATATGTTATTTGATTAGTTCTACAAATTAAGTTTTAAGATTTTTTGTTGTGATATTTTACGAGATACAAGGAAAAGTTCATTTTTTGTCACCAGTAAAGTGGCACTGCCGATTAGGCTACGTGAATCATTAATAATACCAAATTTCATGAATATTCGCCCAGTAGTTGGGGAGATGAAACATGCGGACGGATGGACACGACCTGACCATAAGACCTTCTTTTTTTACTTTTTGTAAATAACGCCTAAAAATTGGTTACACATTTAGGTCACAAAGTAGCCTTCATCAGGGGTTATTAGTAGTAGATGGCAGATACCAGAAATTAAAATAACTTTTGAGAGCTAATTTATCTATCTAATATATAAAAGAGAATGCTTGTGCGATAATAACTTGGACACCATATGAGCCGTCGAATTTAAAAGTTTCATGGGCCATGCTACGGGCCAAGGGAAGGTTTTAGTCTAGGTTTCCAGACCGTGGGGTCTCTCATACCCCGTGGGGTCAACGAAATACTATTTCCATAAGAATGCATGGGAGAAACCCCAAAATGCCATGCAGCCCTTCGCTAATGTGGATATAAATATACCTAAATGTTAACTTACGATCACGAGAAATGGCTTATGACGGAATATTTTAATTCTGTACATGTTTTGTCATATTGCATGTAAAATCGCCCTAAATTATCCTTTAAGCGCAAAATTTATAAAAATTTTCCAGGCGGCAACAAACTTTAAATTTCTCAATTGTTGTACTCTTCAAAAAGAGACAGCCACGTAAACATAAATGCAAGGAAAATCCACGCCTCGGTGCACCGTAGAGGAAGAATAGCCAACGCCAAGATAAAGGGTACAGATGTATTAAATATAGTCTATGAATACTTTTATAGTGAGCCAAACGATTTTTAAGGAATATTAGAACGTTGTTATCCTTTACCATTGAAACATTGTAAGATTTCTCGCAACATAAATCGATACATCTACTTACATTTTTTCGGTAACCAAGATGTTTATTGTTTACGTTTTGGCTAATAGTATTGACATAATCCACATAATTTTATTGCTGCTTTAAAGGCTTCGGTGCATCTATTCATGTGAATATTAAGTAAGACGTTAATGCGTAATCGTACATTAATGGTAAAACTTGACAATACAATAGATAAAATAGTAAATGTTAATGTAAACATCGCTTGCGTAATTAATGAATGGGGAACGTTTGGTAAAGTTTGGAAATTATACCAATTATGCTTATTAGATTATAATAACACTTTCCGTGTCATGCCATCACACTTTATGTCGCCAAATTCGATTTCAAAGTCCGGGATCTCATTTTGTTTCGTAGGTTTAACTTTCAAGTATTCACGTGACAAATTAGACCCACAAAATCAGCCTTTGCATGCGATAACGCATGGTTAAGCTAAATTTGAATATATCTTCAAATATGTATCCAACGGTTTCAATTCCTGCCCAATTTTTTGATGTTTTTGATATTCATGACCACATAATATGATGCAGTTTCTTCTACTGGAAATCAATTCGAGTGAAATAAGTATATTTTAAAAATTATTCCATCGATTGTTTATGATTATTTGATAAAAATTTGTCGATGAAGGATGCGGGACAAATTTATTTATTTTGGCAAAAGATGGAAAGACAAGAAATATTGCATTCAATATAAATTAACCTGGTTTCATTACTTGGTTTTATTCTCAAATCTTACTCATTATTTTTTGTCTTGATTTAAACATCCGAGCAACGCCGGATAATTTCAGCTAGTTTATTCTAAATTTACCTAATCTGTGTTTACATGATACCTTGCAGTCTAAAGACTGCACTGCACTCGTACCGAGTGATGAACAAGATCTTTCTATTGTATTCGTGAAAAATGTTATCAAGCATTCAACTTTCTTGTATCTAATTGTGACCCCACTGTTCCATCTTCTAATCTGGACCTTAACAATTGGCTAAGAAGATAAGAATTACTTGCTTAAAGTTTAACAAGTCTACGCCTCGGAGAAATCTTCATCTTTTTTATAGTTTTCCCACAATTTTTTCAATAGGTTCTCGCAAAACATCCTGATTTAGCTAGTCAATGAAATAAAATCGGAGGTGATAGGCCAAACTGTATACAATTATTCTCTTCCAAAAATATATAAAAGACTCGAATTTCTTCTCAGAATTTGACATTTACTTTTAATTCATTTTTTTCTATTTCCTCCTTGCATTTCCCCTCATTTATATCTATACTTTTCACGATAAATTAAAAGTATCCATACTACTTTTAGAAGCAAACTCGCATCAATTATTCCCCGAAATATTTGTCTATCGACTGCTTGGAATGATCGTACGAGTTCTGAGAACATACATCTAAAATCAGCGCCGGATCCAGAAATTTCTCAATCCTTTCTCTTGAATCCACTACTACCGGCTACCATTTAATAGGGTAATTTCTGCCCTTGCCAGAATATTTCTATCCGTTGACCTACGGAATTAAACTGTGGCGCATAATCAAGGAATTTTGCGCGGAATGTGTTTAAGTATGCGTCCAGTTGAGGACAATGGAGACTACGGCGAAATTGATGATAAATGAGAATTTAATTCCTTAACCGTAAAGTTTACGGTTAAGGAGTTAAATTCTCATTTATCGACAATGGAGACACCCAAGAGGGGAGGGGAAGCGATCTCTCCCCCCCCCCCCCCCAACACTCTGAATCCGCCAGTGCCTATAAACCTTTTATAGAATTAAGAGTATTGGGCTCGAGCATCTGCCAAAAATTATTTTTTACGGGCAGAGGAATGCGCCTTCTCAAAACTCCAAGTTCTCAATCTCCATCATCCCTTTTCTTTTTTTTCTAGTTGAAGGAGGACGGTCAGTCCGGAATCCATCCAACGGACACAAGGAAGGAATCTGTAGTCCACGCGACCGGAAATGACGTGTCGCAAGCCACCGTTGTCACGATCAACCCTACATCGACGGCCACGACCCAAGGAGCGTCTAACAGGGTGTCTTCTTGGCACATATCACAGGTCAGTAGCCACGAGATAAGGGAAGTGTTCGACATGAAGCCGCCAAGACAAATAGAGGATAAAATATTAAGCGACGTAGACTTCCGACGTTTTTAGGGCGCAATATCATTCATTCATGCACCAGTTAAATTTTAAAATGAGACTCTCGCTCGACGGTTGGAATTTTTTCAACTCCAGACTATTGTTTCGAAAATCATAGCATGATCCTATATTGTTCGTGAATTTCCGTATAGAATATCAATCGATCATTTTCAAAATATTGATTGAAGTTTTCAGGCATAAAATTGAAAATTTCGAAAAATGGTAATTCAGAATTCACTTTGTTTAGTTTCAGAATGTTTTACCGGTTTGCGGATAGAAATTATTTCGGATGTACCGTGACAGTTCAATTAGAAAATAAGTAAGTTTATTGGCTTCAAAATGTTATTGATAATGTCAATTTCTAGTGCTTTTTAAAATTTTTATTCGAGGAGAAAAGGATTTCCTAAGGAACTTGCGACCTTGTTTCATAAAATAACCTAGTAAAATAATATATCTTTAAAAGGTAAAATTAGCTCACTAATGCCAATATTAATACTTAATTGTGCTTCAATTGAAGCAGAAGTACAGAAGTAAGCCCTTTTCAAATTTATGTTATTTTAAATGACAAAATTCTCTTCCGCCAGAGATGAAGAATTACTGCGCGATTGGAAGTGCTATAATAAAACTTCTCTTTAGAACACTTTTCCATTATTTACAGAACAGTAAACATTTTCATATATGCTGCCTCCTAATTAATGAAGAGGTGAGAGCAAATTCAAATCCTCCAGCGAGAATGGTTCATAGCGTTAATCTTTGATTGTGCATTAATTTTTCCTCGATACAAATACCGGTATATATATACATTTTATATGTTAACTAAAAATTCATTCGGAATTTTTTTTTAATTTTCACTATGGTCGCATGTTATAGGTGTTAGCAGCCTTGGCAGTATCCTTGGGACCGTTTTCCGCAGGACTGGGAAAAGGCTACAGTTCGCCGGCCTTAGCATCCTTACAAGATCAATCGGCAGGCTTGCATGGAAGAGGCGTGGTCCCTCACTTTTGGGACCTGTGTCCTGACGGTCAAGGGAGCGGAGGAAACAGTCAGTGGAAGGGGAACGCCGGAGCAATACCAGGTAGCTTTACTGACGGTCATGGGTCGGAACGCACTTCTGAAATTTTACGATAAATGTCTACAAAACGTTTAACGGGTTGGAACGGATCTTTCTTTTTTTGATCGGACGGCTGAAAAGGTTTTACTGGATAATGTTTTCACGGATGAGAACGACGTCCGGCCAGACTGCTTACATGCGTGACATCTTTAGACCGAGAATAGTACTAACATTATCCCGTGAGCGTCCAAAACGCTCATAAATCGTTCCGGAAATAACTCGCGTTCTCACTTGATATCCGATGCCTGGTTTTTCGATTTTATTTAATGGATGGCGATCGCGGATCTTTTTTATCTGGAACGAAAATTCTAATGATGTTTATCTTTCGGGAGAGAGTCGATAACCTGTTGACATTCGTTCTCCATTGCAGCATCGATCAGGAATTAAATCGTGCGTCTTCGGAAACGGCGGAATAATAAATTCGAATATACTCTTTGCATATTTAAAGCATACATGATTAATTATATTCAACAATTGTAGTGAAAAAATTAAAATAAAGACGTATATGTTAAAACTTTATCTTTTGCAGATTTTATTTTCGAGATGAGTCAACCGAGCGAAGAATTTTTAATACTACTGTCGAATTTGTATCCAATAGTTGCTTTGATACATTCTTTTATCTGATCTCCATTTCGTAAAATAAATGCTTTGGGTAAAAATTTGTTTTTAATAGTATAAATGATCGATACGAAGAAATTTTACCTCAATTTCATGCGGTTTCTTCAATTAATTTATGCTACTGGCGTTACCTAGATCATCATCGCTGGATGACTTTGTGTTATAATTTCATTCGAAGATAACGGTTTGATAAGAAAGAAAACACCCATTACCGTTCAAAATCAACAAAATTACTACTGCCAAATATTTCACTTCTTCACTCAAACCAATAAACGAATTTGTATTACACAGTCGTTTTCTGCCTATAGGAGTTTGCGATGCAATTTAATTATTCTCGGGTGGTATTCCTTAAACTCGATCGTTGGAATTATGACGAAAGCAACCGCGATGGGCGAAATACGCATTTTGTTTTTTTTTAACCCCATTACATATGCCTATCTGTTATGCCTCCATAATCAATTGGATCCCATACTGATAGTATATTTTGTGACCGTAACGAAAACGTGAAAGGAAATCAAACAGGCATAAGTAACCCTCACTGTTTTCGCGAAATACGATAAACTCGCGCCTTGCAGAAAAGGGCGTTTTTTTAGTCCAACAGTTTCTCGCGCTATACATAACTCCTATCCGGCTTGAAATCACCGTGTCAAATAAACGACCAAATCACTATCGCAGAATAAGTGAGATGGAGGATAACTGTAGGCATCCTATCCAGGATTTTTATCTTTTATTTTTGTTCATCGTATCACCGTCCCACCGTAACTTATCGCAATCGAGACTTCGTGAAGTGCTCGGTAATTGAGATAAGAGGATAGGATAGGACTCGAATGCGAAAGGCCCGCGCAGATATTCCATTCCCTTTCTCCAGATAAATTTCTCTCACGATCTCAACTACAGTTCGACGAGCAGCGGAGTAATGGAGAGAGGATGATACTGTTGAGAGCGACGTTGCCAAGTAATCGCAAATCGAAAAAAATCCCTTCGATTCAAAATCGACTATTTGACGCGTTTCGCCGAACGGATGCGGTTGCGTCTGCTGCATAGATCTGATAGTTAACGAGACTGTAAGACGGGTGCTCGATGTCGAAGTACTGTTTCCAAATCCGTTTTGTGCAATTTGGAAAAGAATGCATGAGTATAATCGGATTTATGATTGCAAGGATGAAATCTAATGTGAACAAATTTTCTCGCACTCGTTTTAATTTACCTTCAAAACTTGGAAATTCTCATTTTTAAGAAAGGCCAACCAACAATTGGAAATGTCTCCTTATAAGCTGGTCGTGTGCCGTTAACGATACAAATTAAAAATATTATTAGGGGGCGTCAATATAGTCCAAAATGAAATTCGTTCGACAATTTTAGTGTCTCTTATACCAAATCTCGTAAAGATATGAGAAGAAATCTGCGGCAGGTCGGACAGAAAAACACGACCTCCCTCGTTATGCGCGTTCATTTCGTGCACCGCGTGTAAAGAACGCATAAATATTCAAATTTAAGAATTAGGAAATGTATGTACTTTGAGGTCGTTTTCATACTCCTATTGACAGCGTTTACAGTTTAAATTATGAAATTTTCACTGTATGTCGACCAGGTAAGGTTTCTAGGAAGCGGATTGGAAATCGTAAATCTATCGGCACCAACTCTAGCCCGTTCACTGAAGGCTTGTGAAGTGGTTGAATGTGGAAAACTTTTAGCTACTGGGAGACTGCCAAATGGTATCTTCGCCATAACAACGGTACAGAGTAATTCCGCGCGCATGCAAAGAAGCTTAATGTAAAGAAAGACGCTTCTACAGTTCCAATAACAGGCAGCGTCCGCTTAACGTACATCCACTGATACGTAAATTACATATCGACACCATATTCCACACTCACGTACGTACTGTCCGCTGATACGTACATCGATTCTCGCGCACTCGGGTAAACAGACGGGGTTGAGAAAGCTTAGGCCAAAGCCTACCACCCCTACGGAAAGACCGGTAACTTTAATGCTATAGAGCGATGCCCAGGTTTTCACGTAAGGCGACACGTTCGGCGGGAAAAATTTCTTCAAAAAATTTGAAAGAAATCCTGCAACCCATTCATCGACACGAAAATCACCACCAAAGTCACCTTTAGACTCTCCATTTAAATCAATTTCAAAATTCCCTGATAACAGTCTCTTTTCAAATGACCAATAACTCTTCCCCATAATAACGCTTCAACTACCGTTACCTAATGGGGAAGATAATTTCAGGCAAAAATATATTTGTAAGTTGTTATTTTAAAGTTTTATGATATTTATTTGTTTTAATATATTGTATGCATGTTTAAATTTAATGTTAGTTAATTTATAAATACAATGGTGCAATATTCAAACTTGGTTTTGAGTGAAAAAATGTGCTTTTCCATTTCGGGAACGCATCTCCATTTATAACATTAGTTTATATGGAAAATGACCGTCCGCTTAACGTACATTCGCTTAACGTATGGGTTTTCAAGAACAACCTGTACGTTAAGCGGACGCTGCCTGTATACCTACTTAAAACACTGCACATGTATCCATTCAAAATAGCTTCTTTTCCTCCGTTGAACATGCTGTGAAAACAACAAACAACTGTTGCCGATAGAAAATATAACTTCACTTTCTAATTATAAATGCCTACGCTACAGCAGAACTAATGAATAAAATGGATTCCAGTGCGAATTTTGGTTGACTATTTATATTTTTTAAATAAAATAACGAGAAGTTACGTTAATTTTTACAATAAACTGATTTATTTGAATGTATTTTTCTTACTGCCAAATGTTGAACGAGAGTACTAACTGTTAATGAGAGTGAAAATTCACAACCATCAAAAAAATTACACCAATATTGCGGCAGCATGCACCAGAAAGACGTGAAATTCTGACAAAGAAAGGCTTACGTTACGTTTGCTTCAATAGGCATGTCGGCCGCACAGTGAATCCTTTCAGTAAGAAATAAACTAGTTAGGAAGAAATTTTTTAGGATTAATACTACCTTTCGAAAACCTCAAACTGGAGGAACATTAACTAGGAATACTGCATTATTCTTTCATAACTGATTGAATAAAATTTTGATGTTTGTATTTGAAATACTCAGTATTAAGCTGTAATTAGATTGTTACCACCAAAAAATAACTATAATAATATACAACAAAAATATTTCGCACGGACAAGAGTTGAGAGCTTTAACCAAAACGTAAATACACACGTAAATATTTTGATTTGAAGCGAGAAAGTGTCATTTTCTCTGAGTTTATTGACCGAGCGTAAGCTCCTCCAAACTTCAAACATAGGAGTAAATCAACTAGAACCCGGCTTCTAGGCTCCTCCAACTCTGCCCCAAACCCATCCTCGGTTGATTTAAGTTCTCTAAGAAAACCTTGGCTTATGTAGTAACTCTTGTTTATGTTTTGGCAAAGGCGCTGGAGACCCAAAGAATAGGGACGCATCCGTTACCCTTCCCGTCGGGTGCATATGGAGTGAACACACACAAACACATAACACGATAACACGATCCCTTTCCCTGGCAACCCGGCGGGTTCCCATATATGTACGGCACATGTGGCCGTGAGTTGTTTAGTTTCCCAATAGATGGCATATCGTAAATAGGCTTACCGTGATTAAGGCCGACAACGATCGATACTATAATTATGAAATGAATTTAAAACGCGACAACGAAAAGGACAGTATAAAAAGAACGGATTTTTTCTGAAATAACGAAATGTTAAACGAGATGTTAAAAAAATAATTATACAAATAATCGAAACGAAATCGCTGATGCACTTCTTATCATCGCACATCAAAATTCAGAATCGTTAGCGAAAGCCAACAGAAAACCTACCAGAGAGACAGACTAGGATCAAGTCGGTAAATATTATAATTGTGATCACAAGTATCATTAAAAATAGCTGCTTCTTACATATATATATAAGATATAGGATATAGGTATGCTTGGTAGGAGTCGATTTAAATCGATACATGTCGATAAACATCGAATTTAAAAAAATTAAATTCGACGAAAATGTATTGTCGTCGAAAAGTGTCGATTTTCACCAGTACATTTTCTACGAAATTTATTCGTTATGATATCAAAATTTTGTTATCCGCTCTCAAAATTAACATATTTTACCACCAAACATCCAAAACGGTAGAGGCAGTCTGTATTTGTCATACCAAACGGCCACACAGCATTTGGAATTTGCTTTCTAATGTCGCTTATTTCACTGTCTTAAGGGCAAATACTGAACAGCCGTGGGATCCAAAGGTAAAGGACAAAATATCATGATCGGCTTATTGCGCTCTTTCTTTACCCTCGGCCAGATCCGATAATTCATACGCACTTTGGACTCCATATACCGAAAAGTCGGGGGACGTCTATTGCGTCCTCTGCGCGACATTATCCCTCCTCCAAGAGGCGAAATGAAAGGTTTCCTCGGACTGAAAAATGAGTACCTATCGTCATTTCCAAATGCACCCCGTCATAAAATTTATATAATCCATCTGAGAGTGTCCCCCGTGCTTAGTTTCTTTTGCATTGCTGTCGAAAGAGCATCGTTCCATATACGCATTCTGGGCCTCTTTCCGCATTCATGATCGTTAGTTACTCAACAAGGTGAGATATTTTTAATCAAAATATTCATTCACACATTAGGTTGTGCATTATACTCACGTCATAATTATTTTCTCACTAATGATAACGATTTCGTGAATATGGGGCGCGAATTAACGAGTAGAATATACTTTCTGATTTATTCCGAAAAATGAACTTCCAGGTTAATGATCTTAGTCAACAACAACACCTTCGACAAAATATAGATATCAACAAACAAAGCAGCATAAAAGAAGCCTTATTTTTATTTATACACTTTCAATTAAATATAATTAGAAGGAATTCAATTTATAACATTTTTCTAGATAAAAATTAATGAAATGTATTTAAATATATGTCGATATTAGATATCGCACGAAGTGAACGCATATAGGAGAGGTCGTTTCAGTCCGCCCGTCCGCATGTTAAAACTTAAAAACCGCTGGACTTATTATGGTGAAATTTGGTATTGGGGGGTTCGGCTAAAATTGGTGGACCGATTTCAATTTTGGTCAAAATCGGACAACAATGATGACCACTTTACATGAAAACCCACAAAGTTCCTTTGTTTCATCTCCGGAACCGCTAGACGTATTTTGATGAAATTTGGTATTGGAGAGTTTTCTTAAAACTATTAGATCGTTTCCAATTTTGGTTAAAATCGGACAACAATTACGACCACTTTATATGATCTACAAATACTTGACAATGTTACTTTGTTTCAACTCGGGAATCGCTGGACGTATTTTGGAGTTTTGCTAAAATTTCAATTTTGGTTAAAATCGGATAAAAATTACAACCACTTTACATGGCCAACAAATAGCTGAATGTTCCTTTGTTTCCAATCGGGAACCGCTGTACTTATTTTGATGAAATTTGGTATTGGGGAGTTTTGCTAAAATTGGTCGACCGATTTCAATTTTGGATAAAATCTAACAAAAATTACGATCTCTTTCATGAAGACCTAAATGTAGTTTACAATGTTCGTTTCAACTCTGGAACCGCTTGACATATTGTGATGAAATTTGGTATTGGGGAGTTTTGTTAAAATTGGACGACCGATTCCAATTTTGGTTAAAATCGGACAATAATTACGACTACTTTAAATGGAGACCTACATGTATTTTATGACGTACTTCGCTTGCTTCTCGTTAAATTCTCATCTGAGCGAAAAATATTGAGAACATTGTGAAATCTCTAAGAACGCATTTCCAATCTTGTTAAGAAATATAAACGTCGATTTTTGTATTTCTGGCTAATTAACCTCATGGATTGTTATAGACAAAATATAAACGTCGAAAACTAACATACCCAATAAAATGTTAAAAATAAACGTTGATGTACATCGTTGATTTTTAGGAAAAATAAGCAATTGTAGTGGTCGCTTCAAATCCATATTTGCGTAAAAATTTGATTTTAATTATAAAATAATGTAATGTTTTTCGGTTTTCAACAATGAAAAATATTAACTACCATAGCAACAACTCTAATGCCTTTCAATGGGAGTTGATTTTCCATACTTCAAGAGCATTAATTTAATGCTTACAATTAGACTGCATTATAATATGTTTGATTTCAGCCAACGAAGTATACGAAGTATACATATGACGTGATAATTACAAATTAGTTTTTTTTTATCCGGATATTTACTGAAAGGCAGGAATGATGACACCATAATTATAAAACAAAAAATATCCTAATTTTTACATAAATTCTAGTGTAACATATAGGCTATTGTCTTAATGATGATTATAGTTATTGCTTAAAAAGGGTGATCTGAGCCATGAAACTTGAAATTCTAAAACTTGGATGCGAGCCGATTGCCAGAGAATTTAGAAAATCCGGTTAGATGCCTTAATTGACCAGAAAATGAAAACTATTGTCATATTTATGTGGGCTCTGTGTAGTTCAAATGCAGTCGGGTTGGTTTATTTAGGAGTTAAGATGTTGGTGTATGGTGATTTATTAGAAATTACCAAACTCTTATATTAGGCATTATACCCCATCCTCCTTAGCTAATGCTCCAATGGTAACGCGCATCTCGCCAAAAACCGTCCTTCCCGCATCTGTTGACCCCATCCCGGTACCAACCTTGCGGAGGGGGAATGGATGGAGGGGAGAGAGGAAGGGATGAGTTGAAGGATAGTCGACCCGTGTGGCAAGGGAAGGAGCGTGGTCGCGAAGGGTGAAGGGGAAAAATAAACAGCGAAATAATAAGAAAATGAAGAACCTTTCCTCTATATTTCCATCCCGAAAAAAAACTGCAACCATAAAATAAAAAACTCCAGTCTCACCGCCATAAATTTCTCAAATTGTTTGAAACAACTCTGGAGTAACTTTGACCAAAACGATATTTGAACACGTGCCTGTCGGTCGTTCTTTTGGTTTGATCCGAAGTAAACAAAATGGTTTGCGAAACTCCCCCTCCCCCCGCCAACGCTCCCGGAGTAAATTCGTTGAACTGCAAAAAAACTAAGACAGCTCGATCGTAACTTGAAAGCAAAATAACCAGGAGGGCCTGTGAAAAAAATCCCGAATACAACGAACTCTATGATAAATGTGAACGCAACTTCTTCCCTACGCAGTTTGATAAGAAACGAATCTCGTTTTCTTATAGTTTACATGTATTCGCAACGTCATCTCTCCCTCACACGTAAGACTGCTTCTCTCTCCAAAAGGAATTAGGTCTTCAAAGTTTTTTTAATGACGTACCCCTTCGTACATTTTAAAGTGATAATAAAATGGATAATAAGTATTAAGATAGAGAGGTCATGTTTAAAATTCACTATTTTGCCGTCTTTTTCTGTTTTATAACCTTATTCTTAATCGTAACGTCGCAAATTTCGATTCCCATGTCATGCATGAGAGACGAAGTAAGAAGAAAATTATGATCTCCAACACTTTCGCGTACCCCTTTAAAACTCTAGAACGTGTACCCCCGATTGAAAACCTCTGAAGTACACCATCAGCAAGTAACCCGACAGACACAGATGAACCATACATACATAAACTTAATAAAGCATATAGCCTTATTGCATGTAGCTCATACGCTTTACAAGTAACAAACATGAATACACTCAGCCCTCTTATAGCACGGGGAATATGATCTGAAAAAGATCCGCGTAATTTCAATCCGTGCCATGCGAACCTAGCTTATCATAGTGAAAGGAGGGTTGTGTTCCATACCTCAAGTGACCAACCGTGATGATTTATTCAGTACTGTATGATTTTGACAGTTTGTGCTGACTGACTTTCTGTGTTTGTTTTTGTGCTGATTTCGGATTATCATGTTTCCTTCTGTTACATATTGCCTTAATGCGGTACCTTAGCTCATTTATACCTAGTTATTTTGGCATCTTCGAGTTCTGTCGCTATCATTTTAAATTACAACTTTTACCTTACCTTGTAGAAGGGCCGCATCATGATTACAAGTTGTTTAGTGAGGACCAGAATTGGAAAAACATGGGCTTTTTCTAGAAGATTGGAAGTGTGTTTTGCCGTATGCGGCTCGCGGGCCGCCAGTTTGGCATTCCTACCTTACAGTATACGTAAAATTACATATATTTATATAGATTGCAAAGTAGACACTCTAACTTTAGAATTCTGCACTAATTTACCTCATTTATCCAGACAGTATTCCATAATTGGTTGCTTTTTATGAAAAACAAATGCCATTATAAACGAAGCTCTCGGACAATCCGAGATGTCTCTTCCTCGCTACGAAATCTGCAATCCCACATCCCAGGTCCGACCAAGCCGCGCCAATACGAACCATAAATGCGCGTAAGCTGATTTTTTGGCAATAGAAACAAACCGTGTTGTAACGAGTTCGTATTGTATAAGAACCCGTGTTAAAGGAGAACCAGGTGTATGTAAAAAGTGCCGGTTGCAGAATCGAGCGAACCAGAGGATCACGCATTGCTGCCGATTTTAGGGTACCGAGAAATTTTATAAAACATACTGTTTAAAAGCTGGAAAACAAAAAAATGGAAAAATTGATAGCTAGATTCGATGTTCATAATTTACTGGCACAGACTAGAAATCTGATTGAAATGAAATACATTATCGAGCAAAAATGGAGGGTAGTTTGTCCTGTAGATTTGCAAAAATGGCGATTTGCTCAGAAAATGGCTTCATGGATTTTGATTTAAATTAATCCAGTTACAAGGTTGATGTCATTCACAACATTACGTAAGTCTCAATAGTAATATCAAAAATGGCTGCGTTTTTGGACGTTAGAAAGCCGATTACAAAGTTCGAAAAAATCGCAATTACTCATTTGTGACGAAAACTGCGATTGAGAAACCCGTCGAAATTGGTAATAGTGTAACGTTACACTCTCCTACGTAGGTAATTCGTTTTGCTTCATAAAATATTTCTCTACGTGAGCATAGGTTACCTACTTACAGAGCAGGCACTAAACGTCAATTTTCACGAGAGTTTTAAATTGCCACATAGTACTTACTGTCCTTTTAGAGAGCTCGAGAAGGAAACTTACACGATATGGCAAAATGAAAACATATTAAGCCACAAGGTGGCTTTTAGTTTGTACATTTTCCTCATGATTTGCCCTCCGTTTCTCGCTGTATATGCAATGAAGTTCAGAATAAAGCAATATCTCACCCATCTGCAGAGGCAAAGAAAAAAAGATTCTTTTGCACCAATTATCGTGTTCCTGGCATATTTTCTGAACCAGGCGGAATAAGATCAGACCTTGGACCGAAAAATTTAAGATCCGGATACGTTCCGATTGAATCGTTGTTAGGTATATTCCCCAGCAAATACGCCCAGCCCTCCTATAACACGGGGAATTTGTTCTGAAAAAATGCCGTGTAATGTGCATCCGTGATATTTGAACAGAGGCGGCCCTCGTAATATTTGCACCCCGGGCAAGATAGTACTCCAGTGCCCCCCTTCGTAAATGTTTGCTGAGATATTTACAAAGTACATGTAAATCCATTCATCACTCTTTAACAATTATAGATAAAGAAAAAATAAAAGGGAAGCCACCAAGATTCCAGCACGTTCTGCGATATAAATAGGTATCCAATAATCATTCACTTTCAAATAATGCATAGATAGTAGGTCGGGATAGTGCCCCCAAGACTTTGGCACCCAGAGCGCCCGCCTGGTTCGCCCGTTGCTTGGGCTGGCTCTGTATTTGAACCTGGATTTACACATTGAAAGGGTGACTATGTTCCATACTCCTTCAGGCAATCTCCTCTAATGCCAAAATTCACAAACCTCTCTCTAATGCACATATATCTACAATTGTAGTATTACTGCCGGTTATCTAAGCTTATAAACAAGGCACTTCGGTCCTCCGACTCGTCTCTTCTTCGCTCTGCATTGTGAAATACCACATCCCTCAAGTCCGCCCAAACCGCACTAATAAGAACCATAATCTGCACTGTGTGAACTTTAGGTATTTAAAACAAACCGCGTTGCAGCGAATTCGTGTCATAAAACCCACGTTATAGGAGGGTCAGGTGTACAGTGGATGATAGCTTATCTAGTTAATTCCTGTGGCCATAAAACGCAGCCGGGGATCCTGGGACCCTAGACACGACATCAAGTTTGGGTATATATTTGCATAACTGTTGAAATAATCATTTACATAATTTACAATAGAATACTAAATTAAAGTATTTTACCATACGAAACAAATTTAGCAGTTTGTGAGACTTCTGAATTTTACTTGTATAACTGTATGTATTTGAATATTTTAATTTAGAACTTGGAGCCCTCCTAGATACCTGGGCATTAGGCTCGCCCCTTATGCTCCTAGCGATAAATGCAATAGGTACTGATAAATCGGTTGGGAAAATCAGATGCGTATTTCAGTTATAAAGTAGTAGAGCTGAGTTCTTATGATCAACTATTGATGAATAAAAAATAAGGACTACTATTTTTCGCTGAGTGATTAATCGACCGCTTTTTTGGATTAAGGAGTAATGTGGAAGTGATCCCCCTTTATATCATCCATCCGAAAGAACTTGGTGTATTAAAAGTTGTAATTTTCCAATATCTATAAAAATATTGGAAGAGGGTCACAATCTTGTAAAATTTTATGGAGTCCTACAAAGAATATCCTTCTTATAAAGCTTAATGAGTTATAATAATTGATATTATAGTCAAAGAGTCACTACAACATGTCGATTTTTTCTAAAAACCAGTTCCTCTTGAGATAAAATATAAGCTATTCGAATGATTTTCGCGTTAGGAAACCAATATTTTCCAAAACTTATTCCATTGCGCAAAAGGATTTTCCGAAAGATCGAAAAACAAAAAAGTCGAACGATCGCGTAATAAGAAAGTACAGTAAAACCTCAATCAACGCGGATTCATTATTGCGCGGATTTCATTTTTACACCAATTTTCTTGCAACACGGTCCATTTTCAGGCACCGCGGAGGCATCCGAGATAAAAAATTCGAAAATTTTGCGATTTTTTTAATTAGGCGCCGTCTCCGGTGCCTCAAGTATTCACTTAGTTTCTCTTTACGCGCCGAAGGCACATCGCAAGGAGGAAAGAATTTCTTTGAAATATCAAATTGATAAGGCGATTACCGAAATGACTCGAACTTAATATAAGACAATCGCTGATTATTTTACATCTCTCAGTGAGGTCATTCTGGGCAGTGGAGCAGGGTTGGTGATTGGTTTTTGGAGAATCCTGTGCACTTTTACTTACTGTGAAGCAACACCTATAGTAAGATCTTTTCGTTGTTTTATGATCATTCAACCATCCCTCCCCTTTTTCAATCATTCACTATGGAATCCAAGAAAAAGGCTAGTGATTCTGGAAATGAGAAGAAGGCTAAACGTGAATCAATGACGTTTATGAAAAAGAAATAGGTTTTGGATGAACTTAGAGAATGTCAGCGACCCATCTCCCTCCACTGTATGCGAGATAATGGAATTCAGGAAGTTAGTGCTGCCAAAATGTTAATTAAAGAACTGTTTAAAATGCAAATTATTTTAAATTAAAGTCTTAAAATTGTTTTCGTCTTGTTAATATTATCTTATTTTACACTTTTTATGTACTAAAAGTATACATATAACTTCCTAAACTCTGGGACCATAACCCTATTTTTTCCATGAATCATTAAATTTACGCAGCGCGTTTTCTCGCAACGCGGCCGTTTCAGAAACGTTACTACCGCGTTACGTGAGAGTCTACTGTAGTAACAAAGCGTGTTCGCGCTAACGTGCCAGAAAAAAAATCTTTTCCTCTTCTTAAATTTGAATTCGACGTCGTCATTTTGCGAAAATAATCCGCGGTCGGGAGATGTTCTTGCGCGCTAATATTTGTCAGTGATTTTTCTTCTTTACGACCGACAGACGCCCACCTTCCCGACGGCGACCATCAAAGAATATTCAAGCAGGCGTGTGCCGTAAAGATACGAGGGAAACCAGAGGCGGCGGAATTTTTAGTTCGCGAAATTCACCTAGAAGTCAGTCCCTTCGCAAAGGATGTTCTGGCCGCGACTTTGAAAATCCTCCCCCAAAGAGCGACATCAAATAGGAAACTGCGCAGAATCTTAGAACGAAAAAAATCCAACCCAATTTCCATCCCGGACCTGGGATATAGTGGAGCTTTTTCCGGTTCCTTAAAATGACGCCCCCTGTTCCGTTAATCAGATGTCCCTTCTGTACGTTGACATTTTTGTCAGTAATGGTTGTATATCACCTTTATGGTTTTTATTCATAAGAAACTTTGAACATTACATACATACATTTTGTTGAGCGGGTTTTTCAATTTGTTCTTTGAAACAAGAATGGAAAAGTGACTTACTTATCATGAAAATATGCTTTCCGGTCACGTGTAGGACTCGCTGAAAAAAGTGACACTTCTGAATATTATGACTTTATTAATTTATTTGATGATAACATCCATTGATCCTAGCTACAGTACGGACTGAAATTCGGCAGAAATGCACGAGGCACTTCAAAGTATACATAATTCGTTTTCTTTATTAAAGTAATTTTATATTTGAACATTCTTTCGTATTTAAATGTTGTTAGTGCACAATGAAAATTTAACGAACTCTCAATACAACAACATCTCTACATATTTGCGTATATTTTCTGCAATCACAATAGTACTTAATTTTTCCTTTTTTTATACTTAAGTGCATATTCTGGTATTTATTTTCAGCCATAAGATGAACTCGATAATTCTCTAGTGATACGCCTATGTAACCATACCTTGTCCTCTTCAGTATAAAAACCAAAACTTTTCTAAATATATATTAACATATTTAAAAAACAACATCGTATATTGAAATGGAATCGCCTCATCCACTTCCGAGAGAAAAATTCGCGACAGCGGATTTATTGCCACTCTCAAAAAGTATATCTTAAAAATTTGCGTGACGTCCATCTTCGGAATATTTGACGATGACTCGGGCTAACTCAATTTAAATTCCCCATCCGTCTTCTCGAAAACCCTCATCCACTTGATAAATCGGGGGAATATCTCTAAAACATGCGGTCCATTAATAAAAATCCCGTATCTTAACTCTGACCTCTCAATTCTGACTTCAAGGCGACCTACGGGATGAAGAATTGGACGAGATAGCTAACTTTGCCCTGGGACCACAAGGAGCATCGTGGGTGGCCAGCGTATCTCTTCTGGGTGCCGTGGCCGGTGCGGTCATAGCGGGTGCTGCCATCTCCACGTCTTCCTCCGACACCTGGAACAGGAGCGGCACGAGGTGTTGCCCCTTTCGTTGGGGGCTTCTAGGCAGCCGCAGGCGGCTCCTGGTGGCCGCCGCCGGACCGGCCTCCATGGCGTGGTTACTGGCGGCCTTCGCCCGATCATTGCCCGCACTTTTGGCGGCAGCATTCGTAGCTGGACTATGCTGCGCCGTTTTGTTGCTGGTTACTCAGGTAAAGTGTTAGTTTTCCTAATTTGTTATTGTCCTTATCTTCATTATATTGCCTTTTTCATCAAAATCGTATTACTCTCAATTTTAAGCGTTTCTTTTCTTTAAAAAATCGTGTATGTATTCGGCTTGACTGCCCGTCCTTCCGTCTGTTTGTACGGCAATGTCTCTGGAATACTGGAACTTGGAAAAGCCAAATTTTCAGGATAGGTTAGCCTATACGAGGGATAGAAATGTGAAAAAATTGGTGAATCTAGATCAGTTGCTAGGGAGTAATCGAAAACAAAGGCTACAAAGTGCATACTGCTACAAATGCTGGCAACCAGCATCACATCGCATCTGCGATCCTTTACTCCGACGTATTAATTGAATGATTGATTTGATCCTTTATTGGCGAGGTTAGGCCCAGTTGAGCATCTCTTCCACCTAACCTCATAAGACACTAAATTCTACAATACATTATATAGTGATAATAACAAAGGCAAAGACAAGAATAAATTTGAAACAAGAGACAAGGAGAAGCGAGTAAAAACGATACCTAAAGATATCAGTAGGTAAAAAAGCGCCTTATATAATTTGCTCTGCAATTCTTCCTTAATTTTTACTTTCTCATATGCGTAGTATATTGAGAAAGTATTGTAATCGTGAAAAAATTCGACTTAGAGATTTTGATGGAAATACACATTTTAGGTGTCCCTGAGTCCATAAAAGTGGTTTTCGCCATGCCGTCTTTATGTCTATCTGTCTGTTCGCCGTTCTAGGGCACAAACGCGAACATTAAATCGAATGATATCTCGTATTTATTAAATATATCATCTTTTGCAGACCCTTTTTCATAAAAATGATATTGCACAAAAATAAAGGGTAGTTTATTCTCGGCGATCTTTGAAAAATTTGATTTACTCAAAAATGGCTCCATAGAATTTGATTAAATCAGCCCAGTTGTAGAGCCCGATGACATAATACTGCCTTAGCCATATTTCTCAAAAAGTCACCATATGGCGTCCAGTGACATTACAATTTACGCTAAGCTACCTTACCTAAGCCCTATGACGTCACGCCTCCGCCGCGATCCATTCACAATCTTACTACAGCCTTACGATTAAACTAAATCGAATGATATCTCATATTTATGTATAATATCATTCATAAAAGACATTCTGAAGAGATGAACGATATTGCGCAACAATTAAGTGTATTTTATTCTTGGATATTTTGAAGAAAAATTCTATTTACTCAAAAATGGCTTTAAGGATTTTGATTAAAATCCATCCAATCGTATAGCCTGATGCCACAAATAGTACTAATTAAGCCATATATCCCAAAAAATACTAAATAGTGACATTAAAATATACGCTAAACTACGGTTAACTTTGAATTATAAGCGTTTTTCTTTTACAAGCGTACAGAGGAGACCAAACGTATATACGTATATGAGAAAGTTTGTGCAATGTATATTGCGCCGTTTATTTATTTTACCGTCAGTAGGTTTCGCTGAGTTTTCACACCCCTTCTTTTTAGGGTATTTTCTTGGTGGGGTTTTTTCTTAAGGTGCAGTGAATTAATCATACTCAGTTTTTCGATATAATATTCTTCTCATTTCATATCATCTGCATTCTACGACATTTTTTTATTTTATCACGTATTTTGTACTTGACAAAGGGTTAGTCTACATTTTTGACATACGCCTCTCCTTTGGTTTTCACGAAACCCTCACGCCCCCCTCAGTTACGTATTTGATTGAAATAAATGTAACCGTTTGCACGCATACTTATATTATTGCTTATATGCAATTTATTTATTTCTAAATTTTATTACATATTTTGTAACAGATTTACGTTATTGCTATTGATAAATTAACTCATAATTATTTACTCATATATCAGATGCAGAAATATCATGCATTGCACAGAAAGGATTTCTATCTTTGGCGATGAAGAATCCTGACAAATACTGAAAACTACTCCAATATTTTTAACATCTAGATTAAAAATTCTGAGGGGTGCTAACGAAAGAAATGATTAAATGCGGCTAAAAAAGGCGTTTTTCAACTGAATTTCACATTAAAATTGATTTTTTTCTCATAGCCTCATGCCCTGTAAGCACCTCACGACCCCCAATTTGGAAACCACTGGGTTAGACGGAAGAACATACTTTATAGTATCTGTATGGCTCTAAGACTGATAATTATCTAACTATTAATCTATCCATCTTTCTCTCTCTATCGATCCATCTCTTACCCGTTCTCTCACTGCCCCTCTGTCCCTCGATTCCTGTCTCTTCTAACTCTAAACCCTCTTCCTCACACTCTTTTTTCCATTTCTCTCTATCCATCTTTCTTAACCTCCATACCGGTGTACCATGTAAAATTTATTTGCACAGGAATCACTTGTTTTTTTAAATTCTTTCCACTATTTCAGATTAATACTGAATTTTTGCCTAATTGGTCGCAACTTTGTCAACATTTACATTTCACATTAAACGCAATTTAAAATTTGCTGTTGAAAATTACTCATGTAAGTAAAATTTCTGAAAAGTTTGCATTTATTTGTTTCGCTTACTCGAAGGAAAACAAATTATGAAAGAGTTTTTTGCAAGTGTATATAAAAATGTTGACCGTGGTAACTGTTAGGAAAATCTGACGCACATTTCGGTTACTACAAAGCAAAAGTCTTCATAGGTGATTCATCAATCGCTGATACTGAAATTTCTCAATCGTTTTGTAATTATTGTTATCATCTTATTAATAATCTGGATTCCTGCCTCAAGAGGAGCTCGAAATTTTATTTTTAGAAAAAACCTGTATATCTTATTACTTGATGGCAACCGAAGTTTCAGGTTAGTTCAGTTCAGGTTAGTAACGATCTCCTGCTTTTGAGGCGTTACACTTTGGAACAGCCAACTGGAAGCCACTCGCTGTGCTTAACGGTGAATCAAGCGATAACGGTAATTGCTACAACTTTATTCATTCCCTAAATCGGTATAGCGTTAAAAAGGGTGTTATAAACAGATTGATTCTCTTCGGCACCAACCTCTTTGAAGTAAAAATGAAAAGAATAAAACGACATCGAATGACCGCCCATTGAATAATAAATATGACCCCAGTCTCGCCCCAGCATTCCACTTCCCACTTGTTGCGCCGTTATGATGGACATCCCCGAACGACAGTATGTGCTTTATCACATCGTACCTAAATAATACGCTTTGGCCTCTCTCACACGCTATCCGTCGCAATGGACGAATTAGCGGAAAATCCCAATTTTCCACTTTTTCCTGTTCTTTATCGGTTGAACCAGAAGAGCAAACTTTTGTTAAATCGTGAAGATAAAATGAGCGATATTGGTAATTTCTTTAAGTAATCTTAATTTTATAGGCAGCCTTAAATTGAGTTTCTGCTTTGTTTACTTTAAGCAATTAGTGCAGAATTTATTTTGGAAGAATTGTCAAACGTTCAAAAAAATATCCTTAAACAGTTCCTAGCAATTTCGATTTTTTTCATTGATATGACTCGAAGTGTATGATTCAATGAACAGTACAACATCAATAGAAAGTCTAAACAAGTAAGGAAAGAGCTGTGGAAGCAGACAGTAAACGGCGGTTTCGTCAAAACAATTTTGAAACAGAGAGACGGACAAACCGAGAAAACGTGTACAACGAGACAGAATATAGAATTGATTGGCGAAAAAACTAAGTCTATGGCTGCTTTCACTTACGGGGAAGGTAGCGCGTCTGACAGACAGACGTGCAAACAGAACGCATAAGCGGCTTAAAAAAACACTAAAAAGGAATGATAAGCTTAACGTTTGATAATACCGACCGCTTTAGAATATCGGGCTATCGCCCTCAGAAGTGAACCACCGATTGTCGATTCTATTCTTTCTAGAATGCACCATGTAAATTAAAATCGGTGCTAGCAAGTTAACTCTCTAATAAATCATAAGACTGAATAATACCGGTAGAATTAAAGAGATGGGGAATCTGCATCAATACTTTTTTCATAAGAAAAGGCTTAGCCTCTTCTTTGTAGGACGTAATTTGCGATACAGAAAGAAAACTACTTTGAAACTCTGGAGGCGAAGCATCGTCATCTATACAAGGAATCAAGGGCTTTGAATTACAAGTTTTGCGTTACTTGATCACTGATTGATTGATTACCGCGAGTTAGACGAGCGTTAAGTTGTTTTTCAAATTCCATGTCATCAAAATTATAGATACAGATTCCGTTGGTTTTTAAAATACTCCAATAGAATTTATTGAAAGAAGCATCGAATTGATCATATTTCTGTCCCACTCCAGAAGGAGAGATATCCTTCTACTATTGCGGCTTAGTTTTAACTACATGCCACCCAATGATTTGCCTTTTTATGTTTCTTGAACTCAGCCGAAGCATTTTTCCTTAGATGCAAACGTCATCATCTCCAGTAGTCAGTCCAAAAACAGGCACATGATCTTAACATAAACCGAGTTCTCTGTGTCGTCCTATCCTCCACCACCTTCTTCATTTCTTGATTAGTATTTCTTCTTCAAGTCGTCAAATATTCTCATTTGCCTTAAAGTTACTCATATATTTAGGTATTCATTCTCTTTTCAGATCATAAGAAAATATTCTTCAATACTTCATCCTCTAATATTCTGGAACCTAACAATACTTTTTGTATTAGTATTTCTCAAGACATATTAAATAGTATCGAAGATAGAAATATAATTCATGCATCTGCTTCATTTGTATCCTCTTGATCTGAACTGACTTTTACAACCTAATTCTTGTATATAGGCCTTATTATTCTTGGGTTTGAAATAATAAGATAAAAATTGCTTCTCTAATTTCTTAACAAATAGGTGTACGTCAGCGAGATAGCGTCTCCGGCCATTAGAGGAGGCCTCAACGCTCTCCTCAAAGCCTCGGGACATCTAGGCAGCCTCGTCCTAGCAGGTCTGGGTGCGGCGAACCTGGACTGGCGACATCTGGCCCTAGTCTCGGCTTCGGCTCCTGCTGCGTTCTTCCTCCTACTCCTCATCCCCTTCCCTTGTTGCCAAGTCGTACCAGAGACGCCGTCCCACCTGCTGATGGCTGGAGACGAAGAGGAAGCGGCGCGCACCCTGAAACTATTCCGAGGACCCACTGCTGGAGAAGAAATGGCAACCCTGCGCACCAACGTCCATCGCGAAAGGCGGAAAAGGTGGCACCGCCGCCTGCTTCAGCACCAAAGCGATGCAAACAAGTCCCGTTTAAGGATCCCTAGGATTTGCCGATGCGACGGCAACTCCAAGTCTCTTTTACGCCCAATCTTGACCGCTGGAGGTCTCGTATTCTTCCAAAGATTCTCAGGTGCACACGCTTTCAACTTCTACGCCGTTCCGATCCTTAGGCAGACCCTAGGAAGGGGAAGCGGTCTGACCCCTCACGAAGGAGCGGTGGCAGTTGGGGCGGTCCAGTTTGCCGCCTCCTTAGCTTCCGGTCTACTGATGGACACGATAGGGAGAGTTCCACTTCTGCTGTTCTCCAGCCTAATCATGTCCCTGACTCTGGGAGGATTTGGAACATACGTCTACTGCCGTTCCACCGCAGAGGGGGTTGCTTGGGTTTGCGGGAAAGCTATGGTCACTGCGAAAGTCGTCAACTTAACGGCTGGTAATGTGTCGATAGGCTCCTGGCCGGTTTTGGGTGACGTTGGAGTTGCAGGAGATGTTTCTTGGTGGGGTCCAGGAAGCGAGTGGGTTCCGTTACTCTGCGTGTTCGGCTTTACAATTTCCTTCTGCGTAGGAATAGGCGGTCCGGCGGCGGGTCCGGGACTGCTTGCATCGGAGCTCTTCCCACTAGAAAGGAGGGGAATGGCCGGAGCGATGGCGGCGGCTGTATCTCACGCGGCCAGCTTTGCTGGGGTGAAGAGCTTTGTCGACATAGTGTCCGCCTTGGGTCTCTATGGAGCATTCTTTCTGTACGCCGGCATAGCAGCAGCTGCATTACCTTTCGTTCTGATCCTGGTACCGGAAACCAGGGGCAAGCCGCTACAAGAGATGGATCCAAGGGGAGACGATGGGGATGAAGTCGGCTGCGCGGATTGTGAACAAGGCGGGGAGTGTATTAGGAACGGTAACCCGCGAGAGGGAGAACGGGAGACGAAACAGGTTGTAGCCAAGAAGGAGTACAACCCTGTAGGGATACCCGTGTGAACATTCTTTCCAGGACGTTCCCAAGACGTTGTCTTCTCATGTGTTGGTGCTACAGTTTCCTTTCATTGACGCCTGAAATCAACTGACGCCCAGAAAATGTCATCGATTGTTAATATCCTTTTTTCCCTTCGTTGAGCATAATGAAAAAGTTGGTTTCTTTTGCGCAAACGGAGATGCTCTTAACACGAACGTTCACAGCGAAAAAATCGCCGCTTCTTCGACGCATTTAGATATTTTTTATTGATGTAGATTTATAATGAGTGTATTGTCGCGTAAATTATTTTATGATTGAAAAAAAATATTTGTCCTGTCTTCAATTGTGGTCTCTTTCGATAAAAAAGTTATAAGTATCGTTATGTTGTTGAATAGACCGAACTATTGCCTGCAACTCTAATTAGAAAACGAATTTCAAAATAATGTGCATGATTTGTGCTCACGCCAAAATTTTCTGTCAAGAATCATATATAAGAACCATAAGTGATTTTTAATACTGTAAATAATGTATCGATATGTTAGTGGTAAATGTAATATATGAAACGTCTAAATTAAACAATTTTAAATACTGATTTTGATTTATTTTCTTGAGAACCGTAAGCGATTAATAGGTGATGGAACCTTGAATGCAATGTACATAAATGTATCCACGAGAAATATAATAATCTAGTAACTATAAAATGCTAATTCGATATCTCAGTTGTTTCTTCAGCCAGTTCAACCAAATTTGGTAGGATTGGATCGATCACGAACCAGTCGCGAATGACATCAAAAAACCTCCAAAAAGGTCCTCGGTTCGATTCCAGAGGGTGATTTCAATTTCCCTTAAGATAACACGTAACAAGTTAGGAAAGTGTACAGTGTATCACAAATAGGTGCGTTTCGTGCGATGGAGTATTTGAAACTATACGATATAATTTGACCCAACACAGCATAAAACAGCAAAACACCACGACCCGATTGTGTCTTTGTCTATTAAAAATTTCTTCTCCCCCCTTAGTTGGTTCATCAGTAAACATTACGTAATTTTAATGAATAAATACTGCAAAACGATGCATCAGAAATGATTCCAGGGAAATGTTCAATTTATATTTAGTGATTTATTTTCTAATCAGTTTTAATCAACCGAACAATCGAAAATTACTTAAAACATACCTCACTTGAGTTTAGTAGTTGTAATATCTACGTTTATGTTCTTTTCTTCGCCGTAGATAATCCATTTTCTACCGTTTACAAAATCTTTCGTGCACGCGTAAGAAATTAAATGAGTTTTGTAATTATAGCTAGGGAATGTGTCCAACTGAATCCCGGAGTCGACACTCTCGATTCTTTTGACTCCGAATACTGGAGTCGACGCCGAAGCGAAGTGTCGACTCCGAGCTGACGTCATGCGCCACTGAACTGCATGATATGAATTACCGAGACAAGATTGCCCTCTTAATTGATAATAATGCAGAAGTATTTAACCTTTACTGTAACATTGTTGATCGCAAGTATGTTTTGATCAACTTTAATTTACTAAACGATCGCTCAGCTTCTGCTACTAGTATTACAGGAAGAGATAAAAATATTCTCACTGCTGTTACCATATCTGGAAATATTTCTTCCAATTTATTTTTTATTATAAATCTTAAAATATCTATAGGTTTTAAGACAATAATTTTTTATTAACATTGCTTGTAAATATGAAAATTCCGAACAAATTTCAGAAGAAACATCATTAGAATATTCGATATAGAAATCTCTTGCACTGTTTTCTAACTCGGCAACAGTGGCAGTTTTAATATTTAGCAAAAAGTCAAATTTGTTTAGTATCTTAGGTACAGTATCAAAACGTTGATCTTATTGACTTATTACAATATCAATTCACGTTAAATAAAATGAGACTAAAATTTTCCTCAGAATTTGTTAGTGATTCGTCTCTACAATTTTCATCAAATTGTCTTTTCTTTTTTATAATGCGAGTATTTGAAAATTCCGTACTTATTCCCATTTGGCGGGCTTCAGTTTCTTATAATACTAATATATCATTGAATTTGTTACTTTTTTCACAGATCTTCTCTTTTTGTAATCGAATTAGTGTTTGAGCATAATCTAATGTCACTTCAGTTGTTTGCATATATTTGGTAATTTCATTCACATCATTGAGAATATCATACCATATAATTATAGAAAAGATAAACAGCAATGTTTGAATATGCTTTAGTAAACAATTGCATTATCCTTTGCTAGGGCTGCCATGTCCCCAATCCAAGAAATGAGGACACTTGATGACAAAAATGAGGACTTTTGAGGACATCTCTCTCCCCTGATACCACAACCCGCTTTATAACCTAACCGACATTTTATTTTTATAACCTTCCATGGACCTACATACATTGATTTTAGATAAAGAAGGCTTATTATATTTTATATATTTTTAAGAGACACTCAAAGCAAATGTTTGAATTTAAGTTCGCAGATAAAATAATATATTAACAAACCATAACTTAATTGATTGAAATTTATCACTCCTCAAAATAGCATAATTCACACACATCAGTGTAACATCAGCGCTTAATTAAATTTTAGTTTGAATACATAATTAGGAAATGCAGTCAAATGTAAAAAAATGAATTAAAATAAAGAATATATAAACCTATGATTTAAAATATTTTCCTGAATTTTAACTTTTAATCTCAGCATGAAATATTTATACTCTCCTATGAAAATCTTATGATGCTGGAAACATGTAGAAGTCTATCAGTAACAGGTAATAGTGAAAGCCAGCGAGTTTTACTGTAAGTTACTTGGGCAAATTCACAAAATTGCTTCATACTTTCAACACACACACTGTAAAATGAAAAAGAGTTCAAAATCTTTATAACAATTGACTCGATGTCCACATCCAGTGTATCTGTTCCATGTTGGATACAGTTATGCAAAATATGCGCAGAGCAACCCACTTCAATTACGAAGGCTTCAACAATTGCAGGAGAATGGACAAAATAATTTGCTACTCATACTCTTTAAAGAAGAACATCTTCGCACGACCAAACAGCGACACCTCTTGTTCTAAGTAAATTACAGTTATCTCCCTATCTACGTTAGAGTTGCGTTCCTGTAAATCGTCGCGTAAAGGGAAAACGCTTAAATCGAAAATATTTTTACCATTGAAAATAATGTAATAGGCGTTGCTTTCGTTTCTGAGCAGATGTGTTCCAGTTATAAACGTCTTTAAATTTGATTTAATGACCGTTTTAACCCCTCAAAGCGTCTTCGACGTGATATGGCGTCCTGTACAGCGTCCTCTTTTACAATTCCTTAATTTTTTTTTCTTTAAGTTTCTGCCATAAATCACATATTTCTCGAAGCTCCTCCGATCAGTGAACGTCCTATACAAATATATCCTATTCACCCTACTCAATGAATATTTTTGCACAAAAAAATAAAATCGCGTATATGCGAAAACGCGTTCCCCGAACTCGTAAATCGAGGGATACCTGTATTCACAACCTGAAGTAGGGATACTTGAGGAAAAATACGGATATCTGCTGAACTGACAACGTTGATAGGGGCATACTTCATAAAATTTAACCCATACTGAAGATCAGGAGAATTTTAACTTTTGAGCACCAAATTCCGGACATTCTCGAAATTTTAGAAATTCCGCCCGGACGGTACATCTAACGCCAAAAATAAGGACATGTCCGGGAAAATGAGGACGTATGGCAGCCCTATCCTTTGCTGAATTTTTTAGTTCTTCTCAAGTCTGCTACGTTTCTTTTAACTGAAATCTTATCTTTAACCGATTGAATTCTAGCTTCCAATCTTGTGTCACTAAGCGGTTTTATTGTCATTGTTAAATGTTTACGTAGAAAACAATTCAGCAACAACGCCGAGATAGAGCAGTTTGGCTATTTAGTTGATTAAAATGCCACAATATGCCACCGCGCACTCGGAGTCGACTACAGAGCCGGGAGCAGGGGTATGAAACTCTTATGGGAGAATAGATTCCCAGATTTTACACGTAGTTCACTATGATAAGGGGTCCGCGAAAGGCGCTGCAGTCGCAGTCAGCTCTCTCTCTCTCTCTCTCTCTACCACATCACCACAGCGCCAGACGTTCCTTGTGTATCATAGCGGAACAGCGGCCATTTTGCTTGATAATAGTTCGCCATTGCTTATTGAGCGGTTGACAGATACTCTGATTTTGTCAAGTAGATATATAGTAGATATGCATTCATCACTGTTTAAGAAAACGTGACGGAATGAATTTGTTCTGATCTCCAATCAACAGGTAAGTCTTAAAAATAGCATGTATTTTTGAAAAAAAATTTAACGAACTAGTTCTACGAAGTGTTATGTGAATGCGTTTTGTGAGAATGCTTTTATATTTTCTTAACAGATACCTGCAATGGATAGATCTCCTACGAAGGAAGGAAAGAAATTTCTCTCGGTTTTTTGTGTGCGAGAAGCATTTTGAGAGGAAATGTTTCTCATTTTTAGGTGCTAAGCCTCGCTTACTTCACCTAGCTGTGTCATCCATTGCCCTGGCCGTGAATATGGTACGTGTCAGTTCAAAAGCTAAGCCGTAATTTTAGATTGAGTAACTGAAATTTGTTTAAAACTTCTCGCGGTTATCAGTAGATTATAGTGAGTTTGGAAGTTAAACTGCAACATAGACGCCAGGGGATAGAGTTGTGCTTGTAATAGAATGAAATAAGTGTACCATAGCGATGTCTCATTGTTTTAATTTGAAATATTTTGAATTTACAGAAATTGTTAACTTGATTATTTCTTGTTTCTCATTATGCATTTGTTTATAATCCTAGACTTTAAGATAATTCTTCTTTGTTTCAAAACGTATTTAGAAATACATATATTTTTCGATCGAGAAATTGAAATTTCTTTATCAAAAGTTTTCCTTGTTATATGATGAATACATATATATATCTTAAATGGGCTAACTGTAACTGCTGCGAACACGTAACCGTCAGCAAATACAACTGTGCTTAGAATAAACTGTAAATAAAGTGGACATTTTCTAGTGCAATGTGATGTGTTTAATTTTACAAATGGTAATGTGATCTTCATAGAAACATTGTTTATGGACCGCAATGGGCCGTAAGCGCATATGCCGTATTTAAAATTTATTGCAACATTTGAAGCATGCCCATTGCCTCCTGCATCAATTTCATTAGGTTTAGCAGGTTTAATGATTGACATTCTTAGAAATTCATTTTCATTCTTTTTATAGGTGAAACAGAAAGAGAATGTGTTCCAGGGCCGAAGAAATCACTTCACAAATAGATTTTTGCTTGATCCACAAATTCATTCTTGACGTGAAAGTTTGACGGTTTTCGTCGTCCACGTGAATTTCCTTTAAATACGTTTCATGCATAAAAGGTATTAACGTTATAAAATTCTGTTACAATAATTAATTTTTATATCTTTATTGTATAATATTTATGTACAAATACCTCACTGTTATGTAATTTGATAATGACTTTGTACTCTCGCAATGTGTGATATACGGTAATAAATTTGATTTCTTATATGCAATTCTTTCATTTAAATCCATTTCATCTGTCTGTGCAATTTATATTTGCTACGATTATCGTATTAAAACGGAAGGGGAAGGGGGCGAGCGACATCCTATGATGACGTCACGCTACCATTCGTTAACACGTATTTCCAAATTTTCCCGTTGACCCATCGATTGTCGCCTTCCACGGAAAACCTGGGAATCGTTTTATAGCATTAAGTTTCCGGTCTTTCCGTAGGGGTACTAGTCTTTGGCCGGGAGTATCGGTTCTTGGGCGTCTAAGAGTAGACTCCTCTCGATTCCTTCGCGGCCCATCCCTAATTATAGCATATCTTATTTACTTCAGTACCAATAAGATTATTTACGTAAGTTCAAAGCGAATTACGAATTTCTTGTTCAATTTTCTTGATAACGGCAACTCTTACGATAAAAATGTATACCAAAAGAAATACTCTACGTTATTAGTTCTACAAGTTTATTTGAAAACTATTTTAATTTGACCAAACATTTACGAGATATAACGGAAAGTTTATTTGTTGTGACCAGTCAAGCGATTGTCTTACGTGGTTTATTTTTGTGACATTCTTATTTTCTTTTATTGTAAGTCCTTAATGTCAAATTTCATAAAAATCTGTTCCGTAGAAGCCGACAACGAACATGCGGACGGACGGACGGACAAACCGACGCTAATAGGCGCTTATGCTGGAAGCGAAACGCGCCTAAAAATCGCTTTTTTGAGGTAAAGGCTTATACTCTTTTGCAAATAAAAATTATAAATAACTGACCAACGATCTTCGGACCTGGACCGTTTTAAAGGAAAATAAATAACGCTTCTATTCTTATCGTCATATTTTGCCTACGATACAAAATAGCTCAATTTCTACGTTTGAATCATATTTCTTGGAAAATTTTAAACTTTTTAACGACCGTGTCGTTTTTAAACCTCGAGATTTTACTGTAGCGTAATTGCCCATTAAATATGACGGGTATGCGTGGATTAAGTATTAAATTTATGGAACTTCTTCCTCCATTTCTCTCTTCCTCTCTCCCATTTATGTATTACTATATGTTTCATGACGAGGGGTTAGGTGGAAGATGGAACTTCCTAGTCTCGATCTCGCCCCAAATAAAGACCAAATCAATCAATTAATCAATCCTCCTCACTCCCATTCTCCCTTCCACCCATGCTCCCTTCCATCCTCCCTTCCGTACTCCCTCCCGTCCTCCCTCCCTCCCGTTCCCCCTCCCTCTCATCCTCCCTTCAATCCCCCTCCCTCAAATTGAATATTTATCGTACAGTAGATAAATAAAAAATTGCACAACACGATGTTCATAGTAAGCAAATGCTGTGAATTTTACGGTCGATAGTGATTAGGCACGGCGAAGTTGAAAGTGTGTGGCATAGTGTGAAAGGATGCGGCTCTAAAATCGTAAATACATGCGTCTTTTATAGGCCTCAAAATGCAATATAGAAACTAGCTATTATCTCAAGAAACAAGTGGCGATGCTTAGTTACATAAATAGAGATAAATTCATTATTATTGGAGGGGATTTCGATCTGACTCCAATTGACTGGAATCATGATTGCTTTCATTCCAGCGGTAGAGAGCATAAAATGTATTATTAGATTTATTCGCCAGAACGCACAATAAAAGTGTTTATAATAGCAGGAATAAGCGATCATAAAGCCGTGTACGTGGTGTTTAAGTTAGGCATTGAAATACGGATAAAGAAAAGAAGAAATATTTATTTGTTCGCCATAGCCGACTTTCCAAGTTTTAGGTCTTTACTCTGAAATGGATACCCTAGTTTCTACGAAGCAGCAGATAACGCAAGCGCGGCAGAATTCGGCTGCGTCTTATGCCCTCTCCTATTTTTTATAGCTATAAGTAAATTATATCTGCTCGGTAGTTCATAGTAAAATCAGACTTAACGCAAGTGATACAGTCGTATATAGAGAGATAACGACCGGGATGATCATCAGTCGCTGCAGAAAGATTTAAAATCTACTTCTGCGTGGCGTAAAGAATGACAAATCGAAATTAATTACCGTAAATTTTCCATCGTAACTTTCTTGTAAGGCAAGAGCAAAGAGATCGATTTAGAGTATTAAATCGACGAGTTGAATATCTCACCAGGTGAGTATGTTAAATCTTTAGGTATCACCACTTCTCGCGATCTTTCGTAGTTGATGCATATATTCGTCAGGTTGTAGGTGCAGCCAGAAATAAATTGGCTTTTATAGGCAGAATAATACGGAACAGTTGGTACAGAAAAAGTACGAGAAACAAGTTATTCATCCTTAGAGCGCATAAGGAATACGCTTAAAATATATGGGATTCGTATGAGAAGGGTCACATAATTGAGCTACAAAGAGTGTAACTCAAACCAGACAGATCTGTAAAACAAATTTATGAACATAAGTAAAGCGGAACATCATTATTGAGGGATTTCAACTGATTGTATCTCTGGAGGATAGCAGATTAAACGCTAGGCTAAAGGGCTCTGGAGAAATATAGGTCGAGAGATCTAGCGGAGGAGGTTTTAGGAATAACTGAAATACCAACATACATACGTAAACACGATCGTGACAATAAAATACGTGACATCGATTGTAGGACTGAGCGTTATCGAGGCTCGATTTTTCCGAGAGCAATACGTGATCGTACCAGGAAAGTCAAACCTGCAAGGTTAGGTTTTGGTGCATTGCATCCCCTGCCACTCACCACATGTGTATTACAGGATAATCTGTAGATATAGAAATTTAACCACGCTTATCGGATTTGAGATGTTGAAGCTTTGATAAAATAGATCGATATGCAGTTTATTTTTTGTTATTTTGTGATGAATGGCTCCAGGAGATAAATCGAGTCACCAAATCTCTTCAAGGTTTCAATGTAACTGTGAGTAAAACCGTAGATTTAATCTGCAATTTGGTACCTGATACACAGAATTTAGAGTCGCGATTAAACGAGTGTAGGGAAGAAGCAAAGAAATTCTGCATTGAAAAGGGAATACCTGCTGAACTGCTGAAAAAAGAGGAGAAAAAACGTTTTATGTCGAGCTGGAAATTTAAGTGTCCTCAAAACCAGAAACGATGCAGTTCCTCAGGGAATTAATACTTTAGTTAATGGTTACAGGTGTCACTTTGTGGAATTTCTTCATATTGTAGAAATAAAGAGTCTCATAATTTCTACAATTAATGCTTTTTAGGCGCTCTTTACCATCGAAGCGGTAGTAGCGGAACGCCTTATGGGCACGTGTCGTCCGTCCGTCCGTCGTAACTTTCATCTTCTAAGCCGCTAGGCAAACAACAATTAAAATCCATGTTTTTCTATCCCACGCCGCCCTTAAGATAATTCCGGGAGAGATGCCGCAATTTCAATGTTACATATTTCCACCGTTAATGTCAAGCTGTGTTTCTTACAGTAGCTAGATATAATTAATTTTTGAAATTGTAGGACTTGAACCGATTTCTACTTTGGCAATTAGCCAAGATTTCTCCGTTCAAAGGTGTACGGCGTCAAAGTTTTACCTTAAAATTTTTATCTCGCATATTTCAAATTTTCTGTATTTTTTTAAATCCGATAGTAACTTTTATTTTCGGTGGTTTGTAGGTGTCATTAGGGTATTTTTATTTACTGCTATGAATTTTTTGCAATATTATCCTTCTGAAAAGATGAAAACTGGATGCGGTATCTCTCCCGGCCAAATCGGGAGAGACGCCGCGTATTTTTAAGGGGGAGATGCCGCTTCATAATGTCGACGTTTTCCAAAGGTTTTTCGTGCATTTGACGGTATTATTATTATTGTAAAACCCCACTAACAGTGGTGTGCAAACCATGACGAAATAGAAGGTGGGCACGAGGAGGCGCATTGTTCTCCAAACTCGACCTTTCCCCTTCTATCGTCAGTGTGGGCTCCTATGGGCAGCGTCCAACGCTTTCTCCGAATCCATCTTCTCACAGTGTGGAGAGGGTACACAGTATGTTTGCCTCCGCAGGGGATCGAACGACGTGAGTGAAAAAGATAAGGGTTTACCAGAACCAGTCCCACCATGAAGGATAATCCTAAGTGCTTTGCGACGTTGTGAGACAGAAGTTTACACAGAGATCATTCTTAGAACCCCTTTTTGTTTCCGCCCTCGTTCATCCGAAAAGAAAATTAAGAATTTGTCTGTGCAGGAATATTTGGAGATGAAAACGAGGAAAAAACTTGTGGCTCACATTCAAAGTCTTGCGAGAGTGGGATTCGCCCCTGAACGTAGTTCAGTGCAAGCAATGGGATACCAATTCGCCGAGGAACTTGGTCTCAGCCACAGATTTTGCCGAGAGACACAGAAAGCTGGCCACGACTTGTTTAAGTACATTTTGTACTTATTTACTTTATACTTGGTTGACGAAAATAAAAAATAAATGCTTTAAACCATAACAAAGGAATAGTTTACTGACATCACCCAAACTGCGACATCTCACCCCCTAGTGCGGCGACTCTCCCTTAACGTTGTGGCGTCTCTCCCGTACCCCTCGGGAGAGATGCGCAAAAAGAATGTTTACTATTGTTAGTTTATTTCATATTTACTGCTTACATTGTAGCGAAATATTTTTAACAGTAGGTACTAAAACTGTAATCTAATAAATAAGTGTACCTTTAATATTTTAGTAGGTGAAGATTTTCGAAAACCGCGGCAACTCTCCCGTACTTACATGATCTGTAATGTATAGATTAAAAAATGTGTTCGGATCGAGGACAACATTTACTACGAGGTATTCTCCGAGACCATATAATTACGAGTTATAGTTTCGGAGATAAAAATTCGAGAAAATCCCGAGCGAAACATCGCATATTTTGTTTACGTCGATCGCTAAGACGGTTCTCTGCAAACAACAATTAAAAATCCATATATTTCTTTCTCATGCTCTTATATGACCTGTGAGGTGTAGATTTAAAAAATTATTAGGATAGAGAAAAATATTTACTACACGATAGTCCGCGAGACCACATAATTACAACTTATAGTTTCGGAGATAAAAATTCAAGAATCGCCCAATCTTTCGATACCGTTACATGCGTATTTCCCATTAAGAACGCCTTTGAAATCTCTGTGCATTCCATTTATGGAGTATACTTTTACATCTTGTTATATATAGTTAACAACACGATTTACATCTATAATTGAAATCTCTAAGGATTTACAAATCTTTAGGTTGCGCTAAATATAATATGAAAGAATATGAAATTAGAATTTCGTGTGAAAAAGCTGATAATATGCATAAAAATTATGTCAATGAACATGAATTACTGAAAGAATTTCGCAGTTTTAAAAGCCATTTGCCTTCAATGAAAAAAGAAAAATTATACCGAAAAAAATTTTGGAATATTCACTTAGACGAAGTTCGTTTCCTTGAGTATATATTTTTCTGAGAAGTTTCCTCGAATTTGCTACATCAATTTCCACTGAAGAGGGTTCGTTCAGTTAATGAAAATTAATCAATAATTATTTACGGTCATCAATGAACCAAGAGAGACTGCTCTGGCCATCTCATCTATTGATTACGATACTGCCAAAAATGTTGATTTAAACGGCATAATAAATATGTTTGCTGAAAATAGAGCTCGAAAAATAACACTTGAACATAAATTAACAAGCGTTTGTTGTTTCATACGTCTTTTTAAGCAAAGATGTCCCTTTATCTTTTAGTTTATTGTGGGGCGCCAGAGAAACCTATGACAAAGGAATCATACGAGGTCTTTTTTGTATGTATTTTTTGCTATTCAACCTCATGGATTATTATAGCCATAATTCCTACCACTTCGAACACACACACACAAGGGAAGAGGGACACCCGGTGCGGGCATTAGCCTACTCTTTACGAAGAGCAACAAGGGGGCCAACTGCTTAAAGTTCCTAATCAAATGCGATAATATGTGTGTGTGTGTATATATATATATATATATATATATATATATATATATATATATATATATATATATATGGATGTCAACAAGTTGTTGGGATGAGGAAACCCTGTGAGCACTCACCAATCGGACGACTTCAGGTTGGCGAGGCCCCGGGGATGTCGAAGCGACACACGTAAAAGAACACTAAAACACAGAAACATCACAAACGTAGAAGCTTTCGGAGTTATTCCTTCATCAGCTACAGAGAGAGAACTGATCAATATATATATATATATATATATATATATATATATATATATATATATATATATATATTAACTAAAGGAAAAGAAAAGGTAGTGATGAGGGTGGCAACAAGGTGTTGAGGGAAGCCCAGCGGACACTTACCAAGTTGGGGACCAAGTTGGCAGACTGCTGGGGGCGTCGAAGAGACACGTAAAACACGAACACAAAAACACAAATGAACACGCAAGCTTATCGGGTCTAAGCCCTTCTTCAGCGTAAGAGTAACATAAAGTGACACACTGGGCGGGGAATGACAGGGTGATGTGGGAAGGTTGATGATTGGAGGAGGTGGGGAGTAGGAGGGGTGGATAGCCAATAAAGAGGGAGTGTGGTAAGGGAAAGTGCGAATAACTACAATGTAACAAGGAGACATTGTAAGGGGGCTAATAGGGTTAGCGGAGGTTGAGGCCAGGCGGAGAGAAAGAGTCGAGAAGATGGATATGTGCTAGTTCCCAGTGTCGGAGAAGGGGGGCAGGAGTGTCATAGGGTAAAGCGCGAATAATCCTAACATTGTAGCAACTATTGAAGGGGACATTGTGGGTATTAGCATGTAATGCAACTGGGAGGGGGCGTCTGAGAGAAACGCTATTCCGGTGACCGTTCATTCGGATGTTTAACGGATTGCTGGTGAGGCCTACGTAAAACGCGGGACAAAGGGTGCAGGTAAGGAGGTAAATGACGTTACGGGTGGTGCAGTTGCTTCTGGAGGTGATGGGGTAGGTGATGTTGGTGGAGGGACTCGAGAAAGAAGATGATGGTAGGTGGATAGGGCAAGTGAGGCAGCGAGGTTTTCCGCAGGGGTGGGAGCCTATTGCAAGAAGCGTGGTAGAAGTGGGAAGTTCCTTCCTCCACAAGATATTTCCCAAATTTGGGGGCCGGCGGAAGGAGAGGAGCGGAGGATTGGCAAAAAGGTTGATAAAGAGGGACTGATGGGAGGAAGAGGTAAGAATTGGGTGGGCAGCATGAATGATTATTTTGAGAGCTTCGTGGATACCAGGATGGAAAAGTGTCGTAAGAGTGAGTGGAGGGGTAGATGCAGGAATAGTGGGTGTGTGAGGATGAGATCCATTGTGGGTAGGCGTCATCGCCCTATGGATCTGTTCGCGGACCAAGACTGGAGGGTAACCACGTTTGAGAAGAGCATCCTCGAGGACAGAGTAATACTCTAGAAGGGATTCTCTATCGGAACAAAGCCTCCATCCTTGACGAGCAAGGGCATAGGGGATAGAGGTTTTGGTATGAAGGGGATGGCAGCTATCAAAGTGGAGGTATTGGAGGCTGTTGGTGGGTTTGATGTGAACACAGGTGCGGATTTGGCTGTCTTGAAGGTAAATATCGACATCCAGGAATGTGATGTGGGAGGTAGAGGATTGGTGGGTGAAGGACAGTGAAGGATGGGAGGAGAGACGCGAGAGAAAGGAAAGGAGAGAGTCAGGTCCATGCGTCCAAATGAGGAAGACATCGTCGATGTATCTCAGCCACAAAAGTGGTCTGAGTGGAACGTTGAGGAAGAGTCTTTCCCATTCTCCAAGGTAGCAATTGGCGTATGAAGGCGCCATTCGGGTGCCCATCGCAGTGCCTCTAATTTGAAGGTAGTGACGACCATCGAAAGAGAAGTTGTTCAATTTGAGCACCATTGCTGCCAAGTCTAATAAGAAATGGGAGGAAGGTCTTGCGTCGGGTGGTCTTGAGTCCAGGAGTTTACTAAGGGCAGAGAGTCCATCATCGTGGGGGATGTTTGTGTAGAGGGAACAGACATCGATAGTGGCCAAAATGATATTGGGTGGGAGAGGAAAGGGGAGGTGTTTGAGACGTTTGAGAAAGTGGTTAGTGTCTTGGATGAAGGAAGGGAATTGACGAATGAGAGGTTGTAGGTGGGAGTCAACGAAGGAGGAGATGCGTTCTGTAGGGGAATTAAAGCTGGCAACAATGGGGCGGCCGGGAATGTTGGGTTTATGGATTTTAGGGAGAAGGTAGAATGTGGGTGTGCGGGGTTTGTTGGGGATCATTAGAGCAATGGCGGAATCGGAAAGGCCTTCCTGTTTGCCTGAGGAATGAAGATAGGACGAAATTTGGTAGGAGTGGTGGTCTGTGGGGTTGGAAGTAAGGTGATGGTAAAAGGTTTCGTCAGAAAGTTGGCGCTCGGCTTCCTCGTTATATTTGGCGCGATCCATCACAACCGTGGTGGTGCCCTTGTCGGCAGGGAGGATGATGATATGGTCAAGATGTTTAAGTGTGGAAATGGCATGCCTTTCACGTCTGGTAAGATTATCTGTATGGTCGATAAGATCGGAAAAGTTAGGTTGGGAGATTCTGGAAAGGATATAATTGAGGTATTGTTCGACCGGGTGTAGGGAAGGAAGGGTGGGTGGAATGTATTGGGAAGGAGGTTTGAAGATGGAAAAGGTAGGTGGGAGGCCGGGAGGGAGTTTTGGGTTGGCAGAGGTGAGAGAGTCTTCTTTGGGAGGGTTAGTTTTTAGACGTAGTGTGCGGGCAAAGGACTGGACGTCGGCAAGGAGGCGAAAATGATCAAATTTGGTGGTGGGACAAAAGGAAAGGCCGCGTGAGAGGAGTTCATTCTCGGCAGGGGTAAGTACGTGGGAGGAAAGGTTCAAGACTTCATCTTGTTGGCAAGATGAAGAGGTGGTGGCAGGAGTGTGCGAAAAATATGAGCGCTTCAAAGGTTTGCGGGTTAGGAAAGTGTGGGTCTTTTTCAGGATATGAAGTGATGGTGGCGTTGGGAATCCCAGGAGGTCCGCAAGACAGGGAGTTTGACCGATGAGTGGCGGGGAAGGTGGTTTGTTGACCTCGCCAGCTGTTATGAACGGAAGGGAAGACCAAGTTTGAGGTGCCGGACGCAAAGCAGAGAGAGTTTACGGAGAAGTCTGTTGCGATGTGCGGTGATATCATTAGCCGCTTGAAGGAAAGCGGCACGAAGGTCGGATATGGATTGCGAAGAATGACGAAGATAAAGAACGAGAGATTTACAATTAGCGAAGTGGGAGTTAGAGAGGGTGGTATAATGGTGTATGGTGGAACGGATAATGTGGATAGAGGCGAGGTGATACGTGAGGGCTAGGGAAGCGCGGATAGGGGGAGGAAGGCCTGAAAGAGGAATTCTGATGGTGAGGCATTTGGGGGTGAGTCCAAGTGCAAGGCAGGAGTTGAGGAATTCAATCTGGCAGTTGAGGGTAATGTGTCTACGGGGATGATAACGGAGACGGGTCAGTTCCATGGTGGAAGAGAAAGATAAGAGGAAAAGACGACAGGAAAGAAACGTAAAGATATAGACAAAAAAGGAGAAAAAAGGACGGTATATATATTAACTAAAGGAAAAGAAAAGGTAGTGATGAGGGTGGCAACAAGGTGTTGAGGGAAGCCCAGCGGACACTTACCAAGTTGAGGACCAAGCTGGTAGGCTGCTGGGGGCGTCGAAGAGACACGTAAAACACACGAACACAAAAACACACGCAAGCTTATCGGGCCTATGCCCTTCTTCAGCGTAAGAGTAACATAAAGTGACACACTGGGCGGGGAATGACAGGGTGATGTGGGAAGGTTGATGATTGGAGGAGGTGGGGAGTAGGAGGGGTGGATAGCCAATAAAGAGGGAGTGTGGTAAGGGAAAGTGCGAATAACTACAAAGTAACAAGGAGACATTGTAAGGGGGCTAATAGGGTTAGCGGAGGTTGAGGCCAGGCGGAGAGAAAGAGTCGAGACATACATACACGCAGAGCCGTATATATGGGGGGGTTTGAGGGGTTCAACCCCCCCCCCCTTACGGATTCTCCTTTCTTAAGAACCTAAAAAAATAATGCCTGAGGAAAACACAAAATGTTAAGTTTTTAACTGCAATTCAGACGGGCGGATTTATGCTTAGGCACATGAGGCGCTACTTAGTGACCTAGAAAGGTTTGACCATTGGAGATGGGAACATTTAAGAGCGACTCATAGGGTGAAGGCAGTGAAATAAACTGCTCAAAACATACTTCATCAGTGTAGACGGGTTGCCAGATGATAGCTCCGCAAAATCACAATCGGAGCGCTTTCAAATCGCCCAAAGTCTCACATTTCCATCAATTCGTTGAATAGTAGAAATACTTTTATAATTTATTACGTGAGATTTATGTTTTTGGAGCCACAGGAAAGGTAAAATAAATTGAATTGAAGAGCACATTCTTTTATATCAAAATGTTTATCATTTGTTTATGCGGGAGACATAAGACAAATATACTTCTTTATTATACAAACGGTGGTTCAAAAAATTCAATTTTTAGATGGGTGGTTAGGGCTGAACTAGTGAGAAAAACGAAACCAATACGAAATATTTTTTAAATTATTTAAATATTAAGGAAAAATTAATACAAACATTACTTTGCGTGAGAAAAACATAAGAAACGCGAAAATCATGAATTTAGAATGGGTACAGAGATAGTGAGGATGGAAAAACAAACAAATTTAGGGTTATTCCTTAGCTGCGGCCACGATCAAAGTGACACCCTCCAGGAATGCCTCCTCTTCTTCCATCTAATTATTAGTAAAAGGTCAAATTTTTTTGGAATCGCACAGTTGAATGTTTGAACTTTAAATCGCCCAATTTGTGACCGGTTGCAAAAGCCAAATTTCTAATCGCAAATCACTGATTGTAATCGCCCAATCTGGCAACCCTGTGTACTGTACTGCCAAATCTTCTGAAACCTCGGAAGAAATGTGAAGCTTCAGAATGTCCCTTCCCCTTTCCGTGCTCCCTTTAAACTCTTATCACTGTGATATGCTCCTAGCAAAACAGTCCAACCCCTCCTCCACCACGGTCAACGTGTTTTCTCTGCGGCGTTGCTACTTCAAGTTTTAGAAGATTTGGCGCGTCAGTCATACATGCTTTTGAAAGAGTGACGATCCAGATGATTCAGGGGTATGGCAACACAGCGTAAGGCAGGAGGCACGAAACTACTCCTGCAAACCCGCACCACCCTTATTCACTGCCGAGGCAGCGCCGCTCACACCCTCAAGGGCAGGTCTTCAGAAGTTGTGGTGGGATAGTAGTATCCGGTACTCAGAAGTGTATTCCAACTTATCCCGCAAGAGGAATCCCGTATTTGGGCGCCGTAGCACGGCTCCGCACAAGGGAAAACTGCAGGATAAAATACTTCTTTGTTCCTAAAAGTTCATCTTCTAAATTCATTGATTCATTTGAGGTAGGCCTAACTTTTATTATTTTTCAATAATAAAATAAAACAAATAAATTTCATTTAAAAACTTTTTAAATTATAATCGTTTTACAGTGAAAAAAGTACCCTAAATTAGAGATATGAAGAGACTAAACCAAACTTCCTTACTGGGTTTTATGATAAACAAAAGAATAAAAGAAAACACTAGTAGTAACTCAAACGTAAAAAGGGAGGATGTTGAATTTAAAACCAATTCAGTGCCATCCAGTTCTGTAGCAAATACTGTGACATCTACAGAAAAGAACCAACTTAACCTAAATTCTCCATGTAGAGAAAAACGTGTTGATGACAGTGACAGTGAAATTCTCTGTAGAGAAAAAAGTGCTAATGATGGTGATAGTATAACTCTGTAGCGAAGAACAGTCTGATGACAGTGAAACATATCACAAGCTAGACATGGGCAATTTCTTAGGGGGAGTTATCTTGGAAGATTTTGTAAAGGAACAGGCTCTAAAAAACCCATGGATACCTTCTGAGGATTTTATTTTCCCTGTTTCTGGTAAAAGGAACCTAACTTTCCAATTTAAATGGCTAAAATTGTATCCCTGGTTGGTCTATTCAAAACGAGCAGGTGGAGCATTCTGTAAAATATGTGTATTGTTTGCTCACCAAGTTGGAGGCAGAGGAGATCAAGCATTAGGAGCAATAGTAACAACAGCCTATCTAAACTGGAAGAATGCGAAAGAATATTTTGGAAAACATGAGAAAACAAAATATCATATTGAGGCTAGTATGCAAGCAGATAATTTTCTAAATGTTATAAGTGGAAAGCAAGTTGATATAGTGTGCATGCTAGATTCCGAAAGAAAGCATCAGGTAAAGGAAAACAGAGAAAAGTTACATTCTATAGTAGAAACCATAATTTTATGTGGTCGCCAAGAACTTGCTCTGAGAGGCACGAAAGATTCAGGTCCCATTTCTCTCCATGAACCAGACTATAACGACGGTAACTTTAGGGCTCTTTTACGATACCGTGCTAAATCGGGAGATAATGCACTTTTAAATCATCTTTCTACATCCTCTGGGTCCAAAAGTATGTATACTAGTCCAACCATTCAGAATTAAATTCTTGAAATTTGCAGAGAAATAATACAAAATGCAATTGTTTCTCGAATAAACGACGCTAAATGTTTTTCGTTATTGGCGGATGAGACACAAGACATATCCAGGAAAGAAATGCTAGCAATTTGTGTTCGATATATTGATAGTAAGGAAATCTTAATCCGAGAAGATTTTTTGTGTTTCATTCCTGTAACTCATGTGACTGCCTCGGGTTTGGCTACTATCCTCCTGTCCACATTGACGCATCTTGGAGTAAATCTGAACAGCATGATTGGCCAAGGCTATGATGGGGCTGCTGTCATGAGTGGCAAGTACAGAGGTGTGCGTACATTAATATCAGAAAAATACCCAAAAGCACAATTTGTGCATTGCAGTGCCCATGCTTTAAATGTAGTTATTGCATATTCTTGCGATTTGTCAGTCATTAGAAATTGTATTGGCGTTATTAAAACAGCTGTAAATTACTTTGGTCTGTCTTCTCAGAGAAACAATATTCTAGAGAAAATAGCAAAAGAAAATAAAAGGCTAACTCATAAAACAGTTCTAGGTTTATGTGAAACGAGATGGTCTGAGAAACATGACTCCGTGTCCCGTTTTGTGGAATTGTATTCTACAATAGTAGAAGCTCTGCAGCAACTTCAAGAATCCGGAACAAAAGAAACCTCTGATCAGGCTTATCAATTATTATTCTCTATAACTAGTGCAGAATTTGTAGTTGCATTATTGACATTAAACAAGATATTTTCTTATAGTGTAAATTTATGTAAGTCTTCAGAAAGTAAATGTGGATTTAGTAGAATGTTGTGAGCACATTGATTTAATCATTAATGTGATACAATCAATGCGTATAAACAGTGAAGACTCATTCAATGAAATATATCTGTCGGCAGAAAGCATGTTGCACAACGTTGGGAGTGAAATGATCAAACCCAGAGTAATTGGAAGACAATCAAAGCGTCAAAATGCCCCATCAAATTATGCAAATGAATATTTCCGGCGTAATTTATTTATACCTTTTCTTGGTCACTTTTTAACTGAATTAAAGGATCGCTTCTCAGCACATAATAAACTAATAGCTAAACTGCAGCTACTGCTTCCTACTAAATGTAAAAATGAAAACCCGGAAATTTTCCAACAGACTTGTAAAATTTATGGTGAAGAATTTGGACGACTTAAAGTAGAATTTGAAATATGTCAGTGTAAATGGAATTTGCAGTCAGATGATGATTTGCCAAAAACGGCATTAGAGGCGTTCAAAGTTTGCGATGATATGCTTTTTCCTAGTATAAAGACTATTAAAGATTCTTGCTACCTTGCCCTGCTCTACAGCAACCCCCGAAAGATGTTATTCTTCTTTAAGACGCCTTAAAACCTGGCTTAGGAATTCAACGGGAGATGAACGTCTAACGGGTTTGGCATTGATGAGTGTGCATCGCAGTGTGCCTTTAAATGTAGATGATATTATATCCAAATTTGCTTTAAAAACAGAAAAAAAAAGAATTTGTAATTTAGAGAATAATTTTTATTTTACATTTTTGTATTTAAATAAAATGTATTTTTATGATACTTATGTATTAAAATATTAAAACTTGGAAATTATTTTTCATTAAACACCCCCTTTACAAAACTGTATCTACGGCCTTGCATTCACGTACATAAAACAAATCCTTATTTAAGGAAACAACAATTTTATCGTATTTAATTTGAATATGCTATTGATGATTTCTAAAAAGTAAATCGATCCCTGGTATTTGGTTTGTCAAATCCAGTTCCATGTCTGGGCGTGTTCGAAGTTTTCTCTTGAGAGTAGCCAAGGCTGAAAACCCGCTCTCATAAACATACTTCATTCCAAACGATAACATCATCTTTATTGCTCTCCGCGCAAGTGCAGGGTATTCTGCAGAGACGGATGACCAGAATTTTCAAAGGTCGCCTCTTGCAGACAAGTAATAATTTTGATAAAAACTGCTGCAAGCGATGTCAGTCAGCATAACTTCTCCTGAAGGTTTTGACCTTAGTTCAGCGGTACTGTTCACAGAGTTGAATGGGGATTTGAATTCATTCCCTCTGGTCTTTTATCTTCTTCACTGTTTCTTTAAAGTAACCTGTAAATGTGCCATCAAAAGAAGTCATACCCGCTCAGTTCATTAAAATATCTGTTAAATATGCTAATTTTAGTATGAACTCTGTTTTTTTATTTCATGCACGGTTAGTAGCACGGCTTTCCAAGAACAAACATACTACAATCGACAGAACGTGTTATTTGCTTCGAAAGACCTGACAACTGAATAATGTTTCCATGGCAATAGATTTCTTTTAAAAGATTGCTAATTAATTAATTATCACTTCTATAAATTAATACAAAAGTATTTTTTCTAAAAACGTCGCGGACAACCATTTGGGAAACCCTCCTGTATTAGAGAGTTAACAATGGAATTAACACGTACAGTAAAATCTCTCCTAACGCGGGTTCCCGCAGCGCGTTTTCATTATTGCGCAATTTCATTTTTACACTCATTTTCTTGCTCCGTGGTGCATTTTCAGGCAACGCGGAAGGTTCCGAGATAAAAATCTGAAAAAATTGCGATATTTTAAATTGCCGCGCTGTCTCCGGCGCCTCACTTATGTAATAGCCGTTGTTCCTCAAATTAATAAAATAAGAATTTGAAAGGAAGAAATGAATAAATTAAAAATATTTACTTTCCAACAAAAACTGCAAACTATGAGCATTTGCTTATGTAAACATGCACAAAAATTTACAGTACGTCTAAGTTCATGTCTCACACTCCAAAAGCTAAAAATATTCCTTAAATAATACATATGGATGCCAAAAATTGTACATATTTTGTAGATGCCAACAGTAACAATAAATATATAAAGCCTAATGTTAAACTGAAAAAATATTTTACGGAATGCATACTGATATACCTAAACTGTTTGGATATAACTTTTACAGCACAATTCGAGTATAAAATATATGGAATAAATATTAAAGCAGCCGAGTATGTAAAATATTTAGGAGTAACCATTTGTCGAGATCTTTCATGGAGCATGCACATTCGTCGAGTTATAGGCGCGGCCAGCAAGAAACTGGCTTTCATAGGTAGAATAGTACGGAACACTACAGAAAAAGTACGTGAAACATGTTACTTATCACTGGATAGTGGAATACGCCTCATGCATATGAGATCCGTACGAGATGGGACATATAATTCAATTAGAAAGAGTGCAGCGCAGAGCAGCCAGATTCGTATAACAAAAGTACGAAGATAAGGAAAGCGTCACTTCATTATTGAGGGATTTGAACTGGGTACCACTGGAGAATCGTATATTGAACTCAAGGTTGCGGCTTCTGGAGAAATATAGATCGGAATGTCTAAAAGACGTGGTTGTAGGAATAATTGAAGCACCAACGTATATAGGTAGAAACGACCGTGACGATAAGATACGTGCTATCGATTGTAGAACGGAGCGTTACCTAGGCTCGTTCTTTCCGAGAACAATACGAGATCACAATAGAAAATTACAACCTGCGATAGACAATCTTTAGGTAGGTTTTGGTGCATTGCACCCCCTGCCACACACCAATTAGGTGAATTGCCGGGTAACATTGCAGGGTAACATGTAGATGTAAGGCAGAGAAGTTGTTCCGTCATGTAGTAAGCTATAATTTTCACGAATTATATTTACAAATATTTTCCTATTTTATTAATATAAAAATACAATAACTAGTATGTTAAGCTGCAACGTTACTAAAAGAACAAAACTTTTTCATGGTAGTCCAAAACTTTGCCAAAATAGAAAAAAATTCATCTTTAGATTAATAACACAAATAAAAAAATCTGATGTGGCCACCACATGACTTTCTCCATATCTGTAATATTTCTAAAAATTCCAAATAGGTTACATAATAATAAATATTTTATGAAATTGCGAGAAAATTTTAGACATTACAAAGAACAGAAATAAACTCTAACTATAGCCTTCTGATATTGGATATAGCCACAATGCTCCAACAATTAAGAAAAGAAAAAGGAGCGTTACTAAGAAGTAACTAAGCGTCAATTTTTAACAATATTCGTCGGTAGGTGGCGTGGTGATGGCAGCTAAAAATATAAGATATCTCTTAAACAATGCATTATATGGAGAAATGTTTCAAACAAAGGTTGTAGAAAATTAATTTAGTACAACTTTTATTCCAGTACATTTTTACATTTATCAAATATTAAAGCAAATATTTCAAAATAACGGATGTGACAAGAGTAAACACCCACTTCCGGTTGACCGATTTTTACCAAAAACTGTCAGTTCTTGTGACTTTTATAAAAATGTTAAATATAAAATTTCGCGTTGACCTGATTAATAGTTTTTGAGTTCGAGCACCCACAAAAAACTATCACTTACACAGAGACATCATCGAGAAAATGGTCAGAACGTGTTCAGGGGACCTCAAAACGTGTATTTCCATTGAAATTTCGAAGTCGATTTTTTTTCGTGAATACAATACTTTCCCCTATACTACGTATATGGAGAAAGTAATAAAAAACAATGGTACAAATAAAATGCCTTAATGCAAACAGGTAAGATGCTTGAAATTTGCCGTTTTCAAAAATCACTACCGAATTCATCTAATTAAAATCAGGGTCATTCTCATCCTCATTGTCGCCAGCTTCACTTTCTAAATCATTCAAAATATGAAGTCATCACAAATTCACCAAAATAAAGGATCACCGTCCCTAATTGCTCACACAGTCCCAGGTAAACTAGAGGCGTTTTGGGACATTTCAACTCAACAGAAATAAAGAGACGGCAAAACGGAACTCATTCTTATTTTCTCTTTGCGCGCCGAAGGCAAAGAGGAAAGAATTTCTTTGAAATGTATCGGCGTCTTAACGCAGGCGTGGTGGACAAAGATTTGACCACCGTTTCCTTTATCTTTGTAATCCCTCTTCCCTCCTTACCTATCCTACTCCTCGGGCTTCGTGAAGAGAACCGAATCCTACCGCCAGCTCTCGGCCAGTGGATTAATCTTCCAACCTACCAAAACGGCTTCATAAAAAAGCCTTATCGAAAGCATTTGTTCTCTATGTGTCGCGGTAGTTCAGTTGGTAGAGTACCCGACCCGAAATTGGGAGACCCTGTCTTAAAATGTTTGTGCTAAAAGTATTCATATAACTTCCCAAACTCTAGGAACCTAGCCCTATTCTTTCCATAAGTCATTACATTCACGCAGCGCGTTTTCTCGCAACGCGACCGTTTCAGGAACGTTACTATGTACCACGTTGCGTGAGGGTTTACTCTATATGATCCGGAGATACAGACAGATAAATTATAACAATAACCGAGAAAAAATGCTCCCATTCCTTAACGTCACAATGCTTAAAATTTAGCACTATAATATCTCGTCTACATACAAATGCGTATGATTTAGAAAATTTGACTAATGTTATATGAACTTATAGACGTATTTTCCCTTAAGAAAACACTTTATTGTGATTCTATCTTTTTACGGAAGTTCCCTCACATAAGCGTTTAGAGAGAAGGTAATAAACGAAACGCTATCGAAGGATTAATGAGATACAGGGATACAGGTGAGGCGGCGAGACGACCGCCTCAGGGGCGCGAAAGTTTGCCCACAATTAAATCTTCCCATAAGCGTTCCTTTATTCCTAGAATACCATTTTCCGACGTTGTTAAGCTAAGCTGTAGTATTATTGTAACGGAATTCCTTGACTTACACACGTAGAGCAGAGAAGCCAGGCCCTTCGAAATATTTAAACTTTTTTATAGTTTGAATTTCGTCGCATTGCCAGTTCGTAACACTACTTGAGCTTCATTTGGCTGTTTAAGGGCTTAATCGTAGCTCCTCAGACCACTAGATCAGGCATGGGCAACCTATTCCCGTCTGAGGGCCAGATTTTCATTTTTAAGATTGTCAAGGGCAAAATCCACCCCCCCCCCCTCGGGATTTTAGATAAAAAAAGAAAATTTTAACGAAGGTATATATACGATATATTTAAAAAAGAATAAACAAGAGGATACACAAAATTATTAAGACAAATTTATTACATTATAGTTTGTTCGAAAAAATTCAGATGCAATTGCCGCATCAATATTTTCAGTGTGACTTTTGCGTTTCAGTTTTTTTGACAAGATCATCAATATTTGGCAAGATTTTTGTAGTTGCTATTCTTAAATTATTCTGGAGATGTTCATCACTTAATCTGGATCTTGTTTTTGATTTTATAAATTTCTTTTTGAGAACAGTTGCTCGCATTTGTATGTACTTCCAAATAAAGACATTTTTCTTGCAAAATCCATGATACGAGGAAAATCTTCTCTGGTTAGATTTTTATAAAAATCTAGTAATGAACAATTTATCATTTTACATTTTAATTCTTCGTTTCCTTGAATTAACTACATAACTTCATCTATAATTCTTCTGGAACTTGGTCTATACTGACATCAAATGGGGAAGAGAAAATGCTCAAGGTAGGTTCTTGTGACCTAAAGTGTGTAAACCATTCATTAAATTCCATATTGATCGATTTGATATCCTCAGAGTAGGACAAATAAGGTCTTCCATGACTTGCCAAAGTTGGAAAATGGAAAGAATTACCGTTTTTTAGCTGTCTCCCATAACGGTAATTTTACTTGAAAAGCTTTTACATGCGAATACAAATTGTGAATAATCTGACCTGCGCACTACGCGCCGCGCAAATCATAAGATAATCAGGGTTCAGAAACAAGTAGGGCGATAACTCAGAATGCGAATTATTATTTGTTAATTCGATAGCGTCCTTATGCAAAAAGTAATATTCCAAAATTAGTTCAAGATAAATAAATAAAAAGTGTAATCTGAGGGGAAAATTCCGCGGGCCACATGGAAAGTGCCCTCGGGCCAGATTTGGCCCGCGGGCCACGGGTTGCCTATGGCTGCACTAGATACTTCCTTCTGGCTGACGTGCATATTTATTGCCTTCCTCGCGCCGTGCCATTGTAGGCAGTCAAATTAAAGGACTGACACGTTGTCTAACGATTAGTTGTGCCCTCAGTCCATTTGTAGGTTAGAACAGCGAGCAAGAATACTCGTCGAAAGTTTAAGCCGAATACACTACGTGTATTGGTGCGACTATTGTCATACTTACTCCCGTTTAGGGTCAGTGCCTGCCATCTTCTGGGATCCTTTTACCCCTTGATCGAAACTGCTAAGGAATAGGTGGCCAACAAGTATTTCTGTCAAATACCTCCATCCTCCAGCCTTCCATAAATATTTCTTTAAGATTGCTAAATTGGTGGGCATACGGTTCTGTTGCATTTTCGCACTTATACTGTCGAAAAAGCCGATGTTGTGGAAGTTATTTTATTTTCTTCAAGCTATTTCGTAAATATATTTCATTTCGGCAAACTAACCTCTCATGTTGCTCATGGACTGTTATTCTGCTATACTACTTTGTTTTAAATGTTTGTTGATAAAAAAATTATATAAAATTTTATTAATCATATTTACATCTAGATATTACTTACTTTATAAGGTACTTGGAAACACATAATGAAAGAAAAATTACAATCCTCATATATGCATCGAACATGGCATAGCAAAAATTCAGAGCAAACATTCCAGTTTACAATTAGACCTAGGTTTTCCTTTTGTGTTTCAAGTCCAACTCTATTTTACCACTCTTTCTTATTTAAACGAATACAGTAAGCAGGTCGCAGAGTGTTTTTCGTAAATAATCCTTTCAAATTCTATCATCTCGTATTAAGTTTTAATCATATACTTGGGCTTACATTTTTAAATTTGCAGAACAAAACTGCCTGTCCATGCTGTTTTCCTCTCAATTTAAACTAATTGTAATCTACCAGTATGCAGCTAAATCCCAGTCCCTTGATGTCTATAGAAGTATTCACCATATTTTGATAAGGAATGAAATTGGTGAGCAATAATTTTGAAATTCAATTCCATATTTCTGTTTAGCAGCAATTTACCGACAAATATAAACTTTTTGATAAATATAACTAAACATTCGTTAAAGATTTGAAAAATCTGCAAATGTAACTCATTACTTAAATTCTTTAATATGATAACAATCCTTTTATTTGTTATCATCAAATATTGACTATAAAGGTAACATAAAAACGCTATTTTAGAATTGAAAAAGTAGTGCAGGGATGTCCAAGTCGAAGAGGCATCATGACCGCATTAAGGCGATGGATGCAATAAAAGGGCCGCATTAGAATTACAGTTGTTAATAAGGGCCAGGGTGGGAGAAACAGACATTATCTAAAGATTCGGTCTGTTTTACCATTAAAACTATTATTTAGAAAACGCGTTCTATTGTGCCTCAATAACAATGACGAAGTCATCTCCTTTTCACAAAAATAAAGCATTTGTATACAATCTTGAGCGATTTAGCTAAGACAAAAGTAAGCATCCGGGCGATCCTATCCCGAACCGGGAAGATCGCCCCGGTTCGGTCCCGGATCCCACATTTTGGAGGGGCCCGCGATGACCTATAGATGACTTGATTTATTTCAAGCAATGCGAGGATATGAATCAATTGGCTTCTTTGTAAATTTTATAAAACTGTTTCATCTATTTTTAGGTAAAGCCTTGCGCTCATTTTAATCTCCTTAAACCCACCTCTAATTATGACATCCTGATCAAAGATTTTAGGCACACCAACATTAGTTTCGATGGATTCCCTTGGATACGACAATCTAAACGCCATTAAACCGAAGCTGGAAATAAGAGGGAATCGGAGAGCTCGGATGCGAAAAACGACGTTTCCCTTACCTTTGGTGCGGCGTAAAATTTCCAGTGGTGGGCGAAGGCATTCTAACGCGACGGAAGAAATTCCTCTTGACACACTCAAAGGCACACACACAGCATTTTATCGCAGAATGATCATATCACATCACAGGGTGTGTAAGGTTAAGTTTTGAAAAGAGGATAAATTAAAAAAGAGCACTTTGGGGCTCAGGAAGGAAATAAAGGGTGAAGATTTGATAACGGAAATGGAAGAAAAAGGGAGGGATTCACAGCACCTGGAATGGAAAAAGAAACGAAACTCACTGGTAGTGCTTGAACGCAATAAAAGAAGTGGCATTTTAAATATACTTAGCACAAGCGAAATCATTCATAAAACTTTCATTTCGATTCTTCTTTCTTCCCACCAAGTTATTGATTTAATCATTCTGTAACTCCCAATCTTCACGGAAGTTACAGAGCTATTTTTTCTGCGATTATGACGCCCGGTGAAATTTCCATTCAAAACTTCCAAATTTCAGTGCACATTATTGTTCACTAATCATTTTCTACTGAATGATATATTCTATTTAATAGAATAAAACAATTATTATTACAGGACATCGATATAAGATAAAAACGGCATGGGTTGGTTTTGTCGTAAATGAAGGCAGTACGTACAAGGCGTACAGTGAATGTAAATAACATGTTCAATCACGTAAACTGATATAATAATAATTCACCCTTCTCGAAATACGTGGACATCCTAATAAAAGAAATTAAGCAATATAAAAGTCACTGAAGATGGCGTCAATGTGTGGAACTGCATAATAGTTAATAATTTCGTATTATTTCCACAAAAACAAAATTATAATAATAACGGAGAAAATTTTTGCCTATTGTATATTTTTCACTTGGTAATTACTGCGACTTGACACTTAAGCCTCTACGAAAAGAATTCACGGAAGAAAGAAAACAGCCATTTACCCATGCTTTGGCTGACTCATGAGCGTAGACGAGGAAGTGAAGCGAGGAGGAAAAGGGAACTAGGAATTTTGTCTACCAAATTTCCCGAGTAGTACGCGCGTCACTAGGGGCGAATCGTGTCTAGCGCGTGCAGGCTACAGCGCTTTGAGGACTAAAGAAGCAACAGATTCGGGCATTTATTTCAAATAATGACTATCAGTTAAGCGGCCGCCGTCAAGGAAAATATGTTTGAGGAATAAATAATGAACGACATGAGGAAGCCGAATTAATTTCAGGTAAGAGATACATAAAATCCGTTAGTCACGTAACAAATCTTTCAGATTGCTCTCTTTGGCTTCTTACTTTTATCCTTATAAACAATGAAATGCTGTAGCACTGTTGATGAAGTAAAAATTTATTTTTGGAACGTTACGTTCCTTCGCGAGGACAAGCTGTTCCTGCTTTCCCTTGGCCAAACTAATGGCTTCGCGAGACTAATTCTGATCTTTGCAAGCATTTCTGTAAGAGCCTATCATTCATTTAACAAGAATCTATACAACAAGCAAACTAAGAACTCATGTTATAGGAGAGCCAGTTTTAACGAATATTTATTTCATATTTCAAATACTTATATTCAATTCCTGTTAAATTAGCTTGAAAATAATAAGTGAGTGAAGCGAGCCGTCAAACGTGGTTGGGCTCCGTAAGGGGCTAGCAGTGGAGCTCCTAGTGTGTGTAATCGATACCTCACAGACCATATAAGAGCTAGGGAGAGAAAAATATGGTAGTTGTTGCATGACGGATACCATTTAACGAGATACGAGTATAAGTTTATTAAAGTGCTTATGTAAAGTGAAAGTTCTAATTGGTGGGTGTAGTTCTAATCATAATACGGCGATAAATTTTAATAAGGATCACTCATACATAATTTGATCAAAACCCGTATAGCTGATCAAGAGATGACAATCGCGACACACGGACGAGATGTGCCCTAATATCGATTAAAACATTTATTCGGATAGAGGACAACATTTAACACAAAAACTTCCGCGAGACCAAATAATTATTATAGTTACGGAAATAAAAATTCGAGAAAATCCCAAGCAAATCACATATTTTGTTTACATCGATCGCTAAGACGATTCTATCAGCAAACAATTAAAAATCCATATTTTTTCTTCCAAGCTCTTATATAATATGCGAGGTTTAGATTAAATAATTTATTCGGATCAAGTAGAACCGGGGTCGGCAACCTACGGCCCGCGGGCCACGTGCGGCCCTCGAGAACGCAAAGCTGTAATGAAAAAGTGATCAGGAAAATTTCTCATGGGCAATTTTATATTTTTTGGTAAAATTATGGTCTCAAAGCCTTTTCTGGTGAAGTTTTAACGCTAGTAAATTACGTTGACTTGATTTCGTTCATATGCAATCACAGAATCTCTAGAAAACTTCCGATTTATTCGCTCATCCGGCCCGCCGAGGCTTTCTTGACTCCCAATGCGGCTCTCCGAAACATCTACAACTGCAAATGTGGCCCGCCAGGCAGAAAAGGTTGCCGACCCCTGAAGTAGAACATATGTCACAAAAATACTCTACGAGAGCACACAATTACGACAGTTTTGGAGATAAAAATTCAAGAACCGCCCAATTTTTCCATACCGTTTTGTACGTAAATCCCATAAAGAACGCCTTCGCTATTCCTACCTCACGCTTCATAAAACCTTGTAGCGGTGAAACAACTCCGTTCTCTCATGACAGGCGAAATTTCTCGAAGTACAGATCACTGCATCACAGAGCGACAATATCACTACTAAATGCAGGGCAAAGCGATGCTTGAAGAACAGGGAAACTGAAAAGTAGCAAAAGCAAAGAAATAAAGAGGAGAGAATTGATGCAGGAAAATGAAAGTGTCGGCCTCACCAGGAATCGGAAAAAGATGCTTAAATAATATAACCTCACCCGCAATGCTTCCAGACTATAAGAGAACAGGTGATAATATGTTCCGTGTAATTAAATCCAATCTCACTGACATTTTAAAAATTAAAATTGTACAAATAATGCTATTTATTAAATATTGTATTATTACTGTCAAATGAAATTATGAATTCTTTACTGCTCCTGCAAACAAATCCTGCAACATTTATCAAACAGTGCACTTTTATAAGTTTCATTTCCTCCACCGTAAATTACTCGAAATCTCTCGATGGAAAATCTCCCATATCTTTCCACCGAACTTAGATAAAATTTTTATCTTACCTTACAATTTATAGCTTAAAATTTTCTTATTTTAATTTTTCATTATTTGTGTGCTACACAACGTTCACATTACGTACATTTGTTTCTTCTTTAGTTTTTTGTTCGTATGTTAACGAACTTCGTCAAAATTTGTTAGGATGACGACCAAGATGATCTTTGTTCAGTCACTATTGGAGGTGGCACCGCTCCTATTGGGCTGAGTTTCGTACACGTCCTTCTTTGTTATCAAACTCTGAATCATAGTTGCACGGGAAAAATAATCGAGTTAGCTCCTTACATTCTATTACAGTCGTTTTTAACTTGACACCATCAATTTATGAGATTATGCTGAGTGGACTGCTCTTACTTTAGTCTGGTCTCTACTTGGGAGGGGATTAAGGCGGTCATTTTTCTGAGGTCAGGCAAGTAGGTAGGGCCCCCCTGCAATATGCTTGAAACAAATCACTAAAATATTAAGCCCACCAAAGCCGACTGTGGAAACTTGCCTATCCCCTTGCCCCTCCCTGAAATAGTTCCAGCGGACGCCCATGACTAGAAGAGAAAATAATTAGCTTCTCCAACATGCACGGAAAAGGTTATGGCTAAAAACATTCATTAGACGTAATTTAAAAAATCAATTTTGAGAAAAACTATACGAATTTGTTTCTTCGACACACACGCCTTGCGTAATTTCAAATAATTCTCCGAAAAAACTTATCGAAATCTTTTTGAAAGAATCTAATATAATTATTTTCGAATTGGTGTATAGCATTAAGAATTTTACCAACGCCGTCAGTGGGAGTTGTTTCATGAATCTCCTTCCAAATTTTAAAAAAAGACAGCAACTCAGTGTTGCAAGGGCGATGACAGTTCAGCAGTTAATTTTCTTTCGTAATTTTTGTGATTAAAGACTTATTTAAATTCCTCACTTTTCAGTGACAATAGAAACACTAAAATTTAGTGATTAAATTATACCTACATTTTATTTTCTATTTTTGTAAGATTTTATATTAACATTACATTTTTGTAAGGAACGGCCAAATAACATATTGCCAACACGTTTGTTTTTTTCAGTAGTATATTTTGTAATGCCATGTATCACAATTTTTGAAATATATTTTACTAATTTCTCAACCAATATCCCTTAATTTACTAGCCCTACCAATTAAAAATTCGGAAAATGAGACAGATTTTGATATAACTGTAACCAGACGATTCTAAGAGCGACTTCACTACCATCTGTTGTTCGAACAGTCAACTCTACTGGTTTATTATCTTCTGATGACAGTAGATGACTCTGCCAGCAGTCGTGTGGCGAGTTCGTAATTTAAAAACAACTAGAAGAGTGCAGGTTTTTCAGGGATGATTATTCCGGGCAAAATACCTCGGTAATTATACGCTAAAAGGAAAGTTACGATCTTAAAAAATATTTCTCCTTGTGATAACAAAAATAATATGGCCACCATTTGTTTAACGACGCTTTCCAAAAGAAATGCCGTTAATTCTCAACATTATAATAAAATTTCACTATTAAAAAATAAATACAAGACGAGTGCAGGTTTTTCAACCATATTATTCCGGGTAAAATTTTATAAAATAGCTCGGTAATTATCCGCTAAAAGGAATGTTATGACTTTTAAAACATTTCACTTAAGGATAATAGAAAAAGAACATGGATGCCATTTGTCTAACGATGGTTTCCAAAAGAAATTTCCAATTCATTCTCAAAATTATAACCATATCAAACAATTAAAAATGTACATTTATACTTTACCACCATTTGAAAATGCTGCCGCGTAAAAAAATACCCAAAATCTCGATGACAAACTTGAAAACAGTTACACCGTGAAATCGTTTCGAGCCCAATAATAAATCCTACAATGTCGTTGCTACACGAACAAATGAAAAACAAAATTACATGTAGAATTCTCAAACATTTAAAAAAGAAACTTGATGCATTTAAAATACTTGGATGTCACCAGTTTTCTGGTAAGAAATATTAATTCACACGAACATTGTTTATTAAATATATAATAATTAATATTATATATTAATTCACTTAAACTTGATTAAATGGATATGAACAATGTCCTGCTTCCTTCAGCGATACCACCTGACCATTTATAGCAATGATGTGTGAAGTAGTCTTATTAATTCCTCTAGACCTGATTCTTAATTTTAAATGTTGGAAGGCTTCTATTTTTATAGACAATGAATGTTAAACCGAGCCGAAAATTTAATCAAAATATAAAATAATACGTCATTCATCCATCAACAAATGGGATAACAAATTTTAGTCAGCCATTTCATATGCAGCAAAACTCATGGTCCTGGAAATTAAAATGATTAAACCTTTTTTGGTAGATGTCCAGTGAATGAATATCCACCATGCACACTAAAAGTTTAAAATGCATACATTTTCGCAGATTTCCAGTTCTTCTTTGCTAGGGCTTGTACGCATATACCCTGAACTTAATACCATGTACATCATTTGGTGATTTTTCCTATGAAACTCAATTGACGCATGGTTTTAAATCAACTATTAAAATTACTCCAACGAAAAGATAAATTTTCCATAAACTTTTGTGCGAGTTCTAATATATGGAAACCTTTAATGACTTAGAATTATTTTTTCCTGTCATGAGGAACTAGGGTCCAAGTCCATTATACAACATCCTAATGTATTTTCTTGTTCTTTCTCTTCATTAAATTTCTGCTGATTATTGCATAGGAAATGAGAGAATGGCAGCAAAAAATTAAGGAAGGAAGATGGAGTAAATCTCTCACAAATTTCGTTGTTTACCATTTAACTACTGATATGAGGTTTGTGAAACACCAGCTAAGATATGTCACATTATCCAATCATCCCACTACTTTACTTACTGCTAGTTAACATTTTATAAAGAAATAAACAATATATATATATATATATATATATATATATATATGTATATATTTTTTAAATTCATTATTTTACACTTATCGTATTAGTAGCTCAATTCATTTATATTTTAATTACAAATTAAAAGAAGGCATGCAAAAAAATATTCTACTAAGCTACAACTATAAATAGATAACTTTCACTGAAGTTGCCAATGAACAATTTGGTGTAACGGTTAGCGCATGGGGTGGAATCTACCTTTGCCTCAAAATAGAAATAGCAGTTTATATAATTTTTAGTGCATGCAAAACGTGATTTCATATAATAAATTTAAAGATTTTCCTCCTCATTTTAGCTAAAGATTAAAGACATGCCTCTTCCCCAGAAAATATCCTCAAAGTCCTTCAAATATTCATAAATTCAAATCTCTGTATCGGAATACATTACAATTATTTATTTAACTTGCAAAATAAATGATAATCTTCATTTATCTTTATTGGAAACAATACTGATGTTTTCTTTCACTGTTATTCATTGATTGGCACTTCCAAGGCAACATAAATGCTTATATTTACTTGAGATAATCCAAAAAAAATAATTTGCTGCAATTGATTCTGAATATAACTGTGGTTACACGATAATGTTCGCCATAAGTTTTTATGCTTTTTTGCATTGTTTATCGTTTAGTGTTAGTTTGTTGTGAGATGGCCTGTGGAAATCATCTGTAGTGGTAATTTTCATTAGTCTCCTCCAATGGTACGTTTTATCTTCGATTTTGCAAAGGCGATGGATCATAAGGATTTGTTCTAAGATCTGACTTAGAAATTCATGCAAAATTGGTTCAATTAAGAAACAAATACATTAAATTTTTATTTTGAAATTACGATTCCTTGTCACCAATCAGAATCCAGACAAACTCACACTTGCTCCATTATATGTAGTATGATTTCATTAGATTATATGTAAAACGAGAAATAGTTTGTAAATATACGCCCGTGACAGCTGATAGTAAGTTTTTATTGAATTAAGTATGAATATACAAGTGCTTAATGAATATATAAATGCTTTAAACAAGTTCAGTGTAAATATTTTAAATAATGTGAAAATATCACTACCAATTATGAGGTTAAATTAATCTTATACATTTCCTACAGTTTTTTAAAGCAAATTTCTAGACCAAAAGATTTTCTTAAAACAAATTATTCAAGTAATTCTTATACATTTAAAAAGGTTAAGTGAGTCATGTCCAAATTAAGCAACAAGGGAGTCAATCAAAGATAGGTAATTTTTAGTAAGCTATTTTTTAGTTGAATATGCATTCAAGTAACTCAGCTGGTTAGTGGCTATAGAAGGCACTTACGCCATCCCTTTGATACAAGCCAATTTAATTTTGAATAAAAGTATTAATTTCTCTGTTACAATTTGATTAATACAACCTTTAAATGGGAGAAATTAGAAATCAGGAAAAAGATTCTACTATTGAGCCCAAGTTTTCTACTTGCTGGCCAGATATACTACCCACCTTCCTCAACAGATATCCTCCATGAGAAATACCAAAGAAAACCTACTCCCTCTCACTGATGAGACTGTCTTCAGAATGTGAGGGAAAAAATGGATCATACATGCCTATACAACAGGCATAGCTGAAATATAGAAGAAATTAGAAATTGGGAGAATAATTTCACCATGATCAAGAAATGAACCTGATTGGAATTTTTCCTTTGATTTCTAATTTCTTCCATATTACAGGCTATGCCTACCCCATAGCAATCTATGATCCACTCTTTCATCATCCCTTTTTAATGATAAGAATGTATTACATCTTACCATGAAGGAGTTTATAAACTGTTTTAGACTTCCACTTAGTTGTCTAGCCTCTAATGGAGCTTTTTCCCAACCCCACAGACAACACTTACTGGTTGCATAAAAATTTTAAATGGTCAGATAAAAATCTTATCAAAAATATGATATTAAAGCAGCATCAATTTAGCAAATATAAAACTTTGTGCAAGCTGTAATAATCTATACATGAAAGAAAAGAATATTAACATTAAATACTAATGAATTTGAAAGAACTGCTAATTTTAGATTCAGGGCTAATTATTTTTCAAAAAATACATTAAGCTTTAATGGGACAGAAGAAATAGATACCTAAGAACTCAAATCAAATAAGTTGTCCTTTGGTTACAAGAAAGCTGGTACTGCAAGAAGCTCATGGAAAAAGAAGGGAAAAAATCAATCTTTTTTCTTTAAGTTTTAATTAATTCTTTAGGATGTTAAATCGATTGATTCATAGTTTTCATAAAGTTTTCTTCCTGTTAGCCCTAGATACTGGAGGAGCTGCTAATGGTATCTGAAGATGAGCCCAGTGTTCCTTATTCACAGTTGCCCCAATCACCCGAGACAATTGTGTTAACCTTAAAAAAACGATCAGAAATTCATTTAATAGAAATGGAAAATCTTACACAAATCATCCAATACAAGTTTGCATAAAAATACTTACCTAGTCATTGATGATTTGGTGACTTTTATTAATGTTGAGAGATCAATCTTATAATCAAACATTAAGAAGCACAAAACAAGAATATAAGAAAATGCTTTATCTTTCTGTGCATTGGATATTAATCTGCAAAAAAACAACAATTAATTACTAACAGTCGACTATTCAATAGTAAATGATAAAAGATGTGAGCAATCTGAGCTTATATTTATTTATAAAATTGTTAACATTCAGCTTGATTGCTCATATATTCTTGAAAAAATTCAGTTCCATGTGCCCTCTGCTCACACCCGATCAAGGGAACTATTTTATAAAGACTTTTACAAGAATAATTATTTGTACAACTGTCCCATTGCAAGAATGATGCGCAATGCTAATAAACTTCCAATTGAAATTGATTTTATTTTGCTGTTCTCTTTTTAGGTTTAAGAAGTTGATAAGAATGTTATAAATTTACTAAATTTTACTTTTCATAAATTATTTTGTGAATTTTGATGTATTATATGCATTTGTTCAAACACTTATGTAGTTAATCCATATCATTCATAATTGGGCTAGCTGCTCGTGTATAATAATAATTTATATAAATTTGAAACTACTGCAGAAAAATATTCTGCCAACATAGAATAAAAGATAGAAAAAAATGTTATAATTAAAGTAGAAATTGAATTTAGTCACAGAAAGATCTTACTAACACAGATTATAAAAACTTTTGACGTACCTTCCAGTTACAGAATTGCTTGTAAACTTATCCAAAATGTAATCATTTAAAGTTTCAGAAAAGTAACAGGTATTGAAACCTGCCTTCTTCAAGTTAACACGATTAGCTTGCAGGAGAGTTCCCAGACTCTCTATATACAATAAACATTTAAGATTCAATATTTTCCTCTCCACACCTTGCCTGTACTGTAAATCACCCCATGAGACATAAAAGAAGTCGGAAAACCTGTAAAGGGAAGTGAAGAGTTACCATAGAAAGTAATTTATCAAGCAAATGGGCAACATGAGAAATTCTCATTATATCAACATGGCCACAGTCTCCAAATTTATTTATTAAGTAACATATTGTCATATTTGAAGACACACATCAGTTGGAAAACATGGCAGTTCTTTTATTTCAGGGATATAATGTGCAGTGCTCTTTTTAAGTTCAACATTTCAACAGTAATGCTGCCAGCTTCTTCATATTACCAAAAGATAAGGTAGCAACACTAAAATTTTCAAGACACTAGCCTTTTTAAAACTAATTTGTACCTACATTATCTTTCTAAATCTACCTTGTGTGAATTCCGAAAATTTTAATACTTCATATTTGGAAATAAGAAAGCATAAGAAGAAATAGTGGGGAAAGGGGAATAGCTCTGGTACTTAGGAAAGATATGATGAAAAGCATGACAAAGATAATAGCAACTAACGACAGACTGATGGCAATAAAGCTAAAAGCAGTCTCAGTGGACATGCTGATAATCCAGGTATATATGCCAACATCAGCTCATGAAGATGAAGAAATAGATGAGATCTATGAGCAAATTAATGAAATTTACGAAGAAGGCGGAAGAGGAAAGGTAAACTGCATAATAATGGGAGATTGGAACAGCATAGTCGGAGAAGGACAGGAAGAAAATATTGTCGGGCAATACGGACTTGGAAAGAGAAATCAAGGAGGGGAGAAACTTGTAGAATTCTGCATCAATAATGACCTTGTAGTGACTAATACATGGTTCAAAAACCATAAACGAAGGTTATACACATGGAAAAGCCCAAGAGTTAGAATGAGATGCCAAATAGATTACATCCTTGTAAAACAAAGATTCAGGAACAGCATAAAGAATGCCAAGGCATTGCAAGGAGCGGACATTGATTCAGATCACAGCTTTCTAATACTTGACGTGAGTACAAAGCTCAAACAAATAAGAAAAACGAGAAGAGAAAGACAGACTTGGGAGATAGAAAAACTGAAAGAAAGGCAGGATGTAGTCAGCATGAAGTTGGAAGATCACCTAAGAAATTTGGAAAACAAACCAAAGACCGTGGATATACAATGGGAAGAAATTAAAACCAATATCAAGGATACCTTGGATAAAGATATTGGAAAACAAGAGAAGAAAATCAGAAAACCATGGATCACTAAGGTAATGTTGGAGAAAATGGATGAGAGACGAAAATGGAAAAACATTAACAGTGAAGAAGGTAGAACCAACTATAGACGTATAAACAATGGGTTGAGAAGGGTAACAGATCAAGCTAAAGAATATTGGATAAAAGAAAAATGTGATGAAATACAACAAATGGGAAAGTTAGGATGGTACGATATGGTGGTTGCTAGGGCACTGGAATTAGAGGATAAGAAGTCTAATGGAATTTGTGGTAAAGGAATTATGAATATGGATGGGAAGATAGTCTCAGAAACAAAGGATGTAGCACAGCAGACAGGATCAGCAAAAATAGAACTGGAAGACGAGAAAAACATTGAAGAAGACAACTTAGGACCAAGTATTATGGAGAGCGAAGCAAAAAAAGCGATAGTGGAACTAAAGAAAGGGAAAGCCACAGGCAGCGATGGAATACCAGCTGAGGTACTTAAAGTCATGGAATCAGAAGGACTAAAAGCGATCACGAAATTTATCAATAAGATTTACAACACCAGAGAGTGGCCTATGGATTTCCTAGAAGAAACAATGGTCCCTCTAAAGAAGAAGCAAAAGGCAATGCAGTGTAAAGACTACAGAATGATAAGCCTTCTGTCGCACACTTCGAAGATCATCACGAGGATTCTTAATAAAAGGCTGGAGAAAAAGACAGAAGAAATGCTAGGGGAAGATCAATTCGGTTTCAGAAAAGGACGAGGAACTAGAGATGTGATAGGAGTAGTTATAATAATATCAGAAAGGGCAATAGAGTACAGCCAAGATATCTGCGTATGTTTTATAGACTGGCAGAAGGTCTTTGATTGAAGAAATTGGGTAATGTTGATGAAGATATTAAAGGATATAGGTGTAGACTGGAAGGACAGGAGACTGATCAGGAATCTATATGTGAAACAAGTTGTAAAGGTCAGGTTGGAGAATGCGAACACCTGCGGAGTAAATATTGGTAGAGGAGTAAGACAGGGCTGTTGCCTATCGCCAACTCTATTCAATATATATGGAGAAAGTGTAATGCAAGAAGCGTTAGAATGCTCCGGAGATTTCAAAATTGGAGAAAGGATTAAAAGAACAGTAAAATACGCGGATGATCAAGTACCTCTAGCAAGAAAGGAAGAGGGGCTCCAGAAAATGATAAATAGACTAGTAATAACAGGTAGAAAATAGTATGGAAATACAGAAAAATCCAAGGTCATTCGAATATCGAGGAAAGAAGAATATGAACATAAGTATTGAAGGAAAGCCTTTAGAACAAGTTTCATACTATAATTACCTGAAAAGCATCATAACAAGACAAGCAAAATGTACAGATGAGATCAGGACTAGAATAGGAAAAGCAAAAGAGGCTTTCAGAAGAAAGAAACACCTACTTACATGGAATATAAGGGAAAATATCCGCAAGAAGTTCATAAAATGCCATGTATGGAGTATAGCTTTGTACAAGGTAGAAACATGGGCGCTAAGGAAAAATGACATCAAATACTTGGAAAGCTTTTAAATGTGGACTTGGAGGAGAATGCTGAACATAAAATGTACAGATGGGAAGAAAAACGATGAAGTGCTACGAAGAATAGGAGAGAAGCGAATGATTATACAGAGTATCAGAAAGAGGAAGGCTAACTGGGTTGAACATTACCTGAGGAGAGAGAGCATGATAAAAGACGTGTTAGAAGGAAAACTAGATGGAAAAAGGGAAAGAGGTAGGAAAAGGTTTCAGCTGATAGATGATTTGAAAGGGAAAGAGTTATCAAGATATGAAGAGGATAGCGGAAAATAGGAGTCTATGGAGAACCAGGTTTAACCAAGAATAATCACGGACCTGTCTACGGACAGACTACCTATGATGATGATGAAGAACATAAATCAGATGGATGGATACATTTCACATTTTTTCCATTCCTAAATAAATTTGGCAGCTAAAATTAAGCTATCAAGAAACTTTCTAATGCATAGCTGCTATGATTATCAGGCCAATTAATTGCAAACCAGGGCTGATTTTATCAAATAACTGATTACTTCGCGGATTTATAAATCACTAGCAATGTCCTAAAGCACTGGTTTCCAATCTGTGGTCCACGAGGCTACTACAGTGAGTCCGCGGAAAAAATAACATCCTCACTAATTAGGTTCAAGAATGGTGACAATTACATCACATGAGCAAGTTCCCATTATATTAGATTTTTTTGTCTTTGCTGGAAAAAAGTTTAGCAGGATACTCACTTTTCAGTCTTGAGTTCTTCCAAAGAAGTATTCATTATCCTTTGTACTTCAGAATCAAAACAATGCTGAATATCTGGGATTAAAATGTCCTCTAACTTATAAACTTCTTCAATAACCTTAGCTTTTCTGTTATGGGGGGGAAGTACATTAAAAACTGAGTCAGGTATCAATAGATTCGTATCTTCTTTTTTAATTTTCATGCTCGATGCTGCCAATTGAACTGCTTCACTATCCAATTTGAGAGTCTCATCAAGTATTGCTCTCAACCTCCTAGTTTTGGTACCATAAGCTTTTGCTAATTCCCCCTTTAATTCTCTGTCCGACATATCTAGCTTGGAAGATTCTTTCTTCTCAAAGAGAGGGGATAACATGCACACAGCAGCTTCAACTAATTTCACTTCATTTGTAGTCTTATTTCTTATTGCCAGAAACCTACGAAGTTGGTTGCTTTGGCATACTCCTCTGTATGAAATGTTTTCAACTGTTGTGGTGATCATTCTTTGCTTGTTATCTCGACTGAGGTGGATATTGAAATTAATGTCTTCACTATGTTTAGGATCGATGTCTCCATTTTCAAATTGCACTGCAACAAGAAATAAGCACATTAGGAAAGTTACTCATAGGATCAGCAAAAAAACACTTTTCTAATAATTTTGTTTGGGGCATGAAAAACAGTGAGACAGTGAAAATTTGAAGAATCTTGGGGAAAAAATTTGAAGAATCTTGGGGAAAAACTTTTTGTCTCGGCATATTAATGAAGATATTATTCCTAGCAATATGTATGGGGGCTATAAGGAATAGCTATATGTGACAACAAAATTAATTTTTTAAATTATAGTTTTGCAAATTTAGTCAAGATAGAATTATGTTTCGCTTACTAGCTATTTGGGAGTGTGTTGAGAAGTACATATTGAAGAATAGTAGAGGCCTCTGCTTTTACAAAAGGATATCCTAATTATTCGCTTTTTTATGAGTTCTGTAGACTAGACGTTTCCTTGGTAAATGAATTTATATTGGTATGTAGCTGAATCCTCAGAACAGAAGAAAAAACACAAACCAGAAAATTACGAAAATTTAGACGAAAGATATGGAGTCGCCAAAGAATCACCTTCTACAGAACCTACGTACTGGGATAATAAAAAATACGGATATATACAGATTTCAGTCATCAATTAAAAATTATATGAGTATACTTTTTACATGTATAGGATCATAATTTATACCTCAATCATTGAATGTACACCAATGATCATAAAAAAACAATTCTGAAAACCCCCTGAGCTAGTGAAAACGTCATCAATATGAAATAATGAATGTGAAAGAACAATCATTAATGTAGGCAGTTTTAGAACACAAATTTTGATGCTTTACATAAATGACACACGGGATAAAGGACCAATATTCCTGTACAAATCCAAGTTCATACTTAAGTTATTAATGAAAACAAAATCTTAGAAATTTTAAAAGAGTGAACTATGCTGTCCGATATGTATTACATCCTTCAGATTATAACATAGTACGCATTTAATTCTGTAATGTTTAACTGACATAAAACTACTTTTTAAACTAAGGCCTTTCTTAATTTGAATGCAGCGGATTCCTCGTGGACTACGCATGGTTAGATAAAACTATATCGGAAAAATTAGCTCTCGCTATTTTATAAACTACTTCTAAACTGCAATTTATTAAATACCTAATATCGGTGGACGGCAGTCTTTTTCCAAAACAACATCTGTAATTATTCCTTTTCTTGATAATTTCCCCATTGTATACAACTCACGCGACGCTTTATTCTTCTTTTATTTTCCAACGTGCTGTAGCAGAAAGCTTCAAATAAAAACTCAAAATTTCAACCTTTGATCGAGTTTCGACCTCGATTACGAGTGAAAGGATAAATTCCACATAATGTTCATATGCACTAGGCCCGCCACCTACTGCATAACAGGACGAGCTGGTTACTCCTTTCGATTCTGCTCCGTGAAACCCGTACGAAGCAAGAAAATGGTTAGAACTGCTTTGCAGTAATAGTTGTATTTATGAAAGATCTTATCCATGAGAAACTTTATTATCTATTAATAACTTTAATGTTGCTGTAGTTGGTAGAGTTAAAATTTCATATGGAAATCTTAGGCGTGGTAATTCCATCAGGTGGTTGGCGTACAATTATTTAGATTCATGTGGTGATTCAGTTAAATTTGCTCATTGATGTTTTTAGGAATATTGTAAGTTGGTTAGTGACAGAAGTTAACTATGGGAACATTAATTGATGAATTTAATATTTTGAGACACTTGTTGCGCCACTCGTCTAATCCTAATCTTATTTATTTTTCGTACTTGATCCTTTTTGGAAAAGTATAATAGGCTGTGATATGTTCGATGGTATCTTAAGTGTTTTATATTCTCCTAATTTTTTTTAGCCTGCTAAACTGACCTCGGACGAGAGATCAACGGTCTTAACCCCTCTCACGAATTCTGGATGGGCTATGGTGGAGAACCGAGATGCAATAAAAAAAGAATTTATTTTCAAAGATTTCAATCAGGTAGGTTAAAAAATGACAAGTTACGCAGTTCCATGTTTACTTTAAAATGCTTGTTTTATATTGCTCAATTTAATGAAACAATTGATACATTCCCTTTTTCGTTTAACAGGCTTTTGGATTTATGACACGTGTGGCACTGCTTGCTGATAAAATGGATCACCATCCAGAATGGTTCAATGTGTACAATAAGGTTCAGATTACTTTGTCATCTCATGATGTAAATGGTCTCAGCCAACGAGATATTAAATTGGCAAATTTTATCGAAAAGGCTTCCAAGTCTTCATTGGATCAGTAGATGTATCATGTCAATGGGTGAAACTGTATATTGATCTTTTGTTAATTTGAATCTCTTATTTTTAATAAATGTTCCGTTAATGCGTAATTATTTTTTTTCATTTTAATGTTTATAGTAAACCTTCACTCACTTAGTGATTCTACCTTTTGGCAGTTTTTTTGATTATTCACCCCAATCTGTACTATCCAAGGCCTTGATCTTAATCTCCTTATTCCCATTCCCTTCTTTTAATACATCTAACATACCTTTCCTCTTCATACCTCTTTCCTAGTTACCTCTTCTATGGCTCACCTATTTCTTGTCTTACCATTATTTCTCTAAGCTCCTTTCTTCCCATACTTGATTCAAGACTTCCTCATTTGTCTCTCTCTGTCTACCTAAATGCAAGATTAACCGGGGTGCAGTGGTGCGGTTGCACCAGATTCACTGACACTGTGTTGGATGGTATATGAAAAATTGTGTGCCAGGGCCCCCAATTATCTTAATACAGTCATTGTCTACCATATTTTCTTCAGTCTATGTTGTACTCGCATCTCAAATGCTCCCAATCTCCATAAATGTTCTTTTCTCATTGTCCGTATATCGCACCCAAATAATGCTACTTACAATATCCAAGTTTTCATTAACCTCTTTTTATGTCCACATTTAGATATCCTGCCAATAACTCGTAAATGCCTCCTCTGCTCTAGCTTTTCTTGCTCTGGCTTCTTGATTACTTATTCCATCCTGAGTCACAATATTGCTTAAATAAGTAAAATATTTCACCTATTCCAACCATTCCCAATCTACTGTAACATTGACCTCATTTCTATTAATTTTCATTCCAAATGCTTTTGCCTTTTCATTTAAAGAGAGAACTGGTTTCTGCAATCCCTTGTCCGAATTACTTACTATGAGGGACTCTTATTTTCAACATTTGAAATTGTTGTATTGCTCAACTTGAACATATTCCATCTATTACAAGTGATAATACCTCAATCACTATAATAGTTTTCTGTGAATTAGTCTGAAGAGTTTTGGATCATGTTTGCATATTATCATTAAGTTATCAATACCAACAGCAAGTTGCATTATGAATTTGAAATTTGCATGACAAAGTTGATTAGAAAAACATCACATTTTATGGATACGTTTCTGATAAATTATGATGATTATGGTTTTAAAAACAATAATATGCGTATTTTTTGTATAGATAATGTTATCATCCATGGGCGTCTGCTGGAACTTTCTCAGGGGGAGGGACAGGAAGATAGGCCAACTCCCACAATAGGGTTTGGCGGGCTTAATATTTTAGTGGTTTGTTTCTAGCATATTGCAGAGGGTCCCCACCTGCTTGCCTCAGAAAAATGACCATGTAAATCATCTGATCTAACCAGACATCAATGGCCCTTGACACAGGCCTGATCCAGAAGGGGGCAACTGACTCCCCTTGCTCCTCCCAGCAGACGTACATGTAATCACCAGTAGGATGTAGTGACTTGCTTTTGGTAGGTTTCATATTGGAAAATTACTTTCTTAACCCAAATATTTAACTGGATTTTGTGGTGAGCATGTAGCGATAGTATGGTGTACTGATGCAGCAGATACTAGAAATAGTAGAAATCCATGAAGATCTAATATTTACTTTTAATTAAATCCATGCTAGAACGATTTCTTTCATCAAGCCAAAAATATCACGATTGAGAATGCTCTCTCTATGATGCCAGATTTTTGCTTAGTAACATTTATAATTTTACTGAACACAAATTGTTGAAAAAAGGATTTTTTGACTGTTTTTAATGGCTATTTTGATTAGTTTGAACATGATTTTTGACACTTTTAATGGTTGATTAATACAGGTAACTTTTGTTATGCGCACTTTCCTTATATGTGTTTTCGCATATACGCGGTTTTATTCCGATGAAAGGTACAAATCCACGCCTTTTTCTGCAAGTTGGGGGTGGTTTGACTGCTTTAAGAGTCTAAATCCATTCCATAATCTCATGTTAACTGGATAGGAAACATCTGCAGATCACTTTGCAGTTGAAATATTACAAATTGTAAGCCTCCCATTTTATGCGTATTTGATATATGCAGCAATTTTCAGGAACACATGTACCGCATATAACAAGAGTTACCTGTATTTCAAAATTGTCCAAAATTAATATTATCTCTTCCAATAATTTGTTCATTTCACTAATTCCATTTAGCTTTGAATTTTCTATACATTAAAAAGATTGTCATATAAATAGGGTTAGTTATTTTAAGAATATTTTTGCACTAATTCGGCATGAATGACAATTCTCTCTTCAACCAATTTAATTTGTTCTTTCATGTATAAGAATGTGTAATTTTGTGGTTCATATTGTGATTCTCTTTTTATAATAACTGTTTACAATGGCCTGCAAAAATTACCATGTATTACTAATGCATGATAAGGATGTCCCTGAATAGTGGTGTTGCCAGAAATTTGGAAAGTGGGGTGCAAAAGAAGATGGTATTCATACATAAAAATATTACACACACACACAAATTTGTAGACACGGGCAAGTTTGATAAAATTCTTAACAACTTATAAATATTTAGAAAAATGTCATAACTGCATACTTGGAGACTATCTATAACACATTTTTGAATATCTGTTTATTGAAAATATAAACGAAAATTCCTGATTTATTTCATTAAAACCCTTAAAACAGCATTTTAATTCTTGTTTATTTGTATCTGATGTTTAAGCCACTACAAAGTTTATCATAATACATTTTTAGTTGTTCGTTTTTTAAAATTTGGATTGATTCCCCATTCTTTCCATGCCTCTAAAGCTTTAGATTTAATTTTGTTGAATCAGTTTCGAATATAACAAAATTATCGCAGGCATTCTAATTCAGATGCAATTTTAAGGAATATCTTTATTTTAAGAAGTTTTGAAACAGTATTCAGTATTTCTGTTTTAAGAACAATATTAAATACAGCTTTGAAATTTTATTATTACTATATATTCCAGTTGCTTTATTTCTATGTTGTTTTTAGAAGTTAAAATAGATTTGAAAATGTCATAAGATTTTCTACAAAATGAAATCACAGCAAAATTTGTAAAATTTAAGTGCTAGTGTTTAGGGATAGCGTATGGTGAAACGTGTTAATCTTCCAGAAATATTTAAATTTTCAGGATTTACACACTGTACAATATTATATTTATTACAAATTTAATTTTCCACTTCTGCCCCTTTTTATGGTGGTATGCACTTTGTCACTCCCCCAGAAAAAACATAAATGAGATGGCCCATTTGCATGAAGATCATCGCCAGCTGTAGCCCTGCATTCTGTAATTTCTCTCAGCAATTCACTATTACTTGTGTCTGCAGTTTCGTTTAATACAAAGAATTTTTCTAAATCACTATAACTAAATCAGAATAGCTAAAATTGTTCACTTTCTCTCTCAGTCCAGTCCCGGTTTCAACTGTTGGGTATCATCGAAGAAATTATTTTATCTAAATGTTTGTAGAGTCAACATCTTAGCATATAAGGGAAAATAAATGTTTACATTGACTAAAAACATTCTCACCACCGAGAAATCAATTTCATCTAAATATAACCCTTAACTAGGTGTTCCGGCACACAATGTACACCATCTGCAGCAAAGTTGCATAAAATGTATTGTAAAATCAAAATCTAAATGTGTCAGTTGTATCATTTACCCTACTAGCCTTTCTCTTGCATCTGTGATAACGAACTTTTCTGTTTACATTTTATGAATTTCTTTCCAGAATTTCAGGACCAGAAGGGTGGTGCAGATGCACCCTTGCATCTTCACTGGCTGCACCACTGTCCCTGAACTTGAACCTGTGATCTCTAGATTCAAAGCCACCATGCTCTTCCCTTGAAATGAGGAATAACTTTTAAATCAGCCATGTATTCCAGGAATTCATGAAAAAACAGACATACAGTAATTTTGTGTAGACCATTCAGCATTCTTAACCCTCAATGTTGACAAATCACAGCTGACTTATTTTTCGTACACAAATAAACCACATAAAATTCTTCCTGTTGATATCAATGAGAAAGCTATTCCCCAGGTAAAAAGTACTAATTTTTTGGGAGTCTGTATTGATTCTCACATTTCATGGGAAGTTCATATTCGCAATTTAGCAGGTAAATTAAGTTCTATCTGTTTCCTTATAAGATCAATTAGATCCACTGTGTCTGATGATGTTCTTTTGAAATTAGGTATATTACGGTGAGTTTTACTCGCATTTAGTATACAGCATACTTTTCTGGGGCTCTTCCCCACATGCTATCTCTATATTTAGGATTCAAAAAAAGGTTGCTCATCTGATTGCTCATGCATCTTATGGTGCTCCATGTCGACCTATTTTTTTAAAATTAAATATTTTGCCAGTACCATGCATATATAATATGATAGCTCTGATTCACTCTAAATTGAATTTAAATGAACATGAGGAAAATTCTATTATTCACAGCTATAACACTAGACAGCATAGTGATTTACAGGTTACCTATGTTCGTACTCGAACAACAGCTCAAGGCCCTAAAGTGATGGGATTGCATTTATACAATCACCTCCCTCCGGAACTGAAAAGCATCAGAAAAATATCTGCTTTCAAGTATATATTACTGAGTTATCTACAAAAGAAACTTAATTATAACCTCTGTGACTATATGAAAGATACTTGACCTGTGCAATAATATGCATTCGTAATACTATTTGTTCTCTTTGTATTTCTCTTTCCGACTTGTCCTATATCGATGTACTTTGATCTTTGGACCAATAAAATATTATTATTATTTACTCTCAATGTTGGAATGCTAATGCTTTATATGAAGATATTTTTATCTAAGTCACAGTGGCATAACTAGAAGCGGAAGAGCCCACAGCAAAATATTATGGTAGCCTTTTTCCCCCTCTCCTTATCCAACAAATACACATGTTCAATCAAAACAGAAACCCAATGTAAAACCTACCAAGTTGTCCTTATTAACCAATTATCAGAAATATTTCAAAAAGGTTGGCTTTTTAAATTACTCAACAATGACAGTTAACTAGAAAGTTATTCAGAAATTATGATAAAAAAGAGAAATTGATAAAAAAATCTATTTTTTCTATAATTGGAACAATTCGAGGGCCTCCCTTGGCCAGAGGCATTTGGATACCCATGCCACCCTATTGTTATGCCATTGTCATATAATATTATTGTGGAATGATAAAATAATTTACATGATTATTTTAAAATTAAGAGTACAAGCTAATAAATTTCATCCAAATAAAAATAAATGTTTAAAAATAATTTATCAATTATATAATTAGCAAGATTATGTCTTTAATTTTTTGTGCTCCTATGTCAAGTATGATTATGCCACAGGAACAACTATCATGCTTATCATACATATACAGCACTTGCCCTTAGGATTATGTTCCTGACTTGTACCACAGTTGACAATACTGTGGTTGGCAAGGGCCATGGTCTATGGGAGATTCAACCAAGGAGGAGTGATCCATGAGTGAAATACCTGAAGTTTGATAGTGTACACTTCAAGGTTAAAAAAAAGAATGCAATATTTAAAAAAAATTTATTATACATAAAAATAATAACAACCCTAAGAAAGGGAGCAATTACCTCTCTCTTCTCAACCTGGACAACATACATCTCCATAGGGGTTGATGACAACACCTATGCTATGGGAAACCCACTCCTAAATTCAAAGAAAGCTGGTAAAACCAATGCTTCCATAAAGATTTCTAAAACTTGCCAAATAACATATGGTATTATCAGGAGCAGCAAATTTCATGTCTCTGCTTCTTGTGAAGAATACTTGGTACATAGCTTCTTTACCAACATAAATGTTAATATTAGTAAAATTAGCCAAATAGCCATGGCCACACACAGAACCATGGATGATCAAGACTGGATATAGCTGTGGGTGAAACTGCAGAATTTATTAATGGTGAATATTAAAAACTGCAGTTGGCAAGGGAATACAGTATTAGAACCAATTACACACCTATCATGGTATTTAATAAGATTATTGGCTTTCCATGTTATTCAAACAGTTGATGATATAATCACATTTCTCCAAAAAATACACTCATAATTTAATACAAGTGCAATGAAAAATTCTAAAGGGTTAAAACTGCCCTTTTCACATCAGTGGTGCTCAACTCTTTTCCTGTCATGCACCATTTTCTCTGTGGCAGTGTCAATGCACCTCTTAATTTTTGGTATGCAATAAATGTGTATGTAGTAATAATAAATCCTAACTTTTACTCACAAACAACTATGATGTAGCAATGTAAGCCATAATGACATTTTAAGATCATCATTTTCAATCCGATACAATAGTGGGAAAAGGAAATGGCTATAAAAATTGTGTGAAGCACAATGCACCACTTATAAGATGCAGATGCTCCAGAAGTGGTGCATGTGCCATAGGTTGTGCACCCCTGCTTTAAATGATAATTTAAGAATTTTTCTTGCATAATTATTTAATTTTTATTTGATTGCTGTTTCTGTTGATTAACACAGAGATCATTGTATCTTGATTCATCACTAGAGTTTTGATCAGTGGTTCCAAATTATTCACTATATAATTTTAAAAAATATTTGCATAATCTAATATGGTTGGATGTCAATTTTACTTGCTTCAGAACATTTTGAAAGTAAACCTGATGGAAAGATGTGGTAATTAAATTACTGCATTCTAACATCTTTTTTATTAATAATAATACCTGAAATAATAGAAAAGCAGACAAAACCAGCAGAAAAAACTTCATTATCACATATTTTATTTATTTTCATATCAATACAGACAAACACATAGCAAACTTGGACCTAATCTATTTTTTGTATATTCATGTATATTTGTTTATCACAATGTTAACATTCTCTTTACAATGGAATAGTCAGTTAATAATTTCCATGTAAAGCTGCCTGTTAAAACGGATAGAATTAACTCCATGCAAGATAAATTGTTGCACATTTGTAAGACAATGGACACTTTAACTAAAGGCTATACTTCAAAAACAGCCACAAAAATTGAAAAGTTTGGGCCCATACTCTGAGAATTGCAGTTTTGCAAATACTATTTCAAATATAATGTGGTCAACTGAAAAGAATACATTTAAAGAAGTAAATTATTAAACTGCCATTTTATTGAGCCATTTTTTGGCATTGATTCAAAATATTTCTAAAAGTGTTTAAATATTATTGAGAGTTATGGAAGAAGAGAATAATTCCATGAGAAGAAGATATGGTTACTTGTACTTTCTCTGATCACAGCGCTTCTCTCTCCACAACTTTAAATATGTTAGAGAGTTCATCAACTAATGTTTCATAGCGGAATGCTACACGTATATCTGGAACATTGGTACGTGTGATGTCATTCCCAGCCACACCTTCCTTTGTATAGTTGGGACCCAGCCAATTTTGTTTGATCTGAAAATGAAATTCATTATTTTCATCAACACATGAGATTTAAAAATTCAGTGCAATTAACATAACTTCAAAATATGCACATGGTTTCTCAAACATTAATTTGAAACAATGATATTTTAATTGATTGGTATAAAATACTAAGAAGTTTTCTTAAGTGAGATTTTTAGATATGTTGATTATGGTACATTTTTCCTTAGCTGATAAAACTAGATTCTTTTCTGTAAAAGATAACACATAGTTTTCTTTGAATTATAGCTGGCAAATAATGGAACACTCAACTTTAATAAAGTTGGTGATTTTCTCCTAACATAATGTTTACATGATTAAATATGGAAATAACTATATTATTATATTTATGATTGTAAATTTGGTCACTTCATAACTTATTTCACCTTATGTGTGAAGCCACTCATCAAAACACTATTTCTTGTCAGTTCACACATGTCGCATGAGCTAAGCTTCCATACTTGTGCTGCAATGCTGTATTCTTCCATTAAAGGTTCCTATAAAGATAACACATGTTAATATAATCAGATTTACACAGCTTATAGTTCAAATTATATCTTCCATAATCATAGCATTTCTATCATAGATTAAGAAATAATTTTTAAAAGCTTTTGATACATTTTAAATACATTTATTATATATTATATTATTTTATAAATAAAATAATCCTTCAAAATTACCTTAGTGAAATGAAACTGAAGAGGATCATCAGTTGATAAACTGACACACAGACCACGTGCAAGATACTCTGGGAGTGGATTACGATGATAGTTTAGGAACAAGGAATTGTTGCTTAGTGGAGACATGGCAATGCCTATCTGTGCAAGGTAATACAGGTACTGGAGGACTGGAACCTTTAAAGTATCAATTAAAACCAATTAGACTAAAGGAATAAACAGTGTTAAAAGTCATAATCGTGAAGGAATATTGATAAGAGAGACAGGAGTTTGGCTGACTTCATTAATCTTAATTATGTTTCTGATTATATATATATATATAACTTATTTATAACTAATTCTATGCTTGATCAAAAGTTATTATCAAAATTTGAATAACAGGTCTTCCAAAAAGTTAAGATGAACAAACATGTTACTATGATTCCATTATAAATTGTTAATAAAGTTGAAATCAAACACAAAAACAAGAATATATTTCTTACTTTCCTTAACAGCAGACCATGGGATATGTTTTCAGCCATCAAAAACCCACATACTAAATGCTGCACTGGACCTGCTTCACCACAATGAGGCCTTAGCACAAATGTATTCAGGCCCTGCTCCCTGCATAAAATGTAAAACAAATTAATTCATTGCTATAATAAACAACAAATTAGGATGAAAACCCAGACATAAATAGATAAATCATAAGTATTTCTTCAGATTTAAAACAAATAATTCCCATAAAAATTAATAACAAAAATATAATTACAGTCAAAACATTCATAGGAGTTAACAGTCAATAATTGAATTTACAAAGGATTTTGTAACATGAATTCCATCTGTAAAATAATATTTATGTTAAAAAATAGATTCTACTGGAATGTCTCAAGAAAAAAGTATTCAAACAAGATCTATCAGTTATATTTTTTAATAAGTGAGACTAAAATTTGATCTCTCTCTTAACTTTATAGAGAATGATCATATATTAAATGTAGAATATTTCCATAACTTAAAAATAGCAATTTCAAGACTTTCAAAAATTCAACTAGGCAATTAGAATACCATATTTTCCAGCCTATACGACCCAACAATTTTTAAAAATATTCAGAAAAATGTTTGATGCATATACTTTACTATTATTTCCTTTATGTGATAAAATTGCTATGCATTTAACTAATATAGTTAAATAATATGAAGCTGACTTTAACTTTATACAAGAACTTAAATAAACATATACTCGTATCTCGTTAAATGGCATCTGCCAAGAAACTAATACCATATTCTTCTCTCCCATGGTCCTATATGATCAGTAAGGTATAGATTAAAAGGTTTATTCAGACCAAGGACAACATTTAACCCAAATAGTCCATGAGACTATATAATTATGACTTATACTATCAGAGATACAAATTCAAGAACCACCCAATCTTTCAATATTTTCAGCTTACTTTCCAGAATAAAAATAGGCTAATAGTTTTGTCTGTCTGTCTGTCCCCCTATTCACTTTTGAACCAATAGACCAATTTTCATGAAACTTGGTGGAAATCTCTTGCTACATGGGCCAAGCTCCCGAGAATAGTTTTTGTTGCGAAGATTTGAAGTCCAGGGTTCGATTCCAGGAACTATCCTTCCCATTTGATTTACATGGGAAATCTGAAATCTGACGTGCAGGTTACTTTTCTCTTGCACATTAAAATATCTTAGAATTGTAATATTGGAGCGAGTTTTGTACTATTCTCTGAGGAAAGGAAAGAAGATTATAATTTTTATCATAAAATTTTGCTTATCAATTGTATTTCTTAGAATTTTGCATAAATACTGATGATTTTGTAGTTTTTATCACTCATTATGAGAGTGTTGCCATAGCAATGACTATTGTTGGACTTGGATCCGGTATATTCTAATACATGCGTTTTTTGCCGCACAAATACACATGATGAATTTAATATTCCGTTGGAATGTATTTATAATATTTTATAATGTTAAATTATGAAATTTGGGAACACAAAAAGCAACATACCCATGGTGATTTTAAAGCTATTCAAGCTAATATAAGTATTAAATGAATGATTAAATGGAAAGTAGGCATCATAAGTTCTGTTTGGATTATCTTGTTGTAAATACGATATAACCCAGCTTTATACAGTTTACAACATTTTACCTAATTGCAGCTATTGTTGGACTCAGATTTGGTATATTCTAATACGTACATGCATTATTTTCACTGCACAAATATGCATGATCAATTTAATATTCTGTTTGAATATATTTGTAGTACCTATTTTATAATGCTAAATTATGAAATTTGGGAACACAAAGAGCTACATATCCATGATGATTAAATGGAAAGTAGGCATCATAAGTTCTGTTTGCATCATCTTGTTTTATATGCATTTCCCATAAAGAACACCTTTGAAATCTGTGTATTTCATTTATGGAGTATGTATTGTCAAATAATAAATAAAATAAAAAAATATATATTACAATGTTAAAGAGGCACCCCTAACCAATAGCAGATTTGAAATAAGGCCAAAGTAGGCAATGGCCTAGGTGCGGCAAGATCTCATGGCAGCAATAAAAATGGGATTTCAGGGCTAGAATAAAAAAAAATTGATCACAAATAGGAGTTCGCGACCCATAGCTGGACTCTCGCGACCCGTGCTTCTAATTGAGCTAAGATACAACATAGCTGTAAATACACCCCTGCCAGCAGATGCAATTATTGTATCCCTCTACTGCGCCACAAATTTGGTCAGTCTTTATCATGAACATTTTCAAGAAAAGGGTAGAATTATGTATGAAAGTCATGTTAGCAGGGGTGTGGATGGAAAATTTTCGGTTGATCTAGTATTCCTGCTTTTCCCCATCTATTTTCCTGCATAGGTGCTAAAAGCTTTGAAAGGGGAGTGTGGCTGTTGTGTGTGCATTGGCTTTTAACCCTCTGTTTTACCAATATTGGGTCAAAATTGACCCAGAAGTGCATTTTTTTCATTTTTCTTTACTATAAACAAAAAACTGCCTTAATATATTTTGTGTATTCCTCAATTAATATCTGCTTCACATTGTAACAGAAAAATCATGCTCTAACAGTAATATAATAAAAAGTCTTGGGAACTGGTGTAACTCGTTTTTTGTTATGTCCTCTGACAATTATCCGTACTCTCTGTATTGTAGCAAGCAAGTTGGAAAATGACAAGAAGCATTCTAATAAGTGCGATGAATGTAAACATTTTATTTGCAAAGAACATTCTACCACATAAATAAAACCAAATGTTTGCAATGTTTCAATAATGATGGAGCATCATTCGATGGTTAATATTAAATTAATAGAATTTTACATTAAATGTTAATTATATTTTTAATAATAATAAATATTTATCACTAGGCCTTATAAACTGTTTGAAATAAGATTTATGTAAAATATTATATAGGCTGTGTTTGTAATAAAAGAGATTTAAAATAATCTTCGTAATCAATCCATTTTTAATCCCTATTAAATATTTTTTTTGCAAAATAGTTAAAATATTGTTGTTTATCTGTTAATATAAAATATCAATAAATTATTATAGAAAAAACGTTCGATGAAAATAGTAAAGAAAAACTATTCAGGTCATTTTTGACCCAGCATGGGAAATGGAGAGTTAAGAATGATGGCGGTTAGACAATTTTCAATAATAATATATAGATAACAATCTGACTGTTGGGAAAGTTTTCTTCTGATGATCCTTCATGACCCAACTGAGGACCTCCCGCGACTCTGATTTGGGTCGCGATCCTGAGGTTGGGAACCACTGGCCTGTACTATTGCCTATAAGCTTCATGTGATTCAATATGCAAAAATGCAGGGAAACTGAGCAGCAGCACGTCATTTCAGTCAACCTACCACAGAAAAAATGATCCATGAATGGAGAAAATGAGGAAAAACTGGAGCTGATGGGATAAGAAAAACATAGTTTTAGGTTGGTCTTAAATGGCCACAACTAGAGGAAGAAGTGATGAATAGTAGAACAGAGGAGGTTTGGTATTGCTGTATTGATCAAAATCACTATGTACGAGGCAAAAAGAACTGCAGAAGAAAAAGAAGTAGTTGAGCATACATATCATTATTACCTACACATTCCATTTATCCCCTTAAATTAAAATCTCATCTTGGACTTAAGTTTAAGTAAATACTATCAGTAAAGGGTATCTATATGTGTGACATGTGCAGCATACTCAGACAGCTTAATTAATATGACTGCCGAGTTCACGCAGGACACATTTAGCTATACAAGTCCCGAAGCAATCATTTATGTTTTAGATCATCCCTGTTTATTTTATGAATCAAGTATATCTAAAACATTACTTTAAACTGTTATCACGCTATAATATTTTCTGTAAATGTTACCAGATACAGACTTAATCACAGCTGGAAATGTTACAAGACATGGCCCTTCCTAAATGCCTTAGTAAACCAAAATACTTTTTTTCCTGAAAGATCTTCTAAAAAACCAGGGTGCGTCTTATACCCCAGTGCAAGTTAAATGCCAAAAAATATGGTAGTTGTTATTTTAAATTTACATGTTGTGATAATTACCTGCGGAAGTGGTTCAACACTGCTAAGTTTGCAAATGTGTAATATTGATAATATGCATATGGAGGGTTTTCTTCATCACACCATTGCTCAGGCACAGTCACATCCTTGTCAATCAAAGGGTTCTCTGGTTTACTCTCATCATCCACAGAGTCTAATCCAACCACCTAATTGAAATAAAAATATTTTATTAATTCAAGTACAAATTATTCATTACATAAATATCATTTTTATGCCAACTTTAGCAACAGCAAAACACTTAATGAAAGAAACGAATAATTAATAAGAAAATTTAAATATATAATTTTGGTACCTTATACTATACATCAGTTTTCCAATTTACCTATCATTTAAAGGAAATTATGCAGTTGCATAATTTGCCATAATAACAAGCATAATGTATTATAAGCATATTATAGTGCTCTTAGCACACAAAGCCAACTCTCTCATAATAAGCAGATAATTTTGAATGATAATAATTTGTGATTCATTCATTTCATTTTGTAAAACAAAAAAGATGGAAAAAACAAAATTGATATAGTAGTTTGATGCACACTGTATGTTTGGATTTTGTAAAATAACATGCCAAAAACTCTCATGCTTTTAACATTTTAAAAATTTATGATGTTGGATATTAAAATAAGTTGTATGTGAATGCTTTCAAATCAAAGTAGACTCATAGACAGTAAATAACAGAGAATAAAATAGCTTAACTTTCAGCTAAACATAGAAGTACAGGTAAAAATGATAAAAAACCAGGAGTACCCAGAGTAATGTTTTTGAAATTCTTTTCAGTAATGCAAAGCTAGGTAATAATTTAGATTATTTTTTTAAATTTTCCTAAAGCTTAAATTAATAAGAGAAAATTTGCAAATACTCCATTTTATGTAGTCACTTTCTGAAAATGATCTTGATATGCAGTGCATTTCAAAATTTGAATTCTGTCCTGTTGCTTCAATGCTTTAAACCCGGGGCGGGCAACATGGTTGCCAATTGCCAGATGTGACAATTTGGCAAAAATGTGTGGCAGTTTCGTCTTATGAATTACTTCATGAAGGAGAACACACATCGTCTTTTCACTCATTTGTGTGCAATATTCTGCTTTATTGAGCCTATTTTTCTTTCTCATTGTTCTTATATTTCAATCATTTCGAAAATGCCTCAAGTTGCTTGTTATCATAAATTTTTTCTGTTTTCAGACATGGATAAATTTGTGATCATAATAGCAAAAACGAAGGAGCCTGATCAGTGTGCTTCAGAAACCATTGAAGATGAGGCAGGAATATCAGTGAATAATGCTGCAAAGAAAAAGAGACTGGAAAAATGTGTCACGCAATTTTGAAGAAGTTTGGGAGCATAATTATGCAGTGACGGAGGTGAAAGAAAAACCAGTGTGCATTTTTTGCAAGTGCTTTCTGAGAACAGAAAGTACAGTGTACAGACGCATTTCTAAAAGTTGCACAGTGAGTTTAATAACAAGTTTCCACTTGCTTCTCAAAAACGTGTCAGTGAAATTGCTCGATTGAAATCATCTTTTCTGGAACAACAGAAGAACATCAAACAGTTCATTTCATCATCTGAACTAGTGACATTTGCCAGCTATAAAGCAGAATTCATTCTAGCTAAAAAAAAGAAACTGTTTGTGGATGCCGAGTTGATGAAAGAAATCATCAGCTTGGTAATGGAAATTTTGCTGCAGAACTATGAACCAAAGATGAATTTCTTTGACATTGGATAAATCAACTGATATTGGTGACACTGCTCAGCTAGTTTTTTGGATCTGTTTTGTGTCAACTGACTTGAAAAATCATGATGAACTGCTGGCAGTTTGTGGACTGAGAGGTAAAACTCGTGGAGCTGATTTGCTTGACAATTTTCTGGAGGTTGCAAAGAAGTTTGATCTGGATTTGACAGCATTGGTTTCAGTGACAATGGATGGTGCACCAGCCACAATGGAGAAAAAATGGAGTTTTGTTGCCCTTCTGAAGAAACATTTGGGAGAACTTGGTGGCATCATTTCTATTCTGTCTATCTTTCCACTGCATATTGCACCAGGAAAGTTTTTGCACACAAATGGCAGGAAATGACACTTTGAATGACATGATGAACACAGTAATTAAAATCATCAATTATCTTCATAGCAACAGTCCTCTGGTTCATCAACAGTTTGTGGAATCATTGAAAAAACTTGATGATTGTGATTTTGATGACGTAGTTTACTATGCAAATGCTCAATGGTTGAGTCATGGAAAGGTTCTGGAGTGGTTTACTGTCTTGTTTCCCCAAATTCAAGAGTTTCTCATTGAAAAATGACAAATTGAGAAATTCTTAGACATCAAAAGTGAAAAAAGGCAATGCAATTTGCGGTTTTTGTCTGAAATTGAGTCATTTGAATTAACTCAATACAAAACTTCAGGGAAAAGGAAAACTCATTTGTGAGCAAGCCCAAAGCATTCGTGAGTTCAAGTCAAAACTCAATCTTCTGTTCATACAAATCCAGAAACAGGACTTCACACACTTTCCAATTCTGGAAAGTTATCTTGACAAAACTGAGGAGATAGATTTTTAACTGGATAAGCTACAGCACTATGTAGCCTGGCTGAAGAATTTGATTCAGAAATTTGAACTGCACTTCTCTGACTTTGAAAAGTTCAACTTGGCTTTTCAGTTGTTGAAAGATCCATTCAATTTCAACATTGAAAAATCGACTGAAGAACTTGTCAGTTTGCTTTGTTTAGACAAGCATGGATTTGAAGCTGACATGCTTTTGCTGCAAAGCCATATGCACTCAAAAATTCAACTAAACAATCAATCTCTCAGCAATATGTGGGAAAATCTTCTGAAAGATGAAGTTTCCTGAAGGCCACCATTTCTAAATTATTTTCCATGATTGGTTCTACATGGCAGTGCAAGTCAATGTTTTCCTCTGTGACACTGATTAAGCCCAAGTACCGATCTCGAAATGTTGACATGAATTTGGAGGCAGAGCTGAAATGTGTTTTGTGTTCAAATTTTGAGCCAGAGTTTCTTGAATTGCCAAATTTCTCACTTATCCTTCTCAATAAAATTGAGGCATAACTCCCTGTAATTTACCCCTCAGTGTCATTGGAATCGTGAAATAAATTTATTTTACGTAAATTCTGAGTTTTATTCATGGTGTGGCAATGTTAATGGTTGAGTTGCCACACCTGTGCCAAGAAAAAAATTCTGTTGCCCACCCGTTTTAAACCAATGGTTCCCAAACTATATGCATCAGTGATCCCCACTTAAGGCATCCAACATTGTCATGACCCCCTCCTAAGGAAACCAACCTTATCATGATCCTTTTAACCCCATCCATATACCAATAAATATAAAATATAATATTAATTTCAAAATAATATATCTATCTTATTTGCAGAAATTTTAAATTTAAACATAATATTAAAAAGTTAAACAAAAACATTTCATTTTCACAATCCCCAGTTTGGGAGCCATCACAAAATTCATCTCTAGGTTTTTGCTTCCAAATCCTTACAATCATTTTCCAAATGACATATTTGCTGCTCTCCAAAAAGACCTCTTTTCATAGCAAGTATTTTAATACAGATGCCTTACTTATGCACAGAGGAATACACTACAACTTTAAAATTATTGCAGAAAACAATAATTATTTGATAAAAAAATAAAAACAACAAAGAACTATGCCAAAACAGAAGTTAGTACCCCAACATATTTAAAGTCTGACAACTCAGACAAGAGATAGCCACCATATTCTAAACTTTAGCCAGCTCTTGAGCTCTTCAGTAGTTCACTTAGGTCACAGAATTTTATTTTGGTTGGCTATGCATTTGTTTACTTTTCTGCCATCTCTCAGGCTATTTAAGGAAATTGTTACTAGTATTAACTGTTGCTGGCATTAACCTGTTGAGCAAATTCACAAGTTGAACATTGAATTGGTTCAGTCATTTTATGCACCAAAAACTGACTCAGTTTGAATTTCATTGTCATATTTTAAAATGAGATTAACCAATCATGATCAGAATCATTCTCATTCTCCTTTTTTGATTTCTCAAAACAATCTTGTTAAAAAATCATTGCACTGGAAACATAGTGACAGGATTTGCAGGTATTGCATTTTACAAAACCAATAATATAGGTAATCATTATACATATAGTTTTGGTGTTGTCATCATAACGCTGATGTCATCGATGCCACATTTTAACGCGTTTTTAACAAAATTCCCGATTAGGTGGAAGGTTGAAATTTCGCAAGAATGTTTGATTCAAATATAAAAATTAAATGATGAAAAAAAATAGAAAAAAGGCCCGGGTTCAACTCCAGGGGGGCGATTTCCATTTCCCATAAGATAATACGTAAAAAGAGACTTTTTAAAGTGCAGGTTTTTATTCTTTTGGAAATTAAAATTAGAAAGAATTGACATACGATCTTCGAATATGAACTATGTTTTAGGAATATTAATGAAGTTTCTTATTCTATTAATCTTTTTCCGCCTACCATTTGAAATCTCTCATATTAAACATTTAAATCACATATTTTGGGAAAATATCGACTTTTAAACGGGATGTTGTCTTGCCGACCATGCCATTGTTAAACTTCGAGAATCAATTTTTGTCTCAACCTGCATATGTGTAATATATAGAAGTGCATATATTGCCTTAAATTATCATAGGATTTTTCGCAAAATGACGTAATTCTAATGGGACTGAGATTTACTTTGGATTCTTTTGCTTATCTAAACGACTATATAAATGTAGAGTAAGAGAGAGGAGGATGTGGGGAGGGAGATAGGAAGGAAGGGGTATAGAATGGAAGGTACATAGAAAGTAAGAGTGGTATAGAATTAGTCTATTTTTCCAAAGAAAGAGAAAGAAAGGAGAGGGAGGGAGGATGAGAGAGAGGGAGGGTGGGAGGGAGGGAGGATGAGAGAGAGGGAGGATGGGAGAGAGGGAGGATGGGAGAGAGGGAGGATAGAAGGGAGGATGGGAGGGAGGGTGGATGGGAGAGAGGGAGGATAGGAGGGAGGATGGGAGGGAGGGAGGATGGGAGAGAGGGAGGATAGGAGGGAGGATGGGAGGGAGGGAGGATGGGAGGGAGGGAGGATGGGAGGGAGGGAGGATGGGAGAGAGAGGGTGGGAGGGAGGGAGGATGGGAGAGAGAGGGTGGGAGGGAGGGAGGATGGGAGAGAGGGAGAATGGGAGAGAGGGAGGATTGGAGAGAGGGAGGATGAGAGGGAGGGAGGATGAGAGAGAGGGAGGATGGGAGAGAGGGAGGATGGGAGAGAGAGAGAGGATGGGAGAGAGGGAGGATGGGAGAGAGAGAGAGGATGGGAGAGAGGGAGGATGGGAGAGAGGGAGGATAGGAGGGAGGATGGGAGGATGGGAGGGAGGGAGGATGAGAGAGAGGGAGAATGGGAGAGATGGAGGATGGAAGAGAGGGAGGATGGAAGAGAGGGAGGATAGGAAGGATGATGGAAGGGAGGGTGGGAGGGAGGGAGGATAGGAGAGAGGGAGAATGGGAGAGAGGGAGGATAGGAGGGAGGATGGGAGGGAGGGAGGATGGGAGGGAGGAGGATGGGAGAGAAGAAGAGAGAAAAGGAGGAAGAATGGAAAGTTCCTTAAATTTAATACTTAATCCATGCATACCCATCATATTTGACGGGCAATTGCGCTATTGAAAATGATGTTAAAAATGAATATACTGGAACCAAACATTTTATATACTCATAATTATAATTGGTTTATATTATCTTTTATACTCAACAACTATTTAAACATCTGTAACTAAGAAAATCCTAAACAAATCTAATTAAGTTTTTGATCTCATGGACCTAAAGGCCACCCTACACATTAAATGATATTTATATATTGGACAATATTATTGTCCAATACTTATCACCTACACGATTCTACAAATTGCACAATAATTTGTTTTAAAAGTGAAGTGTTCAAAGTTAGTTAAGATGTCCAAAGACAGGTTGTTTGGCAATGGTATTAATTCTCGAGTACTCACTATAAATTGTGACGTGAATACTCATGCTGGGTCGAATCGACCCCTGTATTTGAAAGTATAAGAAAGAATGATTAGGAGGCCAGAATATTTTTTAAAATTATTAGTAATCCTAAAATTCTCTCAATGCAAAATAACAAAGTTTAATTAATTTTAAATAACTCCAACAATTTATTTAGAAATATTTATTTCAAACCAAGATTTTAAAGTTTAGCTGGTTCGAAGCCCCTTATTTATTTGTCCCCTTTCAAAACAGTTGACACAAATCCTAGCACAATGCACATTGGAAATATGTTTGTTAAAATTCCGGTGAATTGTTTTTGTGCAAATTTCTATTACACCTAGCATGTCCTTTCCAAGATATTTGCTCTTCTACATCTTATAATTTTCGATTCGGGACCCATGAAAGCATTTAACATGTTTAGGCATCAACAAACTCAGCTATAGTGATTTTCATATGACTTGGCATGACAGATTTCGGCCGTACTCGAGACCGCTCGTATGTCTCCGCTGCTAAGAGGTGGGGTAGTGCCTCCTAGCAGAAAGTTCATGCTAGACATTGCCAACTCTACACCGGAATAGACGTAACATTTGATGGGCATTTAAAGGGATTTCACGAATGTGGCAACACAGCACACTTGGACACGATGTTACCACTAGGGAGACTCGATGGAGAATGAGTTTTCGAATGCTTAGGTTCCTCCTCCTTCTTTCCTATTGGTTCGCTCAGTGTCTCACCCCGCCTACTTTCTCTTTTACCTCCCCCTCACTCACCATCTCATCTGAATAGCACTATACTAGAAGAATGATATTAGACGCATATCTAAGTAAAAAGATATGAACATTTAAAGTTGGTCCAGGTTGATTTGACCCATATGCGAGTCTCGAGCGTTAAGCTTTGCTTGTGAAAATAAACAAAAGGAACATTGATCCAAGGATTAGTTTAAAAAACAGGCTAAATACAAACATGAAAATTTACTACACAATTTGAAATTAATTGAATCTAGAGATTATCAAAAAGAATTATTAGAAATAGTTTCACCCCACATTCAAAATTAAAATACTGTAATGAGGGAAGCAATTTCACCTAGTCAATGGTTGTCAACAACACTATGATTTTTAGTGACAGGACGAAGCTTCGAAGATTTAAAATTTACAATGACGGTAGCATCATCACTGTAATCTTTGTATTTAACTTTACACAATACTGGAAAATGCAAATATAACTCTATGAATTCAAACTTAAATTCATGAATGTTTGATCGTTTTTCTACTGTCTCGATCACAACTTAGCAAATATTGTGCAATATCTACCCTAAATGTGTCAATCTCTTTGTATTGCACAATATATTTCAAAAAAGCACAAACTTTAGTCAATAGCTGTGGAATAACCTCAATACTAGTCTTAAACACACAATATTATTGTACAATATCAAATATTGCACAATATTATTGTGCATCTAGGGGATGCTTAAGAGATGTAACTTTTTCAGTTGATTGTCAAAAGGTTAAAAACCATCTTCCATATATATCACCAATAAAGAAGATTTCATTATTACCTATACACTTTAGTGGTGTTATTACTTGAGAAGCCTAATGCTTGTTGACACAGAATGATCACATTTTGTAAAAAAAACTAAAGAAAAAGGTAGAGTACAAGACAAGATAAAATTCTTGAAATGTTTGTGGTCATGGACACATTGAAAAAATGTTACAAACTTACATATTGAAGAAACATGTGAAGCTCAGGGTGAGATTTTGGATCATTTGTTGCTTCAAACAGAGGAAGAAATATGTTGTTCAATATTTCTTGAAAATTGTTTATTAGTTTATTTGATTTGAAAATGTCACTGAAACAAAATAATAAAAATTGCTTAATTTCCATTTGAATTGCACATTAAAAACTTATAAGTAAAAATGTCAGTCAAAATCATTCATGTGTTGTGATGGAAAAATTATTAGATTAATTTTAAAATTTTCTTGTTCCTATCAAATTTGTATTAAATGCAAGCCTTACAATATCTTTATAGTTTTAACCTGATGTTATTTAGAAATTTATGAGTAATTGTAAAGCTGAGGTTTGTGGATGAAATTAAACATTATCACTGTGCGAAGTGTTATTAGGAATAGGTCATCCTTGTTACAAATGAGTTAATAAAATATTATCAGAAATATCATAACATAAATATGTAATAAAGCAAATGAAGTAATAAAAAGCAGATTGAGTTCAAGAAAAAAGCTAAAAAATTAAAATTCACCTGAACTTCAATCAAAGCAGCAAATTAACACAAATATGTAATAATTTTCTGGAAATTAGTGGTAAACTACATACATGTATATTCTAAATGAAAGCAGTGAAAAAATTTTATTCACAAATGTGTTATTGACATAACAAATTCAAGTGCATCAGAAGTAATTCTATCATCATAATTCTGATAAATTTCACTGCATAAAATTCAATTATTCAAAGAGGTACTCACTATAGACGTGGAATTTGGATAAGCCACCTTACGTTGTCTGAATAAACATTGTGTGTGATGGCCCAGTGTGCTAGTCTATCCCATTCATCAGGACTTTTGCCATAAATGGACAGACGCAACTCTGCATTCTGGTACTTGCTTTCTTCCAGGTCAAAAGTGACTTCCTATTAATTAAAGGAATGTATTTTTTAAACAATTCTTATTTAAATTAAATTTTAATAATTCTAAAATGTTGTATAGAGCTTTTAAAAAATATTCTTTATAACAAAATTAGTATAAAAACGTATTGGAAAAGATATTAACTTTCTGCTGAAATAAAAATGAAAATAAACCAACCTTAATAATTCGAGCAAAGTATTTTCCTTCTAAATAATTATCCGTCTTCAAGAATACTTCTCGCAACCTACTTTCTCCAATAGGATTATACTTTGCATTGAATTTGTCAAAACGGTGGAAGGTATTTCGATCCTATGGAAATAAAACACTTAAATTAAAACTAACCCATAAAACTATGTGAAACAAACACTTAAAAAAGAAAAAGCCTTTATGAATAAGATATTTTTCACATTAAATATGATAAAAACATTAAATTTTATATATGAAACAGCTTTTAAAAAGAAAATTTTAAATATTAAACTAAATAAAAACACTCACAGCATGAACATCTAACATGTCAACTGTTAAATCATAGGGTCCAAGATTCATTGACTGAAATACTTCTCTGAGAGTCATTTTTTCCCCCTTGTTACAGGTTACAACCTCATCTGAATGGTTTTTAATAGTTTTCTTAATAAAACGTAGAAGATGTTTTTGATTCATGCAGGAAGCAGCATGAATATGGGTATCTACCTGTAGAATAATACCATCAATATTTAGTATTACATTAATTTTCATTAGATAATGATGATGAAGATATCACTGGAACAGTAAAAGAGTTAATTACTTTTCTAATATTATAAAAATCCCTGTGTGGAACAGCTTTCTGTGAGGCAAGCTCTCGCAATTCATTGAGGAGCACATGGAGCTGAAACTTTGAAGATAAATAACTAAGGCGACGGTAACAGAAGGATTTCCTGAAAAAAAAAGAAATAACACAAAATAAGATTTAATATGTACAAATTTACAATAATGATGAAATAAACAAACTATGCATATAACAATGGAAGTTAAAAGCATTGAAACATCGATCCAATACATACCATATTATCCCTAATAGAGCTCTTACAATGTAAACTATTGGCAAAATTTAATTATATAACATCCATTGCTAAAAAATACAGGAAACCTCAAGTTCTCCTAACAATTTCATCCCTTATACTATATTTGAGGATTTTTTTCGTAAAAGGCTTTTACTATAAGAATCAAACATTCCACCAAATTTCCATTTTCTACCTACTCGGAAAGTTTGTTAAAATTGCATTACAGTCAGTCATAAATAGTTCTCAATTCTCCCACTCTTTTATAAAGCCTTTTTAAGAGTGGTGCCACGGTCGAGCTTGAGGGACAAACATAGCTTATTATATAATAAGACAGCATTTCAAAATGCCCTATGACAATGTTTTGCATTCAGCTTCACCTTTCTGACTTATCATTTGATTTATAGTTTACATTAATAGTGAAAATTACTTCTTTAATTGAGTATGTAGATCTTATATTAGCTTTAGAAGTGCCTTAAATTTAATACTTAATCCATGCATACTCATCATATTTAATGGGCAATTACGCTAGTTAGTATATGAATAAACAATATAGATGATTTGTTTATTTACTGCATTAGAGATGATCTTCAAATTTATTTTTTTAAAAGAATGTTCTACAAACTATGTATATATAGATAAAAAATACAGCTAATTAACAATAAATATTTTATACAATAATGTAAAATAATTCTTACTCAAAAAATGTAAGACAGTTAACATGCTTCACATTATTAGATATGCTACCCAGGGGACAGTCACTTGGTTTACAGAATGAGGAGCCATGGGAAGTGCTCACAAAACACACTGGAGGGTAAGTAGGGGAAATAGATTGAGCGCACTAACGACCGATTTGAATTGTTGCGATCAGCAGTTATAAAACGTTCATTGCAGTTATGGTTTGGTCGACGTGCCGAATGCGGGGAAAAGAAGCTTGCTCGAGTTAGGTAAGTATTTATACATATAAGTAATTTAGTAATATAAAGGAATATTCAAGATATGTAATGAATGCAAAAACATATATGACTGTGCCTTTTTAAATTCTATATTTATGTCTCCACAGTTAACTTCCGTGTTTTTTTTCATGTTAATATTAAAAGAAACTAACAATATTCATTATTTTCTCTTCCGATCGCTATCTGCCAAGGCAAGGCTAATATTATCAATAATATATAATTAATATAACAATAAAGTTAATAATAACATATTTTTGCATGATGCCATTTTCATGCTACGAACCATTGTTTCATTGACTGCAATATTTAAAATGCCCATTATTATATGTTTATGCATTCATTACTTCCAAATAACAATTATACAGCATATTTTTACCGTAAAATATTACTTTTCGAATAATGCTAGGATAATTTAAAAAACCAAAAACATTTGGGATCAAAGCCGGACCTACGCCATAAGAACTAGGCACGCTATCCATTCAGCCATTCCCTTTCTTATCAACTATTCGACAATAAAGCTTATTAAGTTTCGTATGATGTTTTTGTATATTTCCGAGACTGATTTCTCGAACCCAAGGGCCCATTCACAAAACCTCGAGATACAGGTCTCCTTATTTTTGATGTAGAATCACCTGGTCACTTCCATCAAAATCTGTGCCCCAAAGGTCTTAGCCTCTCCTGTTAGTAAGAATATGATGTAACTATGATTCTCGTTGTGGCATCAACATTGCATATACATGTAATTTTTTTATTTTTAGCTTAATGAAAATGGCTTATGGTGGTATGTTCTGCCACGAGATGCCATTCCTACAATCTGGAACCAAGTAATTCTGCTTGCTTCTGTGACTTCGTTACATCAGAAGGAATGAAATCTTTGCCTCTTCATCATCTTGAGCATCTTCCTCGACAGTATATTTTGCAAGTGGTACCGAAAGCTCTTACATGATATCCATTCTTGCTTATACTATTCCAACCTTGTCTTGTCCTATATTTGTTTATACAGATCAATGGACCAATAATCATTATTATATTTTGTACATTTATTTATCTTCATTTTTTTATCAGTAAATGTGTTAAGGAATATCTGTTCTATTCATAAGTTTGTACCAATTCTACATTCTTATTAAGTACAGGAAATTTTCATGTAGCCCAAATGGGAGGGCAGAGAGGGAGGGGAGGAGAGGAGAAGGGACTGCTTATTTAGACTCATTGCCTGGCAACATCTTCGACCAATGAGAAGTGCTCACAAAACGCACTGAGGTGGCAGAGGGGTTGGAGGGGTATTGTGATGTCACGTTTAGATGGTCCTCATTTTCTAACATTGAGTGTCGCAACCCTGATGCTACCTGACTGATAATGCAGGAAACAGAACTGTATAAAAAAATTACTCACAATGGACCATCAGCAATCATTAGACACAGGAAATTCATATCAGCGACAAATGTTGCCAAGTTTGGATATGGATAATCATTATGTTTTCCAGCAGCCACAGCAGCTTCATCTTTGAAAACATTAAACACGCCATCGACGGAGCGAATTATATATCCTTTAGCATCTGGCATCTCACATTCCCAAGGATTTTCTGCAGTAGCTGGAGGATTGATTGGATGGTCTGAAAGAGGATGAGAGATGCCAAACAAATATTGTTAGTTATAAATGTCAATATGATACTAGAGGTCTTCATTGAAAAAAAGCACATTTTAATAAACTATCCCTTAAAGACCAATTAATGTATCCCCAAAGTAGGTAATAGAAGATTAAATCAGTTGTCAATAAACAATTTTCAAAACTTGTTATAATTGTTAGTTATCAATAAATTTATCATGACATAAAAACAACCAAATTTAAAATATTAAAGAAAAACCTCAAAGAAATTACTTTCTTATTAAATCTTATTCATCTGTCCAAAAATGAAGTCAACTATTCCAATTGCTTCTGCTTTAAATAATAATATTCTAACATATTTACCATGATTGTGTAGGGAGAAATTTTATTAACAAAACAATAAACCCAAAACAGAATTATTTCACATGAAAATGCTGCATATTTTATGAACGAAATAAAATTTGAATTGCAAATAGCTTAATCAAATGGATGGAAGTCATGCTGGATAATATTCTCAACAGTAATAATGATCTGTAAGGTTTTCAATAGAGGAAATGATTAAAACCATTTGTTGGTAATTTTTTGTACCTTTAATAAATAGTTGTCCCATGTAACAATATTATAAATATTGGGTAATACTGATAATTCAGATAGCTCTGATAGCCCTAAAGAGTTTGTATAAACTAGTGGCATGCTTCAGAGACAATTCAATTCAATTTATTGGCCATCAAAAGTACATGGCAGATATTCATCAAATGTAAGTTCTTTTTGGAATCTCATTGTTGAGAATTGCCACTTCACCACCAAAATGCAGATATAATTTTTCTAAACATTTAATGGATTTTGGAGTTAACGTAGTCATCAATTCGATTCTAGCTAAGAGGTAATCTTGATAATTCTGTTTTAGAGTTTAATAAAATTTCGGTACTTACGTATTTTCCGCAGGACCTTTACGTGGTGCTGTGAGTGACGGGAAATGGAACTATGTGGATTTCCCTGCTGACATGGAGAGGGTGACATTCATTTAAGGCAGGGAAACAGAACGAACCCACCAACCTATGTTACCCAACCCGGTTTGAGAAAAAGCAAATGTTCTTTTTTATAATTTCTAGTGTTCATTTTATTAAAAATTTTAAGATGGAAATAGAACAAACCAACCTTACCCAACCCGGTTGGAGAAAAAAATAGCAATCCCCACACAACAGTTCCAGGTTTTTCTTATAATTAATGTGTTCATTAAACTTTTTTTATGAAAATTTAACCAAACAACCACCAACAAACGTAACCTGGTAAGGGGAAAAAACAAACGTTTCTTTTCTATAATAAAATGTTCATTTTATTAAAAATTTTAAATGGAAATATAACGAACCAACCAAACCAACGTTACCCAACCTGGTTGGAAAGAAACAACAACCTCGATGGATTTCCAAGCAGAGCAAACTCCACGTAGTTCCATTTCCCATCACTCACAGCACCACATAAGGGTCCTGCGGAAAATACGTAAGAACCAAAATTTCTATCATATTTTAGAAAATATACAACACAACAACAAAACTCATCAACACTGAAAAACAATTGGTATTAATGGATTCATAAGGAATTGAGCTGTTAAGCTCTGAGGTTTGTAAGGGTAAGCACAATTTTGCATTAACCAATATTTTTAATACATATAAAAATAAAAGATATAATGAAAATAGACCACACAAAAATCATAAAAACGTCACATATTTCACTTTCATAAACTCCACCACCATCCCAAATATGATATACCTTGGGAGTAATTTGACAATAAGACAACCCAAATAAGCCAGAAAAATTAAGCTGCACTCAACATAAAGCACCTCCACACAAATTCAAACTGGTTGATAAGTGAGAGCAACAGGAGAAAAAAAGAAGCATGTACAAGCACCCTAGCAAACCGCACAACTGAAATGAATTTGATTGCCTATCAAGAAAATATTATTAATCATTTGATCCATTTTAGGGCAGAAAAGACTGTTATGAATTATGGAAGAACAGAGTATAGCAGAGAACAGGATAAACACTTCTGCACTATCATGAAAATTTTGTTAGTCAATCATAATATTGACTTAAATTAGCACATTTATGCATTACTTTTGACAAAAAAATTTACCTTTTTTGACATCTTCAGGTTTACCACCTTGCAAAATAATTCCCAATTCCATACTGCTCATACTGATATCAGGCTTTAAGTCTTTATTGGCTATGCTCTCCTTGCTCTCCTCTGTTTTGAGGAAATATGGGGTAGTACTTTGGATGCATAACATGACTTCATAATTTTTGTCAAAATTGATGTCTTTGGTGACAGGAAGAAGCATCATTTTTTATAATATTCTGAATACTATTCAATAAATGGCAGCTCATTTGTTATCATCTTCAATAAATTTCAAAATATACTTTTCAAATTAAATTTTGAGAACGTTGTGAGACTGCAATCTTACTATGGATCACAACTTCTTAACAAAAACTAATAAATTTTTAAAAAATACTACTATGAATTTTGCCAACCACTCGAAAGACTTTTGCATGAAATTTTTTAATACATGGTGGCAATGAAAAATAGACCCTCCCAAGATTTTCAAATTCCTATCTGTATATTATATGTAAAATTTCGAATGAATATTAGTTCAACGGTTTAATTGATAATTATCCAGGTTAGATAACATTAATAATAGAATATAATATATTATAAAGTTATAACAATCGCTGCAGTTACTGTGCTTAAAATGTTCCCTTAGAAGGAAAATAGAGAGTTTATTAGCTATATTTATTGAAAAAATAATTGTATGGAAATAATACACATTAAAAATTATTTTGGGTTTATAATTCAGACATTCAAATAATTATGGTGAAAAATCCTAAAACAATAAGGGGCCATCCATAAATGACGTCATTTTTGGTGGATTTTTTTATCTCCCCCTCTTCCTTCACTCGTATTTTGCCACAAAAACTCAGATCCCACCATATATGATGTCACAAAGCTTTGACCCCCCTCCCTCTCCCTAATTACAAATTTGCAAAAGATATAATGGGTTTGAAATCACTTTTTATTTGTAAAAAAACAACAATATAACATTGCGTTCTAAATAACATAATCCTTTTGGTCAAGAGGTAGCATAGTAAAAATCTTTGAATGGGCTTGTTTGCGCAATTATGTCAGATAAGTGTTTCTCTCTCACTCTCATTAAATTGTTCTCAAGAAATGCTGAACCAAGCACTAGCCCAGACCCAAAGACCCTTCCTCCTCCCTTTCCATATAGCTCTCAAGTGTTGACTCATAAGAAAAAAAAAATATTTATCTCCAGAGTAAGAGACCTCACAGAGCAGATAAACAGTGCCTACATCCTCTTCAACTACACAGTTGCTTTAGTACAGAGGTTCGGTTCGACTCAGCAATAATAAGTTTTTAGAAGCCACAATTCTTGTAACTATGCGAAAATTCAACCACAAAATTTAACGTATAATAAAGGTAAAAATAAATACAGTAACAATTGCAGAATTAAGAACAATAAGAAGGCCCAGGGTTACTGTTTTGAAATATATAAAGTTTGAATTAAGAAAATGTATTGCATCAAAAAAATAAAGAAATCTATTGATCTCCTCGGCGTACTCAGTATGCAGGACGACCGTATATGAAGTTTTCGTCCTGAGTACGTAGGATGACGTTGAGGGATTAAGAATGCAACTAAGACTATAACAAATTATGTAAACTTCGTATATATGGGCAGCTAAAAATATAACGCTTAACAAAGCTGGTTTGTGGGTTCCTCTGCCTTGCTCTAAAAAGCGATTTTGAAGCCCCCAAAAAATACCCCGAAGAAACGAGATGCAGAAAATAATAAAAAAACCTACTCTTGACCTCCTAACCTGTGAAGAAAGAGGCTTCCTTGGAAGTAAACACAGACACAAATTCGTTTGCAAATCCTCAACAAGGATAGTTTATGACGATTTAATGCAAAGATGAGAGGTTTGCACTGAGATGTTTCTAAGGGAGATGGTCAATAGGTGCAGGCTTTTTGGTTCCTCTGTAAAATGTGCGAATTATGAAGGAAGGAACGGAATTATCCGACAGGACAAGTGCCGAAGATTTTTCCCAAGGGAGAAGGATCCAGTGTTTGACACACTCCACTACAGAAGGAGTGTCCTCAATGAGTGACGTAGGGATTCATAATGGTAATATTATTCTTTTTAACTGTAAATTACTCCATAAATATTTTTATTGATTTAAAATTATAATGCTGCAAATAGCTCATGAAAATAATAGGCTTAATTTTAATTACCAAATATAATTAACCGATAAGATTAACCAATAATTATGATAAAACATGCACATTTATTGGCATCCAGTGATCTACAATAAATTATTAGTTTTATTTTTTTAGTGTTTAATACAGGACGGAGGCATAAACGTATAGCCCTGGGGAAATTTGACAACTGTGCGCGCCATAAGCGTAATGCTGCCTTCTGGGGGTGAAAAAGAGTATAAGTACGTAGTTTTCTCTGGTAGATGGCACTGGTGTTATTATTGTGACATCACAGTTTTCAAAACTCCTCTATTCCCTATCATCACACAAGTCGGACCCCCCTTCCCCCTCGGTGCGTGACGTCATATATGGACTGTCCCTAATACATAAATACAATCATGTACTCTCATGTTGTCATTTCATTAAAATTTGCATTAGAAATTTACTCAAGAGTTTAATATTATTTATTTGTCTTTTAAACTGAATAATATTTTCTGAGAAAGAGGTAATGATTTTTAAGCTGACTTAATGAACTTTGTGCCATATTTTCCATATTTATTTTACATAAAATAGTTTTTGTTCAAAAAAGATATTCAAAGAATAGATATTTTAATTATAAGCAGCTTGTGGCCAGTTTTAATTATTTTTATATATGTATTTTCAAATTTACCTTTACTGAAATCTTCAGAAGAATAATGTCTCAAAGTAATGTCTAATTCTGAATTTCTTGGATTGATAGCCACCTTCGAGCTACCATGGGCTATGTTCTTCCCATTCTCTGTATTGGGGAAACATTGGCTTGCAATTTTGATTTTAGATTCAACTTTGATGACAGAAAAGAGCTCAATTTGCTATATTGCAAAAGGTGAGGAAACTTATGACTTATTAGTTACTGTAATAATTTTACTGGATATTTTAAATACTGATGCAAGATTGATTTTTACCATAAAATTACAAATAATAAGTGTCCAATTTTGACCAATATCTTTTACATAAGATGTTGGAAAACTGGTAAAAATGAAGTTTGGATACAATCAAAATTATTTTCTGCTAAGAGATAGAATTTATCAGAGGAAGATGACAAAAAATGATTATGCAGCTACTGATTTGAAACATTAAAGATTAATAGCATTCTTATTATTTTCTTTAAGCCAAAAATTTTTATTTGAGAATCTAATGTTTAATAAATTATATAATTATTCAACATTATACAAAGCTTTCTTTAGACTGCATAAGAAAAGTCATTACAGTAGTTCACAGTCATTTGATAAATTATTATTTCCATCGATTTTGTGAGTTTACAGGCATATCATGCTCAATTTATCTTCGATTTACTGAAGAAACAGGATATTTTGTCATAAAAAATGTATTTAAAAAGGACAAAATTTGTTGTAAAAATGTCTTTCATAGGATAAAGACATCACTAATAATGGGTGATTTAGGAAATCCATGGGCAGGATGTTTTCATCTTTAAAATATTGATTCATTTAGTAATTATGAGAATGACCATACATTATCAATTTTTAGATAATATTTCTCGAGAAATTTTTTATCAAATTAAAATTGATTGAAATGCTCCTGATTAATTAGTTAGTGTAATTATTTCTCCCAAATTAAGAAATGCAAACGAAAAATAATTTTGTCTACAAATATGATCATGCATCATATATTTAAATTGAAGAATACATCGAATAAAAATTCTATGAAATGAAGAAAATATAAAATTTGGGCAATTAATACAGCTACCCAAAATCTTCTTTTGTGTTTTAATTTAATAAGAAAGTATGCTAAAAACATAAAAGGCTACCTTCAATTGTCTTGCGGTCCTCGTGATGAATTTCTGGGAGTGGATAATCCAAGCACCGACTATTGGGACCACCATCCAAGACTCCCCCGCCCCCTGTAGGCATATTCTGGGAGCTTACATAACGCATGAAGCGGGATGTTGTACAAGGGAAACTTTGATGCGAGATTGCCATATAGCGTTCACGAATCCCAAGAGCTTGAACTAATAGCTGTGATGCATGCTGAAGATCTTCCAGGGGAACCTATAAAGAAAATGAAAGAAGTAAAATTCTTCATGATATTCCCTGCAGATGATGAACATGTGCATTCAAATTAACTATAACCTAATGTGCCAGACTCACTTGTGCATCCATTTGCAATAACAAAACCTATTGGAGTACTTGTGCTTACAGAGGAAATTAAACATAAATTTCTAGGTTTGTTGATATATATACATATACATATGTTCAACCTCCCTAATTCAGAATTATATTCTATTTTCTGGAATGGTTCTGGAATTTTGCCAAGAAAAACATCTCTGGTCCAGAAAAATGGTGCGGATGGCAATTAGATTTTCCCATATTCTGTGATCCCACAGCTTAAGAAATTTATAATTTAAATAATGTTAAAAACGTCTACACCTGGGGGTTGTACTTGTCGTGAATAAGGAAACTGTAAATACTGTATTAAGAAAGTGACAATGATAATTAGGAAAACTTCTCCCAAGGTAAAATGAGTTATATTTCCATTAACTAAATAGTTTATCTTATAAGGAATCACACATACTACATAAATATGAAGACAATGTGGCATCATTACAATTAAAAGTCTTAGCCTCATTCGTTAATTTTATATAAACGTGTGACCAGGAGACTCTGCCTCCCTGTGTGTTTAGCACGCAAACCCCTGCCTCTGCTTGCTCTGGTCCACTCACATCTTTGGTGGATTTTGCATAATTTTAAATACACTTTGGGCATTTAAGTGATTATTAAATATTAAAATCACATTGTTAATTCTTTCCATTCTCTGTCACCTTACTCCTCAGCTCTTTACAGCTTGAAGGTTTATGATCTTGGAAGAGGCATTAGTGATCATTATTCATAAAACTTCTTTGTATACATTACTTATTGTTATATTTGAGCACTGAACCTTGTTTTTATCAAGACCATTTGTTTGAAATACGGCTGCATGCGACTGTCCTGTACCTGTACTGTTGTTGATTTTTAAATCCATTTTTTGAATCATTTCATGCTTCCCCATGCAAACCCCTGCCTCTGCTTGCTCTGGTCCACTCACATCTTTGGTGGGTTTTGCATAATTTTAAATACACTTTGGGCATTTAAGTGATTATTAAATATTAAAATCACATTGTTAATTCTTTCCATTCTCTGTCACCTTACTCCTCAGCTCTTTACAGCTTGAAGGTTTATGATCTTGGAAGAGGCATTAGTGATCATTATTCATAAAACTTCTTTGTATACATTACTTATTGTTATATTTGAGCACTGAACCTTGTTTTTATCAAGACCATTTGTTTGAAATACGGCTGCATGCGACTGTCCTGTACCTGTACTGTTGTTGATTTTTAAATCCATTTTTTTAATATTTCATGCATCCCCATGATTGGTTTACTTATATCTTTGTTTTTAAACAAACAGTTGTGGTCTAAGTAAAGTGTTAAGTATATGCTAATCCACCATGGTTTGGAAAATTCTATAGCTCTAAACACCTATGGTCCTGATCTTTCTGGATTAGAGAGGTTCAACTTGTATATCAACAAGCATAGTTACAGTTAAAAATAAAATTAAATTAAATTGGAGATTTCAGATAATCAACTGACTGTGCTCGGAGATAGCTAAAACACATAGTGATTATTTAAAAATAACTAAATTCAAAAGAAATAAAATTTCCTTTGCTTTGTCTGCACTACCCCTGCCCAACTTTTTCGACATAAAGTGTCGAGCAAATCGGCTGGTAGGTAATAAAACATGGAAAATTCAACAAGCAGACAAAATTTCAGTGCAGGCAAAAGGCTCGCACCACACCTTCTGCAATCCACTTGTTATTCCTGAACAATTTTCTCCAAATCATTTTTCAAAGAAAATAATAAATAAAATGAAATTTTCACATTAATTTTCCTACATGATATTTACATAGAGGTAACTGAGACAGAGTGATACCACACAGGGCCAGCCAAGCACTGAAGATCCCCTGATATATGAGACATTTGAATAATGAATTTTTATTGCAGTTTTCTAACAAAGCATTGTTTGAGTTAAAAAAAATGTTAAGCTGTAAGCATACAACAAACCTTACAGTAAACATTAGATGATTATGTGATTAATAGGGTCCCCAGTTTTAAAATTATAACTTTTTGGGGCGTTTTTTATTGGAAATCAGTTTGAAAAGTGATTTTTTATTAGAATTATGCAAAATTTACATCCAATACTAATAATTGAGATCTCTAAAATTTCGGGGCCCACAAATTTCCAGGGGCCCGGATGCTCGCATCCCCCATTTGGCCGGCTCTGATATCACGCAAATAAATAAATTATTAACTTTAATCGCGAATGCATGTATGAAAAGATAGCATAACATCATTTAATTAGTTAATGCTAATGAATGATTTTTCCCATGCAAATGTGGGCATACATATTTGAGCAAACACCAATATAAGATATAAGTAATCAAATACAATGCAACTATCGTATTCAGTTACTCAGAACATCACAATACAAATACAATACAGGGTTTTTAATACAGATTAAGTTCGCAAGCCCCAATTCATGAATTAGCGCTGATTTTGTTCATGCAATATATTACAAGGTAGTCGCGATATTTCTTTTGCCAATAAGAAACACAAAGTATAACGATTTAAATGGGAAAATTAATAGCTATTTTTTCGCCAATTTCTATTTCCTTACAGGAGTAAAGTTCTTGGCCAGATAAATTTCTTACAAAGTCAGCGAAAGCTCGAAAGAGTCCATTTGACGGACGCTTTTGAGCGCATGCGCATGCTTGGGACGCCACTTGTTGCTCCTTCCATAATTATCTTTTGCATGCGATTTCATGTTTGGTTTTCTAAGGTGGCAGTGTTCATCCGTTGAATGAAGGATCAAATATATTTTCGACAGGTTTATAGTACAAAAAATGTAATCAGATGTAATCAATGCCATTATCGGTTACAGTCGGAGCATTACACTGCAAACTAAACATTTGTCTATATAGTATTATATAATATAAAACAAAAGCCGATGACAGGAGTATTTCATTTAAAAATTAATAAGTGAATATGAAAAATCGTTTAAACACAATGAAGCTTCATAAAAATAACAACCAAAGATCTTGAAATAAATACCATACACGAAGTAGATGTGATGGCCATTTCTACCGCATGCGTTACGTAAGATTCACCTTTCGAAAATAAGCAACAATCACAGACCAGAATGATAAACAGACAAATAGAGGATGGTGTTGATCCAATTTTATAGTTTATTTTTCAGAAAGGCAAAAACATACATATCTAAGGGTTATTCAACAGAAAGGACACGGATATTATGAGTAAAGGAAGCTCATTTTATCGCTTAACCATTGATGAGCCAAGAGAGTAGCGGTCGAACGGAAGGTCCTAGACAAAAAAATCAACATTTCTCCCGAAAAATAGTCTATTGCAAACAACTTTGATCTCTTATTATTCTTAGATATTCTGCAAAATAACAAAGTTGTCCTATGTGGCCGGACTTCAGGGTATATTAACCCTTGCCGTCACTCAGGAAACACTAGATAATGTATTTTAAAATAACTGCTTATTTGGTTTAAATTTTTTTTTCATTGACAGTAATTACTGAAGCATCTTAAAGAACTGCAACTTTTTCGATCAATATTTTCCTAATAAAACGTCTTCGTGTCTTGCGGTAACATTTTAATAGGGTAATTTATAGACGAATAACAATCACATAGTGCAGACAAAAGAGGACAAATGGATGACCGTATTTTACCATTATTTATCACCGATTTCTTCTCCGGCAGCTGCAGTTTACCCGACCTATCCCACTCGTTAACTGTCATATAGGCCTTCGCCGCATCCGAACAATCCCCCCTCGCCTTAAGCTTAGGTATGCAACTCAAACAAAAAGCACAGGTGGACGAACCTTGGAAAGAAAGCGAGCACCTCCGCCAATTCATCCAACATCCTCTCAAATCGACTATTTTACGCGACACATCCCCGGAGATTAAACACCATTACCTACGAGACCGCATGACATCGTTTCCAGCTAGCGTTTAAAGCGGTTTCATTTTTCATTTTAACTTGAACCGCTCCGGTCACCAGGTGCACCGCATTCGTCGATCATGAATAAATTACTCGCGCGCTAAGGCAAAATAGCTCATCTTTCGCTTCTCAAAGAAACGACGCCCGCGTTTCTTCGGTCCCTCGTCTTAGGGGAATAGGATAGGAGCTCATTAATGAAAGCTTAGGCTAACGGGCTGTTCTTTGATCCTTTCTTCGCAACGACCGAAAGCGTCGTTTGGATTACGGCAAAGCGTGTTTCGAAAGACACGGATATGCAATAAATAATCAACGATGTACATCCGAAGCATAAACGTTTAGCACGTCGAGTTCCCTTTAGTTATTTTGTTAAAATCTAAGAAGATACGACAGAAGACCACGAGAAACAGGAGAAAATCGCCTAAAACTTGTATTAGAAACTACATGCTTAATATTAATGATACTTAAAGTCATACTTTGCTTGTAACCCTATATTAAGGTTTTTTAACTATTTAGTTAAAATTATTTATATTAATTTTTGGGCGTTTGAGTGAAAAATGTGAATAGGATCTTGCGAGCTCCGTGAATGTAGTCGGTAAACATTATTTTTAACGCAGTAACTACGTACACGTCAGTTTCGCATATGAATACCGATGATGTATTTCGGTGAAGATTTTCAATTTTTCGCCTCGCTAGACAGTCCAATATGCGATGTAGTCATACAGATCTTCATATATGCACTTATCCTGGCGTGTCACACATATGGTTTTAAAATATTTGTTAAAAGTCACTAAAATTAATACGAGATATGATAATGAATTGAAAACACCGTAAGATTTAGTTGAATTCAAACCCAATAAGTAATTTAGAGAGGTGCAATCAATCATCCACTTCTCGGCCTAATAGAGATCATGGAAAAGCTTCACATTCTTAGAATTCAATAATTTTTCGCAAGAATGAAATTTTTTTCATTCATCTTGACCGATATATAAAAAAAAGATAATTTGTCACACCTGCATTTAATAACTAAGTTGCATTATATGTGGAAGTATTTAAAAAGTAACAGTTACTAATCAAGAACTTAGTTCTGGGTTTTCCTCCATTGTGACCATCCCCGGGCGAACTGTAGATAATAAAAAAATCATTTTCCAACGTAAAAATAATTAATAAATTGTAATCTTTTTGAAAACAAGTTTTTCTATCGGTCGTGATCTAGAATAACTCTTTTCTAAATAACGTTCAAGATCGAGAGAAATTAAAATATGCACCGCAGCTGGGACGTTACCTTTACTATAGGATCGTTAACCTCACGGATAGAGCAATAAAAACAACTCGAGGCTCGAGATAATAAAAAATTCCCCGCGGTTTCTTTAAAAAATGAATCGGGGGCATTTTTAGGAGGTACACTTTTAGATGTAAGGTCTCCGCAGTGCGACATGGATCTCATTCCAAACTGGCAAGCTTTGCTCAACCAGCACACTGCGTACACCGCCGATCGATATGAACTAGGATATCCTTTCTTTTTCTTTACACTATCGAGGCCATGCCACTTAAAATCGACCTCAACAAATCGCCATTTCAGACGACGGGGGAGATGGGATGGGGGGGGGGGGGAGGAGAGGCGGAGTGGGTCGTGGGGAGGAGGACAGTTAAAAGAGAGGATTGCTAAGGGAATGAAAGATGATAGGATACGAGACGTTGGAGTTGGGGAGGGAAAAGGGAGGGACGAAGGGTTTGGGGTGGAGAGTATGGGGGTGAGGAGGTGCAGGAAGAACGAGAGAAAGAGAAAGTTTATTTTTTTGGCTATGACATTCAGAGAGTGAGAGAAAGGGGACTATAATTTTCACCACTCGACTTCATACTAACCCTTCACAACCAAATTTAATTGGCCATTTTTGTGTCGTTAAAAAAAGTTTTCGTTCAACTTTTAACGATTTGAACTACGCTGTTATCTTTCGTCTGCAGCGAAATAAAGTACCCGCAATCAGCGATTTTCCGCAGTTTCGGGGGATTTTTGTTGGGAAATTTCTCGAGTAAAATGGACAGCTTTGAATTTTTATAAACGCTGGAGCATCTATAACTCGAAAATTAGTTTTTATAAAACCGCACTCGTTCCCCTTGGTGTTCTTACATGTTCACTGTAACCAGAATGTTTTATAATTTAAAAGTTTGAGTTGTATTTACAATATATGGAAATTCGTTTATCGTTAGCTTTCATTAATAAACTCAGTACTCCTTCAATGTCTCAACTGCAATAGGATATATATATATAAATTGTGAATGGGAGAAAACATTGTTTGTCCTACGCAGTTACCCACAAGTAAATGATTAACGTTCGTTCGTTTTTCTTCGCTTTTCGCGAGTCTACAATACGAGTCCACACATTGTTTACAACAGATGATTAATAAATGAGTGCAAAACATTTCGCCAAAAAAGCTATGAAACTACCATTTCGGTAGCAATATTATTTGATTCAACTTGTTATAACGCCCCACAAGAGAGAAAGAAGTTTACGATTCAGAGTAATGTCTAAAGGGGAAGAAAAAATAATTTTCATTAAACAGATTTCACGTAAAATTACGACAATTTTGTCGCAATAAATCGGTCCCAAAAATGTTTCGGAAGAAATGTGACGCGTAACTTAACACAGCCTCATTGCAGTTCATAACGCAATCAAGTATTCAAAGATTTTATTTGGTGGTATATGTGATCGCAGCAGTGACTTTAACTTCGTCGATATCTGCAGCGTAGAACCGCAGTATAAAAATCTCCAAAATCATTGGTTTACTTCCAGCTTTAATACATTTCGGTAAAAAGTCTACCGACAACCCAAAAAAAAAGATTTAGCATATCATATGACATCACCTCCAACCATTCAATAACTCCCGGCGAAATTTTCAGAGCAAAGAAAACATTTTTAGGCTATCTCTGGAGACATAACAGTATCCTAGCGACACCACCCGTAAAAGGAATCCCGCTCTTTTGTCTCCTCCAAAAAAAGATTTTCACGCAAAAAATCGACCGAGACTCGCTTGAATGGGTAGCTCGTGATGAGTTTTGCACGTCTGAAGTCGGAGGGAGGAAAGAGAGTGGGAGAGATAGAGAAAAAGGAAGAGAGAGAGAGGCACGCTTAGTCGTATGGTTTCAAACCGGGACGATGACACACGCGCGGCCCTCTCGTGGCGGTGGGGAGAAAACTGGGATGAAAAAAGGAGAATTCACATCGACCGCCGAAGCCTCGTCGGGTAACGAGCGAGGAGTTTGCGAGGCTTCCCCTGTCATAAGAACACTCTTCTCTCTCTCTTCCCTCTCTCTCTCTCCACTCTCTTTCTCCGCCCTCTTTCTCTACCCTCTTTCTTCACCGTCTTTCTCCTCTCCCTCTCTCCTCTCTCTCTCTCCACCCTCTCTCTCCATCCTCTCTCTCTCCATCCTCTCTCTCTCCATCCTCTCTTCCCCCCTCTCTCTATCCTCTCTTCCCTCTCCCTCTACCCTCTTTCTCCACCCTCTCTATACAACCTCTCTCTCCATCCTCTCTCTCTTCCCTCTCCCTCCCTCTCTCTCTCCACTCTCTCCACCCTCTCTCTCTCTCCATCCTCTCTTCCCCCCTCTCTCTCTATCCTCTCTTCCCTCTCTCTCCACACTCTTTCTCCACCCTCTCTCTCAATCCTCTCTCTCTTCCCTCTCCCTCTCTTCCCTCCCTCTCTCTCTGTCTCTCCACTAATAAAGTCGTTTGTCTGTCTGTCCACTCTCTTCACCCTCTTTCTCCACCCTCTCTCTCTTCCCTCTCTCCATCCTCTCTTCCCTCCCTCTCTCTATCCTCTCTCTCTTCCCTCTCCCTCTCTCTTCACCTTCTTTCTGCACCCTCTCTCTCTCCATCCTCTCTCTCTTCCCTCTCCCTCTTTCTCCATCCTCTCTCTCTTCCCTCCCTCTCTCTCCACTCTCTTTCTCCCCCTCTTTCTACACCCTCTCTCTCCCTCCATCCTCTCCCTCTCTTCCCTCTCCACCCTCTCTCTCCATCCTCTCTCTCTCCCTTGCCATCCTCTCTCTCTCTCCCTCTCCACCACAACGCTCCCTCGCTCCGAGACAGTGAAACTACGTACTACCACTGCTCCGTTTGTTAGCGCTAGCCTTTCCTCCTCCATCCTTCTAATCCCTCGCACACTTCATCTCATGGGCTCTGATTAGAGAAGGGTCTTCCCGAAGCCCGAGAAGGAATGAGAAGAGGAGGAGGGGAGGAAGAAAATAACATTGCAAAGCGAAAATTCCCTCCTGCTCTATTTTGACTGTCCTAATTTTCCTTCTCGCGCAAGGAAACGTCTGGTTAGGCACGCTTTGAAAGTAATATTCGTCAAAGGCGGTGGTGGATTTTTTTCCACCGCACGAGAGATTTGAAAACTCCCAATTACGCACTCAAAACGCCGCTGTAAATCGAGAAATTACTTTGAGGTGGATGCGAAGGGAAAAGAGAGGTGATTAAGATCCAATTTCAAGGGTGCTAATCAGAGGAACTTGTTTGGGTCGCCGTGAATAAGAGTCATGTTTAGTATTCTTTAGCATAGTTATTAGTATTAACGCGTGTTTCAACTAATGAGGTGCAAGGTATGAAGCCGATAAGAATAAACAAGATAGAAAAGTATACTCCATAAATGGAATACACAGAGATTTCAAAGGCGTTCTTAATGGGAAATACGTAAGGAACGGTATCGAAAGATTGGACGATTCTCGAATTTTTATTCCCGAAACTATAAGTCGTAATTATATTGTCTCGGGGACTATCTTGTAGTAAATGTTGTTCTCTATCCAAATGACTTTTTTAATCTATACCTCACATCATATAAGAGCATGGGAGAGGAATATATGGATTTTTAATTGTTGTTTGCTGAGAGAACCGTCTTCGCGATCGATGTCAACAAAATATGCGATGTTTTGCTCGGGATTTTCTCGAATTTTTATCTCTGAAGCCATAACTCGCAATTATGTGGCATCGTCGACTATCTTGTAGTAAATGTTGTTCTCTATCCAAATAATTTTTTAAATCTATGCCTCACAGATCATATAAGAGCTAGGCAGAGAAAAGTTTGATATTTCATTGTTGCTTGACGAATGCCATTTAACGAGATACGAGTATAAGTTTATTAAAGTAATTATGTAAAGTGGAAGTTGTAATTGACGGATTCGGTTCAAATCACAACTGGTCGATAAATTTTAATAACAATCACTCATACTTAATTTAATTAAAATCCGTCAAGCGGTTTAGCAGATGAAAGTTACGACGGACGGACGGACCATGCGTTCCGCTATTACCGCTTCGCTGGTAAAGAACGCCTAAAAATGCAGATTTTAAAGCCGCGATAATTTTTTGGAATAAAAAGATCAGCACATCGTCGTCGTATAAGCGAATTCGAGTATTTTATCCATCTTTAACAAGACGTACTCCTATCATTTTCAAGATTTCTCAATATAATATATGAAAAAAAAAGAAAATCTGTATATAGGAAATTAAAGCAATGAAACAAATTTTTTCTAGCCTCAGTACATACACCGCCATTGTCAGAGGCATAATCAGTGGTCGAAATGGGAAAAGTCAACAAGCAGAACTCCGATGTCAAATAATCATATTGTTGTCATTGTTAAAGATAAAAGAAGATATAATAGGTGGATCGTTAACGACGTAGTGAGCGAAAATGGGTTGAGAGCGTGTAGCTTTTATCCACAGAAGTATTCTTTATTTTGTGGATGTTGAACATTATAACAGGTTTTGACTTGTTTCACTTACTCGGAAAATATGAGTCATCACGAATATAGTCACTCATACACGAGGCATACGAGTAAGAGAAATCGGATTGTCGTCACATCCACTTTAACCACGGTACCAATGACCATTCTTTCGTAAAACGACAAGGATTTTAATTGGTGAATATGATTTTCTTCAGATATGATGTTATTTTAGATTAATTAAAACGCAGTTACAATATTTAACAACCCTTCTAGCTTAATTTTTAATAACCGGAACGCCGGTTAATCCATACGTGTATCAAAAACTTTGTACGCATCTATTTGTTGGTATTGCACCGTAAGTAACTTATCAGAGGAAACATTATCCTTCTAATGACCTATCAACATTTCCAAATCGTTGACTTATTTACTTGTTTTGTTTTTCGCGACACCCCTGAGAATCAGCTACGGTCCCTCAACGTGCCGTGGCACCCAGTTCGGAAAAACGCTGTTTTAGCGTTTTCCCGTGGGACCCTTTAGCAGGAAGGCCTCTACGCACTGCGTAGGGAGCGTAGGCGTAACTACGCCGTTGACCATTATATGAATCAGGAGAAAATATAATCCGCATAGCTTCATTTTTTATGAATAATTATAGGAACAAAAATTACACATACTTTTCACATGCAGATTAACAAAATCACAATCAACCAGCGGTAATCAACTTGTAATGAATTCATAAGAACACCTTTTAACATCGATTTCTCTCGCTTTACATCAGGGATGGGCAACATACGATCCGCGGGTCGTATACGGCCCCCGAGAGCATTTTATGCGGCCCGCGAAGCTATGATAGAAAAAGCGATACGTTAAATTTAGCTTACAAATTCATATATTCTGGTAAAATTATCATTATAAAACCTTTAATTTTGGAATTTTAATCCTAAAATCCTCATTTAGATTTGATTTTCACTTATATGATACCTCAAGATCTTTAGTTAACTTTATAATTAAACTCTAATCCAACCTGTTGAGGCATTCGTGATCTCCAATGCGGCTCGCCGAAGTATTCGCGACCACCAATGCGGCTCGCCAAGTAGGAAAGGTTGCCCACCACTGCTTTACATCATTTTCCTTACAAAGTAACCTATCCCGAATGCACCTATTAATAATGGTCTTAACTCGATGAATTAACTCGGAGGCCTAGTTGCGTTCAAACAATAAATAATCATATAAAAAGGAAAAGATAACCATGAAAAATAAAAACACCATATTGTTGTTAATATGAAAAAATATTAAAATCAAAATAAAAAAATATTGAAACTGAAAAAAAATGACAAAGCAGCACATCTATCGAAAAAATAAAATACACAACTGCGGTTTAATTCTGTTCTGTATATAACAGGGGTGGCAAAACCGCGGAGCCACATGCGGCTCTTTTATCTGAGAATGCGGCTCTTTCAAATTTTAATTCAAAAGCTTGTCAACGTTTTCACTAGAGAACAAAATGATATTAAGTGACTGAGACGTGTTGGGGATACCTATAAGCCATGCATTATACCTTATTTTCTTCGGGTGCAGGTTGTTTTACTATTTGTAAATATATAAGCACGGAATTTTTTTCATGCGGCTCTCGAACTTCTGAAGATTATCGTATGCGGCTCCAAGAGTTGGTAGGTTTGGTCACCCCTGGTATATAATTACATTGTTGTTGTTTTTGTCTTACTCGCACTTCTAAATTTCGGTTTCCTTTTCGCCGTTGATTTTATTTTGTGTATGGCTATAACAGTATCATATTGTGAATACCAGGGTTGAGTTTTTTATCTCAGCATTATAAATAAATAAAAAAGGATACTTGCGTTTTGCTGAGAAAATTGGCGCGTAGCTTTTCAATGGTTGCGTATTTACAGCGGCACATGTGACGCAACGCGCGACTCATTTGCATACGCCGGAGAGCATGAATGGGAGGTATATGTAATCGAATTGCTGAAGGATAAACGCCTAGTGACGTCAGTAACACAGAAGAGACGCGTAGCTCCAATCTGGGAACGAAGAGTGGGAAGAAAAAGAGGGAAGGGCAGTTCATTCGGCTCGGCAGGAAAAAAAATCAGGATCTCGCGATGACGAAAAATACACGATTTAAATCAAGTGACGATACAAAAAAGAATTTTTATAAATACTACTACCTTTAATAATCTTTTATATATAATTACTCAATGTCTGTCCGTCTGTCTGTCTGTCCGTCCCCCCTAAACGCCATTTTTTTCTGCCAACTAGGAGACCTCGGAAAATCTATTTTCGTAAACACAAGTGTACCAGGTCGACTCCAGGAGATGATTATATTTTCCCATAAGTTTACACGGGATTTTCGATAGCTCAAGGTGCAAGATTTCTATCCTTCATTCATTAAATACGTAAATATGGACCAATTTTCTACGTTTTTGATTTATTAGACGACTAAAACTATAAAATATCTTATTCTTGCAATGTTTTAGTGGTACACGGAAGAATTTGTCAAAAATACGCATTTCTTTTCGAAAATTTACGGCTTTTTCGTACAATTTCCGGATGTTGCCAAGGCGACCCACATTGTTGCCTCCGATTCAATTAGCGTCTATTAATCCTTCAATAGACGAAAGAATTATTAAGCTATTCGCTTCGCGCTTTTTATGAAGCACCGAAATTACTGTTGTAGCATTGTCAAACTTAATAGATTTCAATGTTAATAATTGCAGGTAATTATTATTCGGTAAACTGCGTGTGGACTGTGGGCGTTTTTAACGATCGACCAAAAGAAAAAACGTTTCTTTATTTCAATACTGGAATATTACCTTTTTCGTATGAGAGAGACAATTAAAATTGCATATATAAATTATAAAAACAAACCACATTCAAAATGTCAGTTGTCTAATTTTATAAGGAGAATATGGGCTATATAAATGAAAAATAACACATTGTGAAGCACAAAGAAATTTGTGTTGGTAATAATTCATGAGTAAAAATGAAATAAATGGTTGAATTAATTGCATATGAAAAATTGTATATATTTCAATTAAAAGAAACAATCTTTAAGCATTAATAACATAAAACTTTGAAAATAATTTATGTGTATCATTATTTTCCTCTCTAAGATAACTTTTAAATATGCAGATTTCTGACTGACTTCGCAAAAGTTTTTGCGGGTACCACCAGTAGTTATTTTGTACAGTTATTTATAGTAACGTGTACTTTTATTGTATTCAGTGGAGTACGTGCCCGTCAAAAATGACGGGATATCGAGTAAAATCGTAATGTACTGTACGTATATTAGGATTGAAAAAACAATAGAAGCTCGAACATGATTACCAAGGCAGCAAATGGTAAAAAGGCAAATTTTTTCCCAAAATATGTTATTTAAACGATAAATCTTAGCGATTTCGAATCGGTGGCAAAATACGACTATAAGAATAAGAAACTAAATCCATTAAAACAATCTCGGTTCGAAGATCAATGGTCAATTTTTTCTAATTTTAATTTGCAAAAGAATGAAGGGTTGCACGTCGAAAAATCGCTTTCTTACGTGTTATCTTACGGGAAACAGAAATTATATCCTGGAGTCACCAGGATCTTTTCAGGGGTTTTTTTCGTCATTGACTTTTAATGCGCGATTGAAGTATTCCTGCCAAATTTCAATCTTCTACCTAATCGGGATGTTTGTTAAAAACACCTTTAAAAAGTGTTAAGCAGAATGACAGAAGTTTATGTTGAGAGACACCTATAATAATAGTTGTTTATCCTGTACTGTTATTTATAGTAACGAAACTTTTATTGTATTTCGGAAAAAGAGCAACTCCAAGGCGAGGAGTTTCTGTACCTGCGCATGCGCGGTTTGAAATTCGAATCATAAACCCGACAAGAATATAATGCGCCGGTGAGTATAGTAAAAACGTTATAATTAATCATCTGAAATTACGACTAATTACCAAGAGAATACTTAGCTCCGTCAGCAGAAATAATAGGTTAACTAGATAACTTCTGTAGCCCTAAACCGCATAAAATAAACCTGATGCGCACGTAAAATGCCTTTTCTTCTTCTAAATTACTAAAAAGGGAGACAATCGACGCATTTTTACGTTTCCAGTTAGCATAAGGCCGTCGTTGCCGCACATTTGGGTATAAATGCTTTCCTTCCATCATGAAAAATAAAATTGATTCTTTTGGCCTCGAGTTACGAGTTTGTATCTCAATTTGTCATAATTCAAAAACAATGAAATGAAATAAATGGACCAGAGAAAGCACCAAAAATGTACCATCAATGGAATTCCACAATACTGTACGAGAACTGCGATACCAGGTAGGAGGACTCGGGCCTTGAACAGTAAAAAGATACCAAGAAGCATAACAAAAGATACCAATCACCAAAAGTCCAATAACGTATATTTGACATCAATTTCAGACACATTAAAGCATAGAATACGCCTAATATGTTACTTTATCAGCAGAAACATCAAACATGGAAAACTTGAAAACAATGATAATGCGGTTTCAGCCATGAAAACTCTCCCTAGCAATTCACTAACGAATATTAACATAGTCAAAAAATCATAAAGTCACCAAGTCAAGCTATTAGCACAAGAAATTTATCAAGCATAGGTCTGTGGCAGAGCGCTCCTTAAAAGTTTTTCTCTTTGAATAATTAGTGTTTGCCAGTAAAAGATAGTGCAAGGAGCCCACAATGCTCAGTTTTATAATTTAAACGTCTTTTCAGGGTTTTATTCCGCAAAAAAAACAAACGGTCAGTAAGAGCTAACACAAGATACACCAGGAAATTTTCTAAAAACATTTACACTACCGCAACAACCTATATACATTCAAAGCACGCCTTATTTTTAAACATATTAGTTGTAGCACTCGGCTTTGACTCACATATTTTATCCCCATACCAGTAAAAATGGGAATCTTCTGCATGTATTCTGTAGCAATCTGTCATTACAGTCCAACATAGAAAGAGACAAAGCAAAAGAGAATAAAAATTCTCCTTATTAAGATACAAAACCAGTGTCCTTAAAATTTACAATGCCGCACCGCCAATAAAAAAACGACCGAAAATAGCACACTAAAATAATTTAAAATTCGTAGAAGTTCATGCTCTTTTACACGGTTTGCACGAATTTCGCTTCGTTTTTTATACTCTTAAAAGTTTGTCTGGAAGGTTCAATCGTCCCGAAACTTTCACGAAGGGATACTGAAAACTAAGGGAACTTTTAACCGAATAGAGCAATTGGCGAAGATTTGTGTTTCCAATATCAGCGATAACTTACGCAATGAAAAAGACCCTTTTTCTCGTAAAAATTTTCGGAGAAAATGTGACCTCAGTTTTTTTATTACTTCTAGTGATAAGTAAATTAAACACTAATACGATTAGTCCTTCAGAAGCTCGAACGCTGCGCATAGCAGTAAATGGAAAGGATATTCTTTCTAATTTCTATCAAATGGAACGTTCTTTTTTTAAGGATATTTGATTCCACGTCCACGCATAATTTCCACTCAAAACGTATACAAATTTTACTATTAAAAACTCACGCTATACACACTTAATTTTTACCCTTTCCTTAAAGTCTTCCAAATATGTTACAATGCCAGTTTTAATTCGTGGGCCAAATAGCGTAATACAGTTGGGTGACCAACCGTCTCAAATTTGGAGGGACAGTCCCTCCTTTTCATCACCCGTCCCGCCTTGTTAAAAGTCACAACTTGTGTCCCGCTTTTTGAAAAATCTTGATTAATATCTCAAATTGTCGTTTAAATCGTCCGGAACGCCCTCACTGGTCACACCAAGCTACCTGATAACCGCTGCATCTATCTATCTAAGGCTGACTCATCAATAAATGCACCACAAACAAGCCACCGTAAATCTGTTCCTCCTTATAGTCGGCAAATATTTCAAAATGTCCGTCCTTTGCTTACTGAAAAGTTGGTCACCTTATAGTACAGGAATCCCGAAACTACGGACCGCGGGCCATATTCGGCCCAACCTACCTCATCAAAATCTTCAAGACGTAAACATTAGTATATTTGCCAGCAGGAGGTGTCATTAGATACATTCGGGAAATTTAAACGATATTTTTCGAGTACTTGAATGTAATATACTTTTAATATAGTCTTATTACGGATTGCAAATAAAAAAATCCTTGTTAATTTTTATGTAAGAAGAAATGACGTGACCCAGGGGTCGTCAAATTACGGCAAGCGCAGTGATTTCATGTGGCTCGTCTCTACCATTATCAGTTACTTTAAACGTGCATATCGTCATCTGTGCCTGCAGGATAAATCTTTATAAATTATTATTGAGGTATAAAATATATTTGTGAGCTCCTGGCTAAAATATACTTTTTAATAGAGGTGTATAATACGTTAAGCATTTTAAAAAATATACAACTTAAACGCAATGACATTTTCAAATGGACCGATCAGCTATTATATATATCGTATGTGGCACGCTCGGTGTTATTTGAAGCTTAATGTGGCTCTTTTGGTCAAACGTATGGTGACCTACTCTTCTGTTGCGGAAGCGAAAGAAAAAAGGATTTTAAAATTGTCTTTAGCATTAAAACACCTTTAATCGACTATGAAAAACAAGTACCTATGGCTGTCCACGTTATTCACCCGTTTAACTAAAGAAAGAACACAGAAATTAGGCAGGAAAAATTCGCTTTTGATCGGAATTCAAAACCGTACGTTTAGCTTCATGCTCGAATTTACTACCATCGAGGAGGCCCAAGGGACTCTGGAGTCGTCATCTTCCACGAAACCTTGAACCAGAATCCATAAGACCTGACCGAATGTATTCAGGTTCGTTTATCTGAGTTGCTTATTTCGTCACTGAATGGCAGCTACGCGTCGCAATAAAGAGAACCTTCGTATATAACAATTACCTCTGAGAAAAAATAGCATGTAGGCATAGGAAAAGGCTGACATAAATTCCTTCAACACGGACAGCATGAAAGAAGCACCATAGGAAGAGTTAGAAAGTGTTACATTTATCTGAAAACGTACATAATAGGTAGAATAAAACTAGAGTGCGGCAGAGCCTTAGTACGAAAATCATATCAGAAACACACATCACTGACATAAAATGTCTTTACTTCGCTTTGGCGGCGAACAGGTGGCACTGAAAAAAACGAGTTTTACGGCTCCACTCCTTAAATGATTATTGTCGTTTGTTCAGTTTTCGAGGAAGGATTGCTATCGGCAAGATCGTAAACATATCGCCGATATCGACCAAGCTCGGGTGAGAAATAATTCCCACCATCTACCACGAAACGTCGTTAACTCAATGTCATTCCCGTAATCCATTCCAAGGTATCCACATTTCACGGAAGAAGTTCATAAGTTCGACAGGAAGACGTAGTTAAACCTTTCTTAGCTGTTATTAGTACTTCAAAAACTTAGAAGTAAGAGCGAGAACCATCAAAAATTTCCGGGAATGTAATTAAAAATTAAACTCCAGGCAAAATATTTAAATTAAGCATTTCAGCTTAGGAATGCCACAGAACGAGGTTAAAATTAAATTTAATATAATAATCAATTCTTCGCATTAGAATAGTGCATATAATTTTCTTTGCTGATCGCTAGCATCTGGTGTTTCAATAAACAAAGACCTGTTGGGTAAGACGGGAAGTAGACTTAGTCATAAGCTGACCCGGATCGAAGTTACTCCGACGGCGATGAAGCTATGTGCTCCGGAAGAATGTCTAAGGTATTGTCCGATTAGTCATTTAATCGGCAATACAGTCATCATCTTGGCACATGTCAAGCGGAGGCCACCGTAGCATTTATAAAAAATGACGCCATTGGCATTGTCTCCAAGAGAGGAGATCATTTAGCTCTCTAACGCATAGAGATAACCCGCCATTTTTAGCGTAGTAGTGATGGGTGACGATTCGTATTTCACACCTGGCGAATTATTTAACGACATTCTTTTATTCCGATGCAAGAGTTTATTTCTTTTCGTGTAGCTCTACCATAAAAAACATCATACAAACGATCTAAGGATACAAGTGCAACTTGTGTAAAACAAAACTATCCCCGAAGAGAGACGAAATTTTCCATTGCACATTGAACGGAAACTTAGATTTTACAGTTGCGTTCACTTAAGTTTACCTCGCGTTACTTTCCGGTTGGTTATCCTTTATGCCCATAAAGATACACGAATAAACGATAAAAAAGAAACTGTTATATAGTTGAGAAAACGCGTCCCAATTTCAAATGAAAAGAAATCTCCGTCGGAGTTTGCTCAACCGAAGTCGACTGCAATGGAATCGCGCCCCGTATGCACATAAAGAAGCGTTTGGAAAGGGGGCTTGGGTTTTCATCTTACCCCGCTCGTATCTTCTCCCGAAATGGATACCCTCTGAAAGTGTGGGACGAAGTCGTGCTCGTCCAGGGCGTACGGCGAGGCGCAAACATCTCCGTCCACGCCCGCATCCGCCGCATTCCCCACCGAACCTGGTCCTCCGCCGCCAACGCCACCGCCCACGATGGAAGGCTCGTAATGGCTGCGTCGTTCCTCCAGGTCCTTTGCCACTCTATAGAGAAAGGAAGATTTGATGTTCGGCATCAGAGAAATGTCCATGTTCAATATACCAGGTGCAAAGGGGGATTCATTCATGGGCTATATGGGCTTAATAGCCTCCTAACTCTAGGATGCCAAGGTTTGAACCAGTACGGGACCTTATTCTTGAAGACTCAACGATTAACAAAAAATATACATGAAGAGGTCCCTAAAATTCACAATTCGTTCCAGAACAGGCTCAAGTACTTGGGCATAATCTCGAAGAGATGAAAATTGACTATAGTCCCTGTAAACGTATCTCAATCTACTATTGCTATTACTTAGAAACGCGCCGTACTGAGCCGTAGTAAGGTAACCACAACGAAGACAACTAGCGAGCTAGTAATGAAATTTCGAATACAACTGCAAAGTTTTCCTCTCATTAAGACGTTTAACACAGTTACCGGGACTGTCCCAACAAGAGGGACATGCGTACGTATTTTCGACGCGCTTAGACTTTTAAAAAATGAAGCTTGTCGTAATTTTGTGCTCAACCCATGACAAACTCTTCACATATTCGTAATTACGCAGGCAAAACACGCTCCAAGATTAGATCATTCCGTGCAGTGTTCGGTAAATACAATTAGAACATTTCACTTTTCTTACTTTCTTAAACCGATAATATAGAACTTTCATAAAGGCTGAGAATAAAAAAATACTGGGAAAAGGTTTACAATATAGGATATGATAGAAATATTGTTCCGGCATCTCTTAAGAATTAGACCCAGGATGAAAAGCAAAGTAAAAATAATAACGTAAACTCAAAACGGACGAAGTTAGTCATGAGAACTCGGACAAGATTCCACCTCTTTGTTATACCAATGGACGAGATAATAAGGATAAATTTTTATAGAAGCCTTCTTTAAAACTTAGAACAATTAGATAATGACAAGGATAGTTTCTGATCCTCACCTTCCTCCTGCTAATCTTACAGAATCGTAGAAAATCATGGTGAACGTTAGTTAGTTAGTTCTGCAGAAAACTCCTAGGAATTGAAAGAATCCGCTAACCACTCGTCCAACTCGCCCCAGCTAACTGACAGTTCGTCCCCGGGTTACAAATCGCGACTTGCAGATTGGATCAGCGCACCGACCAACCTGAGGATAGCTATTGGTCCGCGGAACCACACGCTCAGAAACACTGACGCGGAATGTGGAATTAGCAGATAGTGGAATAAACTCGTAAGAAAATACGTCAGCACCCTATATTTACCGGCCACAGAAGGCGGTTTACGTTGTCGTAAATCATGAGATGGATATTTAAAATATTATGCAGACATTAACGAGCGGAGTTAGGAGCCATATCTCTTCCTCTTAGGAGCTGGGAAATGACCTCCGCCTCGACGTTAACATCGATGCCCCTTCAGGAAAAATAGATTAAGGCCATTTTTCCTGCAAAATTTACTTCTCTCTCACGAATCATCCGAAAGGGTAATGCTCTTTTTATTTTCACATTATTGAAATTGAATTCGTTAAGTACACAAAGCTCTTTTTATTTTCACCTTCATGAAATCGTATACGTAAATTACACTACAATACGTCTTCTTCAATAACTCGAAAGGCTAAAAGTGTTATAACTATGATGAATTACCTCGGAAACTGCAATTACGTTTTTTACTCGGATGAAGGTCGATCAAAAATGAAGTGTAACGGAAATGCAGTGTCAAAGACTATCTCTCTCATGTTGTTTCCGACTTCTCTTAAGTATGTTCAAAAGAAAAATACCGAGGAAAAATGTTCTGCATTTCAATAAAAATTATGGCTAAATGCCATTTCTTTAAATATTAAATTTAAAAATACTATCAAATATGACCCAAAATGTTTATGCATAAAACAGCTGTTTTTAATATCAAATCACTTTCATGTCAAAGACATAAAAAAATGACCTCTTCGTCGTCAACGGGTATCAATCTAGATAAATGGAACAGAACGTGAATTATGATATATAAATTTCCAGGAAACGGGGAGCGTGATATTTATCGACGAAATTTCGCCATTTATTTTATATAGAAAATAATTATATAAAATATCACCTCCAAACTCACGTATCTAACCTAAATCATCTCCCAAGTGTATTGAAATATGAAAATCAATTATCAGTAGCACCGCCAACTAATAAGTACCGATAGCAATTTTATACATACGAAATTATAGCAATATCAGAGAGCCAAAAGGGTGCCCGAGGAACCAAAATCGCAATTACAATTATAGGAAACAAATTACGTAGGGCAGCGGTTTCCAAAAATTACAAAGCCGCGCCCTCACTTAATAAAAATGTCTTTGCGCCCCCCTCACCTAAGGAAACTGTCTTTGCGCCCCCCCTCTCATGTTTAGTCAAACAATTGCAATTAATATAACTACCTTAAGAAAAACAAGGAGGAAAACGATAGGTCCTAGCCAATTTAGAGCTAGGGTTTGGCGGCTGCGTCTTACATTTAGGATGGGTGAACGGATGGTAAATATACGTGTAATATTTCGCGCCCCCCGATCTATCCTCCGCGCTCCCCCAACTTCCCAGGCGGTCGCGCCCCACAGTTAGGAAACCACTGATGTAGGGAGTGTGTAGGGGCTAAGTCAGGGGCGGATCTAAGTGCACAGACTAGGGGGGAAATAGAAATGCCATTATTGATGCATATTTTTTTAAAGAAATGATAGCATCTCATTATAATAAATACTAGCATATTGCCTGTCAAATATGACGGGTATGCATGAATTAAGTATTAGGTTCAAATTGAAATAAAAATTAATGAAACCAAGTTGTATAGACACTAAAAAGTAAACAATAAATATAAAATCCACAAAATTGAGTGTTTCAGAGAGTAAAAATAGTTTTGAGGGAATAGATATTGTATGACAAAGAAATATATTACGCTATACTATTCTTATACGCCCAAAATTATTCTTAATTTATGAAACATTTAATTTATTTTTTCTCTTTCCCTCTGTCTCTCTCCTTCGTTCTTACTTCCTCTCTCTCCTTCTCTCTCTCATATTAAAGCATTCGAAGCACGCTTTCCTTACGCATATAGTATAAGGATTAAGGAGACAATACTATCTCGAGGTTGAACAATGACACGGTTGGCAAGGCAATATATCGTTAAAAAACTTAAAATTTTCAAATAAATATGATTTAAACGTAAAACTTGAGCGATTTCGAATCGTAGGCAAAATGTGACAATAAGAATAAGAAACGTTATTTATTTTTCTTTAAAACGGCCCAGGTCCGAAGAGCGTAGGTCAATTATTTATAATTTTTATTTGCAAAAGAGTAAAAGCCTGTAAGTCGAAAAATCGACTTTTACGTGTTATCTTATGGGAAATGGCACCATCCCTCCACGTCCCCCCTCCCCGCAAAAATCAAAATTCAGGCCCCGAGGTGCACATCCTCATGGTCCCATTAGTCCCACCAAGGTTTAAGTATCTAAGTTTCTTGGTTTTCGAGAAATGCTGTCCACACACACACATTGCCTTTTATTAACATAGATAACGTGTATTGTACACTACTTAGATAGTTGCAAAATTATATTATTATACCTATCATTTAAACAAATTGCAATATTTTAATAAATATTGGTTCATTCTTTAGGAGGAAATGGGGGTATATCTTATATATATATATATATATATCTTATATCCGCTGGGGTAAGTAACCTCTACAAGTGCGGAAAGGATCTTTTGCAGTTACGCAGCCGTGTTTGAAGTAAACAAATGAACAGATATAATCCAACTCCCGCATCATAAATGCAGAATATCTCTGTGACAAGGTATGGCATCGCGTTCTCATCAACTGATAGGACGGAAATCGAAAGAACGCGCCATAACTTTGTGGCAAACCAGTATTAACACCTATAAGTAGAAAATAAAACACTTTTTAGAGGATCCTACTTTGAAAAATGTTGTATCTTCCGACCGGGTGTTATTTAATGGGTCGATTTTAACATGGGGAAACAACTTTCCATCACCAACTTTTTGAAGAAAGCGCCCCAAAACCGAAATCGGAGAAAAAAACAAAAGAATACGAACTAATACGCGGACGAAGCACCGTTTATATTTGAGAAAATGCGATAAAAATTGCATAGGTGCGAGTAAACACCAAACATCGAACAGCGGAAGGAGGAGCGAGTAACCGCATTTAGACGAAACAACAAGGCGTCGCGATCGGACACAATTTCCGGATTACGACCCGGGGAATACCCGAGAGGATCCTAAAAGCGGCCCGAAAATCAATCGCTGAAAGAGACCGTAGGATTGGAGGCGCGCTGCGAATGGCGATCGATATGCCGATTAATATTCTCCTCCCAAATGCTAACACACGCGGATATTTCCTCAGATTATAAGCGATATGCCCCCGCGAAACCCATTACCATTCCCGTGTCATAATATGTCATCGGGGAAACATTAATAAAACAAGTAAGGAAAGAACTAAGGGAATCAGATATTAACAATTTGCCTTAGTAACGGACACGGACACGTATGGAGTCAGACCCCGATTTAGCGCCACCGTTTGTCCAGAAATGACATTTGCGCCAATGTGGGGATGGCGGTAAATCGACGTAAATGCTCGCTCTATGTAATCATAAGGTGGAAGTTCTGTTCACAACGATTTATGGGCGATATGCGGGGGTGACACTATATAGGAGGGCGCTAAATCGTGGTCTGACTGTAGGTAGCTGATAAAGGGTTTTTAAAACCCTGCTAAACGTCAAACCGACGGACCCCAAAATTAATAGGGTTTGTGACTGTCGACATCCGAAACTATGCTGAAAATTTGGTTGCTCTAACTTGAACGGTGTAGAAGTAGTTCACTAATTTGATGTTTTATTGTTCATTGTTTCCACAACTACATGTAAAACTCGAAGAGGCGTCCGGGCCGCATTAAAGTGATGAATGTTATAGATGGGCCGCAATCGATTAATGAGGGCCAGAGCAGGAAACTATAGACTTTAACTAGACGATTAGACGCCTGTTTTGCAATAAAAACAAAAATTTAGAAAATGCAGTCTGTTGTAATTCGGTAACTATGAAAAAAATATCGTATCCTTTTCGCTAAAATAAAGCATTTATATGAAATCCCACACGATTTACTCGAGACAAAAATAGCTATCGGGTTGCAATAAGGCACAGAAAGGGCCGCATGCGGCCCGCCAGTTTGACATGCCTGCCTGCCTCCAAATATCAACCACGGGAAGAACTTATGGCCATTTACAATTTCTCAAAATTTGATTACTCTAACTTGAACAATGTAGAATTAGTTCACCGGACACAGAATGACTTATATAATGAACGATCGAGTTTCAACTAAAATGTAAACACCCTCGGGGCTAATTTACCGACCGCCGATACCAATTACGAACAAACGATCAGCGAACTAACACCGATGGTATCTTTTTGGTTGTTGACAGGCCAATGTTGGTCAACTAATCATTTAATCGGTGTAGAGCAGTGGAGAATAAACTAAGGCTCGCGGGCCGCATTAAGTTCACGAGACATTTTATGCGACCCGTGAGAGCGATACATAAAATATAGTAAGAATAATTTCTTACTTTTTACTTAAAATTATGACGTAAAATCTTTTCCAGTGAATCTACGACGCTAAAAATTATTACAGTTATTATTATTGATTTTCGTTCGTACGATCCCTCACGATGATGTCTCAAGCTACTTCCGATGTGAACACTAATACGGCCTACCGTAAGCATTCGTAACTTCTAACGCGACCCGCATCAAAAACAGTTCGCACAGCCCTGATTTCGAGGTATACTATCGCATGTCACAGATTAAATACGATGCGGCATCTAAAGGAATAGCTAGATGTTTTTTGGGAAGAGACTGCATGATTAATGTGACATTGAAGGCAATTTTTTAAGCAAAACTGGGAAAGGAAAGTAAAGCATTCAGCAATTAGACGATTCGGGGAGGAAAGAGAATCGACAAGAAAGGAAGAACGAGAGGAAGGTGTAAATTTAACATTCACTGCTCTGTCTGCAGACGTACTACTAACAACGACGAACCATTTTCCGGTTTTCGCACTTCTTTTGTGACGGCCGCCCTTCAATCCTACGCGCGACAGCTCTACCCTCTCTGTTTGTTCGCTATTAAAGCTTGGTATGCTCGTCACGCACGCATCCTGTCGCCAATTCTCGTCCCAATCCCTCGGCGACGAGATTAGAAGAAACTTCGGAGAGCCTCAGGTGCGCAAACAGACTCATAAACTCAATCCGACTCGCATAGTCTGGACGAATCAAAATCTTTCCGGGGCGAAATGATTAAAAGAGAGTTTCTCCCTCTCCTGTCCTCGCGCCTGTATAATCGATGGCTTCTATCGGGAGGAAGGGGGTGAGGGGGAGGGAGTTTTAATCTCCGCTCGGAAATTTCGTTCTTTGCAATCTCAACGGATTGATGTTCCCATTTTCCTCCTCCCATTCATATCTGATCCTGGCCACTCAAATGGAGAGTGTTCACAATTTACGGGGACGGCTATGTCGTATTTACTCAAATATAAGACGATCGCTAACGAAATTACCTTCTACTGAAAATGTATCCAAGCCAGTGCTATTCTTTGGATCATGGAAATACCTTAAGGCAGCGGTTCCCAAAACTTTTTCTTTCATCCACACTCACAAAAATTTAGACGATTTTCTGTATCACCTACGTCGAAAATGCACAGTAGAAATGTATTAATTATCTTCTATATCGAGGTTTAAGAGTAGTGACAGCACTAAACTTGTACGTAACAAGTTATAAAATATAAAGCAAGAAGTCAAATATATTTATTGGCACAAAAGAACAAAAAACTAGGGCTTTCCCCAGCAGTTTTAATATTTCTCGCCAGGAGCGGATTTAGAAGGTGCGAGGCCCCAAGCGGCAGCGGTTTGCAAGGCCCACAACTCGCAATTCCGGAAAACATGATAAAATTATTTGTATCATATCCTTAACAATTTATTTGAATATATATTACAATATAGCGGGCGAGCGTCTCAGATCGACGTCAATCGCAGCTCAAAGTCTTCGAATAAGAAATAATTATTTTTTCAACGATGCCCGTCAGTTGAAACTGGTTTTCGCCCATTATCATTTACGCTGATCGTCGTCGTCATTTAGGATGTAGTATGACCCCATATTTGCGTTGGAACTTTAAAATGTCAATGTATGTATGCATTTCCTTTTCTCGCACTAAGCACGTAACTCTGTTAACTCTATCATGCGGGTCTAGGCGCGAGAACCCCAAAGGCGCGGAAACCTAGGCCAGGGGTCGGCAACCTGCCGCTTGTGAGCCTCATGCGGCTCTTTCACAACTTACGTACGGCCCCCAAAAACCTCTCTTTGAAATTTATACAGCGCATGGAACGTCTAATTAACTCGCGATTCTCATTATCGAAAGCTCTCGTTTAATTACGATCTAAGAATGTCACAATGTATGGGTTGACTTTTATTTAATAAGGACCGTCTTAAATTTTACATTTGGGAGGGAGAAAAAATCCTGTACTTGACCGGGAAGTCCATATATCCGCCTCTGCTTCTCGTGTGCAACTTATAAAGCTCCACGTACCACTGTTTAGGAACTGCTGACTTACAAGGTTTGTGGAGCGCTTTAATTTTTCTTTGGTCTTTTACAATATCCTGCATGTAAGGCAGAACTATCGCGTTACAACGCCTTGAGTTAAAAAAATATCTTTATTTATGCTACACAAATTTCAAATTCCTGACTAAGGAAAAATAAACCTAATTTTAAATTCAGGTACATGTGGTAAGTTCCGAGAGAGCGAATGTTATCGGCGCCAATTATTCTGACACCGCAGGATTCACGAAAGAGCGTCGATGAGAATAACAAGAAGAGTTTCTCTCATTGAAGCGAGAGCTGGAGACGCTTTCCTTGAACTAACTTTGACATTAGAAAGAGAAGAAACAGAGTTCTCAAATCTTGGGCGCCAAAAATGCATTTTGAATTAAACTTCATATTTCTGAAGAGAAAAGGCCAAGAAACTTGTCAAACTGTAAAAATCAAATAGACATTATTGTTGGAGGCAATAACCCTCCAGTAATAAAAGTTTAGCATTAACATAATTTCAAAGTTCGAATTTCACAAGCAACAGCGTCACCTACGGCAATAACATGAATTATAAAAAACTAACATACTCAAACTAATACTTTTCCGCGGCCTATCCACCGAAAAAATTCGGAATAAATAATAAATAAAATCTTGAAGCATTCTAAATAAAAAAAAACATAAAGACAACCCAATGAACGCAAGTCATATACTTTTAAAGCAAAATTTTAAAGGACCATCTTTTTTAACTATTTACATTTTTAGCCTACCTTCCAGATTGGAAATAGCCTTCTAGTTTGTTCGTTGTGTCTGTCTGTCCCCCATATTAACTTTTGAACCAATAGACCGATTTTCACGACACTTGGTGGAAATCTCTTGCTATTCCCGAGGGTAGTTTTTGTTGCGAAGATTGAAAGTCCCGAGTTCGATTTCAGGAATTATCCTTCCCATTTGAATTACATGGGAAATCTGAAATCCATTGTGTAGAGTAATTTTCTCTTACACATTCAAATAACTTAGAATTATAATATCGGAGCGGGATTTGTACTATTCTCTGAGGAAACGAATGAAGATTATAATTTTTATCGTAGAAATTTGCTAATCGATCGTGTTTCTTAGAATCTTGCGTAAATAGTGGCGTTTTTGCAGTTTTAATCACTCATTACGAGAGTGTTGCCATTGCGACTATTGTTGGACTCGAATTCGGTATAGTCCGGTACATACACGCGTTATTTTTGCCACACAAATACGCGTGATCAATTTAGTTTTCCGTTCGAATGCATTTGTAATATTTTATAACGCTAAATTATGAAATAAGCCAGCACAAATAGCAACTCATTCGTGGCGTAGGAAAGTCAGCATCATAAGTTTTGTTTGGATCATCTTGTTTACTTATCGACACTTATTGTATAAAGCTGAAAGAACCTTTAAAATAGAAAACTTCAATTTCTGACGACTTTTATATTCATTTACCATATTTTCAAAAGAAGTTGTACAACCAGCTCAAGAACATACTCGAAGGACAATCTAGTAGCAAGCCTAAGTCAATATTAGAACACGCGACTTCTCCAAAAAACGGGCCCTGCAATTAGTGTATGTCCTTATCAGAGGCGGATCCAGAAACTTCCCTAGGGGGGGGGGAGGGGGGCGATTGCCGACGACCATACATTTTGAGAATCCCCATCAGAATATTTTTTTCCCTTCTCATATAATCTTCGGCATAGAAACAAGGAATGTTGCGCGGAATGAATTTAAGAATGCGCACAGCGGAGGGCAATGGAGTCGGCCAAGGGGAGGGCGATCGCCCCCACCCCCTTGGATCCGCCACTGGTCCTTATGGATGAAAGTTAACGGAATTAAAATGAAAATGCCTTTCTAAAGCCCTGGCGAAGTTAACATGCATGTCAAATTAAAAGAACAATTTAGAATCTATAAAAGCCTACTTCTGTCCATTCGTGGCTCCCTCAGTCACGCCAAAAAATGCAAATAACTCGGTAAAGATGGAGATATATTTTTCAAATTTGTCAGAAATACGAAATTCGCATATTTTAAGGTGACGACAAAAAAGAAATCTCGAAAAATGTCCTGCGTTCGACTCCAAGGAAGATATTTCCTTTTCCCATAAAATAACACGCCAAAATCGACGTGCAGGCTTTTATTCTTTTTGAGGTTTAAATTAAAAATAATTAACCTACAATCTTCGGATCTGAACCATTTTACAGAAAAAATTATAACGTTTCTTATTCTGTTCATCATTTCCGCCTACAATTGGAAATTTCTTATGTTAAACGTTTAATTAACACATTTTGGGGAAATCTTGATGTTTTAACGGGATGTTGCTTTGCCAACCCATTACATTGAAATCCTATTGTTATTTCAATACTTATGGATGAAAGTGCGCTTTGAATGCTTTTAATACGAGAGAGAGACGGAGGGAAATGAATTTCATAGCAACCAATGTAAACAACATTCGTTGCGTTATTTACAAAAAGGACTACGTTTGAATGTAGGGCAACAATCATTCGCATATTAAAATTAGATACTTAGAATCATCGTAGGAGTTCGAGACATGAAACAACGAACGCCTAAAAGAACGAAAGTATGTTTTCGGTATATTTTTGTTCATTTTTTATTTTAAAAGAAATTTTCCCGTTGAATTTCAAATCTCCCTAGTTTATAATATTTAGCGTGTATTGCCACGGTGTGTTGGGAATTCCAGGATTTTCGTATCAATTTTCACTCGGTCATTAATTTTTTATGATTAATTCAAAGCTATTACTAGAGCGGCGCTGAGTTTTCAATTATAAAAGTCATTCCATAGAAATTTCATCTCCATCCGAGTATTTCTAGCAGTATTTTATAAGGTGCGTAGAAATTAACAATGATTTGTTTAAAAGGGCGTATACTGAGGTAAAATAAAAACGTTATTGGACATCGCACTTAAAAGATTTTTCTTAACAGCAATTGTGATCGATAAAGATAGAAACACTAGAAGTCCATTACTGCTAACAGTAAATTTATTGGAATGCGTTAAAAATGTTTGGATACGGCTCGTGGATTAGCAACAAGAAGAAAGGAAAGATTTTTCTTGGGATTAAGTTATGAATGCGACTGCGATGAATCTTATTGGGCTGGGGCCTTTTTCTTAATGAAGAAATTAATATTTGTATGTTTTATTACCCCAATTTCCTCCTACCTTGTGCTTACAATTATATCATGATAATTCAAAAATAAATTTGCGAATTTGCTAAGTATCCACTCTGATTTCATGTAGCGGATATGATACTCTATAGGGCACAGCCTTTATACAAAATCACTGAAATTTCGCCAACATTTAGATTTAGTAAAATGTTTCATAAAAGAATTAAGCTTGTATTTGTATAAAACAATAGATAAACGTAACTTTAGCTATAAAACGATTCACCGAGTAAACTGCGCATCTCAAATAATCCTCGGTGGCAATTACCCTTCCACGAATTCTAATATTTAAACAATCGATCGATGTGTATTACCACCGAGGAGCGACAGGACGTATTTAAGCGCTTATAAAACTTTTTTAATAAATGGCTCGAGAGTTCACCTTCATAATTACTGCGACGAGGAATAAAAAAATCTATCACTGCAGCGCCACCCAAATTGCGGAGGCGAAAGGTTGACGGCGACATTGAGCTCTACGCGACCACGCCTAGGACTTGGGTGACCTTCGTCGAATACGACGCATTTTTCATGAATTCCGGATGCGTGTTAATCTTGGAGAAATGTTTCCTCAGTACAGAAAGAGCGAGTTGCCAGAGGCTCGCTATAAAATAACACTTCTCCCTCCTTCCCCTTGCCATCTCGCGAGCCGAAAATGTCTCGGAGAAGATTAACCAGGGCGTATACCACTTTCGCTCGTCCACATGGCCATTTGGGAACGCACGGAAGAGGCAACCTGGCCATTTGCATCTGACGGCTGAAAAATTACTTTTTTTCGAACGTGGCAGAGCCACAAATGGGTTCATTTTACGACACCTATATTGAAGAGAAAGATTTTTCTAAAGAGCCCGAGTAGAACTAGAAAAACTCGGAAACATTGCATCAGTAAAAGTTGATTTGTGACCCCCTTATTTGGAATAAGTTTTATGCATAGATCTTAGTTCACATTACCGATGTGTTCCAGATTCTTAGCCGTCAAACTAACAAAATCTTTGATAATTTTTTATACTGAACAAATTGCAGGAGTACGCATTCATTAACTATTTCCGATTTACATATTTAAAAAAATTTCCTACATATATTTAATGTATATAAAACAAAGCACAATACTAACTACTAGAGAATTAGTATCGAGGCTAAGATTCTGCAATAAATGTTATGCAAGTAATTAATCTACTTTCAATCTATTATTAATAATTATTTGTCTCAAAATATCGTCAGCAAACACCTGCTGGGGTTCGATTCCCGGTCATAGCAGACTTTTTTCTCATTTAAAAATTATTCCCAACTTTACAGCTTATGCCTGTCTGCATAGGATCTTCGGATCACTTTATTCCATCAAATACCTGCTATGGTTAAGACGAGACCAGAAAACTTAGAAATGGAAATGAACTTTAAAGAAAAATAATAAAAATATTTCTTATCTGAAGGGACTTAATAGCTTACAAGTAATACCTTTTCTCCGTTTCAAACTAGCATCCCAGTTTGGACTATACTTGAATTGCGCGCCATTTTCTCACTTATCTTATATTTCAATAAAGCGAGACTCACTTTAAAGAATCGAAAAAACTTTAATATCCGATATCTGGTGGTAAATAACAGCTATCAAAAGAATTTCTCTAATGTAAAATAGCATAAATACTTGGCATAAGAGAAGCAATTTTCGTTTTATTTAACGCGAGCGACTCTTTCCCTTTCGCACTCATTATATATAGGATTGATCATGCTTCTTCTACAATTGCCTAACTGAGCTTCGGTGGTCCGGGGTGCAGGCTTCAAACCTGTAGCTGACTAGCGTCAGAGTGGTTCGATTCCACCTGTTGGGCGACACTTTTGCTTATGTTAGTTGTTGTTAATACCTTCAGCCCAGCGTACTTTGAAATTGTTCAGAAATTTACGAATAGAACTAAAAAAGGAATATAAACAATGAATAGAGATTACGACTAAAAGAAAGAAAACAATTAATTACTTAAATAAATGCTGTAAGGATTAGACGTCAAGGAAAAATTATTTCTATTTTTTTAATAATCGACAGGAATGTACCATTAATTAAAAAGAAATCAATGCACTTCAAGTCGACTGATTACACTAGAATAGATTTATCCAAGTCATTTACAGCAAAATCCAGATTTCTAATGTCGAAATGCGAATAGAAATAATAAATTTCGCGATCTTTCGCAAAAAAATAAAAACCCAACTTCTATTATATCTCGGCATTCGTGTACCAAAATCGAATTCGTTAAGCTTCGTTGCCACAATATAACCGCCGGCCTTGGTAGAGGGGTGGTTAGCGTGTCTAACTACCAATACAAGAGTCGCGGGTTCGAATCCTGCCGAGGGCATGGTCGTCATAAATCTATTGTAACGCATGTAATTGGGAAAACCTGTTCGCGTTAAAGAAATTATTATTATTAATGAGATTGTCAGGATTTGATGGAAAAATACGAAGACGTTATGTAATTTTTTCCCAAGGCTGCTTCCGGAAAAAAATAAATTAGTTGTTTTATGCGGTGCAGAATAATCATTACCATATTTCTAGTTAACTTAAAATTGGAACGTTACGCGGAAACGCATCACAATCGCGTTTCTTCAAATTTCAATGCATGATTCTCTCTCTCTTCATTGGTTTGGTGAATAGTTTTACCACAAATATAGGCCGTCCCTCGTGTCGACGATTTTCATACCCCGAGTTCTGAGTTATTCCGTGAGTTAAAATGAAAAAATTTCGTTCGTGATGCGGTAGAACTACATACACTCGCTTAAGTGGTTTACAGACCCGCGGAATAAGTCGGCCACTTTCCTGGCAAATTTAATGGATAACTATAAAGAGGCAGGCCGAAAAATCTTATTTTGGGATATTAAAACAGGAAGCGGATCTCATCAGCATCCCACGCTCAAAATACTTCGATTTCATAAATAAACCGAGTATTAAGCTAGACCGTCCTTTTTCAATTTTTCCTAGAATCCTGAAAAATTTATCTTGGTAACAAATGATAGTAATCCTAGAACACAGAAGCACTTTAATAGTTTACTAACGGTTGTGGATAAATCTCTATTTTAAGAGCCAATTAAAACTGCAATGACCGTGATTTTACTGCCATATAAACATTGCTAAATAAATGATATACAGAAAGGAAAAATTCTCCTATTTTTTAAAATATCACTTATCAAATTTCATAAGAAAGAGACGAAAAACAACACTTATAATTTTAACAAAATTTTAAGCTTCAATTAAATTAATTATTACAGCAAAATATATGTACAACAAAATCGTTTTAGGCTAAACAAAAATATATAAGCGGTGGGTTTATAAAAATATTGCAAAGCATTTTAGCAACAAAAACAAAAGTTCAACAGAAGAGAAATGCAAATGAGACCGCAAAACAAATGTTGATAAAATAAAATTAACGATGACTGAAAAATCATTTACGGTAAAATTTACGATGATGGGCATCACTTATTGATATTATAGATAAAAGGCTTAATCAGTGTGTGTGTGTGTGTGTCGGAATACATTTCGGAATTAAATGAGGAAATGAGAAAACCGCTTATAGTTCGAAAACCTTTCATTCTTTTACGCTCAATTTTCAGGAATTCCATCGCAGCGCAACTTTTATATTTTTAATATTTCTGTTTTTTTATTAAAAACAATTTTTCGCTTTCATTTGACACGGCTTTGAATTCTGTTTAAAAAAAATATAAAACTCGGTCTTTCGGCAATATAAGACTGTTCGTGTCCCGAGCTCCTATCTTAATTTTAACTAATTTAAAAATGCAAATTTATAATGTCTAGCACAGATTTCGTGGGGGGAGGTGGGGGGGAGGGGGAAAATTTAATTTAAGGGTCGGAAAAAGATATCGAGTACTCCTCAGCAGTTCATCCTAAATCCACAAAATTTATGTGTAGCCCTCATATAGACCAATCTACCCTGAAAATTTTGTTTCTCCAAGTTGGAGAATTCCAGAGCTATTGCTCGGAAGGAGGGACGGTCGGTCGGTCGGTCTGGCGGACAGACAAATCGACTACATACGCGATTTAAAAAACTCTGATGTGGCCACCACATGACTTTCTTCATACCTGTAATATTTCTAAAAATTCCAAATAAGTTAAATGATAATGAATATTTTAAGGAACTGAGAGAAAATTTTAGACTTTACAAAGAACAGAAATAAACTCAAACTATAGCCTTCTGATATTGGATATAGCCACAAAGCTCCAACAATTAAGAAAAGAAAAGGGAGCGTTACTAAGATGTAACTAAGCGTCAATTGTTAACAATAGTCGTCGGTAGGTGGTGGCAGCTAAAAATGCCAGATATCTCTTAAAAAATGCTTTATATGGGAAAATGTTTCAAACAAAGGTTGTAGAAAATTAAATTTTCTACAACTTTTATTCCAATAAATTTTTACATTTATCAAATATTAAAGCAAATATTCCGAACTAACGGATAAGTGACAAGAGTAAACACCCACTTCCGGTTGACCGATTTTTACCAAAAACTAATCTGTTCTTGTGACTTTCATAAAAATGTTGAATATAAAGTTCTGCGCTGACCTGATTAATAGTTTTTGAGTTCGAGGACCCACAAAAAGCTGTCACATACGCACGCACGCACACACAGACATAATCGAGAAAATGATCAAAACGTGTTCAGGAGACCTCAAAACGTGCATTTCCGTCGAAATCTCGAAATCGATTTTTTTTCCATGAAAACAATACTTTTCCCTAAACTACGTATGGAGAAAGTAAAAACGTTAAAAATGCATCCTAACCAATACACGTAACTTCACCATAATAAAATATGAGAATTTTTTCTAAGACCAATATGCCATGAAACAGAAAACAACATCATCCCCATCTCGTAATGCATTTATACTTCTTAAAAGCATGCACCTAAGCTCATTACAAAGACAAGAAAAAGGACGTATGTTTAATCACCTGTTTTATCATAGTCAATTATAAGTTTCGAAAAAGACATGCTGATGCGCAGGAACGCTTTTACGTGTTAATACTCGAACATAGTGCCTCTCAAATTAGGGGTCGCGGCTCCCGAAGGAGCCGTAAATTTATTTTGGATGTAAAGTGAAATGCCAAAAAAGTTAAGTTTTCACGAATACTAAAATTTTATAAGGGAATTTTTGGAAATACGATGAGATAAAAATTATTAATAGCTACATTAAATGAAAAACATTGCAATAATATTTCTTATTTTTACTAGTTTCAAATCAAATGGGACCGCATGATATTCAAGGGGGCCGCGACAACTGAAAGTTTAAGAACCACTGCTCTAACAGATGGAGCTTTAACAAACTGGTGTGAGCTCTTCGCATAGCATCTTTTCTTGTCATACCTATTAGTGTAATATAATCATACGAATTTACTTGAGCGGACAAATTTGAATTATAATTATACAAATTGATAAAAAATACCACATGTAAATTAAATGTCGTATATACGATAAATTAACTACTATTCAAAATCCTTTTCTCGTTTGGTAGTCTTTCTAAATACTATTTAAATCTTTAAATTTAAAGATATCTTAGGAAATTTCAGAGCGCTCAATCGATTTCTTTACGCATTCGAATTTGAATAATCTCTCTTGTCATTAAACGCTTTGAATTCATATGAAACTCGTGTCACGCGGTGCACTATCACGCACAAGTACACCTGATCTATTTTGAGCTAAATGTGAGCATACTGCTGCGCCCGTTTTTGCTACGGAGATAAAGGTTTACGTGAGCAAATGGGCGTTTCTCAAATACCTTACCCGAAGTAATGCTAAGAGAGGGCGTAATTTCCTCGATTACCAACACATTGTTTTTTTGCAATTATTGTACAGTTTTCTTTCGTTAAGATGAGTGCTTTTTTCAACATTCATTAATGTTAAATTTTGTCGTTGGGTAGAATTCACGCATTGCAATTTCAAATCATAACCTCAACGCATTTCTACCAATAGTGCACATAGTAAATACTTTGCCATCCAAACGATTTGTAGAAATTTAAACATTTTTCCCAAATCAAAACAGCCCTAAAGAAGAACAAATAAAATGACAACTTTGTATTTTCCACTGTTTTAATATATCAACACGACCCGGGTTGTTGTTGTTATTTTATGTGTTCATAAGAGAACAGTTCCACAAGGTGGCACCTACCACCCTGAATTTTAAGTCCATAAGGAAGATTAACTGCGTTTTCCACGATGTTAAAATCAAATATCATCAAAAGAGCATTTTAGCCCTTGATCATTCCGAATTTTCGAACACACAAGGGAATAAAAGAATGAACAACTAATGTAAAACAAATGTTTACGTCTCCCGAGCCGCGAGACATTTTCGCTTTTGTCCCTCTTACCTAATAGCTTGGCCTCGTTAGCAGTACTTTAGAGGCGTTTGAAACGAAGAAACTTTCTAGAGGGAAAGGTCTCGAACGCTTCTCGGATCGAATGTGCCGTTTGTCACGTCACCTGACCGCTACGATCCTTCCGATTGACCAACACCCACTACCCCGATGTCCCGTCTGAAGCCACGTTTAAATAAATGACACAGGTGACTGCAGAGACCATAAAACGGTTGAATAAGTAATTGGTAACATTTAAGCTATAAAGTAGTCGTTTTTAGGGGCAATAAATAAATAAGTTTATTCTTATTGGCAATGAGGATGCCAAATTCTAGTTGAAAGGCGTAGATGATTCATTCTACTGTTTTCAGCTAGGCACATAATTTCCATGACGAGAGCCATAATCAGTGCTAGCTAATTTCATTTGCGCATTCGTCGCCTATTTTTTCATTCGTAATAACACTGCAATAACGATTTCAATCCTCGTGTTCGACGATAAAACAGAATTTCGCGGCAATCATTAAACAAGATTATATATTTTTACTAACGGGCATCACAACGTTTGGACGAATTAGTTTGTTGGCACTACACGGTCATCAATTTAAATCGCTCTAACGACCTATCGACATTTCCAAATTGTAAATTTATTCATTTAACAATGTTTCTCGTGTCATCCAATCGAGCGCCGGAATCCCGTTTGGGAAACGCAGATCCATTGTCTATTGCCGTTGAAAACATATGAAACATATTACAACGTTATTCGTAGTTATAAAATAACAACCTTTGATCCCAAAGTCACGCAGGCAAGACGAAAAGAGGGGAAAAACAAGTGAGGGAAGAATTTCAGAGAAAATTACACAAGGCACTTTTTCCTAAGCCATAGATGCTTTACTGCAAAAATCATTGTGGCATAATTCATCTCGAATTAAAAACAAAGTTCTGATGTAGAAACCGATTACCCCCCAGCAGCTAATCCTCAATCCATCCAATTTTTACCGTGCCTAGTTGTTATATACTCCAATACAGTGTTTTTTAGGCGTTCTTCACAAAAAGTAAAAAAAGAACGCCTTATGATCAGGTCGTGTCCATCCGCAAAACTACTGGGCGGACGTTCATGAAATTTGGTGTTTAGGACATAGAGGCAAAGAAACTAAGAAAATGATATGAGATCTTTCTACATGATATAAATGGTTTACGCACCTAATCGAGAGTGCCACTTCACTTGTGACAAAAAATGAACTTTTCTATATATCTCGTGAAACGTCACTTGAAAAAAAAAGTTTTCAAACAAAATTTGTAGAACTAGTCAAATTTTGTCCAGTACATTTTTATAGAAGGAGTAGCCTACGAGAAAGTCATAATTCACTATGAACTTGGAAAATTTTTCCTGTTTTTTTAATTGTTGCCAACGAAAACAATCTTCGTGGCATCAGAAGTAAACAATATTTACTGTCTACTAGTGGTACCCGCAAAAACTTTTGCGAAGTCAGTCAGAAATCTGCATGTTTAAAATCATCATCGTTAAAAATGCCCACAGCCCACACGCAGTTTACTAAATAATAATAATCTTCCATTATTAACGTTGCAACGTTAAGTTTGACATTGGTACAACTATAATTTCGATGCTTCATAAAAAGCGCGAAGCAAATAACGCAATTCTTTTGTCTATTTGAAGGCTTAATAGGCGCTAATTCAATCGGAGGCAACAATGCGGGTCGCCTTGGCAACACCCGGAAAGAGTACGAAAAAGCCATAAAATTTCGAAAAGAAACGCTTGTTTCTGACAAATTCTTCCGTATAACGTCTAAACATCGCAAGAATAAGATGTTTTATAGTTTTTGCCGTCGATTAAAGCAAAAACGGAGAAATTCTGTCCCTACTGACGTATTTTAATGAATGAAGGAAATAAACCTTGCACCTTGAGAAATCGAAACTCGCGTGTAAACATATGGGAAAATGTAATCGTCTCTCGGAGTCGAATCCGGGACACTTATGTAAACGAAAATAGTTTTCCTGGGGTCTCCTAGTTGGCAGAAACAAAGTGGAGTTTACAGCATTTCCCTATGACAAACTGTTCAAGAGATAAAAGGGACGGACAGACATTGAGTATATCTATTATAAATAGCTGCTTCTTACGGAGGATATCTATAATAAATAGCTGCTTCTTACGGAGGGTATATTATAATGATATAAAACCTAAGGTACGTCTAAATATTCCACAGAGCTGAAATTTGGAGGGAACCTTGGTGTTGGTCGAAAACCATCAGGAAAAATTGAAAATTCCAAAATTTTCCCTTACAACGGGGTCTTTTACACCCCAAAACGTTCATTTTCAAGTTCCATTAGAAAACCATTTAAATCCGTACAAGCCTTTTTATAATTGCATTTTTTATTTTTTAATTAAGATACAAACTCCGGACCTGAATTAGAAGACGGGAAAAAGAACGAATATTATTTTTCCTGAAAGTAGAACACGAATCCGTGCCGAATTAGTCCAATTATTCGATTTTTACTGCATAAAAACGGGATTTTATACAATTTATAACAATGGCCCAATATTTCTGTCATGACTACGAGACAATGATTTTCTTCGGGAATTTATTTTACGTGTTAATAAAACTGAACGAGAGCTTAATGCCACGAACTGAAAAGTAGCTTAGTGTCATGGCGTCACTCTCAGACCGTGACATTTAAAAGCAAAGGGAAAAGTGATTCCGGTATGTAGCCCGAACTAAGAGAAATAGAGACCTGAAATTTTCAGGGTTTGTAGATGACATGAGTAGGCCTTCGGATAATATGAGACCACTCCTGCAGGATTCCTCAGTTCGACTCCAGGCACTCCAACATTTGAGTTTTTCCTGTGTAAATAGCATTGCGGAATATTTGGCAATTAATTTACGGTAATTCTCATCAAGTAGGAGGAATGAAATTTGGTGTGGTGTTTATAGGGCACCAATGCTTGCAGTATGCAAGCACCGATTACTCGTTAATATATAAAGATAAGTAATTTATTTAATTTTATTTCGTGCACACGCAACATTTGGTAAATGAAGGGAAATGGATAATTTACGACGAAGAAATGAACGTAAATACGTCTATATTCTTTACGTATACACAGCGTTTGTAAGTGAAAATAAATGGGTAATTTACGACGAAGGAATGAACGTAAACATACACTTTATATTACTACTATTCGAGTGAATAAGTTTTAAATAATTGTCGATTGTTTTATTAATTAGAACAGATTATGAAATAAATCGGTGAATCAAAAATTCGATATTTTCTTGGCATCACTACTGGCATATCATTTTTCAGTTCTTAGACATTATACTAATCCATTTATTTTTTCTGACAAGATAACATAAGTCGTCAAGGACGCGTCCGCCTCACATGCATGCACGCATGATGAGTGCTTCTATCCTCTCGTTTCTAGTAGAAAAGGGCACAGCAACGCGAAAGGGGTGAGTGGGGAAAAATAGGAACGGAATGTAATTTGTCAGCGGAGGATTACGTGCGATTGTAAAATATATGTAACAAGTTATTGCATTGCAAAAAACTACATGTTGTTTGAAATTATGCAAGTTAGCATTTTATTGCCATAAAGATTCCGGAACGGCGTCCGGTGCGCTACGGCACAAAAAAAGGTCTGAAAATGTGGCTTCTCCAGCGATATTGCCCACACAGGCGGACGGACAAACCGAATGCATGAACGATTTTTTAGACTATAAGCTCTAATTATAATACTTAATATTATCCTTTCACCTTTGAGAAACCTTCACGTACTCACAAGGATACCTGTAACCACGGTTGAAAACATTAGGTACGGAGATTTTAAAAAATTAGTTGCGGTGAGCTTACGTTGGGTCGTAAAAGATTCTTAGAGCTTCCACTACCTGGAACTACGCTTCTCCATTTTTCCACAATTTTCCAAACAATTCCTTCGCTCGAGTGATTCATTCTACAAAGAAAATGACGCAAGAAAAACAGCAAGACGTAGGAACCGATAAAATGTTTGATCTAAGACAGAGCATTTCTCTACATCTGCGTTAGGTTGAGATCGATCCTTCACGCCTAAAAAAAGTGAACATCACAGCAGAAATCTTGCCCGCGAGTTACGCAAACATGACGCAGTAAAATGACTACATGAATTTGTACTACAGGTATTAATTATTAATTTCCCCACTTTATTTTGATGGTGGAGTTAAAAATCTAGAAAACGCTGAAGTTCCTCTAAAAATTGCATAACGCTGGTCAGTCATTATTGAATGGACCTCATACTTAAGTTATCTGTGAATATAAATTTCCGTCAAAAACAAAACACTCCAAGATAAATTCAATACTTTTAATCACAATAATAATCATAAGCGAAATTTTTACGGAACACAGATTAAACATTCAAGATTGACTGATTAGAGTGAATGTATGAGGACGATAAACAGCATCAATGAGATATCTGATCAAGTGGCGAAAGAATTAAAATACAAGTAACACAAGGTGATACATATTTACCAATAATTTTTGCATGCCAAGTTGGTCCAAGTCCGAAATATAACTTAACCTTATTATTGGATAGAGTATCGAACCCTGCAAAATTTGGCTGGCCATAACGCGAGCATACTTCTCCTTCGCAGAAGGACAAACATAGACAGATAGAATATATGCAGACGATAACCAAAATGCCGCTCTACCGCATTCTGGGATGTGGGATTACGCTCTGAAAATTCGGCTGCTTTAGATCCATTAGTTCGGTACATATCGTCTATGCCTGGGCTCTTAAACTAGAATCATGCGCGGACAAAATCCGCGGACCTCAGTATGGCCTTGCAGTAAATCCGCGGGCCCCATTCCATATTAAGAACACCCTTCTGTACCCAAAATCCGCAGAGTGTATGATGTGGGAATGAAAAATAAACTGCGGATATATTGGAAGTGTTGAATTAAAACATTTCTTAAATTTCTTACATTATTTTAAAACATTTTATGAGAAATACATTTGAGTTTGGCCTACGTCATAGTGCATATAAAGTATCTAACTTCGCGTGCCGCATAAATACACTACGCAGGCCGCGTGTCTATGGAGATAGACAGTAAAATCTAAGACGCATTTATTTATTCAAACTAGTACAAAATCAGGACAATATGACGGGTATGCGTGGATTAAATATTAAATTTAAGGCACTTCCCATTCTTTCTCCTTTTCTCTCTTCCATTCTCTTCCCTCATATTTTAAGTTTATATGCGATTTTTTCATATTTTTCGACATTTCATAAAGAGGTTGCCATGAAACAAAATCACGAAGGACAAAAACCGATTGAAAATTTATGTGAAAAGTTTCATGTAAATTTAAAACAAATAAACACGTAGCGTAAAAACTTTAAGTCAGAAACGACTCCAATGCATTGTAATGATGGACAACTCAATTTCAAATAGGAAGATACTTCACGCGTACATTGAAAATATCTTTTCGTTTGCAAATTTTATTGGGCAGTTTAAAGTAAATTACTATATTGACAATGATTATGATTAATTTCTTTTGATAATTAAGCAAGATATTTGACGCATGGCCGGTGCATTTATGGTGATTACAAAAATTGTGTGAATTAAAAAAGCTACTTACTACTACTACTACTACTACTTTCGTCGTCAAGGTAAACAAAACAAAAAGCTAATTAAGATATTAGCGGCCTTATGTTCGTTCGCATTTCTTCCTCGCCTTAGAAATGGCATTGCAGTTAACAAACCTATCGTTCAAATTAAGCCATCATTACTTCCCTTTCGATTAAAATGCGTTCAAAATATATAAGAAGAGTTCTCACAATTGATTTCAAATACAATATCAAAGTTCACGTCATTGCTTTTAGATATAGACGTAATTTTGCTAGATCAGCAACAATGCCGTCGCCCTTGAAGACGTAACTATTTCGTCTATAATTTAGACAAATTTTCGTGTTAATAACGAATTTGTGCTGCAACTGTACAAACGTGCAAACACACAGAAAGAAGGACAGGATTCTCTTTAATATATGTATTATTAGATAACGTCAACAAAATCTACAAACTCCATGCCACGCAGTTCCGTGTTTCCGCAACAGTATCTCAAGTGCGCCAGAAAATTTCCACTTAGAATGATACTTTTACATTAATAATCCGCAGGGCATTGCGTGCTTGTTTGTGAATGGGGACAATGGGAAAAAGTAGTTCTCTGTCGATATTATTTTAATCTTGGTCATCGAAGAGATACAGGTGAGCCGAGAACCAAAACAGCTCGCGAAAAACTGCGCTACTAAGCACAAACACTCGTAGAGACATTGGTTATACAAGCTATAAAATTTACAGAAATTTGGATGGGAAAAGGATGCAGAAAATATAGTGAATACACAAGATAAAAATATAACGAACGGAAGAAGAGGAAAAAAAGTAATAGACAAAGCCGTCACAGAAACTTCCTATATATAATTTCCCAAGTGTCTGACCGTCCGTCCTTCTGCCCCTCTCTACATCTCAATAACTGTTTGTCGGAGAGAAATTCGATACACGGGATTTGTTTCTAATGGCTAGGAGACCCCAGGAAAACTATTTTCATTTTCATCTGCCATTTTGAAACAAAATGTCGGCCGTTTAAAATATTCAAAAATTTATATTTCGGAAACGGTGTGTCGGAGAAAAAAACCATTCGAACAAAATCATAAGAGCACTTTCGAAAATTTATTGTCAGCTAAGCGACGTGCCGAGGTCGCTGGAGCGAGCGGAGACCGGGATTGACGCGCGCAGGGGCAGAGCCCATAGTGTATTATAATAATTTTTCGATGCCGTAAGTTTGTCCGTCAACAATTAATTTTAAATAGCGAGGGACTGATGGAGGGATTCTATTATTTTATTCCTACATGGCTGTATATGTATGTTGTAGTAAAAAATTACCCAACAAATGCTTCTCATTTCTGATGACGGAGTTTGCCGAGCTACGCGAGGCGCGCAGCGAGCAGAGGGCGGGGTCGACGCGCAGAGCCCATAGTTTCACCCTGAATAGTCGAGTAAGAATCTAAATTTGATAGAAAAATATAAATATTTATAATAGAATCAAGAAATGAACCCAAAACCGTGATTTAAAAACTTGAAACATTAAGTCATCTATATTTAACAAAGAACCATTAAAATAGACGGCATTGTTAAAGGGGTGATTAGGGTGCCTGACCCGAATCCTTGGGTTCGAATCCTGCCTAGGGCATGGTTGTACGTGATCGTCTAATTCACCGTTACTCATTGTAAAAGGCCGTTAAAGGCTGTTTATGAGACAGTTAAAATAAATAGGCTAATCTAAAGAGAAAATTATTTTACACAGGTGGAAAAAATATTTTTTCCTTCGCACGGTCTGCAATCGCGATTCATTGAACTTGGTAGAAAATTTCGAAAACGCCCTTTCAGGAAATTGCCCTAATGTGTATAGGATCTCCCACACGTTCGCTTCCCAGATTTCCGGGAAGAACTCGCCACCCGGCATCGTCAGTCGAAACGCCGCAGCGGTCAGTAAACAGACGAAACAGGATGCTGGGGATTTCGCGGAATTTTGTTTTTCTTAAAGCAGACATTCTAGCCACAAATACAAGCAAATTCACTTCTGGCAAGGTCACAATAGGTACCAACTAATCTGAATAAAACGTAGAAACGAAGTGGACCCTACTGCATACCATTAAAAATGACGAGCGCATAGATGTTTCTAAAAATATTTCGAGATCCGAAGTTTGAAAAACTCTCGAGTTCGAATGCATAAAGCTTTTGAGATCCAATTTACCTGTAACATAAATTTTGGATTTTTGAGATTAAAACAAAATTCCAGAGAGGCGATAGATATTTTTATCATTTCCTTAAAATAGCTTCACGAAAGACATTCTATCACGAAAGCTGCTTTGTAAAATATGTTGGGCGAACAAGTTAAATAGCGAGTGATATTAGCAGGTTTTCTTTGAAAAAACACATTAGTGTAGACAATTTCTCAAGAGTTATCCATAAAGGTAAAAAAAAAATTATTTTCGAAAAGTGAGTCTCGGATATATCTTACGGTAAGGGGCGGGGGTCAAAGATCCCATAAAATTGCTAAGGTCATACAATCTTTAAAAATATTCCTGTATCATTCAAGATTCAACCAAATATCAAATCGAAGTTTAGAGCAATTTAGCGTCTATTCTGAAAGGTAACAAGCAAAAAATATTTCAAATTCGATAACATGCTAAATATGTTAACTATTCTTCACTTCCATCCGAAAAATTCAAAATAAAGGATGATTAAAAGGATAACAAACGAGTTAGGAAAGTGCATCACAAATAGGCGCGTTTAGTGCGATGGAGTATTTGAAACTATACGATATAATAAGAAACAAAGGTGTTGAGATGACTTGTTACGCATGCTCGCATAAATCTGAAATTAAATTTAGAACTTTGAGAAGGAGAAAAATTCCCCAATCCGAGAATGGAGGATCATGCTGGCTTGATAGCTTAGTTGGTTAAAGCACCTATCCGGCAAGCGGGGAGACCTGGGTTCGATTCCCGGTCAAGTACAGGATTTTTTCTCCTTCTCAAAGTTCTAACTTTAGTATACGATAAAATTTGACCGAACGCACACCATAAAATGGCAAAACACCACGACCCGATTATATCTCCGTCTATTAAAAATTTCTTCTCCCCCCTTAGTTGGTGCATCAATAAACATATTACGTAATTTTAATGACTAAATACAGCAAAACGATATATCAGACATAGTGCCAGTGAAATGTTCAATTTATATTTAGAGATTTATTTTCTAATCAGTTTTAATCAACCGAACAATCGAAAATTACTTAAAACATACCTCAATTGAGTTCAATGGTTGTCATGTTTACGTTCTTTTCTTCGCCGTAGATAATCCATTTCCTTCCGCTTACAAAATCTGTCATACACTCGTAAGGTATTATGCATTTTGTAATTATATCAGATCTTATTTACTTCAGAAACCGATAAAATTATTTACGTTGACAGCAACTAGGTAGCTATGCGAGGATTTTTTTAAGTTCAAAGCGAATTACGACTTTCTTGTTCGATTTTCTTGATAACGGCTACTCCTATGATAACAATGTAAAGGAAAAAATACTCTCCGTTACTAGTTTACAAGCTTATTTAAGACTATTTTAATATGACCAATACTTGACAAGATATGAGGGAAAGTTCATTTTTTGTCACCAGTAAAGTGGTACCCCTGATTGGCTTGCGCGATTTATTTATGTGATCTTCTTATTCTCTTTGACTGTAAGTTCTTAATATCAAATTTCGTAAAAATCCGTTGGGTAGAAGCCGAGAACGAACATGCGGACTAACGGAAAAACCGAAGCTAATAGGCGCTTATGCTGGAAGCGAAACGCGCCTAAAAATTACACGGGGCAATAGCAACATTCGTCTTCCAAGCACAACCTTATTCGGGAGATATTAATGTCCGGATATCCAAGAATATTCGTTTGAAATCGGATTTCCGCGTCGCAGTTCTTTTCGCTTATGAATATTTATTTTCTCTCAAGTTCACCGCATTGCAGTTCCTAAGTCAAACTCGAATTCAGAATTTATAGTCGCTGATCCACATCTTGTTTACAAAGGCGCATTTATCTTTCAAAATTTACCCCATTACTGAGGTGACGTGACCTATTTAAAAAGCAATTGATTCATCTTCCCATTTTCGGATGCAAGAAAAAAATACCTACTGCGCTTCGAAGATAAGTGAAGTGGCAAGGTTTAGTTTCATAAAACTATACAATTGAAAGATGTCATCGCTCGAATCCGATTCAGGCATAACGGTAGAAAGGATGTCATCGGCTCAAATAATTCGTCTTTATTCTTCTTTAACGGCTTCTGCTTCTAAAAGATAACGTGGAAAGGAATCCCTATTACTGACCTATTCATGCAAAATAATGTCTATAGAATTCTCGAGGAATTGAAAAAACTCCTTTATTACACACTTCCATCTTCATATTGAAAATACAATGATCGGAACGTGAAAGATACACAAAACTCAAGCCTTCATTAATCTCTTTCGTGACCTGGCAAGATAACTAAGACCTTGGGACATTTACATCTGTCTCTCAAGATTGAAAGTCAAAATAAAATAACAGAGCTGCCTCTTTAAATTGTCCAAAAATAAACATGCGCTTTCACGCATATTTTATTTGTGCATGACTAATGGTGATCCATTAAAAGTTAACAGTTACGACTCTTGGATCATATCCGGACAAATGAAAATTTTAAAATATTTTCAAGAAGAAAATGTGCTATATAATTTCATACGATGAAAGGCTTCGAGAATAATCCAATTAACACATAACTTAACCCATTTTTTTACTCTTTCAATTATAGGATTAAGTTAATATCGTGATGGCTCAATATTGAGGGATGTATATCAGGGTTCAAGAGCCCGTGACCTAAATTGCAGGAGAGATTACACGGCTTCTTACTTGCGTTAATTGAGTCTTTAGCCATTCAGGTATGAGCTCTGCCGCACACAGCCGCCCTTTAGTTCCTAAATTATTTAACTCCGAGGGAATAAATTCCTCCAAGCAGACGACGTACCATAAGTTAACTCGACTTCATCCGATGATGCAAGTTCTTTACTCCTCCAACATTTGCGAACGTTTCCTATTTTTTCTCTCAGGGATAATAAACTCGGGAGGTCATTCCCCCGAAGATTTATAGACTCAAATCCTATCTTATTACTGCGGATATTAATTATTTTAACGAAAAAAACAAGCTATTCCTCCAATTAAAACACCTCGAGATGAACGTCCGAGAACTTCATTGCACGTGTTTGTTTGAACAAAAATAGATTCATAGAAGGAAATGAAATTATTTATAAATGGGTTGGGTAGGCCTAGCAAGACGAATGCCGTCAAGAAATTGATGTCTTTCGTGCTGAGGAAATCGTATTGCGATAAGGACAGTATCCACAGTGCTCGAGAGAGTGACCCCAGGCCTTCTATATTTAGAATGACTAGGACAAGCACTCAATAGCCCATAAAAGGCACTAAGATTTCATAAACAGCTTTGGGGTAGGTAGGGTAGGACAGAAAACTGGATGATACTTAGAAACACCGATTTTAAGGTCCAAAAAATTAAGGTTTCCCTTGAATATCAAGTTAATTAAGGATTAAACCTTTTGAGCAATTACGAAAAAGCGTTCACTATAGAGCGTTCATTATTTTCTGAACTCCCACACGTGTGAAACATGTGAAAATTCATTATTGGTTTAGAAAATTTAGCAAAGCAAAATTATTTCCTAATGATAAGATAATACGAAACCCCTATTAGGCGTACCATCGATTTAAATTAAGAAATATTAAATCACAATAAGAAATGTCAACTCTTAAGCTTCACCGCTTGAAAATTCAAATATTCCGTAGGTCCTCATCCTCAATGTGTATGAATTAATTTTCATTGCCCTTATATTTATTTTGTGATCAAATAATGAATGTTACAAATTGGACCCAAAAAAGACATGTCAAAGCAACAATTTTTGTACGCATACCTTCCGAAATAATTCAGTCAGTTTGAATAAATAAATAAACATAATAGAAAACCTTGCAAATACAAATAATTAGATAACGCGATATATTATTAAGTCGTTGAGCCGCATGCGAAGCAGCGGCAAAAAGCGAAAAATACTACGCCGAAGGCTACTTTCGCGAGAGCACCTTGTATTGATTCTGTTTAAAAATAAGGGATTTAGTACAAAGGAGAAAATGTGTGAGTCGACTATTCCTTCTCTAACATAACAGACTTCTTTGCGTCACGTCACAGCCGTCAAAGGAGGAGGGGGAGCAAATACACTCCTTCCAGGCATTAATGTCAATCACGTTGCATGCCGGGAAGACGTAAGAGTGCACGTTCTCTCACGGAAGGAGGTGAGCCAATGAGATCGCATGGATGGTCCCATTGTGATAATACCGATGGGAAAAAACTGGCGTACTCAGCATCTAGCGTTGCATTATGCTTCGGCGGGTGAAATAGAAAGCGATGCACGCTCATCGGTAGAAGATATACCGAGGGATTCCTATGAAACGATAGCGAGGATACGCTAGCATTGCGAAGCCACCCACCATTTTGATACGGCGAAATTCAACTGAAATAATTTTGATCGCTAGACTGTGATTCTTGCACTTACGATGACGTTTTTTCTCGCCAGCTAGTAAATATTATATGAAGTTAAAAATTGAATTGGCAAACTACGGGCTTGTATAAAATAAAAGATGTATCCCGTTTTCGGGAATCGGTTGAGTAAATGCGAGCAATTCAACTACAGATTAGCCGTCATCAGTGTTGCTCGTCGATTCTTCAACGAACTCGTTTAGATAACGGCGGTGGATGACCACTGGCGACATATCATCTTTAGATAAACTACACGTCGTGTTCACTCTAATGTTTTATGAGTATAGAATATAATAGTAAATAAACAAAAACTCCTTCACCGTAAAATGGAAGAGAATGCTCACACTCTCGCTGCAGGTTGCTGGTAAACACCGTCGCAGGACGTAAGTCAAAAGGAGACACACGCACACGCAGAAACATACAAAAGCCACTCACAGTAAACTCTAATCAAAAATTAAAACTAGACACCGATGTTTCGACAGCTAATCTGCCATCTTCAGTAGTGTGGGGTCTAGGAGTACAGAATATGCCAAAAAGACTTCCAAAGAATGAATGAAAAACTACAAAGAGAAAATTTATGTATCAATTACCTAGTCTTTTTTAAGATACACCATAGTAATACTCTCGTAAATAAAGGCCGAAATTTCATTTAAAAAGATTGGTGTATACTATTTTAACCTAAACAGGCTTAATAATTTAAATACCAATATAGTCTTTTTAAGACACACCGTAGCGATATTCTTGTAAAGAAAGACTGAAATTTTATTCAAAAAGATTAGTGAACACTAATAATGCTTAATATATGCTTAATAAAAAATGCGAAAAACTAATGTAATAAAATTAAGGGAAAAAATTAAGTAAAAATATATAAAAACATTTGAAAATCAAGTTTTATAACCAGTGATTAATTTACAGCCTACTTAAAACATAAAGGAGATGATGATACAGCAATGTTTTGAATGATTTTATAATAATTATTGCGTTATGAATTTAATCCCTGTCGCAATAAGAATTCTACGCCACGAAGAAAAATAGATCATAGTGATTGTAAAGATTAAATGTAGAATTCACAGCTTTAAATAAAACTAATTCAGTTACATATACGTTTTGGAACTATTCGGCCAACACATTAAAAATTTTAAGACATTTTCATCAACGAGAGATTATACTGATTTGGAGTTATGCACATAAACTCGGGGAAAATTAATAAGCCGCTCAGCTAACATAGCTTAATAAAGAATTAGAGTCATCGGGCGAAATTATCGTTAGTTTTTATTCTATAACGTAGAAGAAGACTCGAACAGTTTCCTTTACGATGTCACGACGGAGGGAATGGGTATAAAAGATTGACGGGGATAATTGGGAAGGATGAAACGACATCCGTTCCATCGCGGGAAACTATCGAAACCGAAGAGACGCGATTTGGGACTATGTATTATTGGGAGAAAAACTGAGGACCAAAAAATTTTGCGATTTTGTCCGACTTTTGCTCGCCATTCATCCATGGGAAATCCCGATCATTTTGTCACTTTGCTACAAAATCAATCCCGAGTTCATCTTCATATACTACTGCTGCGTTAGATCACATTTTCAGCGTTACAGTTTAAATAATAAACGAGAGATAGAAAATAAATTGAATGCCAAGAATCTACAAAGTAATACGCGCGCATTACGACAGCGGAATACCACGCTAAAGTCGAGTTCATTTTATCAACGTAGATGCGTATTTAGCTTTACAACTAATGAATGAACAAGTAGGGATGTACACGGGTTTCCCGTAGTACAGAAATGCTTTTCGTCAAATTCGCTGTAGTATTATCGTATACTAATATATTTGCTTTAAAATCAGAAAATTATTTTTATTATAGTGTGGTAACCCAGCTTTTTGATCCGTTTTACACACATCTATTTCATTTTTCCCATTCTATACTCGCACTACAAACGAAATTTCTTTTAAATCAGTTCAGCTAATACCTTCCAAATTCATAGTTACAGAAAAATTCTAACCTTGATATTGTGGTAGCCCTGTTTAGTCGACCCGGTTGAAATATGCTATTTTGATTATCTATTTATAAAGTATTAGAAATGGTGGGAGAAGAAAGGATGCTAATAAAAACAATCAGGAAAAGAAAAGCAAATTGGATAGGGCACATATTGAGAAGACAGTGTTTACAAAGGACGATCTTAGAAGGAAAAATTAGTGGAAGAAGAGGAAGAGGGAGAAAAAGAATAGGAATATTAGATAATATAAAGCAGGGATATAATACTTATAGAGGTATAAAAGAGGCTTCTAGGGAGAGAGAGAAATGGAGGCAGCGATTCAGTTAAAACCTGTCTTCGGACAGAAGCATGATGATGATGATGATGATGAAGATTATATACACAATATTTGGTTAAAATCCATTGTGTCAGTCCTCTAGAAATTCGTATAAAAGAAATATTATTTTACTTTTCACTGTGGTAGCCCTGCTCTTTAGCTCCGCATTAGGCACATTGATTTCATTATGGTATGTCGTACAAATCTTATAAACAAAATTTAATTGAAATTCGTTCAGCCAATTCCTTCCAAATCCTTAATTACTGAAAGATTTTTATATGTAATTGTGGCACCCCTGTTCAGCTGATTCGGTCTAAATATAATAATGTAGTTTTTATATATGTGTTTATTATAAGTATTAAATTTGGTGAAAATTGATGTAGAAAGTACCACACAAATACGTGTTAAAAGAATTATTTTAATTCTTGTATTGTGGCAGCCCTGCTTTCCATATCTATACTAAAAATCTTGATTTTTCTTTTGTATGTTGCACGTCTCCTTCGTACAAAATTTCATTGAAATCGGTTCACCCAATTCCTTACAAATTCATAATTACCGAAAAGTTTAACTTCGCAATTGTGGCACTCCTGCTGAATGGATCCGGTCTAAATATGCCATCTTGGTAATTAATTTATGTGAGTATTCTATGAACCAAATTTTGTTGAAATCGGTTCATCTAATTCTTCCCTATATGCGTACGGACGGACGGACATCACGAAGATAACAGTGCTTTTCATCATTGATGAAAAGCACTAAAAATGAAGCTTATTACAATCTTTCAAAAAGACGATTACGATTCAGAAAACCGATAAGGAAGAAAATGAGGCGTTGCGGTCAGCGTATCCGGTGCATGGACGCGACGGAACTTGAGCATCCACCAATTACGAGAGATACGATAGTGTCTAGCGAAAAATAACAGGGTAAATATATCTCGCAATTACCGTAGAGCATACGCAATTAATATAAAGAAGAAAAAATATTTTTCGGTTGTTCACGATAAATCGGACACCAAATTTTCTGTATAGAAATATTGAAATAATTCACTAATAATTCGGTTACTGGAAAAATTCGGCCTATGATAAAAATACAGAGAATAAATAAAGATATAATAAATGGAAAAAATAATAAATAAAGAGAATAATTCAAAAGAGATTTTTAAAAATCCAAAATTACCAATACCTCAATTTTACCCTAGGTTCATATTAATTACTCATCAGAGATCCGATACGGATGCCTTAGTGACCAAAAACGATCGTGTAAATTAAAACCCGTCACACAATATTCCATAAAATCATAAAAAGTTTCCACAGAAATACATCATCATAAGAGAGTAAAATTTTGATTCGACGGGATATAACTTAAAATTAAGCTCAATGTCAAGATTTGCAGGAGATATGCAGAACTTTGAAAAGATTAATTTCCGTTTGTCAAAATAATATCGGTGAGGATGCTGGCGAAAAAAATAAAGGGATGGAATTTCGGAACAGTTTCCCTTAAACCTTGCTGAATGACGACTTTTACGTTTAAGTGACGGCATCGCTCATTAGCTCCCAGAACTCTGCCTTCTTCGTAAATAACTTCGCCGATACATTTGAGAAAGTCACCGAATGCCGTTAAAGGTGCCGGTTTATTTTTAAACGGATTGCGATGGACGGGACGGAATACACGGCGAAAATAAAGATGACGCATCTTGGTAAATTTATATTGGACTAAATATTAAGCTAACAAGTGAAAACAAACTTGAATAGCTCATTCGCTTTCAAAGGAAATTAATTTCGTTGCACGATAGGAATAAATTTTGTCGCTGTATGAAGCCTACCCGTAATTTATTTAGCGTTTGATAACAAAACCATCCGGGAAAAAATCTGAATTTCTTCTCGCGATAAGAGAGAAGTTAAGTGAGTCGCGCGTTTAGTTAATAATTAATAAAATTATTATCATGAGGATGAAATATAGGATGCTACGTGTGAAAATGAATTTCTCGTTTATGGATCGTAAAAGCCGCGGTATCTTTCACTGCAGAACAAGAGAAGATTAACAAGCGTTCATTTTATGACATCTTTTTTCTTATACAGTACAGTGAGTTGCCAACTATAACGAGATCATAAGAAATTCAAGAAAATGCCTTCTTTGCCTTCAAACAGTTATCTACGAGTCTATCGTGTTCAATGAACTAAATCAAACGTACCCATAAAGTATGTTTTGTATTTGTCTTAATAGCCACCACAGACATATTTTGATAGCATTTTGAGCTGACGCTGCCCACACGCTAGAAAAATATCACTGTATTAATCGAATTTTCGAAACTATTTAGAAATACTCTGTGCACGCATTTAATAGAGCAATGAATTCCTGGTATTATCTCGCAAAATGACAGAAAATAAATCTAATAACGCAGTAACATGGATTAATTAAAAACAACGAATTCGAGGTAGGATATTAGATTTATAACTTAAAAATAAACCAAATAAAATATTTATCTTTTGCACATACCAGCATGCACTCAATATCTACATATGCCGACATATACATACTATCTGACTAACGTGAAATAGGAAAGGCATGAGTAATGCCAGCTGGAGACGTTTATTTTGGTGCGATAACAAAAGTTCAAACAGGATGCTGTATCGAATTATTCCGTTTACACCACGAAACAATCATACTGGATTTCCTTACAGCAAACGAATACTTTGATCCCGATATATGCGTTATCGGGGTCGGCGATAAAGTGATCCCAATTCATTACAAATGTACGTGACATTAAGTCCTTCACAAATTATATCCCAAATGTTTATGTGCTTGCGTTACTATCAGGATTTCGTCGGATCTTTTGTAGAACAATAAAAGTATTTAAAAATCTTCGTTATTTACTGCAACACTTAACAATTCACCAAATTATTTCAACGTGCCTAAATTAAATTACGTTATTTTTCCTAAATTTCCATCTATATTGTTAGAAGTTTGCACTTAACACATATATGTCATTTTAAAAGAAAAAACAGAGCTGAATATGCTATATTGCTAGAGGTTTACACTTAAAACATAACGAAAGTAATTTTAAAAGTAAAAACAGAACTGAATTTTCAAGGGAAATTACCCAATAATGAAATAATATTTTCCGTAAAATTCAAACGAGGGAAAACTTAGTTAAAAGGGGTACTAAAGACCTAGATAATAATATTACCCATCGTTAATAAAAAATAAATGCCGAGTTGCCTTGGAAAGCCGCCAATGTGATCGGAAGCCACAAGTTGGTTTCCAATACTCTGGTTACTACTCCGGCGCAATCCAATTCCGCGAGTCTTAAAATAGAAACTACCTTTTTACTATTCCACGAGAGTGGCAAACGCGGTATAAGAACCACCCAACAGATTGATTTTAAAAAGAACTAGAAGTGTAATCGAAAGCAAAGCGGAAAGAATGCGAGAGAATGATAGAAACGCGCCAAAAGAAAAGGGCAAAACCAATCATTCCGTTGGAAGGAGAAAAGATAATCTCCGTAATCCGGTCTACTGGATGTCGGATTTACGGAAGGTTTGCCGCGATTCAATTAGTCTATTAAAAAACTGTCAGCGGGAATGAAATATTAACTTCCCCGTTTCCATATCCACACCGATGCCCTTAAAGCGGAAGTAAGGAAAAAACCGATGAATCTGATATTAAGGGTGGTTTTAAAAAAATACAAATATACACCCCTTAGGCTGCCCCTGGAGCCTCCAAATTACAACCGCGGGAAGAACATAAGGCCATGAACAATCCCTCAAATTTTGGTTGCTCCAACTCGACGAAAGTGTGACGGACGGGCCGACGGACAAAACGACCACATTAGCGGATTTTTTAAACCGCTAAAAAAAAGCAGCATTCCATTTAAATCCCGAAATTAGTTGGCGGGGAGAAGAAAGACGGTACGCGTCGAAGGCGTACGTTAATGTTTTTCGTTACCTGTTCTCCGCAATGTTCTCGCGTATCCATCGCTTCGAGTCGGCAGCGAGCCAGAACATGGTTCACGTCCCATTGTCCGCAAACCCTAACATGTACGCAGACCTCCCCTACCCGGCCCGAGGAGAAGGTCGCCGGTTTATTTTTTTCGCAAGGACACCCCACGAAACACAAAAAAATTTACGGCCCGATCACAAACACACCAAGCAAAAAAAATAACGAAACGAAAAAAAACGCGGCGAGGGATTGGGTCCCTTTTTTTCTAAAAAAAACGTTACCGCGGCCCGTGCTCTCGCTGGGCCCGCTCCTTCCTTACTGAGTCAGTCGCCCGCGCCGCTCCGCGAGCTGCCTTTCTCTCTCCCTTTTCCCTTCTCCCTCTACACTTTCCCCATCTCCCCTCCCGTTCCTCACTAAACCTCGCTCTATCCCTCCCTCCCTCGGCGATACTCTCGGCAGCACATCTCTCTCTCTCTCTCTCTCGTGTGTGTGTTACCCTCCAGGAGACGTGTGGTGGAAAGAGGGAGAGGAAGAAGAGGGTGAGGCTGTCAGCAGGTGGGCTCCCGTCCCGCACGAGCCAGGGCACTCCAGTTTTATTATTTTTTTAATGCATAAATACATTCTCGACGGAGAGAGAGAGAGGGGGGGGAGACCTCCCGGCGAATTCTTCATGAATTAAAACTGGCAGAAGACAAAAAAAAACAAAACAACGCATTCCGTACGATAACGATGGCTCGTACTATGGGGCTGTCGGGTGAAACCGACGGGATTCCGGCCCGGCTTTGGACGCGAGACATCTTTAAACGCAGATGGGTGGATGTATCAATCTCTCGCTTCTCCGAATCCTTAGGGTACGAACGAGGCACGCGCGTCTAAGGGTTTCGGGTTTTTTATATTTCGCCCCATAAAAGCCGCACGCCCGACGTCTTACGAGGAAGGAAATTTTAAAGAGGAAATCGATAAATCAATCGGGAAGGGAGCAATTTATGCCGGCTCGGACATCCGACGTCACGGGTACCGAAAATGGCGTACGGCGTTTGTTTCCCGAAGCATTCCGCCGTTTTAAACTCTCCGGAGACGAGGGGGAAAGGGGGTTCTCAGTCGTCGCGCTAACGAGATATCGCATTAAAGAGAGGAGGGAAGAGCTGCAAAAAAAAATAATGCGAGCACGCCGGATCGCTTTCGCGCGAATTTCAGACGCCGTTCATTGGTTCAGAGAAATTTGGTCCACGATGTCGACGGCACTTTTGGATGCCGGTCATATTCATCGCGGAATTATCGACCTCCCCATGTGGCTGGTATCCAAGTGAAAGATTAGGTAGGGCCGATAGTCGTAAAAAAGGTTGGGAAAACCAGGTGCGCATTTTTTTTAGAATCTACCTTTTAGGAAGATTTATCGGTTGCACCGCCGCCGATGACGACAGAAGCGTAACAACGCCTATGCACCCTACACGCCACTGAATATCGACTTTTATGCTTGTTTATAGACACATAGAAAAATGAACTCTTTTCGATTTACTTATAATATCCTAATAGTAATCCATAAACCCAGTGCGGTAACTAGGGCGAGGCAAGCGAGGCCTCTGCCCCGGGCGCAACTGAAGAAGGGGCGCAAAAATTGTTAATAATTAGTTGTGTGAGGTTGCATGGCACAAGGACAAGGGCGATTTCACTACTATACTTGTTCCAGACAATACGCATAGCAGAAATTATAAATTTCGATGATGTTATTGATGAGTTTGTTGCATTAAAATCACGTAGAATATAACTCTTTAATATTAAAATATTTATATTTTCTGTATTTAAATTATGTATGTATGTAATTATATTTATAATTATGTATTTCAATAATGTACATTCATAGTGAGAAATTATATCTTTTATAATTTATTTTTATTTATTAATTGTTCACCCAAAATCCATATATTAAAAAAATGGGTACTAGAGATTTTTTTATGGAGGGGGCGCATATTTGGTAGTTTGCCCCAGGTGCTAAAATAACTAGTTACGGCGCTGCATAAACCTAAGGGTTTTTATTTTTGCGAGGATTGTTTATTCGTTGTTCTAGAGCAGGGCCCATAAGTATTTCTTGCAAAGGGGTCCACGCGAAAATAACTACGCCACTGGATGTGGGCAGCATCGCAGCAGAAAGGCGCATCTGATTTACCCAAATTTTTAACGAATATTTATCGAACATTTATATTAGAATTAGCGAAAGACGAATCGCAACCGTATCGGACTTCGTCGTAGTTGTACGCGCATAAATTTTGGTCAGCTATATCATGGTTCTTTTTTTAACCAATTAGATTAAACGGAAAGATTAAGGTCTGCAATGACATACAGTAAAAAAAACTCGATTTATCGCCTACCTATAAAGAGTCACCTCCGCATACCGCCCATGAATCGTTGTGAACAGAACTTCCATATTATAATAACATAGAGCAAGCATACATCTCGATTTACCGCCACCCCCGCTTTAACGCCAATGTCAGCGATGGGCAAAAGGTGGCGCTAAATCGAGGTTTAAATGTAAATAACAACGGATCGATCACTTCCTTGCGTACGCTTACGACGCACAGATCACGCATTTCGCTCCGGGATGAGCTTTGGCGAATCGAGATAGCCACTTCGGATCGGAGTTTACGGATGCTAATCGCGATTGTTTTCCCACTTCCGCGGTGACAAACCGCCCTATATAGCCGCTCTAGGCGAAGGAGGCCGGAACAACCTATCGATATGGACCGCGAAAACAAAAAAAAATCTCCCTGAGGAGTTCCTGAGACTGTTGGAGAGAAAGAGAGATCACGGTCGCGAATTTAATGGTTTCCTAGAAAAAACCCGGAGTCGAAGATTCGGGATCTCCCCGCAGCGGGGACCCACCATCGCGGGGAGGGAGCGGGGGAGGTTATTCTACTCCCCCTTCTCACCCGAAGAATCGATGGAGGGAAAGGGGTGGGGACGGATGCCGCTTTCACGGCCAGCTTAAGGAGCACCTAGGATGTCGTCATCATCATATGGCGAGGCGGAGAAAAGGGGCGGGGCGCGGCCTAAAAGGGGGTTTGAAGGTGGTTGCAAGAATCGCCGGATGGCGGAGCTGATGGTGGCAGTGCTGGGTTTGGCACTGTGACGTCGTAACGAGAACTAGCGCCGATAACTAAACACCGTCCGCGCTCTGTAAGGGTGACTACATGAGCCTCTCATCATCTTTCATTTCCGGTTTGCGGTGTCCTATGACGGAGGAGAATGTTTTCGTGCGTCACAGAGATGTATTTACGAGTTAATTCCACGGTGATACTATGTCTCGTTACGTTGTTCACGCATCCATGTCACGTATGGCAGCCACGCAAATTTCACCTCACGAAAGAAGCGTTTAATGTTTGCGAGAAGGAAAAGTTGACTTTCTCATCTACAGGCATTCTTTAGTATGCTATACAGACTGGAAAGATAGAAGGTTAATTAAAGAGCTGTATATGAAACAGAAAGCAGCTATGAGGATAAAAGATGCACAGACCGAATGGTATGATCTAGGAAGAGGAGTAAGGCAAGGTTGCTGCTTATCGCCAACCCTGTTCAATATATATGCTGAAGAAATGATTGACAATGGAATAGGGAATGATAAAGGAATTAGTATTGGGGGTAGAATAATAAATTGTATAAGGTTTGCTGATGACATGGTAATTTTGGCAGATGAAACGAGGCATATTCAGGAAATGGTTACAAAGCTAGAAGACAGGATGATGGAATATGGAATGAAAATGAACATAAAGAAAACAAAGGTGATGAGAATAGGGGATAGAGAGATTATGAATGTGTCAATAAAGGATGGAAGAGTGGAGCAAGTAAAACAGTATAGATATTTGGGAAGCATGCTAACTGAAGACTGGAGAAGTGAAAAAGAAATAAGAACAAGAATAGCAATGGCAAAAGAAACATTTAATAAGAAAAAACGGGTACTATGTGGTAAAATGGATTTAAATCTGAAGAAACGTCTTGTGAAGTGCTATGTTTGGAGTGTATTGCTTTATGGGTGTGAAACATGGACGCTAAAGAAAAGAGAGAAAGAAAGACTAGAGGCATTTGAAATGTGGGTGTGGAGGCGGATGGAGAAGGTTAAGTGGACGGATAGGATAAGGAATGAAGCAATACTAACAAGGGTGAATGAGAAGAGAAGATTACTTGAAACAATTCAGAGGAGGAAAAGTAACTGGTTAGGGCATATCTTGAGAGGAGAAGGTTTACTATTGATGGTGTTGGAAGGATCAGTAGAAGGGGAAAGGAAAAGGGGACGTAGAAGAATAAAAATGTTTGACGATCTGAAAGAAAGGGGAGGGTATCAGGAAATGAAAAAAATGGCAAGGAACAGAAATGAGTGGAGACAACGCTGGTGCCAGGGACCTGCCTAGAGGCAGAACACCTCATGATGACAGTAATATCTCGATTAACTAAGTGGATACGTTCTATGGGGTCACTTCGTTATCAGAAACTTCGTTACCAGAGGTAGACATACCATAGGAGGCATAAGGCTACCGTTAACCGAGGTATTACTGTGTATGAATAGGCTTTCCGCATCTGTGCGATTAAAATCCTATCCAAGTTTGCCTGTGAAAACTCATCAATGAGATATATGTTCCAAAGGAAACCAAAATTTAGTGAAAATTACGACTACTGTTGTACATGAGTAAAAGTTTATTTAGGCCCTTATGCAAAGTGGAAATTATAATTGGCTGGTACGGCTCTAAATCATACCTGGACGATAAATTTAATGAGTTTCTCTCATACTAAATTAAACCAAAATACGTCGACACGACAGACGGTCGAGATGTGCCCATTAGGAGTTTCGCTACTAACGCATCGCTGTTAAAGAACGCCTAAAATTTAAAGTTCCTCCATATCAATCAGATCTAGCGTCTAAAATAAGTCGCCAAAAGAGTCAATAATTACTAGATAACGATAGCGGGATGAGTCACTCAATCCATTCTGAATAATACGCAACTTCATTTTTAATCCTTTTAAGAAGTTGGAAAACTTGGGAAATTTATCAAACGATTTTTATAACACCATAGATTTCTTCGAAATGAATTTCTGGAAAGGCAATAACCAAGTGATAGGTTTCAAGAATAAAATCGATGGACTAGACATACAAGCAGCCGAGTCTGTTAAATGTCTGGGTCATTATCGCATAAATGCAAATTCGTAGTGTTTTTGGCGCAGTCTACACGAAATTGACTTTCATACACATATCACGGAATATTAAGGAAAAAGTGCGAGAAACGTGCTATTTATCATTGTTTAGGCCAGAGGTCGAATACGCTTTAAGTATACGGAATGAGATAAGTCACGTAATTGAGATAGGAGTCCATCAAATCCGTGAAACAAACATACGACCATAAACAAAGTGTTACAACATTATTACAGAATTTGAATTTGGTATCGCTAGAAGACTGAACGCAGTACAGGTGAGAAGGTTTAACTGAGGAGGTTTTGAAATGGTCGAAACGCTCACTTATATTTGGAGACGCGATTGCGACAATACACAACGCGAGATTGATCAGGAAAACCGATATATAGGCTCATTTTTTTCTAGGGCAGTCAGAGATCGTAACCTGCGAGGGACATTTTGATGCATTGCACCAGCATCTAGCCAACACTTTGATGAATTGCGGAGTAACATTTAGACGTAGATGTAGACTTAAAAATATAACAAAATTAAAGTTGATTAGACATGATTAGCGATCATTTGAGGGAGATAAACCTTTCTGTCGCAATAAATATTATCAGCAAAAAAGAAAAATCCAAAATTGTATCGGGGAGTACCTAACGAAAATGTTAACACGTCACAAGAAAACTTTAACTATTGTATTGTAAATATAACCATCCACAAATAAATTTCCTGAAAAACTCCTGGAGTTTCATCGAGAACCATAGCTTTTGAATGTTTTTAATACTTTTTTTTACATGTAACCCAATCTACAGAAGAACTTTTCTCAAATAAGGGTTTTGCTGACTCTAAACGCATAGGAGGCAAATTTTGAAAGTTGATTTCGAAAGGAAGGTCGAACAATGTGACTAGCATCACGTAGCGCTACCGTTCCTGGTATAATTAAGCGATTTCCGAGAACGCTTAAGGAAAATGCCTTTAATTCCAGCCGAGAACGGCATTCAATATGTTATTAATTACCAACGGAGGCGTAAATTTATACCCAAACAAAATAGTATTCTACCTGATGAGTGTTTAATAATAAGGGCGAATATATTTTTTGGGATTTTTTTCATCATTTATTCGATAATTTTTTACTCGCGATAAAAAATACACTTCGGGAGTAAATACACATCAGTAAAAAATATTATGTAAGCCATGGACACGTATTTTGCATGTAATAAGCAGCATTGGCATTTAATTGAATACGCGTCTGTAGAAATTAGGCAAAATTTTATACTTAGTTATTTAGAATTATATTGTTAATGAACTAAATTAATTCGCGCGTTTTATTTTTGAACTGTTTGGATATAAAAACGATATAAAATTAGAAAAGAATACGTTCATAACAATTAATTCGACAATGAAGTTAAGGCACAGAAAAACGATTTTTCAATTGCCATAGAAAAAAATTAAATGAACGAAACATGAGAACGCCATTGGAACCTAATGAAAGACACGAGTAATGCAATATAAATTAAACGCCAGCTGTGGATGAGTTTATAATAATGATAAATTTCTCCGGAAAATTCGAAACATTGAGCGTTATGACACCGATTGATGCGTTCTCTCCAAAGTTTGTGCTTTTGCAATAGTCTATGCTAGGGCTCTCCAAACATTTTTACAAGTGGGCCACTTGGTCAATAAATTTTATGCTCGCGGGCCAGTGTATCGGTACCTATAAAAAACTTTTTGAAAATATAGGCGCACAATAACAATACTTTCGTATTAAAAGGTGTTTCAGCGAATTGGGTAAATTACGATTTTTCTGAGAAAATTTTCAACATGTCACACAGTAGAAGCGTAAACATAACGATATAACGATTTTTTCGTTTTCGTTACAGTTATTTTGAAATTCTCGTTAACGTTTTTCGTTATGTTATTCAAAAATAATTTCGTCGTTTCGTTATGTTACGCATTACGTTTTCCAACACTGCTTGATTGTTATATCTAGTAAAAAAATTGCGAAGACTCATTACAGGTTCGAAGGCCACATTAAATGGGGTCGACGGCCACATTAAATGGGGTCGCGGGCCACATGTGGCCTGCGGCCCATAGTTTGGAGAACCCTAGCCTATGCAGTTGCATCATCCCAACTGCCATTATTTCTCATCGAATTAGGCAAACGTCGGCAGAAGTATTAAAAAAGTCAGATGAAAATTTACACGAATTTACAAGATGACGCTGTAAGAATATTTAGTTTTAATGGATTATTAGCCTTTGAAAACGATTGCACGAATGGATCGATTAATATATTCGCGACATAGAATTGCGAGGGTATCGCTTTTAAAATAACGAAGCAAAAACTATTTTTAAACGTCACTGACAAAGGTCATCTCTGCGCAATATCTCAAATCTGAGCCTCCAAAGAACAAGGACACCGTTAGACATGTCGCTCCAGAGGCTTACATTATCTCGAATCAGGGAATTCAAAGGAAAACGCGAAGTTAAAGAGGGGTAATCAACCGAGTTATCTCGACCACTAACATGTCTACTATTCTTGAGACGCACTTCATCCTTCGCAAGAACCACCGTCGTTTATTTGCGGTTGTGAGCAGCCATAAATACTAGTGGATACAATGTACATCATAAATTAATTTTAATCATTCACCGATCCAATTCTTTTAACGAAGGCTTATATGTTAATGATAAATTTTCATAGAGCCGAATACTGATAACTTAAAAAAATATTCAAAGAATTACCGATCGTCTTATAGTTAAGATCAACCTGACAAATCAGGATTCTCCAAAATCCACGAATTGCTTATGGTAACCAAATGCGTAATTCGGCTACAAGGCAGCCGACAATTCACGGACAATAGCTTTCAGAAGGAGCCACTGAATAACAAGAGATGACAGCTGCCTTGCGGCCGAAATGCACATTTGATTTTCACAACCATTTTATAGCTTTTGGAGAATTCTGATTTATCAGTTTACAAAAATATCATCCATCAAATAGTGAATGTATAATTAACTAATTGAAATCACCAATGCGTAAGTGATATGCATCACTTCAAATCAACGTCTTCCCTGCGACTCGAGCGAAGCAAGTTCGAAACGCGTCAGGCGAGGAAATGATCGAATACACATCCTAGGGTACGCAAGAGTTATATCTGGCATCGATGCATGATGGATGTTATTTACCGATTCCCAATAACGAAACTCGGAACCTCCATGACGCCGACGACTCGGTAAACACGCCCGGCGCGCCAGAAACTCTCCATAAAAATCTCATCGCGCGAAGCTAACGCTCGTAGCGCTGAATGCCCTGCCTAAACACTCCATCCCCGGCGACAGCAGCGCCAAACAAATTCCACACGGAACACATCCGAAACCCCGAACGACCTTGCTTTGTGAAGGAAACGCCGACCCCCAGACATGCCACTCTGTGAAACCACTGCGACGCATTTGTGCATCAATCTCTCCGCCGAGAAGAAAGTCTCCTTTTCGCTAATACAGTGGTCTCCAAACATTACAAACCGCGCCCTCCCCCGCCTAAGAATACTATCTTTGCGTCATCCCTTTACCGTGTTCAATCACAGTTCATAAGCAAAACTTTATGGACATACAGTTGCCATTCATATAACCACATTAAGAAAAAATCGCTACAATATACATTGCACAAACTCCCATATACTGCATATGCATCTGGTCTCCTACACTCTTTCCTGACTGGAAAGACCTACTGCTACAAAAACAACAAAACCACGGAAAATGTCTTGTGCGCGTAAATGGTATTAATATATTATGTGAAAATCAAACTTGATAAATAGTTATACCATACATAAATATCAAGTATTTACAGATTGACGAAGGCACAAAGGCGCTGAAGCATTATTGCTGGACGAATGTTGTTGAGATGACTGCGGAGAGCTGTGCCTAAAAATCAATATATTATAATGTCGCCGGACGCTATGTAGTTATTTTTATTGATAAATATGGCTTTTGCAGCATTGTTTATGACTACAAGCTCTATAAGTGAGGGAATTTAATCAAAATCGTCAGAATCATTTTTGCATAAATCGACACTTTGTGAAAATCAACAAGAATAAACTACTCTTCATTGCTGCGCTATATCGCTCATCTCTTCACAGTATTCATTATGGATAATGTCACGCCTAAACACGAAGTATCATTTGATTTAGTTGAACCGTCTAGGCTCTAGGATAGACGGCATGGCGAAAACAACTTTTTCGGACTCGGGGTCTCCTAAAACGTGTATTTCCGTCAAAATCTCGAAGTCGAATTTTTTTGCGATTACATACTTAATATGTATACTACGCTGTGCCGTAACTAGGTTATGGCGAAGGTAGCATTTGCCATAGGCCCCGCTAGCAATAGGCGCCAAAAGTTCCCGAAATAAGACTAAAAGTTTATTTTCCCATTAACAAGTATTAATTTAATACTCAAATGCCAAAGTTATTGTTAATAAAAACGCCAAAATTATATTATATATAAACAAGGTGTTTCCTTAAAATGTTGCCATAGGCGCCATAACTCCCAGCTACGCCTCGGACACTATGTTTACGAGAAAGTAAAAACATGGACGCAAACGACACGTCCCGGCGAACAGAGGGCTAGAATTTGACAGCTGCAAATTGCAGGTGTTGAAATTAGGATGGCTAAAGAGACGGTAATACACGTCAAACGTTTTTCGCCCCACAGTTTGGATATCACTGCGCTAATGGGTGGGAACGAAAATTTTTGAAAAGGGGTAGAAAAAACCGGACGACGCGAACGACGTAGTACGCCGGAGAAAAGTAGATGGGGTAGGGTATGGAAGCGAGTCCATTGTTTGGCGGGGGAGAAGGCAGGGAGAATGGGAGAGGGAGATGGGAATGGGAGGGGGAGAATGGGAGAAGAGAGATTGTGTTGAGTATCTCAGGTCGATTGATCGAGGCGGGAGAGGAAGGAAGTGGGAGAGAGGGATTTGGAGAGGACGGTGGAGGCGGGAGGATGGAAGGGTGGAGGAAAGGATCTGGGAAAGGTAGGGTGAGTTAAGAGGCGAGGTAAACGGCAGAAAGGAGCATGTGTGAGAGATGGTGGAAACCATCAATCGGTCCATAGAAATTAACGCGCATCCCTTCCAAGGATATCGACCGAGAAATGGAAATTTGATTAAACAATAAGTGTTCACCACTAACGTAGATTTATACGAGGAGGATAAATAAATAACGCAGAAGGCGCCTGAAATCTAATTAGGTGTACTACCGATTGTGAGTGTGGAAGAAGTGAGCGGTTTCTTGGTAGGGTGACGTAAGATTGGAGCTTCGTTGGCCCCAGGACCGCTTCGGTTTACTTGAAGGCCTACCATGGGTCCTGAAAATCCTAACACATTACTCCAATTAGTTTAGTACTTTTTTCTAGAATAAATCGCTTAGGTATTCGGTTTGTCTGTCCGTCCGGCCGTCTGACTGTACAGGCAATATCTCTGGAATCCTGCAACTTGGGTAAGCCACATTTTTATAACAGATTGATCCATATGGGAGTTAGAAATGGTATACATTTGGTGAATATAGGATCAGCTGCTGAGGACTAACCGAAAACAATAGCTAAAATGTACATGCTGCTACAAATGAAGGCAACCAACAATGCATCGCATCTGCGATTCTTTAATACGCTGGAATGACAGCAGTCGGTGAGAAGAAGCGCTTTATGCAATTTGCACTCCAATTCATCCCCCGCCTGTTTTAATACAGATCCGTAATTTTGTTAAATGAAAGTATGTCGATCGTTACCACCTGGCTAATACCGCCTATTTGTAAAATTAATTGAATAATTATAATAAATAAGAAAATTATATTGGAAATGAGCATGGACTCTCAATCATGAGGTCATTGATACGAATAAATATAAATCCATAGACAGCGATGTCAAGGTATACCTATAGTACCTTTAATTATGAGGAAGCTATTTCTACTAAATTATTGACAATTATTTTCGTGTTGTATTTTCAGACACCGTCCAGAAAATAAGACTGAGAACGAATGCAAAATAGCACGAATTCTAATGTAACACGTCAAATCTATTCATTATTTCCAAAAATCAGAATAAAACGTTAGATAACTAAAGGCGATTTTGAAGAATACAAAATATTATAATTCCGACTCTTACTTTTTCCAAAGGAAAACAATACGGCAGCCAGTTTAAGATAACCATAAATCGATTACAGATGGCAACGCAGAAATTTAGCAGAAAAGAATATCGAAACCCAACAAAAATAAAATACTCGTACGTCTCGTAATAATACTTGAATACAAGAAATGTTCTTATGAGATGCTATCTTTTTATTATAGTACTACAATTTTAACCAGAATGTCATTACCACTACTGGGTTTGGTTGAGGCTCGAATTTTGGTTTCCCGACGATATTTTACTCCCGGGAAACGGGAATTATATTTTCAAATATCCCGGGAACCTGGGGATAAGAATTATTTTGAATTTTTAATATTTAATACACCATTTTTCATTTAAACATGATATTTATTATTGATACAACGTAAATACATAAGTCTTTAATAAATCCCAATGGCATGTGATACATTATTTGCGACAAATTGTTGGCAGATTCAATATTCAGACACTTTCGCTTGCGCAACCGATATTTCCTCGATGTTGACGATGTGCAGATAACAAGAGACCAACTACTAATGTGTCCTATATTTAAATTCCTTCAAAGTTAAAATTGAGTGTAGTAAATGTATGAAAGAGGTTTAAAAGCAATCTAAAATCTGAGCCTTCTTCTGTCCCTTTGTGGCTCCCTTTTTCACGCTATAAAAATGCCAATAACTCGATAAAGGATCGAGATATAATTTTGAAATTTGGCAGGAATGCTCGATTTGCATATTTTAAGGTGATGACGTAAAATCTCGAAAAGTCCTGGGTTCGACTCCAAGGAAGACATTTCCAGTTCCCATAAAATAACAGGTAAACATCGACTTTCCACGAGCAGGTTTTTATTCTTTTTTAGATTTAAATTACAAGGAATTAACCTACGATCTTCGATTTAAACCATTTTAAAGAAAAATATAATATTTCTTATTCTGTTCATTGTTTCCGACTACAGTTCGAAATTCCTCATGTTAAACGTTTAATTCACATATTTTTGAGATTCAAATTACAAAGAATTAACCTACGATCTTCGATTTAACCATTTTAAAGAAAAAATATAATATTTCTTATTCTGTTCATTTTTTCCAACTACAGTTCGAAATTCCTCATGTTAAACGTTTAATTCACATATTTTTGAGATTTTAGTTACAAGAATTAACCTACGATCTTCGATTTAAACCATTTTAAAGAAAAAAATATAATATTTCTTATTCTGTTCATTTTTTTCCGACCACAGTTCGCAATTCCTCATGTTAAACGTTTAATTCACATATTTTGGGGAAATCTTGCCATTTTAATGGGATGTTGCCTTGCCAAGCAATTACATTGTTAAACCTCGAAATCCTATTGTCATTTCATTCATTATGGGTGAAAGCATGCTTTGAATGCTTTTAATACGAGAGAGGGAGAGAAAGAGAAAGGAGGAAGGAGAGGGAAATGATTTTCATAGAAACCAATGTAAACAACATTCGTTGCCTTATACGCGAGAAGGAATACATTTGAATGTAGAACAAACATCAGGTGGTTTATGCGTCTCACCACAACGACAGGGACCAAACAGACTAAATACAAGCAACGACACACGCACTCATACTCAAAGGCAAAATATATCAAGTTTACGGAGAGATTTTTCACGCCAGGGACTTGATATCTCAAACAAATGTCTGATAGTTTATGCGTCTCCTGACAACGACAGGGACCAAACACACTAAATTCAAACACACAAACAACCACTCAGACTCAATCGCACAGATCTCGAAAATATTTCTAAAAGAGGAAAGGAAAGAATCCTGGCGTAAAATTTTTTTCCGTAAACTTGATGTTGTTGACCTCTAAAAATGTACCTATTTGAGATTCGTACGGTTTAGGTGTTTGTTGTAAATTCTCAATTTTTCGCCGTAGTCTCTCTCACATCTCATAATATCTATTCTCTTATAACCTCTTATTCTGTTGCTGACGAAATTTTTCCGTCTAGATAAATACGGATAAATATAAATTCCCAATTTCAAAACATAGCATGTATCATTAAATTAATATTAACGATTAAAATCAAAGGTGATAAAAATCAACCATATGGATGTTTTTAATCCCAGATCAATGCCGCTACCAAATATATCTTTAAGAAGAAAGCGATTTGAACGTGATCGTTGAATGTTTGATTCGTCTTTTTATAATTTACAACATCGGCTCATACACAAAGCCATTTTCTTTAAAATTTGAATCTTGTTTTCATCTTTCCCTCGATCAACTCATTAAACATTATTACAGTTTTGGCCGAAAGGAAAGAGAATATGGCTATTTACACAAACGCGTAACCAATAAAGAGCAAAATTCATTCATCGGAACACGATATTCATTTCCAATCGCGTGTAGGATCACTGGCTTCCCACTTCGATGCAATCGAAAGGCGAATTTTCAAGCATTTATAAGATAACGTCATGCCGTTAATTATAACCAATTCGGAAAAAAGATACCGTCACCGACGCAAGTTCTTTGCATGCTCCTGATTGAAACTCGGCTAAATGTGTACCAAGCTTCGCTGTGAAACTCAATGATGGGTTAAAATAATTTACAGATAGGACCAATTGATACTATAGAATTTCGTCGGCGCTGGTTCCATTTCCACCATTATTACCACCACTTAAGTATTTAGTAATTAACGACCAGCCAGAAATTTGGATACCACCATACTATTTTTAATAATAAAAATATATAAATTAATACACAATTAATTTATTGAATCTTAAAGAAATCATTATTAATATTGATACTAAGGTCGCGTTATAATTAACATTATTACTGTGTTGGTTAACGCACTGAAAATTTCATATTATCTGGAGCAGTTTGGGAGGTGCACATGCACCCTTGCACCCCCCGGCTACGCCACTTTTAGCGACATACCATTTGGATTGATACAATCCATGAAGCATTCCGCTACGCGAGCAAACATCCGCCAAAGCTCATGACCTCCGTTGGCACTCGCCGTAATAATGAACTGATTCGGGCAGATTACAAGTAAGAATGTCTTGGCTCAGGCGAAAGGTCATCGGTCATGTTTCAATAAAAGAACCAAAAATAGTGATGCCATCTTCAAATCGCCTTTACCGATACATTTTTCTGAGCCAAAAAATACATTTCAATAGGATAGTGATAGTTTAGAGCTCCGGTCAGCTAAATATGCCATCATATCACTAGTTCTTTTGATGAATTAAACTGAAAAGCCACGCGAATTGAATTTCCTGGTAAAATATAAAGTCATTCTTCAGCGTAATTTGTGAGTAAGATTAAACGAACTCAAACTAATCAGCAGAAGAAATCGTTCAGAAGTTTACAAGAATAATAACTTTTCAGTTTGAAAATAAGAACTCAAATGACAGAATGGAGCCTAAAATAAAAGAATCCAATATGAATATCTTTTATATAATCTCATTTGATAGATGTTCAAACGTAAATCATAGAAATGCCAAAGTTTTATACTGAATCGAACGAACTTGATCACAGATGAGACAAGGAGGCGAATCTAAGACACGCATTTTAAAAATTGATTATTGAATATTGTATAAGACCTAAGTAGACAAGTCTAATTAACTGCTAAGCAAGTTATGAAGAAATTCCAACTACGAGGCTGTCGCTTTACTATGAAGGACGTATACTGTGTGGGAGAATTAAGCATCACGTTTACTCAACCGTTTTATGACTGTAAATACATATTTAGCCGATAAAAGCTACAAGGTAATTAAATTTTGAACATATTCAGATGCTTAAAAGTGACTTAGGATCAGGATTAACTGTGTTTATTCTCGAACCGTATACAACGCACTTCAAACTATGCTGTACCAATTAAGTAGATAAAACGGCTGCAGCTGAAGTGGCATAATATAGCGAAATGTGTGACGGTGAGGTAATTCATCAACTCGATGTGCATCATCCCGGAGAAAATTTTGAAACACATTTACATTTATATTAATATCTTGAAAGCCAGCAACGGCGAGTGGCCGTGGATGCCATACATCAACTCCAATAACAACCTGTGATAACCTGTCTCATCGCATATCGCTCTCGGTTCCAGAGACCATTTCGACATTTTCTTTTGCAGTGTGGTCTTTGATTACCCTCTCTAGAAACAGTAAACAAAATCACGCCTTGCACAACCATAATGAATTCAGGGCTGCCAAATTTTACGACGAGTTTCCCTTTAGGCTTATTTCTGCTGAGGAATGACACGGTAGATCTCATCGGTCTCTCTCCAATTTTCCGCAATTTGTTACCATGAAGAAGCATCTGGCGTTTCAATGTTTTCTTAACGATGACTGACAGCAGCAAGACGTCTTGGCAACCTAAACTCGACGTCTATTTTTCAACCTGGGAATCGGCGCAACGGCATCAGGACTGGATAAATGCCAAAAAAATCACTGGCGGCGATTCCGAAAAATTATGCGAATCATACGGTCCCTAATCAATGCCAGATTCACCCAAACACGAACACAATCTTTTCCGTTATGACTCCCGTTACATCGTACATAGAACTGCTTAGTTTATGCTCCTCGTTTCGGGAAAACTGAAATTTCGTCGAGCTAGCAAGAGCTTGCCGTAATGAAAAATCCGACCCAAAAGTTGGTTCTTCATTTATATCAAAAAGCAAGATTCAGGGAAAGGAAACGCTCAGATCGCTTTTCTCAGACTCTGCATCTACAGCATTCTTCCCAATATCCAAACACACACAAGCACAGAAATTTTATTTTCGGTTAGCTTCGCGACATTTTCCGCAGGTGTACGCTGTACATCGTAGGAGTGATTTCATACATTTTCTCACAGGCAAATAAATTACGAGTTCTTTTTGAGCATGTCGCCGAGCGCGTGACATTTTCACCCGGCTGGTGAAGCATGAATGTATTTCAGAGACATTTTATATAAGATTTGCATGCATAATAATAAAAGTGAGAAGGAAAACTAACGAGGACGTCGTTCGTCGGGAAGACGGAGGAGGAGTAAGAAAAAAGAACATCGAATCGCAAACGTGGGAAGAGAAGCGACGGTGAAAAATGATCGGATGACCAAAATATTAAAGATTATAAAAAAACGAATTATCCAGGTCACCTTATGGATCTTATCAAATAGGTGAGCTAGTTTAATCCTTAAGCCACGCTTTGTCATAGTCAACCATTCGAGCATTTCGGCTACAAAGCAGACGGCCTCAGCGTTCATTCATCGATCGTCATCGGAGGAAGGTAAATTCGTAGACGAAATGCGCACACGCTTTTCTCGACTGTTTTTTTTTACTAAAAGGAATTACCTGTACTGAACACGTGAGGGCGTTAGGGCGTCGATGGGAACGAAAATTCACTTTTGCGGGGTGTAGGCGAAGGTGGTTTAACGGAGAAGGGGAAATGAATTAAAGGGATATGTAAGAGACGACGAGTGGGATAGAGACAGTAAAGGAAGGAGAGAGACACCAAAGGGAGGGAAAAGGCGAGGAAAAGGGAATGGAAGCCGAAGGGATCTGGTTAGGGGTTGAAGTTTAGCGAAGCGTAACGTCGTACTAATTAGGGAGGCAGGAAGGTGGATCAAGGTTCCTTGGGAACATGCGCGGTGACACAAAACGACCAATTGGGTCGCATGCAGCAGGTCGAGAGTTCGAGCGAAGAGAAACGAAAATCGATCGCTCCTTAAGAGATGAGTAAGATGAGAGTTAGGTTACCGTCAATAATGAATCACAGTACTCGGCTTAAAGCACGTGTCGATTTTGGTTGGTTTACGTTGCACAAATGAGCTGTAAAATTCTCCAATAAACCATACTCGTATTTCGAATACTAATTAGCCGTCAGCGTGGTTCATTCAAGGATCGCTGATATGATATTCATTAATTCATTAATAGTAATTCTACCACTTGGCAGGTATTTGGCTCACCCAACCCAATCTGTAACACCAAAGGCCTTTCTCTTCACCTTCTCATACCCATTTCCTGCTTTTAATGCATCTATTAATATTTCTTTCCTCTGGCTACCTATCTGTCTCTTTCCAAATTTCCTCCTTTCTGTAACTTATTTCAACATACCTTTTACCTTTCCAAATCTGACCCACCCATTTCTCACAATTCCCTTATTACTATAATAATTATGCGGATATGATGCTGACGACGAATTTTTAATAGACGACATTCGCAAACTGTTCTCTCAATCGTTTTGCGAACAATGTGAGTCGCTTACATAGTTTACCATGTAGATAGTTGCCAATGTCTTTTTAATTTCATAAACATCCTCGAATCGAATAATTGAACTGAATTCAAGAACTTCTTTAAACATCCAGAGATCCCAAGTGTTTCCAATTAACACTAAATGAAACACTTGGTTCCTCTAATACTCATCGAATGGTAACAACCCTATTCTTTTTTGAATCACTGATTGGAATCATACTTAACCCTCAATTATTTTGTTTCGGTTATATCTCTGAGATAGTCGTCCTGTCTTGACGGAGAAATAGAACTGCGAGTTTCAGTAATTGTAATTTAATTAAATTTAAACTGCTTCGTTTCATGGCGATTCTGATCAAATTTCAAATTCAAAATCACTTTTATTATCCATTTTAGTATTTATACATTGCACAATTCTCAATACAAGTTTTGGTACAATTACTTATTTTCATTCTTCGGTGCTCATGCTTTTTACCCGTAGCAATTATGCTTTCTATCTGGTTTACGCTTTAGTCCAAGTCTAATAAATTTTCCTAATTACAGTAGCAATTTCGTCATAATATATTGAATTTTCACCAACAGCAAGAGCAAAATCTTCTAACGGATGATAATAACAAACTCGGCGACGCAAAAGAAATGTTTTTTCTTCTGCGACAATTATCTTTTCGTTCACCTTCTTATCCGCCGAGTATTTTTTTGTCCCAAAAATCTTTCCTTTCTGAAAGAAAATTCTTTCTATCTTTCATTTGTTTGATATTTTTCGGCCTTACTCTTTTTGCGATTTTATAATTCCAGTCTTATGTTTCCGCTTAACTAACCAAAATCAATAGAGCATCTGTCAAACGTATGGCGGAACAAAGATTCTTATACATGAACGAGCATTAATTTCTGTAACATCTCTGATTAACGCTGCGTCAATTATTCGCGGCGTAATGGTGGACGACTGGATTTGTTATAGAACATCGAAAATGGAACACTTAAATTCGAAATGCGAAGATCAGCTGACATGCCTTATGAGAGGGATTCAACTGATAAATTACGTAGCTATAAACATTGCTGAAAAACCAGATGCCAAATTCGGCAACAAAGCAACCATCACCAATTTTATCGTACTTGTTGCGATCATTGGAGCTACCCATCGATTACACTCGATCACACTCGATCCAGAATTACTTCCGTCTCTGAATTCCGCCTGAAAACATAGAAATTGATATCCTTGCGGCTACTGAGAGTATTATTAGCCAAAGAATTTTTATTTTAAGCATAAAAACAAGCTTCAAAGCGAGAAAGGCAGCAAATATGTAACTACGAGCAAACGCCGAAATTGGATCCTTGAGATTCACATTACGGAGCTCAGCTGACTTGTGCCCAATAAAGGATAGTTAAACGTTTGTCTTGAAATGGTTGAGTACGATTTGATCTAACCGTCTGTGAATGATCACTGGCTCATAAGCTCATATAATGTTTAAAGAAACTTTATAGAAACTGCATGCTATATAAATACGCTTCCGAAACAACGTTCACAATTAAGTCAATCTGTTCACAATTTTCGGCGAAATATTAAAGGAAATTTATTCCATTCAAAAAACCACCTTCTGGAAATCACATACGGACATACAAAAAAATAACAAAAATAAGAAACACATGAATAGGTTTACGTAACATGTCAGGAGAATTCTCATCAAATCGATTAATGAAATGCTTCACTGCTCTCAGGATGAATGGTGTCTCAAAGGATGCTCTGTCTGACAGCATGTCGCAAGAGCAACGTTGAGACACATGAATCATAAAGTTTTTAGATCTCTCAAACGAAGCTCCGTTTTTCAATTCTACGTAAGCCTCTTGCTCAATCTACGTGCGTCGGGAAACAACAAATTTGATGAAAATGTAAAGGAAATGATTTTGAAAGATGGGTCGACAATCGCGTGAGGAAGTCGCTAGATTTGTTAATATCCTCAAAGAAAATTATCTTGAAAAACAGTTGACGAAATCCATTTCGAAATATTAGGGAAATGTTTTAACTAAATGAAACATGAGATGGATTTGAAACGCAACGAAAGATTTCCGAGGAAGAGAAACGCGAGCACTTAAAGGGTATTTATTGATTTATTACACGTGAATACAGCCAGATCCAATGCATTTATGATTCCAAGAACAATCACGATATTTACTGACGAATTTCAATTCATCTCATACGAAAGCGAAGAGCCTATCGAATTATCTTTGTAGCGGAGATTTTTATCTCGTAGCTCATAAAAAACGTTTAATACAAATTCCTGAGACGCAATGTTTAAAAAAGTAACAAAAGTCGTTGAAGAAACGCTTGAATTCGGAAAATAAATGCAATCCTTTAATATTGACCATAAAATTTGTATAGTTCAAGGCATCACAAGCAAATTATTGACTTTAACAATTCTGGTTCGCAGATTTTTGGAAAAAATTGTAGAAAATTGAAAAAGTTCAAGCGTTTGACCGAAATAAAAGCTCATAAGTTCCAGAACGAGCACTTAACTGCCAAAAATTTAAAAATTAAGTAGTAGTATTTCCTTTTATGGTTATCGGAGAAACTTACCTAAGACAAGTACATATTTATTTGATTTTTCAACTTTTGGTATATAGGTAAGTACAGTAAAAAGTCCAAAATCCGGAATGATCCGAAATCCGGACACTACAAAATTTTTCATAAAAAAATTCTTTCCGAGTTGCAACAAACAAATTAACTTTAATTCGGCACCGGCCTTGTTTTGTGACTAACCGCTCTGCTCATGGCCAAAGTACAAATTTTCATAACGACATAAAGCCTATGGGACTTAGGTTTTCCGGGAAAGAAACTATCAGCAGAAGACAAGACTGCACCATAGAGGGTGAAAAATGCGAAAGATAGCCTAACTTTGCTCGCATGCGCAAATGCAGCTGGAACTCATATATGCAATTTACTCGTCATTTACAAGAGCGCTCGTCCTCTGGCTTTTAAGAGATTTAGGATATTTATAACCCTTTATCGTGCTAACAGGAGTAACTGAATTACTAATGAAATAATCATTGACTGGTTTGAGAAAAACTTTCCGACCGAATCCCGTGACCATTGTAAAACTGCACGATACTTTTGATTTTGGATAACTGCTCTGCATACTCCAGCGCTAAACTATTTCTGAAATAGAATATTCATGCTGTATCTTTACCACCAAAGTTCACGTCTCTCATACAACACAGAAAAAAGACAGTGAGCCTGATGATGATAATGATGACAGCGAAAATATGCAATGAAAATTTCAAGAAAAACTTAGTTCAGAAAAGCAGAAATATATGAAGCAACTAACATTACGTGACATTTTGAAAAACCTATCGAAGGGTCCGCGAAAATACTTTCCTCTGTCGAAAATCACATCGTTATCATCTCCACCTTCGACGCCGAGAAGTATCATCATCACACAGCTCTTGCCTACATTGTTGACTTTATTACTGGAGAATAAGAATTTGTTTTGATAAGTCAATAAAACGTTTATTCTATATTTTCTTACATTATTTTTTTCATACTCCATTTGGACGTTTTTATAATTCATAGTTAGATTACATATAGGTATCTATATATGACCCAAAAACTGGCAGCCTACAAGTCCCGAGATTGCCGGATTTGGGACTTAGTACTGCACTTAATTCTTGAATTTATTTTCAGCCGTAAGAAGAGCTCGACAATTCTCTAGTGCAAAGATCATAATGCATAATGCACGCCGTTCTGTTTTCGAAGTCGATTCTTTCTTATTCGAGTAACACAACGACAACAACGATTTTTTAAATGTTTTATTTCGAGCGGAAAAAAATATGCCCTGTTAGAAAACGCGACATGATTTACCTATAAATATCAAAAGATGCATTACTGAACGATGATAAAATACAATAGCTCCGGAAATTCCAATATTTTTATCGTGAAAGTCTCAAAAATTAATGTCTGACAATGAAGCAACTCGGTTTTGTATTTCGTAAGAAAACAATAATCGAAATTAAACCCCAAATTTTTGCAAATTTTTTCCAGAATGTTGCCTTATAAAAATACCAATCAATGCTCAAAGAGGCAGTCATTACATGAGACATTCGATTAAAATCTTACTAAACATTAAATCACTCGAAGATCCATTTTAATAAGTTGTTCAAAATAACTCCGGCTAAATTATAAGACTAATTTTAGTATACTATAAAGTTGATTTCCCAAATAGGTGAGAAGAAAAAAATCATCAAATTAAAGCTTAAATCTTAGTAAAAATAACGACGATCCAATGAATACAAAGCGAATAAATTGTCATTAAAACGTGTACACAGCAATGGTGACACTACTAGGAAATTTATAACAAGATTCTACGGACTTATTTCGACCCATGTAAAATATACTTCGTTTACGAAAAACAATTCCACAGTGCAAAAATGGTGTTACATTAGAAAGATAAAATTCGCCGTACACATCCATAACTAAGCAAATATTTCCAGCAACGGCACAAGATAGTAAATTATATATGTCAACTTAATTCTAATGTGGGTTGTTTTAAAATAAATATTACGAAGAGTATCAGTTAACTCTTTTAATGGATCTTCCGAAGAGACGCTCCAATTCATGAACAAAATCACCCAAATGTATAAGTTTATAGATAAAGTACTTCCGGAACACAAATGCAAGTCGAACGAATTATAATTTATTGCGAAATTTTAAAGAAAAAAATTTTGTGAAAAATTTATTTAAAGACATCGCACAAATTCCACTATAACTCTGTGAGTCGAAACCTAGTTAGATATTCTTAATTTTCATTGTGGAATTTGTATGAAGTCTTTCAATAAATTTGTTTTTACAAATTTTTTTCTTTAAATTTTCCTTATGGAATTCCACTAAGTGACGGCTGAAACAGTCGAATTACTTTACGTAACCCTTAATTGCCTCCGATGAAAAGCGAAAATAAAATTTCGCGGCATTGATCTCTCCCACTGATTCCGCAACTCAGAACAGCATTCGAAAAGCTTCACAAAAACGCCACCTCCAACGGCCGGCGCCACAAAGTGACGGAGAACACACCCCGTGCACTCGTGGTGAAGTACCCACAAGCATGCGAGACCTTAAGACACGCGATTTGGGAACGAACAAACACCGAGAAATCGGCGATTTTAGCCACGTGAATTATGAGCGATGGGACGGATTTCGTGTCCCGAGAAGACTTTTTCCCCATAATATTTAGCCTTTCGGGGAGAAAAATAAAGATCTTATCATTTTCGCTCCTCCGCCATTCCTGGAACCAAAAATCATTCTCTTTTAAGACAAAGCAGGGAGCGAGAACAAAAATATTAGCGACGAAAATAACTGGCCATTTGAATGCAAAACAGAATAACTGGTAAATCGCATGACGTGAGCCAAAAGCTCTGAAGTGATAGCTTTTCATCGCAGCTTCTTATCTCAGGTGTAAAACACTGCGCCGGCAATGCTCTCGTGTGCAAATTGAGGCGAATTGTATGCACCTTCCGAATGATAACAAAATAATGAATCAAGTTAAAATGTTACCTTTCGAATGCAGACAACAAGAACGAAATTCTATAAGGAAAATTAAAAGGTTAACTTAGCATTTAAACAAATTAAAACATTGAAAATAAAATAACAGGAGCCCTATGTCATAATGTAAAATGTGTTTGTCATCACTAAATAACTTAAAATTAAACCAAATGATACCAAAACGTACATATTCTATCAATACAGTGTATAAATAGGTTAGACGGCAGTTAACAGACAAGATAAACCATTTTCTCTACATTCAGATACATGGCATTTTAAGTTAAAACATAAAATATGGAATAATATATATCGGATGAGTAAAAATGTACCTGTTGGCGAAGATACGTAAAAAATAAAAAGCCTTCAAAACTGAACGCGAAGTGTGCTTGGAACATTCGCGAGAAAAGTACGACGTCATTTCCGTGCGTCGACATAAGATATTAATAAAATAGGGAAGCGAAATAATGGAAACGAAATTTCCTCTGAACCCTGTAGATTGACATTATTGGAATTAAATTAATAACGAGGCTGTGTTTCCATTCGCATGATTACCTTTTCCGTCGATTACGAAATCCGAAAATGAAAACAACCGTGGTGACACAATCGGTAATGGAATTCGGGAATCAAATTGTAATTTTTTTTCAAAAATACGTATCTCATCCGAGAAGATTTTTTCCGAGAAAATACGTTATAATTCCCAGAAGTTTCGTAAGTTATTCTACTTTTTCCTCGAAACTGCAATGAACCCATTTGAAAACTCGTATGCTCTGCTTGAATATAATAATTCTGAAATTAAACAAAGCACTAACGATACATCATAACAACAGTATTGCATCGCACGCGTAATAAATTATCCTTTCTTAAATCCAGTGTTTTATTGATTTTCGCAGCAAAACTAAATAAATAATTTAGTTAGAAATAGAGATAAGATTTCACATTTTACATTTGTTAAGTAAAAAACAATGCGAAACAGCAAAAGAATAAAATTAAAATGCTCAATAACTTTATGATCAGCTTAGAATTTTACAATATAAACGGTATTTAAAATCTCAAATGTCCCTGACGTAACTTTGTGGAATAATTCCATAATAAGAAATGACAACACATTGTAATTTTCCACCCTAGGTTAAATATAATTTCACGACCTAGGTTTCAACTCTTTGCGTCACCATATGACATGATGATGACGCTAAGCGAGGAAAATTACAAAGCGTTGTCATTTCCTATTAGAGTATTTAACAGTATTGAAACAGCTTATAACAGATATCATTTATAAAGAATATAAAGGAAAATAGCCGAGTTCTCATGAATAGTGTTTTTTCCAAATTAATCGCAATGAAATGTTCTCGAGTTTCCAGCCAGGTCAAAATGGCATCTTCCGACGTTTCGGCGCCTTTCTCTTGCGTCATCTTCAGGGAACTCCTGAGTGCCGCACCGTTTGTTCGTCCGTGCTTATATCCCCACAAAGGGTTGGTGGCTCGTCTCCCACCAACCCTTTGTGGGGATATAAGCAAGGCACTCAGGAGTTCCCTGAAGATGGCGCGAGAGAAAGGCGTCGAAACGTAGGAAGACACCATTTTGACCTGGCTGGAAACCCGAGAACATTTCATCGCATCAATTCGCATCATTCTCCAAATTAATCGTTTGCCAATTAAAATACAAAAATGTACATATGATTCCAATTTGAATTAGAAACAAGTTAAATAATTTGGACAGCGACAAAAGCAGAAGAAATGCTTATTTTTCCTGAAAATATAATATCTCTATGAAAACTGACTACGTGTCCTCAGAAATACATGAACTTACTTACTTACCCAAAAATTCACTGCTTTGAAAACGAAAATTATCGCGTCAGATATAATAAATACTTCGATGAAAATTTTGTAGAAAAAAAAACAAAAGTTATACATATATTAATGTATGTTAATTACATTAGCGAAAAAAAGCACAAATTAATTATTAGATTCATCGGTCTCGTAATAAACCACTCAATGATCTCCGCCAAAATGTCATTAACGCGGCAATAAATAATTTTGTCTAATCAGCATACCGTCGTGCCATGATTATAAATAAAACCAGCTCATATATGTCCCGCAACCATCGGATTATGTCATACAATGATGAACTTGTCGCGCTTATTGACTTTTGGGTTTGAAATCGTTAAATTAAAACATCTCACGAAAATACACGACCATTTTTATGCGTGGTACTTTCAGAAAGAATGCGACCTTTTTGGAAAGCTTAAAGTTGGCTATATTAATTCATTAATTGACAATGAATTGAGAGGACGGTAATTTATGACAGGGAGTTTGAATGAAGATATTATAAGGGATTTGCGACTAAGCTGACAAAGAGAATAGAATAATACGGGAGTAAGATATGGACTCCCGAGAAAAGAATATTTGAGAAGATTTGAAGCCTTAGATAAGAGGGTATTGAGTAGGCTAGAGAAATTTAGTTGGGCTGGGAAGAAAACGAATTAAACGTATTAAACTTAGGAGAATTATTTTACATTAATTAGGTAGAGACAAAAGAAGTGAGTGAGATTATGAGAGGCAATGGACTATTGAAGGAAGTCACAGAAGACAGGAAGAAAAGGAAAAGGCGAAGATGCAAGTAAGAGAATACTGATTATGATTGGATTAAAAGATGGGAATATTAATGAGAAGATGAAGAAAAGGGCTTTGAATGGAGTCGATCCAAAAGAATTAACAAAAAATACGCTGAGATAGAAAGAGAAAACGGGATTAGATCATTTGCATACGCATTCGATTGCAGATAACCTCTGAGGAAGACAAAACAAGACTACAAAGAACAGAAATAAACTCAAACCATAGCCTTCTGATATTGGATATAGCCCCTAAACTCCAACAATTAAGAAAATAAAAAAGGAGCGTTATTAAGACGTAACTAATCGTAAAATGTTTACAATAGTCGCCGGTAGGTGGTGTGATGGTGGCAAATAAATAATTAGTTTTTAAAATATCTCTTAAAAAATGCATTATATGGGAAAATGTTTCAAAAAAACATTGTAGAAAATTGAATTTCCTACAATGTTTATTCCAACACGTTTTTATATTTATCAAATATTAAAGCAAATATTTAAAAAATCTGATGTGGCCACCACATGATTTTCTCCATATCTGTAATATTTCTAAAATTTTCCAATACGTTACATAATAATAAATATTTTAAGAAACTGCGAGAAAATTTTGGACTTTACAAAGAACAGAAATAAACTCAAAACATAGCCTTCTGATATTGGATATAGCCAGGAATCTCCAACAATTAAGAAAATAAAAAGGAGAGTTAGTAAGAAGTAATTAAGCGCCAATTGTTAACAAAAGTCGTCGGTAGGTGACGCGGTGGTGGCAGCTAAAAATATAAGATATCTCTTAAACAATGCATTATATGGGACAATATTTCGACAAAAGTTGTAGAAACTTAAATTTCCTACAACATTTATTCCAATACATTTTTAGATATATCAAATATTAAAGCAAATATTTCAAAATAACGGATAAGTGACAAGAGTAAACACCCACTTCCGGTTGATCGATTTTTATCAAAAACTAACCAGTTCTTCTGACTTTTATAAAAATGTTAAATATAAAATTTCGCGTTGACCTGATTAATAGTTTTTGAGTTTGATCACCCACAAAAAATCTATCACATACACACAGACATCATTGAGAAAATGGTCAAAATGTGTTCAGGGGACCTCAAAAAGTGTATTTCCGTTGAAATCTCGAAGTCGATTTTTTCATGAAAACAATACTTTCTCTATACTTCGTAGATGGAGAAAGTTAAAATAAATTATTCCGTTTTTTACTTTCTCCATATACAAAGTACAGAGAAAGTATTGTTTTCATGAAAAAAATCGAATTCGATATTTCAACGGAAATACGTTTTAAGGTCCCCGGAACACGTTTTGACTATTTTCCTCGATGATGTCTGTGGGTGTCTCTCTGTGTGTCTGTGACCGAAATTCTGTGGGCGCTCTAACTCAAAAACTAATAATCCGATCAGCATAAAATTTCATATTTAGCATTTGTATTAGAAAGTCAACAACTGATTAGATTTTAGCTAAAATCGGTCGACAGGAAGTGAATGTTTATTCTTGTCATTTTTTCCGTTTGTGTCAAATATCTTCTGTAATTATTTATTAACGCAATCGTATTTAATAACCTAAGATATAGATAATTTTATTCTCTACAACGTTTGTATTTAATAATTTTTTGTAGAGCCAATTGTTAAGGGAATATTTCAGTTCAATATTGACAGCGATTCCAGAGCAGACACTCCTAAATTACCAACTACATATGGAGAAAGTCATGCGTTGGCTACATCAGATTTTTTTAGAAAGACAGACATGAAAACAAAAGTGAAATATTAAATAGAGTAGGAGAAGATTAATTATTAGAGTAGACGGAGACAAATAGAAATTATAAGAGGCCAGCAAGGAACTCATAGAATGACATGCAAGGGACAATTATTTTGAGAATAGGGATTCTGGGTTACTTAAGATGACAGTCTATGGAGAGTAGAAGAACTGAATACAAATGGAAACTTAGATAAATTTAGTAGCCCCGAATTTTATAATGGATGTTCGCAGACCATTTTTATTTAGTTATGATAATGGTCTCAGGGTTCGAATGCATTGCATAAGAAAACACACAGAAGTAATCGAAAGAACTGATAGGTACCATTGGCATTTTTCACGGATGAAACAACACAGGGTAACAGAGAATTTACAAGTTAGAATTTAAATACAGTGCGAATGTCAGCCACTGCCATACGCTTTCAACGGATTGCTGGATATTAGTATAAACAAATAGGTATTAAGTGAAGCAAGCAACTAACGAAACAGGTAAGGAAAAAGCTGCTGAAGCAGAGGGTAAAAGGCGTTTTTTTTAATTAGAAAGATTGACAGACGGACAAACCGAGAAGACGTGCACAACGAGACAGAATACTGACTCGACTGGCGAAAAAAACGGATTCTCTATCTGCTTTCGTTTAGGAGGAGTTAGCGCGTCAGACGGACGGATAAACCGAACGCATAAGCGGATTTAAATAAAACTACCACAAAATAACACTTAAATCTGCTATAATTTTGTGTGACACTGAACAAGGGTAATGGATTATAAGATGAGAACTTACCGGACGCTGATCTGCCTCTGGATGGCTAACTTCTTTTCTATCTGTTCGATCGGAAACTGCGGCACCTCGTAAGGTGCGGATATCTCGTTTGGCAGCTCGTGGGCATCCGTGCGACCCATGGCTCCGCCTCCCATGGCCGCAATTGCGGCTGCCAGAGGAGAATCCGCGTCTCCTTGGGCCGTGGTTGAGGAACCATCTGATGGCCCGTTTAGAGCTTGGTTTGTGATCCTTGGGGATCCTCTCGCTCCGTAGCTCGTAGGACTGTGAAACGAGGGACTCTCGCTTCCTGTCGGGAAGTAAAAAAAATAAAATGCTATTATTTCGTGGCGAAAAAGAAATTTTTATGGTTTCGATCAGTGGCGCTCAAACTTTCTGGTTCGAGGGTCATATAGCCCACGGATCGCGGGCCACGCGCAGTCGAAAACACAGTTGAAAATAACTTAAGGAAACTGAAGGGCAAAGTTGGGATCAATATTACCTGATTTGTTTAAAAATTTATTTGTCTACTATGGAAATAGAGAGACAAAGGCGAAATATGGTGCTGTTATAACATTCTTTCATTTTGTTACATCGCGTTCTTTAACGGTTAAGCTCATGTGGAGCCGAAAGAAAATCCTCCCCGGGCCGGGTGTGGCCCGCGGGCCACATTTTGGACACCACCTGTTTAAAACGACTGAAAAACACGTACCCAAATACAAAGCTACAAATAAATAAATAATAAAAGAATTTTTATATAACGTGTAATTCAATGAAATGACGGGGTATTAATAGGAAATGAAAATGCAGCCGAAGTCTTATAACTCGAACTTTAGCAACTGAAATTAGCGAAGTTTCAATCACTGAAACTTTGCTTTGCTGGGGTTACTGGAATGCATTTCAAAAGGAAAAACGATATCGTTTGGTGGTTAGTTTTGCTGTATTTTATTATTTACAGTCACAGGAGCTAGAGTAATTAAAATGAGCCCATCAACCACTACGATTTCCATCAAAGACATCGATATAAAGGGAAACATCCAGAATCATAGCCTTGGTGCCAAATGTTGCATGTGCACCTCTATAGAGACCGTCCATCAAAATTAAGCTGTTTGGCTCTGATGTCCAAAACGTTCGCCGCTCGTCACAAACAATGCGAATCAGCAGTTTTCCTCAATTATGCATATTTTTATTTTAACGTCAAAGCTCCCTTCATAAGACCATCATCAGTTAATTACATCCTAGTTGAGTATAATCTCTAACCAGGGGCGGTCCTAGACAATTGGTGGCCCCGGGAAAACTTATTTTTGTCGGCCCCCTTTAACATTATTAAATACTCAGTATTGTGAGAAGTAACTGTTAATTGATGTGAATTAAAAGGCAAAAATTGCAAAGGGGCCCATATTTTTTTGTGAGGACTTTAAATGTTTTCCGAGACTTTAGATATGTTTTGGCGGGGGCCTACAAATCTTCCAGTACGACACTATCACTTCGCGATATAATTGTATTCCTATTTAATCTTCTAATCGAATCCGGGAAAAATTATGAAACGTATCTGGTGAAAAATCATGCGATTTCCCTCCTCCCACTTTTTTTAGTGCATACTGTACAATTTAGCGGCCCCGGGCCACCGCCCGACTCGCCCGCCCAAAAAACAGGCTCTATCTCTAACGCTACAACGTCAAATGTTACATAAATTGAGGTTTACCACAAAATATGAGCAAAATGTCATAATTACGCTTACGTTAAACATCATTACTTTATACAAAGATTTTATGTTGGAATAAACTCCAAATTTATTTTAAGAATTTGAAACGATTGGGCGAATAACTCGTTGGTCGGAGAACAGCGATAAGAATGCCTTAAATTTTTAATAAAAGCATCCAGGCAGTTAACACGTAATTATTAGCACAATTTCACACGAAATACTAATAGACTCACCAGAGGATGAAAAAGATGATGAATGTCGGTATAAAGAGGCCATAATATAGTACCTATCAAAATTGAACGGAATCAAATTATACCTTAATTGAAAACCACGACATTCTCGCGAAATTAAATACGAGTTAACTAATCTACTGGCAATCGGTAAACAACACTTTAAATAGTTATCTACACATTCCGAATACAAAAGGATACAAACCATAAGGCAGTAAAAAAATTCAGAAATTATCTGTAATGTGAAGGAATGGTTAAATTCCCTTTCATACATTTCACAAAACGTATAATAAAATCAACAGAAGGTTATCAGTCTCCCAAAATGATGCCATTTTAGCGTGGCTTAATAGATTCCTTTAACTCTATTGTTACATTGTTGACGCGATAATGACATGGAAAAGTAAACATCACAATTACATATTGATCCCACAAGTTTTACATTAAAGTTCTCTTTTTTACATAATTTACAGAAATCGATTTTTAGAGTAAAAATTTAATGTTACTTTTTAGAATAAATTAGTATTATGCCGTGGACTTTTAATTAGCTACTTTAATACTTTTACGTCTAGTTTCCGGAATATACCATATTCCAAGTTTAACTTGCAAAACTTAGGGTAACAATTTTTATCCCTTAAACCGTCAAGACGCCGTAAACAATATTTTACGTAATACAGCCTTTCATAGAAATTTTATGTAGTTTTGAAGAAGATTAATAAGCGATTAAGGAACCATCTTGTATGCGAACGATAATAATCCATGACACCTTCCGAAGACGGACTACACTTCCGCAAAATTGGGCGTGATGTTTTGTGTGCACGAATTCCCCATATACCGTACCTAAAGTCACTCACGTTTATGCGAAACTTGACGAGCTTTCCGTAATTAATTCCACCCGTGACTTCGCGAGTTTTTATAGTGTTACGCTTAGTTTCAGGCATAGTTAGGGTAATGTAGAGAGCATGGGTGCTGTCCAACAAAGTTAACTACCAGGGAACACATTTTTAGCGAAGTTTGTGTTGAAATATTACTGAAGGCGAAGACCGTTGTATGCGTGCGGATAGTGATTTAGCGATCTTTTTATGCCGCTTTTAATCTCTCAGGACAAAGCTACTATGGATTAAAAATTCAACGGAAGATCGGCAAAGGATCCGAAGTTATAATTCAATTATCATTAGAAATGCTGCAAGTTTTGGAATTTAATTTATAAGAACAATGCGAAGCAATCTATTTTTAATCTAGACTAATCATATGAAAGCAATTATTGCCATTATAAAGGTAGATTATTTTTTTAAATACAAAATGCAATCGGTCCCCATACTCTGATAGGAAAGTGAAAATATATGTATCGTCATGATCATATGATTTTCATTTTACTGCTTTTGCTAGTGTTGTTTTTCAATTTCAGACAATACATTTTCAGTAACATACTAACAATGGAGAATATAAATTAAATAGTGTAGCTTCCTTTTTATTGTTAGAAATTACTTTAGGGCCACAAAATAATAGTAATGCAAAAGACAAACTAAAAGAAATGGCTCGTAAAATGCAATCTTCAAATAAGCATTATGAATATCAGCTCAATAGAATATATTTTTTAATGGTATTTAGCACACCATTGTCTTTATGTCCACAAGGATGTGATTACTAAAAATTTTAAGTCTACTTTTTCATTCACTAAGTATAATAAACATTAGAAAAAAACACGATCACAAACAAATTAATTTCTATTTTTAAACGACCTGCCTGTATTTTGGAGGAACATTCCCTGTAGTATAAGGCTTGAAGTAAATGTTAACAGATTGACGATGAATTGCAAGTTTACGCGAAAATTAGATTTGGCAGAGTCACTCAAACCGGAATCGCCAATATAACTTTTAAAAAATAAGCGCGCCGATTAAAGAACTAATAAGATATCTGGGGTAGAATACGAAGGTAAATTTCAGCTAAGGGCGAATTATACGCCAAAGAAAATAGCATATTTATGTTAACGAAACTACGATGAGAATAAAATGTACTTTTGGCTTCACATTCTCTAATAAATATTAGGCAGCAGAAATAACGAAGCAAACACAATATTTTAGGCAACGTCCCATGATATTTTCGCCACTAAGAAGGTTTTAGGGTATTAAAAACAATCCCCTCATTCGGGTTTTGGCCGTTGATAATTGATACTCTCTACCATACGGTCTTGGGTTCTGAACACCGCTGATAACGCAAACTTTGACAGAGTGTAGACGAAAAACGTTGAGTGAGCACTCAAGGTGGAGATGGCTGAACTTGTTCGTTCCAACGCCCACAGATAGCAGCACCAGCTCGATAAACTTGTGACCTATATTTTCCGAGATAGGATTTCAAAACGATTGAAGAGCAATTGAAATAGATTCGATCGTTGCGTACGATTGTATGGAAAACCGCAATAATCGGAATAGGATAAAAACCTAGAAAGATAATAATTTTCGACTCGGTGACAAAAAATAACGGACGTTGGTAGCAGGACGTGTAATTCCGTGTTAATAACTCGGAATGCTCACTTCAATAATGAAAAAACGTGAAATTATTCGTTCGTCTCGAGCGACACGAGCCGTAATTACTTTTTAAAAGCGACGGCAACGTGAAAGAGAACAAATATGACAAAGTATTTGTTTGAAAATTCTAGTAATAGACATCCACAGTTCATTCTAAAAAAAACGAGTTAAAAGTCACAAAATAATCGCGCATGTAATGAAAAGCTCTTCAATTCGCCATAAATGTAATTTATTACACAGTTTTAAATTTATTATCCTTTGCTAAAGGTAATATTTTATAGCATTCCCAGTTTTCTCCGACACCACTCGGTTTGCACAGATAAGATTTAGGCAAACAACGATACAGTTAATTGCTTGAGCCACAAAGGCAAGGTAAATAGTCTGCGCTTTTCAGCTACAAAATGAAAGCCATGAGAGATAAATAACAGATTGTCGAGTGCAAGAATAACGATCGATAAATCGATCTCTTACCAGTTAAAATGAGGATCTTGTCGAACTTGAAGAATCCGTAATAACATTTGTTTTACCCAGATAGCTAAGTTAGGCCGCTAATTTCCCATTGGCTTAAACATGGAAAATTTTAAACCACCTCCAACAACTTAAAATTATTTTTTAACACAAATACAACTAATTTAAATAATATCTTTCCGCGTGTAAACAATATATGGATAACCTTTTATACATTTTTTTTAGTCACAAAAATTGAAAGTGATAGAAAATTACGTAGATTTTGGCGTTGAATACCCACAAACATTCCAATATTTTTTCAAACAAGAACGATAATTAATGCATGTTTTGAACGGACGCTAAATTTATTTGGCAATCAGGAAACCTTAAATTCTTCGACTATCAATTTAAAAACGATTTAGTGCGTCTTTAACACAAAGAGCTATGACTACCCCGGCTAATCACCTGTAAAACGTTCTCTATTTCTCAAATTACGTTACAAAGTAGACGTCGTTACTCTTTCCGCGCAGAAAAGAAAACACCCGACACCTGCGCAGTTGCGCACGAAACGTAAATTTTCTGCGAAAGTTTTATTACGCTGCGTATCCCACGCGACAACCTCCATCAAGGTTACAGATAGTAAGTTGGAAGAAGATAGAGAGAGAGATGAAGATAACCAGAAAAATACAATGGGAAACCGGGTGAGAGAGAAATGAAAGAGAAAGGATGTGAGAAAACGGACGATAGCGATAGGACGAGAAAATAAAGGAGATACTGAAAATTATTACCTGCAAAATCATTCCGTAAAATTACGATGCAATTATAGTATACGAAAGAAAATCAACAGATCTTAGAAAACACGTATGGAAAAGATAAATAGAGAAAAAGGTTGGTGAGAGGAGAAGGACGAGAGAAGGTGAGGTATAGATAGACAGATGACTTTATTTGGGCGAGGATGGGGCTGGTAAGCTCCTCTTACACCTAAACCCATTCGTTATTCGTAAAAAAAACCATCATAATGCTGAACGTGGAAATTTTAAATAAACGCTAGAATACAAAGGTCAATAAACAAATACAATTTTGCATTTAAAAAAGGGATGAGGGGTAAAAAATTACGGACGATTAACTTAAGAAAAGAAAGGATTTACGTTGAGAAATGATTGAGAAAAAAAAGAGAGAGAAAAAAGAGAAAGAGAGGAGAAGACAGAGAAGAGGAGAGATAAAGATAGGTAATCGTCTTAATTTGGTAGAGATTGAGACTAGACAGTCTCAATTTCCACCTAACTTATTTTCAATGACAAACAGAAAGAAAGTAACAGTATAAAAAAAAATTACATTAAATAAAACGCTACATAAATGCAATGCCAAGTTAGAATTACAAGAAATTGAAAAAGAGATGGAGAAATGTTTGCGGGGAAAACAGGATAATTACGGCACTATACCCCAGGAAAAGAACCACTGCGGGAAAACACCCGCACAAGAAGGGGTGTTAAAAACCTGCGAACCTTACCGATTATTAAAAGTTTAAGAGGATCACAAAAGATAAGCACACATAATGTAATGCACAAGAGATAGATAGATAGATGTCTTTGTTCGGGCAAAATTGAGACCATAAGGTCCACTCTTACATTTAACCCTTAAAAATATGCCCCGGGTGAGGAGAGAGAGGATAGGAGAGAGAGAGAGACAGTAAGATAGAAATGAGAGAAAAAAGAGAGGGAGGAGGAGAAGGCATAAATGGACAGAAAACTACATGGGAAATGACGGACAGACATGGAAAAAAGACTTGATTCGGGCAAAATTGAGACTATAGATTCCCTTTACGCATTTCGCCCTTTATAAGAGCAAGGAGAGAGGACAAAAGAGAGATAAAAGATAGAAATGAGGGAGGAGAGAGAGGAGAAAACGGCAGAAAGAGACAGAAACCACATGAGAAGTGACGGACAGACACAAAAGCGACTTTATTCGGGATAAATTGAGACTATAGATTCCCTTTAAGCATTAAACCCTTAAAAAGCCTAAGGAGAGAGGACAGAAGAGAGGAAGAGAGAGAGAGACACAGAACCGTGAGAGGGGAGATCCAGCAGTAGCAAGTAACCCGACCGCCTTTGAAGAGACGGACCACATCCCCTCTCGTTACTACCTTGTTTTCTGACCATTCCTCTTAGCAACGCAACGAAGAGAGAAAAGCAGAGATTCGACCCACAAAGGGCGAGTGCGAAGGACGATCTGAATTTAGAAACTACCGCAGTCTCCCTCGCTCAAACTACCTGCAAAACATACCTTCTCATTTCCCTCTTCTCATTTTATTTTTCCGAAAAGAAGGCATGGGAGGAGGAGGAAACTAAATGTTCCACGCGGCCAAAAGTTAATCGGTTCGGTTCCCTCCGTCTGCAAATTTCACCAAAGCCACAAATACCCATCGAGCGTTAAGTTACCGGAAATGGAGGAGTGATGGGCAATGGAGCTGCTCAGCAGATTAGAATGGCGACATGTGGGAAACAGCAACACATTCATCGCACGATCATTACGCTTCCTCCACCGGAGATAAAATCGTAATTTATCTTTGGAGACATTTCCATGACAGCTCAGCTTTCCAAATTATCAAAATAAACTGTTTCAAAAGGAAATTGGAGACCTAATTTTAATGCCAAATTTTATATATATATATAATATTCGTTGAATATTGAGTTTAAAATATGTATATATATATATATATATATATATATATATATATATATATATATACATACATATATATAAACTCAATATTCAACGAATTCTAACTAAAACAAAAAAATATTCATTATTAAATCGACCAAAGAATAAAAAACACGTTAAACAGAATCATGTTTAATATTTCACAGATTAATAAACGAAATTTAGAACAAAGTTTTGGTTTTATCCGTGTTTATTAATGAAAGGCAATTTCACAAACATTACCAATATCGATTTATCACGATTCGTGAATGAGACAATTCCGTTTAACATTTCAAATAATGGAAAATAAAAGCTATTTCTTTAATTTTAGCATAATTAAAAATAGCTTAAGTACGAATAACATTGAAGAAACCCATTATTTTAATTAATTTGTCTAGACAAACAATTTTCGCTCAAAATTTTCCAAATCCTTTTTACACGTGCATCGGTCAGAATTATATTTCGCTACTATTGACAACGCAATAATTGAAGTTGCATCCAATTTCGCACTCAATTCACTAGTACATTCTGAATAACACTCTACTTATAAAAAATACCTAATACGAGGGAAATTAACTTAACGAAAAATTTGTTAGAATATTAATGTGGTGGACTTCTATGTGATTTCAATCTCATTAAAGAACGATCGCCAAGGTGCGAACAGTATTCGTACGTGATGTTTATCAAATAGGCATCTCTAGGCTCTCGAGTGTCAAATACTGCATGTTCTCAAGCTGATAAATATCACTGAGAAAGATTGGACGAAGAAGTATATGCCAGACAAAAATAATATCTGCGTCTGAGCCAAATATAACAAAACCTCAGACATTTCTTCAGTTTCAAGGCAATTTAAGATTTGAATACGCATGAGGAAATCGCCATTTATCAGCGAATTTCGACATCGCAAGCGTAACTATACGTGAATTTGGAGAACGAAACAGTTTCTTTAGAAGAGGAACGACGTAGGAAATATTATTTTACGTTAATAGAGACTTTACCGTCCAAGATGAAAGAGGGATGGGCGGATAATCTTGGAACCACAAGAGAAACGAAAATATGGCATCTTTTTCGACGCGACGAAACATACCAACCCCGAGAATAATCTCCCGAATTGCGAGTGCTTACTCTTGTAAGACGTTCATTGTCTCGGGAAAACAATGGTCCTCCTTTGTAAACAAATTTCGCGGACTCTCACTCAGCCACAGGACTATAATAAATCACAAGGGGACTCGTTTCATTTTAAGCCTTCGAGTCCGAGAAACACGCCACGTATCCAACAACAAAAAAAACTTCGAACATCGCTAAAAAAATATACATTAGAGAGCTAATAATACTGGCGTTAAACGCAGGATGAGAAGGACGTAGAGATGATTCTTTTCCGCGCAAGTAACGACTGTGCGTTTTCCTTCCCCTTCAAGGGCGCAAGGGTCGAGCGAAGCGCCTTACAAGCTTTTTTCGCCGATTCTAATTAAAACGGCCTCAAGTTTGGCACGGAAGCAATTTTTTTACTCCCGACAATCTGCGTTTTAAATGGAGAAACGACAGAACACGCAACTAGCCTCTTCTTCGTCGAGAAGCACTTCACGAAACCGCGGCGTAAAAAAATTATCTCTTCAGGAGGCACGTATCGAATGAAACGCTTTAAAACGACTCGCGACAGCGCGTAAACTCGGGAGAAAAGACGGGAATTACGCGACAAGAAAAAACGAGGGCATTTATGAAGTTTTAAAAACTGACAAACGCCTTGTAAAGACAGAAGCCTGTTTTCCTTGCGGCTTGCAACGAATAAATGTCATGCTACGCGAGACATATTGCCATAAAACGATTGATGTTTACGTCGGCTAGAAAATCGGTCATCGTCAGTGGCATTTCTCCATCGCTGGTTCAATTGACAACATATAGACCAGGGCTCGGCAACCTTTAACATTATATGAGCTACTTGAAAAAAAATGAGATCTCAAGATCGACCACTTTATTTCGATGACTTTTTTTACAATACAATTATTATTACAATATTTTCGTGTGATATATTACAAAGTGATGAGCTAAAATCGTATGTTATTGTTCTTGTCGTTGTGAACATTCGAAACTTTTTGTAAGTTCACAATGATAGACGTATTTTTTTAATTTCTCGATTTTTGTTAAGTCTTGCGCGATCGACCACGATATGCTTCGAGATCGACCGGTTGTCGGCCCTGATATAGACAAATCACTCGTTTTATGGGTGAAAACAGAGTCACGAATAAGCACTTCAACAAAGACATTGAAAAAATGAGCACAATGAAACCTCGATTTAGCGAGAATTTATAAAATTCATAAAAATACTCGTTCTGCCGAGTGCCCGTAATATCGGAAAATTAGTTAAGTTCCGTAAATGTAAAGTTAGGAAATTGAAGGCGACGGTCCTTTCGTTCTCTATAGTGAAGTTCTCGTTATATGCCGTATACGTTCTATCGAGGTTACACTGTACTGTACTCTTTGTAATCTTTTGTTCTATTTTTTTCTCCTTGTTACTGTCTTCCTGTATGTAATTGACAATCGGTTAGATGGAAGAAGAGACTGCCTAGTCTCAATCTCGACCAAATAAAGACGCATATCTATCTATCTACTTAAGTATCTCCAATACCGATAACAAGGCAATGAAAAGCCTTATGCGCATTTGGCTAAAATGCAGCTATTTTCAGTGGTTATTCATCGAATTTTTAGAATCTATTTTCGGCGAGCCTTCACAGAAAACGGCTACACTGTAGCCGAAATGCGCATATGGTTTATTATAACCTTGTTATGGCTATTGGAGATGCCTAAGAGAAGTACTTACTTTTTGCAATTTTTGAGATCGAAGTGCACATTCTTCAACCACGCAGGCAGTCAAAATGAACGTCCAGTTAACAATATAAGCTTTCGTAGACGGTCAAAGTTAATGCATCCGAAATAAGTGAATTAGACACAAAATTAAATTGCATCAGCAAGCAGAAAAATTCTTCCACAATTACCGCAGAGGGCTAATTTGGAAATTAAATCCACAAATACTTTTTATTGCAGTTGAATTTTTTTATATCATGTATCTTAAAAATAAGAGAGGTTGGCGGCTGGTGAGTGGAACACTAACGTAAAAAATATAATAATAATATAGGAAGGTGTTACCTATTGCGTTGACTATTGACTTCATTTCCAAATAATATAATCACGCTCTTAAGTTTAAGTCAAAGTTTTCGAGGTTCTTTTTTATTTTTTTGAATGAAACACTTTTATAATAGGTAACTCCTTTGAGATTGATAGGTTGGTATGGATACAGTTAAATTCTTTATTACAGAATTATCGAGCACGTCTTATGGCTGAAAAAATTTAAGAATATACACTTAAAAATAAAAAAAGGAATAATATTTATCTCGGGTATCGCCGATAGCCACAACAACCTTGTCGTGGCTATTGGAGATACCTGAGATAAGTATTTTTTTATTTTTTGCTTTCTCCATACGTAGTATAGTAGTAGTATTGTTTTCATGAAAAAAATCGATTTCGATATCTCAACGGAAATACGTTTTGAGGTCCCCTGAACACGTTTTGACCATTTTATCGATGTCTGTGATAGGAATTTTGTGGACGTTCTAACTCAAAAACTATTAATCAGATCAATGCGAAATTTTATATTTGGCTTTTTTTATGAAATGGACAAGAGTTGATTAGTTTTTTATTATAATCGGTCGACCGGAAGTGGGTGTTTACTCTTGTCACATCCGTTTTTTTATATTTGCTTTAATACTTCATAACTATAAAATATTAATAGAATAAAATCTGTTGGAAATTTAATTTTCTACAACTTTTGTTCTAAATATTTTCTCATATAACGCATTATTTAAGAAATATTTTTAAAATTATATTTTTTAGCTGCTACCACCACACCACCTGGAGGCAACTTCTGTAAACACCCACGTCTTAATAACCGTCCTTTTTATGTTTCATTGTAGGAGCTTCGTGGCTATATCCAATATCAGAAGGCTACAGTATGAGTTTGTCTTTGTAAGGTCTTGTTAATTTTTCTAGCAGTTTCTTAAAATAATTATTATCATTTAACCTATTTGGAATTTTTAGAAATATTACAGGTATAGAGAAAGTCATGTGATGACCAAATCAGATTTTTTATATTTTTAAGAGTTTATTGTTGGATAAATTTTTTTGAAAAATCTTCATAGTTTCTAGGTTTTTCCAAGTTTCATAGACATCATAAACAAAAAATCGACAAAAATGACATTTTATTCTTATAAATGGTTCAGCTGATATGAAAAATATTATCTCCAAACCAAAAATAAAGTTTTTATGACCATAAACCGAGACTATAAATATAACATTTATAGGGGCTCGGTAACGAAAGTTGACATTATGAAAATATTTTGTCATAAACTTCGTTCAGGGAATATTCTAGTGTTTGATAAAACATACTCTGATCCTAATCTATTACGCATCTAAAGACGCTCGTTTTTAACAATTACGCTGGAAAAAATGCGATGCCAAACTACCTTTCTCCGACCGAAGTCTGATTAATGACAGACGAATGAATGAATCGACGGACATCTGCATGGGATAAGTAGAATGACTTTTTTTTACTACTATAGCATTGCGCGATCCGATCGTAAATTAAAATTCCGTTCTCAACTTTTATCATTCCGTTTACAGTACAAAGGTCAGCGGAAATCTCCTGTGACAGTTAACTTCCAGCTGCCTTTACATCAGCTCTCGTGGAAGCGATCATTATTTCTCTCAATCGCAGCGCCTGCTTAATAAGGTGATTTTAACTACTATGCGAAAGCTATCCGGAGAATGACAATAGCATGACAGTGTCGAATGCTTCGGTTATAAAACCCTTTTACTGAATTAAAAGATTTGCCGATTTATTGGTTTTGTTTGGGGCAGGCAAACGTATTAATTCAACAGGGAATGATCGAGCTCGTCTTATGGCTGAAATTTTCAAGAACAAGCAATTAAAAAATATTTGTCTCAGGTATCTCCAATATCTACAAAAAGGTTATAAAAACCAGATGCGCAAATCGGCTGCAAAGTAGCCGTCGTCAGTGGCAATTCACCAAAAATAGATTCCACCGGCGAATTGCCACTGAAGGCGGCTGCTTTGTAGCCTAAATGCGCATGTGGTTTTTTGTTGTTGTGGCTATTGGAGATACCTGAGACAAGTATTTTTAAGGGCTTAATCTTGAAGGCAAATTTAATAAAATTTAATACGGCACGTGATGTTATAGGAAGATGTTTTCAACAAAAAATAATTCTTTCGTCGGCGGATGGAGGGGGATGATGGGGCGGTCGCTTGGGACCCAAACCGCCTTTAATCTCTTCACGCATACTTTATAATCGATATCTTTTTTAACAGGATATCAACACAGGCAAAACTGATTAAAAACCCGGATGCTTCTGGCGTCGATCGACTCGTCACCAGGTAGGAAGCAGCATCCTACCTCGCGGTGGTCTGACTATCTTTCCAAAGTCGGATAATTCGACTAGTCCGATAAGAGGCGAATTGCTGCTATCAAAACGCCCGTTAAAAGTAACAAATTGGGAATTGGGCGGCTTTGACCGCTGCAGTCTTCTTTAGGAGCGCCACTGCGACGATCAATACAGAGGCATTCTCCATCAAGGCGTTTATCATCTTGGCTAGTTACAAAGGGAAAGTATATCAAATTGTTTCCATCACTCATTCGTGGAAAAGAAAATTCCATCAAGCGGATTTAAGAACAACGAGTGATCACAGCTATTAAATTTAGTGTCATAAATAGTTCCAATCCCCTTTTTAACAAAAACACATCTCCCTGCAGAATAAGGGTTTTACGTCGAAAACGATAATTTTATGTTATCTGAAAAACATTTCACCGTTGACAATACCTAGCGTCGTAAATATACAACGGAGAAGGTTTGAATTCAGTTGAAAGCGTCAAGCGTTTTGGCTCTTTTGTCCACTTAAAGTTGCCACAAATGAGCAATTCAAGGTTCTATCGACCGTAAATGGGACCTTCCAAACTTTAACACTTTAAATATACTGAAATAAAATAGACACATATAGCTAAAATTCGGATGAGTAAATTTATTTTTAAAACTTAATATGTAATAATTTTAAGCAGAATGGTTGAAGTCAGGAATCACCAAAATTTTTATAAGAGACATATGAAGCTTTATATACCTCTGTGCAGGCCACATACGATCTCTCAAATGACTGCTCGGGCCGTGTGTAAATTTCTAAGAGCTTTAGGAACTATTAAGTTCACGCAATGTGTCACCACTATATTTAAAAAACCAGGTAATGGTTATAAAGAAATTCATAAATAACTATTATAAAGAAATAATAAATTTCGAAGTTAATTTTAAAGTTACTAATAAAGAAAGTCACTAAATACAAACGTAAAGTATGTTCGTTTAATGGTGGCGGTGCGCAAAAGGCACTCTCACGGAAGGACGAGTTCATCCTTGAGGCGGGACCGCCTATAGGGGAGGCCATGTTTAGCCGTGGGCAAAAGCTGCGCGATCTATTCTCCGAACTACTAGTCCGAACCCAAAATGTGCTACTGCGCATGGCTATGACGTCGACTTTCCCCTTAAAGGTTCCCCTCCCAAGTCTTTCTCTTCCCCTCTCACGCGTCGCCGACTGCCACACTAAACAAACGAGCAATACCTTGAATACAGAATCAGTCATTCAACTTAACTATTGGAAAGAATACAATTAAATTGGATAGACACGATATGAACGTTACCATCATAAATTTGTTTAAAAACAATTGTCGTTTTTTATCTCATTATAAAAGATTACATTAATTATTATGTATCAGTACAGAAATTGAAAATGATATTATAAAAACACTCCATTAAAACGAAATCATAATTTTATAATATAATAGAATCACGTATTAAATGCAGCATCTTAATTACAGATTTATACATCCATAGCGCTCAGTTTAACCTAACTGTCGGTAGCCATGGGTGCAAATTCACGAAATATTTATCGTTTCCCATATAATCCTATGAGATGTAATTTTGCTGAATCAGAAACAATGGCGCTTCTCCTGGCGACGAATGATTTTCTCATAAAAAATCTGATGTAGCCACCATACGACTTTCTCCATACCTGTATTATTTCTAAAAATTCCAAATACGTTACATGATGATAAATATTTTAAGGAACTGAGAGAAAAATTTAAAGACTTTACAAAGAACAGAAATAAACTCAAACCATAGCCTTCTGATATTGAATATAGTCAGGAAGTTCCAAAAATTAAGAAACTATAAAGGAGCGTTACTAAGACGTAACTAAGCGTCAATTGTTAACAACAGTCGTCGGTAGGTGGCGTGGTGATGGCAGCTAAAATATTTAGGTTTTACTTTCTCCATATATAAGGAAAAGTATTATTTTCATGAAAAAAAAATCGGTGCTCTAACTCAAAAACTATTAATCAGGTCAGTGCAAAACTTTATATTTAACATTTTTACAAAGTCACAAGACCTGATTAGTTTTTGGTAAAAATCGGTCAACCGAAGTGGGTGTTTACTCTTGTCACTTATCCGTTATTTCGGAATATTTGCTTTAATATTTGATATATTTAAAAACATGTTGGAATAAAAGTTGTAGGAAATTTAATTTTCTACAACCTTTGTTCGAAATATTTTTCCATATAATGCATTGTTTAAGAGATATCTTATATTTTTAGCTGCCACCACTGCGTCACCTACCGACGACTATTGTTAACAATTGACGCTTGATTACTTCTTACTAACGCTCCTTTTTATTTTCTTAATTGTTGGAGATTCCTGGCTATATCCAATATCAGAAGGCTATGGTTTGAGTTTATTTCTGTTCTTTTTAAAGTCTTTAAAAATTTCTCTCAGTTCCTTAAAATATTTATATCATGTAACATATTTGGAATTTTTAGAAATAATACAGGTATGGAGAAAGTCATGTGGTGGCAACATCAGATTTTTTAAAGAGCACCATTTAAACCTCTTGCCTAGGACGCCAAAAATACATTGAGCCGGCCCAGGTTATGAAAAATCAGATACGCATTTTGGCCACAATGCAGCCGTTTTTAGTGGCGATTCACCGAAAGCATTCTATTTTTGTATTTAAGTGCCTATTATTGAATTTATTTTCAGCCATAAGACGATAATTCTCTAGTGAACACCTGTGATAAAAAGTTGATAAATACTCAACATCTCTTATGGCTTAAGAGTAACTCGCTAATACACGGGGACACCGAAAAAATTTAAGCCTTGATTTCATCCATGAATCTTGACGAAGCCGATATTTTAGGCGGTTTCGATCAGCCCTTGAGATCTCCTGAATATCCAGAATGTGTCATTAAAATCCGAGCATCATCTGCAAGCCCAGAATCAACGATGGAATATTTACGCACAGTTCCAAGAATCTGAGAATTATCTTAATGGTTCACAGCTAGAAAACAGCCCATCTCGTGACGAAACATGATTGCACGCGCAGGCATTGTACAACCACAAGACTTCGCAAATAAAGAGGAAAACATCTCTCAAGAGCGCAACGAATGCAGTTCCGAGCTGCAGTTATCTATGAGGAAATTATGCAAGTTTGATGTCATAATTCTAAGAATTGTCACAGATATAAAAGACTAAAGCAAGAAAAAATACCCGACAATCATTCATACATGCATCTATACCGTCCGATCTTCATTCCGCGCTTGTCCTAAGGAGTAGGGCAAAAAGACGAAATGAGAGAGGCAACGAAATGGCGGGGAAAACGAGAAGGAAAACTGTACTCCATAAATGGAAGGCGCACAGTTTTTTAAAGGCGTTCTTTACTATATTACAGGGGTGGTCAAACCGCGGCTCTTTTATATTAGTATGCGGCTCTTTTAAATTTCCATTCGGTGGCGTGTCAACGTTTTTATCTACAGAACTCAATGACGTAGGGTGACTTGAGTCGTGTTGGGAATACCTAAGAGACCTGCATTATATCTGAATTGCTTCGGATGTAGGTTATGCTTTCTGTTCGTAAATTTATGAGCGTTGTGCCATGCGGCTCTCGAAATTCTGAAAATTATTGTATGCTCCGAGGGCAAGTAGGTTTGGCGAATCCTGATATCATTTATATATATGTTCCTCCTCTGTAAGAGTATATATATATAATAGATGATATATGATGATATATAGGAGGATACTAATGTCCAGCCCAAACTACAAGAGATAGAGCTGAAATTTTCACCGTTTGTAGAGCTCATAGGGAACCCTCCAGAATAAATAAAACCTCTCACCTAAGTGACATGGGTTCGACTCCGTAAATTCCGAAAGTTGCGTTTTTCCCATAAGAAAAGCATTGCGCCATTTTTGTAAATTAATTTCGGGCACTTGCCAATAAGCTAGAAAAAATAAATTTTGAGCATAGCTAGATGGCCGCAATATCCATTATGAATTATTATCACTTTTGCTTACAGTGTCCTGGGTTCGACTTCAGATGCTCCGGAATATCTCCCATAAGTTAGCATGGGAAAAACTTATTCCAGAGTGTAGACCAATCTATGAGGAATAGGGTACTGGAATTTTGCATGATTATAGGATTTGGTCACAACCAACAAAAAAAAATTTCAAAATTGTTAATTTTTAGGGGTTGTTTTAATCCCATTTGTACATTAAAGTTCAATAATTTTTATCTCGGAAACTATAAGGAGTAGGAACGAGCTTTTGCAATCATTTTGTAGCAAATTTTATCCTCCTTATGGATAAAAAATTTTAATCCATACCTTACAGATCATATAAGGGTAAGGGAATAAAATTTCCGATTTCTATACGTATTTTTAACGATTATTACGTATTAACAAGTTTTATCTCGAAAACTATTAATCGTAGGTACCAAGGGTTGTGAACTTTATTGTAGCAAATGTTATCCTCTACCCGAATAAAAAGGTGAGATGAAATGCCCGCACCAACTACTTGTCATTATATAGAGACGTTCCTTACAGAGGAGGATTGACATACACAATATATATATATATATATATATATATATATATATATATATATATATATATAGGAGGATAATACAGAAGATCTAGAGAATCGAAATTTTTACATAGGTAAGAATCATGTGCAAAACAGACTATAAAAAACGAAAATCTTGAAAAAGTTCAACGAAGAATAATTTCTAATATATCCGAATATTGCTAAAATTTGGGTCAAATTTTTAAAAACGTAAACGATAAATACACTTAATTAAAATGGAAATTTATTCCGATAACTTGCGTTCATGTGGTTTAGCTGTCTTCGACTTCAATTGGAGCAGGCGCTCTCAATCTGTGGTCCACAGACTTGCTGTACCTACATAGCAGCCTCCTCCTGAATTAGAATATTTTTACAGCGGAATCCCGTATTCCCGAAATGGCTGGCTGGGAAATTCGGCTAAATACTTGGATAACCGATACAACATTATATAAACAGTAAAATTTTTATTCGTAAATGATTTTGAATTCTGCCTTTTTTAAATTTTCTATAAAGCAGAGATATCGTTTTTTAACTTAAACGTTCTTCGTAAGATGATAAGTTAAAGACTCAAACATAAAATCTGCATTTCAGTATACTGTATATAGTATAATGTTGTATAGTATACGGTTTTCATTCAAATGATGGAAACATTTCCCTTAACAGTATTTCACAGATGTGAAACAAAAATACAAAACGAAACCTTTACCTACTTTGGAGCTGCCAGCAACCGCCATGTTGATCAGATCTACGTAATTCCATCCTCGTGCACATGAGAAAATAGCATTTCTGGACTGATAAAAACGGGTTATGTCAACTTTAGGCCTATCTGCGAGAGCATCTTAATAAGATGTACAGGTCAACTGAAAACACAAAGGTCGGGTAAAACGGGTAATTAGCCATCCTCAGAGGCAACTATCTAATTATTCCACTTATCAGAAAGAAACGTTGACAAATTTTCGAGCACGATTACTTTGTTGATGAAAGCTAAAATGGTTTACTTAATAGTTTTACGACCATAGGGGTTATCTATATCAGTGTTTATATAATTTTTTTTCGCGACACTGTGGAAGGAAAACGCTGATCCCGGCGGCCTCTTCCGAATATAGATCTAACAAACTGGTAAAAGAGGCTATAGACGAGAGAATATAACCGTTCGCCAAAAAGCAATAAATATATAACGATGTTACTTGGAAAAAAATGCTACATGAACCAATGATGGATCGTGATCCGTAACTTAAAAAAACCTTGACGTTAACGTAAAATGTATTCCTACAGCAAAACGTAGTTTGATTTAAAAGCGAAAGATATCTTTGATTTTCATTCGCGATTATACTAAATTTCACACAGTAAAAGACGAGTAATTAAGTTTCCCGCAGCTTGATCGCATTAGTCCACAAGAGAATGAGATCACACGAAATTGCAAAATTAGAGTGATATTTCTGTCTGAAAGTGGTCGTTATATCCCCACGTATTGCGCTACATGCACAGTTATCGACGAATTAATAGTATTATGTTAGATCTTTCTAGGGCAAAGAACACGCGGATCAATATAAGTGCTCAGATTTTTCGAGGTGAAATTGAACCGTTACTCGATTAAATTATCGACAGCAAAACATCGAGGATACATATTTTGAAAAGCTGAAAACTTCAACTTTAAAAAAATCATCTCTTCGATAAAGAAACGAAACATCTCCTCAATATTTGAAGTAATGAAATCCGAATTTCACCGAGTCGAATGTGTTTTTTTTCCTTTCTGAGAAGAGCTTATAACGAAGACGTTTCCCGTCCCTACTGGAATTACCTACCCAAACGATATTTCCTAAATGCTACATCTCCTGATCCCTGGATCCTTCGCGGAGCTAGAGGTTGCCATGGATGATCCTTCAGATCCTTAGAGAGCTTTCTTTCCTCTGAGTTGAAGAAAAGGTTGTGATGCGACAAGCCTAAAAGGGTCGGAAAAATCAAAAACTCCATTAAAAACAAAAAATGAAAACTTAAGAGAGATCTGATTGGTTCTCCACCACACATACACTCCCCGTAAGGTGGCAAAACGGTCGACAGTTCATAAAATAAAATAAAACGCGAGTCGAGCGAGCTGAATTTCTAGTTTATTTTTTAAAAGCACAGCATCATAGAAGTCGGCATTTTTATTACAAATTCTGCGATAAATAATCTCTAACTTTAACACAGGCAGTGGAAAGCAAAGTGTGGATTAATTTAAAAGCAGGTTAAACTCTCTTAAACAGAAGATGGAGCAGGTAAAATAAATAATTTTTGTGACGATAGCGAATATATAGGTTCAATGGTTCTCCTCGTTAGTTTTACATTGTGATAGAAAAATAAGTCGCTAAATTCTGAGAGTCCAATACAATTCCAATTTTGATTCGGACGATTAAATAACTCAAACTAAAATGTTTAATGTGTATAAATTGAATTGGTTTACAGGAATTAAAATGTTTTATTTTCGTGTTAAATTTCACGTATGTTAACCGCGCTTGAATTTTTTCTTGTCTGAGTTCATATAAGTCAATTTTTGAACATTTAGCCAAGTTCGAAAATTGCTGCTCAGTTTAAGCAGACCGAATGGCAGAATATAATCTAAGCAAGTGACAGGATAACCAAATAAAAATACTTTAAAGATAAATATACAACACAAAAATATATAAGTAAATGACTGGAAAATATAATGCAATTGTGATAACATAGCAGTGAATCAAGAATTAAATAATAAGAAAAGAGACAAAAATAAAATAATATGAAATAATAATAACAGCAGGATAAAAATAAAAAATGAACAAAATAAAATATAAAAAAATAAAAAATAAACAATAATAACTCGAATCCATAAAGAAATTAAGTTATAGAAATAATCCACAATTTATATAAAAGATATTTTGCATGACTACTGACCAGAGGAAGCAATGAATGATAATATAACCCGATTAATTAATTAATGAAGCGGCTGAGCATTTAGGTCATATAAGGAGTTAACCAGGGCAGTTAGTTAAAACGATCAAAAAAGGAACTTTACCGCCGAATTTCGCATACGTCTTTTCATTTCGATGTGGCGGCACCGATAATTCGACGCCTCGGTAACCGAGCTGCGAGATGGTAGTGTTCTAAAGTGAGTCCTAAGTTTTTACGCAAAATTTCTGTTTTTCGATACTCAGTAGATTAATAAAACGTACGATGGATGAGTACGGCATTAGACGCAATTCCCATAGCATTAAAACAGTTGAGTAAACAGAATACACAAATAAAAATGCTCCGTAGTACTCAGTGGTAGGTCACCTCTTACTAATTGCGTATAATGAGAGCTTGTTAGAAATGATCTATAAATGATAAATGATCTATAAATCATCAGCGAAGACGAGGCGAGAAAAAATCGACAAACAAGACGATCCATTTCATGTAAACTTTAAAGAAAATACGTACCAGATAAATTAACATTTATCTCTACTAAAAATAAACCTAACATTATTGACAGGTACTGTGAATGTATTCTCATTAATGAAGAACCGAGTTTAGCAAACATTACCTGCCAGCGATTGATGTAGACAAAGTCACGACTAAAAACTGATATTTTTTATTACCGACGCTGAATGAATACATCGTTTACCAGAAATATAAAACTAATTTCACCTCCAACACGAATAATAATGGATGTGTGACGGCTTCTGAACGAGTTAGCCTTATAATACACAATGAACTACGCAGGGCATGGTCACAATCGTTGACATGGAAGCATACGAATTTTCTTTGAACAAGTGAGTGCTTCGCATCCTGTTTCGTAAGGTTCGCCCGTCATTCCATAAGCTGATGATTTAACTCGCATCGTTTAAAAAGAACAAAACAAACTCACTTTCGGATAGACGTATTCAAGGGCAGATGCAAGAAACGAGTTTTCTTCCAAGATGATTCTGCATAAAGTATGACCTTTGTACCTCGCGAACTTTACGACATAATTCTGTCGGCGCTTGCAATTCGAAGCCATCCCATGATACCCCGTTCATTTTATAAAATTAATATCTTCATAACCTAGGAATCCTTCACATTTTAGAACTTCGCGTTAAAAATCGTAGAGATGAAAGAAAAAGGGGCAATTTTTGCGTCATCCCACACAATATTAGAATCGAGATAACAACTAAGCTAAATCAATGGTTTCAAATGACCTGGTGACGAATTTTTAATTGAAAACCATCGCATGAAATATTAATAGCAAAATGAAAAAAATCCATTCTACTTATTATGATTTAACGGTTGTATACAGTTATCTCGCCACTCTTATGAAGCGCTACGCTTTCCATCTTCGCCGTTAATACGCGTAAAACTAACCGTCGAAGATTGCATGTAGGTGTTGCTCGTTACAAGAGTAAAATAATAATTTTGCTTTTAAGATGTGCTTTTTGATCTACGAAATAAATTTGTTTATATCGCACTACTTAAAATTGTCCTTTTATACGACTTATTTTATTATTCTCAAAATAGTTTGAGTTAGATTGTTAGGCGTTCTTTGCCAGAGAAGCGGTAGCAGCGGAACGCCTTATGGAGACGTCTCGTCCGTCCGTCCGTCCATACATACATCCGTCTGTCGCGACTTTCATTTCCTAAACCGCTTGACGTATATTAATTAAGTATTATCCTTTTAAAATTTATCGCCGAATTTTTTGTTTTAATCTGCATTCGTCGATTAGAACTTATAGTTTCGAAGATAAAAATTCGACTTGTGTATCTCGTTAAAAGGCATCCGTCAAGCAACAATTAAATACCATATTTTTAGCCTACTTATCAGAATGGAAATAGGCTTACGGTTTCGTCGTTGTGTCTGCCTGTCAGTCTGTCCGTCTGTCTGTCCGTTCCCCCCTATTAACTTATGCACCAATAGACAGACTTTCATGACACGCGGTGAATATCTCCTGCTACTGGAGCCGAACTCCCGAGGATAGTTTTTGTTGCGAATATTGAGTCCCGGGCTCGATTCCAGGAACTATCCTTCCTATTTGATCCACGTGGAAAATCTGAAAACCAACGTGGAGGGTAATTTTCTCTTGCACATTAAAATATCTTAGAATTGTAATATCGGCGCGGGATTTGTACGATTCTCTGAGGTAAGGAATGGAGATTCTAATTTTTAATTTTGCTGCCAGGGCCCACCTCCGGGCTATATTTTATTTGGCGAAGATCGAAGTCCCGGGTTCGATTCCAGGAACGTTTTTTTCCCTATTTTTTTTACATAGGAAGTCTCAAATCCATCGTGCAGAGATGTTTTCTTTAATACTTTAAAATATCTTAAAATTGTGATATCTGAGCGAGGTTTGTGCTGTTCTGAGGGGAAACGAATGTCGATTTTAATTCTTACCACAGAATTTTGATAATTGATCGTATTTTCTTGAATTTCTACTAAAACAGCGTTTTTGCGTTTTAAATCGCATTCTATCGGATTGTTGCCATGGAGACGATTACTACCGAACTCGGCTTGAGCTTTAATAAATGTGTTATGTATTTCCTTTTCCACTCGACTACCCTTCAGCAATGGAAATTTTATCCATACATATTATCGTATAAACAGTAACATTTATTAAATTCGTTTATTTTAAAAAAATACATGCATAATATAATGTCAAAAAGAGATTTCGACATTGCTTTTAGTATTTTAAAACTGATAATGCTCTATTAATTTGTTTTCAAATTTTTCTCTATCATTGATAAACCATGAATTAAAAATGGTATTTATGGTATGAGAATTCCTTGAAATGATTAACACATACTGAAACATTTCCTGTTAATACAAGTAATCAATTAGGGACATCAACTTTAGGAAACCATCCTGCATTAGTCCTGGTTTGGACTTCTTGTTTTATCTCCCAAGCTCTTATATGATCTGTGGGGTATAGAATAAAAAAATTATTCGAATAAATTTACCACATGGGACTACGCGAGACCTGATGAGTACGACTTACAGTTTCGGAAATAAAAATTCAAGAACCGCCCAATCATTCGATACCGTTTTATGCGCTTTTCTCGCAAAGAACGCCTTTGAAATCTCCGTGTAATCCATTTATGGAGTCAACTTTTCTTTTTTGTTATTTTTCGAAAAATAAAGTTGAATTTCCTCTGAGTGCCATAATGGTAATAATTTTCAATTCGAGACGAATCGAATTTGTTACCAATCATTTCTTCCTCCACTTTTATTAGGAGCCTCCAAGATCTGTTTAATTTATATTACGCCGGCTTTGAATTCATTCACCTTCACCTATCATTATTGAATATATTCAAGGGTTGAATTGTTTCAACGCTAGCCTGATTTTCTCAATCCTTTTCAAGATTAACTCAGGCCTATTTACGTATACCGTCGTTCCTTGGCGTCCGCGTTTCACCTTGAAGCGGAACAAAATCCTTCAGAAAGGAAGAAAATGTGACTAAAACATTTTCGTAAGAGTTTTCTTATGCGTAAAACATTGAACTGTGCATTTGTCTGAATCCACCTGTTACGACTTTGTCGATTGAAGTATTTTGACGGTAATCGGCATTTGAGACTTTTTTTTAAATTCCGCGAGTAAATTTCATGCCTGGGTCATATCAATTTTTGTAGGCCTTCACCTTCAAATAAATTAAATAAAACATTTTCTTTATCTACTAAAATAATCAATCGAGAAAAATGTTCCCTACATCAGAAATGTAAGTATCTTTATAATTTATCTTTTTGGATTTTTTCATCCGAGACTCGTTAAAAACGGAAGAAAAAACTCGAAAATTTGGATAATGCGGTTTAAACACGGCCCCTAATTTCAAAAAAGAAAAGACAACTTTTTCACTCGTTAATCCGTGATACCGTGCAATATTCATCACTAACACAAAATTCCATTCTCGGCATAATGCGTGGAATAACTATTTTCAAAAGCTTATTTTGGTTATACGATGCGCTCATTTCCGCGAAAAACCTACCCTCAATTTAAATTTTCTTAGGATCACAAGAAAGTTCTTTCAACCAATCCGCTAATTACCAGAAAACCTCGACAGTTTTGAAACAACACGAACTCTGCCAGAGAAAACAATTCGGAACTCGAAATTTCCTCTCGAACATGTTCCATTTCTTTAGAAGTAACTGTTAAGAAGTTTACGGTTGCAAAAACAACTGCGCAGGATGTGTGGAAAGACTTAACGTGTCAAAAATTCGATTTCGTCATAGTCGCCGCGATGGTTGACAGAAAGATTTTATGCTACCCTAGCAAGAGTTTCGTTGGATGGAAACAAACGCGAATCTTAGGGAGAAATTCGCTCAAATGGGGAAAAATTTACTGATCGATTCAAAACTAACAATTTGTGCGTGTGTATTAAGAAACAACCGATTGTTAATAATATAAAATTTAAAGAAATTTCCAGTGTAGTCCCTATTACTCGAACTATAATGGTCAAATTTTCTGTCACCAGAATGACTGCAGTGAATGCTTACAGTTATGTTTAAGGTAAATGATACATCATTATAGCCATAAAACGATTTAGTAAACAACATTTAAAACACAAAGTAGTCGTCTTCAGGCAATTCAGCATTATAACGTGATTATTGGTGTAACACGAATGTTGAGGAATACTTAAGATCTAAACCAGTGTTTCCCAACTTTTTGAACCTCGCGGACCACTTTAGTAACCCATTCAAGCCCTGCGGACCACCTCATGACTTAGAGTGATATGAAGGGGTGGGAAAATGTTTAAGTAAAAAAGACTTTAATAAAACAATTCAATACCTGTGATAGTGTACAACTTTCTTAAATTTTCCCAAAAAAATCCAGCTAAATATGAGGTGCGGCCTAAAAATAAACCAATTTCGGGAACCTCCGCGGACCACCAACAAAACCTTCGAGGATCACAAGTGGTCAGCGGACCATAGGTTGGGAAACACTGATCTAAAGTTTTACACCTTACCCTCCAATAACACGGGTTTATAGCGCGAATTCGATACAACACGGTTTGCTTATAAGTCCAAAAATTCGCACAACACGGATTGTTTCAATTAACGCAATTCCGTCGGACTTAGGATGTTGGGTTCCAGACTGGTGAGGTAGAAATAGAAATTTTGAAGGGCTTGGAGTGCTTCGTTTACAAGCTGAGATAACGGACAACAACCCTCTATTTTTGGATGCACGAGCATCAGAGAGACGTTTGGGAATTTTGTGTCTGGATGGGGGTGACTGATGGAGTATGGAACATAAACCTCTTTTCACCATGTAAATCATGGTACACATTACACGGTCCTTGTTCTGCGCGAATCTCCTGTATTACAGAAGGGCCGGGTGTACATCTACAATACTTATCAGCAATGTTTATACGACGAGAACCACGAGCTGAGCTCGTAAATTCCATTTCGAATCATTTCGATTTGGAAACTTTTTCTATCGAACCATTTAGAAAAAAAATTTTGAAGCGCATGCGTTACAAAATTCATTCGAGCTAAAAACAGGTCATAAGTCGTTGAGAGGAACTCTTCGTTCTTTCTCGCACGTCTTGTTTGCAACCGTAATCATGTCATTCTGTCACGACCGTCTTGCCTCCTCCCTCCAGTTTCCTTATCGAGGTCATCGACGACCTCCGTGTGCCCAATTGGAATATGGGTGCATTCCTCCATGGTTAAATATTCCCCTCCCACGCGATTCATCTACATAGGATAGACCTGGCCCTCCTGTAACACGGATTCGCGGTTTCTTTTTAATGCCAAAATTTCAGATAACGTGGATTATGGTTCTCATTGACGCGAGATTCCAGATTGCAGAGAGTGGAAGAGACGAGTCAAGGGCCAGAGAGCTTTGTTTATAATAGCGGTCGAGAATCTACGACCCTCGGGCCCCATGAGGCCCCTGAGGGCGATTTATGCGGCCCGCGAAGTTATGATTAAAAAGTGGTCGGCAAACTTTAACATGGACAATTTCATATTTTCTCAATCAAATTATGGTCTCAAAGCTTTTTCAGTTGAAGTGTTAACGCTAGTAAGTTATTTAGACATTACTTTCACTATTACGAGACCACAGAATCTCTCAGTAACTTCTGATGTAGACGCTCATCCGGCCCGCCGAAGCTCTCGTGACCTCCACTGCGGCCCTCCGGAGAATCCACAACTACGAATGTGGCACCGCCATGCAGAAAAGGTTGCCGACTCCTGGTTTACTAAGGTTAGATAGTCGACAACAACACTTTCTATATATGTGCACCAGAGTGACGTTTGTTAATTTTGGATCTGTAGGAGGGTGCCTGAAGGGCTATGGAACGCAATCCCCTCTCACTATGTCAAGTAAGGTTCACATGACACAGATTCACATTACACGGCACTATTTCAGATCGTGTTATAGGAGAGCCGAGTGTAGTGTAGTGTGTGTGTGTCCGCTAAAAAACTCGACCAGTCATGTCCATATTTGACCAAACTTTCAACGTTTTATCGTTGAGGCAACCAAGACGATGAGTTTAAAAATACGGCATTTTTGCTTCGAATATAAAAGTTTAAAAACCACGACACGAACGAAGAACAGAACTTCATAACACCTCAGCCGGTCGGACCAAATGCGATCACGTGCATGTAACGATTTTTGTTTGTTTGTTTTTCTAGCTAATCAGCCTCTTGGATTGTTATAGGCATTAACCCCTTCCAGACTAGACAAACACAGAAGGGAGAAGATAAAACCCGGCGCCGGCATTAGCCTACTCTTTATTAAATAACGATTTTTCTCTACGGCAAATGAATCGATAAGAAAACTTCATACGCACCCCGTGGGGAAAAGCATAGGGTGAGCCGCAAGTAACACAGCAATATAATTAATGAGACTCTTCTTCAGATAATCGCAAGGTTATCGAATTACTAATTATGACAGCAAAGAAAAAGCGCTGATTATCGGTTAATAAAAGTACACTGGAAATTTCAAAGGCGTTCTTTATGGGAAATACGTATGAAACGGAATCGAAAGATTGGGCGATTCTCGAATTTTTATCTCCATAACTATAACTCGTGATCATGTGTTCTCGCGGACTTTCTTGTAGTAAATGTTGTTCTCTATCCGAATACATTTTTAATCTATACCTTACAGATCATATAAGAGCTAGGGAAAGAAAAGTAACTCATTTCATTGTTGCTTGGCGGATGCCATTTAACGAGATACGAGTATAAGTTCATTAAAGTAATTACCGTATTTCCTCTATTTTAAGACGCACTTTTTTCACTTTTTACTGTCTCAGGAATCGGGGTGCGTCTTACATTCGATGAGGTCTGTTGTATTATTTTTTTAGAAAAGCTTTTACTAAATCAAGTCGATGGCGTCTTAGAATCGAGGAAATACCGTATGTTAAGTGTAAGTTCTATTTGACGGATTCAATTCAAACTCACAATTGGACGATAAATTATAATAACGACCACTCGTACTTAATTTAATTAAAATCCACCCAGCGGTTTAGAAGATGAAAGTTATGACGGACAGACGGACGACACCATAAGGCGTTCCGCTACTACCGCTTCGTTGGTAATGAACGCCTAAAAAACTATGGTAAACAATCATCAGGTTAATTTGTTGCGCCATCCTGTATACTGTATAGAAAACCGAATGCTTTCACCACCTGTTCATAGATGGCAGCAGAGAGCGCCTTTTCGTCGATTTTTCGTTCGATTGTTAGTCAGTGCAAAGTTCGGTGATGATATGTGGGCATTAGCCTGGCTATGTGTTTTATTCCTGGAATAAGTTGGTGCAATAAGGAGAGAATGAGACGAGACCTCGTTGCCCCATTTCGCCCCCCTTAAGGGCCGTGCCCGGAGAGACTGCCCCTTCAGCCCGCCACAATGAGGTCACTCATCATTGGGCACCCAACGAAATGTCTTCCCAGACAGGCCAATTAAGATATTCATTAGTTTGGCACCAACTGCTACTACTACTTATGACAGCTTGCAGGTTAAAGATCTGAATGCGGATCAAAATGATAAAAATACGGTTAACAACAATCACTCCAGCTAAATACCACGAACTCACGCCATCGCCCAAAAATCTCCGTCACGTCCTTCAAACAACAACGAAGCGATTCGCGTGCATCATAGAGAGGGTTAACGAAATATGTATCGATCTATGAAAATAACGGGGGCGACCATTAATTACCTACACGAAAGCTACGCCCGGGAATGCTTCGGATGACAAAAGAGCGCTGGGAGGCGTCACGCCCGCCCCGAATGAACGAAGCGGCGCCCCTTTAGAAAAAAAACAATCGCGTGACGTGCTCGCATTCCCTTCCTTTCTCGTTTAAAAAGGAGGCAGGAATGAGCGACGGGTAATTCCGACGCAGTCGGAGACTTCTTTCTCCCATTCGTCTCCCCCTACTTCCGAAGGAGGAAGTCTTCCGAGCGTTCTCTCTCTCCCTCTCTCCCCCTCTATCTCTCTCTTCCCCTCTCTCTCCATCTCCCCCCTCTTTCTCCCCCCCCTCTCTCTCTCTCTCCCTCCCTCTCTCTCTCCTCTTTCTCCCTCTCTCTCGCCTCTCTCTCCCTCTCCCCCTCTCTCTCTCCCTCTCTCTCCCTCTCTCTCTCCCTCTCTCTCTCTCTCTCTCCCTCTCTCTCTCTCCCTCTCTCTCTCCCTCTTTCTCTCCCCCTCTCTCTCTCTCTCCCCCTCTCTCTCTCTCCCCCTCTCTCTCCATCTCCCACTCCCTTATCGCGTGCGGTGGCCCTCCTATCTCTGTGCAAATCGTCACTCCCTCGCTTCGTAGAACTTCTCTCGCAAGCAGCCTCAAAGGCAAGGCGAGGGAAAGACGCATACGCAGCAATTAAAACTTGAGAGTGGTGGAAGGAAATCCTTCAACACGTTTCCTACCGCCATAAAACCCACGGCACTTCCTCTGTGGCAGAGAAATAAAAATGATTCTAATAGTTTTTTTTAAACACATTTTTATTTCGAGTAACGGTAGTGAAGAATGAGAATTATCGAGCTCCCCTTAGAATTAATTACACTCAGTAAATTAGGCAGCTCTATCACCACCATGATTATTCTACCTTTCGGAAGGTTTACGGCTCACCCAACCCAATCTGTACCACCACATCTTCTCGCATCCATCCCCTTCTTTTACTGCATTCCTTTCTTCTTCCTGCCTCTTTCCTAACATCCTTTCTTCTAACGACTTCTTTAAGCTGTCCGTTAGCTTTCAAAATGTAACCCACCCATTTCTTCTTTCTTTTCCTTATTACTCTTATTAAGCTCCTCTTTCCCTACTGTATTTAAGACTTCCTCATTTGTTTTTCTCTCCGTCCAACTAATATTTTCCAGTCTGCGCCATAACCGCATTCAAACGCTTATAATCTGCACACATCTTCTTTTCTAATAGTCCATGTCTCGCACATATAATGCTACGCCCTATATAAGGGTTTTCACTGACCTCTTTTTAATATCTTCATTCAGGTTTCATTTTAACAACTCTCGTCGTCTCATAATTGCCTCCTTTGCTCTTGCTATCATTGTCCTGATCTCTTTCGTACTTTTTCCTCAGAATACTATCTAAATAATGTGAAATTCCACCTGTAATAGCCTCTCCCCCCATCCACTGTAATGTTGATGTGAGATTACTCGGCCTTGGTAAATTGCCCCACGTATACTGTTCCCTTTTCCATTCCGTAGTCAGGACTCGATCACACCACATTCCTTTCTCCTTGGAAATTCTTCGCTACATCTACATGTTACCCTGCAATTCACCTAATTGGTGGGTGGCAGGTGGGGCAATGCACCAAAACCTACCTAAAGATTTTCTATCGCAGGTTGAAATTTTCTATTGTGATCTCGTATTGTCCTCGGAAAGAACGAGCCTAGGTAACGCTCCGTTCTACAATCGATAGCACGTATCTTATCGTCACGGTCGTTTCTACCTATATACGTTGGTGCTTCAATTATTCCTACAACCACGTCTTTTAGACATTCCGATCTATATTTCTCCAGAAGCCGCAACCTTGAGTTTAATCTACGATCCTCCAGTGGTACCCAGTTCAAATCCCTCAATAATGAGGTGACGCTTTCCTTATGTTCGTAGTTTTGTTTTACGAATCTGGCTGCTCTGCGCTGAACTCTTTCTAATTGAATTATATGTCCCTTCTGGTATGGATCCCATATGCATGAGGCGTATTCCACTTGTGGTCTAACCAGTGGTAAGTAACATGTTTCACGTACTTATTCTGTAGTGTTCCGTACTATTCTACCTATGAAAGCCAGCTTCTTGTTGGCCGCGCCTATAACTCGACGAATGTGCATGTCCCACGAAAGATCTCGACAAATGGTTACTCCTAAATATTTTACATACTCGGCTGCTAAATGCCGAATGGCCAGTGTTAGACGTATTACTTGTCCCGAAGTTGGACGATAGTTACGGTCAAGATATGTATCATGATACGATTAACGGTTTGTTTCATTTTTAATTCCTATTATTATCTAAACAATAACATTGATTTCACGATTTCTAGTACCTCAGGAAATTTATTCCGAGTAATACAAATCAGCACGGAAATAAAGTTTTGGAGACTGAATGGGATTTTTAAAATTTTCCCCTAATTTTTATTTAATGTGCATAGCAATGATAAACAGTTTATATTGTTTTTTACTAACAGAAGAAAGTACGTATTTACTAATGTAAGGTATCCAAACGACCGAAATATTTATTTTTTATTTCAAACATAATCGAGCCCTTCGACTCCAAATTTGTCTAGAAAAAGGATAGCAAAAGCTGAATAAATTGGCATTTCCACTTAAATCGAATGCTTGCATGTTATCTCGACCTTTACCTGGATAAATTGCTCCGAGGTGAAATAATCGATTCGCAGGACCACCTCGCCGTCTGAAATAAAAATTGGGAATCTATTCTCGGAAAACGAGACGAGTAAATAATACAGTACGATCCCAACGGCAAAATTTGTGCCAAAAAATGCGAAACGAAAACCAAAGGAATCCAAAACGATCCTAACCTAACCTAACCTGGAAATAAATCAACAGCATTAGCCAGCTGCGTTTCGCGATAAAAATTCCGCCAAAAATCAAAAGTAATCTATCGTAGAAATTTTGCGAAATACAGTCGGAACCAGAATTACGCGGGAGGTACTTTCCCGAAAAACACCTTGTAAATGGAAACCGCGTAACCCGAGGCATTTAGTCTATAGCAAATAGAGGTATAGGGGCATGGTACAAGATTCGATAACCTTATTTTCTAATAAATAATAAAATTAAATACAAAATTAAGTAATTAAATTTTAAATTAATCTCATTAAACCAAACATCCGCCTTCTGCAACGTGAGAATTAGTTTGCTATGATAGTTCAGCGGGAGAATATCCCCCCGGCAAGCAGAAGAATCGGGTTCGATTCCCGGTCATAGAGAAATTTTTCTATCGATTTCAAATTATTCTCATTGTCTAAACTTATCTAGAATTTTTATTTTATCGTCCTGTGTAATCGACTTGCCCTCTCACTTGAGCACTACATCACAAGCTTTCCTCGATGCTATTATTACACTTTTTGAGAGATTAAATTAAGGGAAAAACGAAGAGACGAAAGGATATGCTAACTCAGTGTTTTTCAACCTTTTTGCTTTGTCGACACACTTTTTGAATGATCCAGCTCCCGCGACACACCATGAAATAAAAAGTCAATTTTCTTCGTTAAAACATAACAAAAATACTTTAAATTCCTCATTTAACAATAAAACAAATTTAGCAAACAATATAACATAATGTTTTATTATGCATAAGAAAGACGATAACTCTCCTTAATAAAATTTCCTTTATGTTTAATATAGCCGTTATTAACATTTCCGGCGACCACCTCCCAGCTCTTTACGACACAATGATGTGTCGCGACACACCGGTTGAAAACCAGTGCTAACTATATCGAAACTGAAAAATAAACGACTAGGACTATGGCTGTATACGCGGAAGAATCGGTCTGCGCGGCAAATGAAAAGCGCCTACCGCGTAAACGTGAAGCAGCGTAAATCGAAGCCGCGTAACTCTGGGTCCGACTGTACTTCCAAAAATCACGGAAAAATAAATAGGTATTAAATAGGTATAAAAAATAAATTAGGTAATAGATACGACCCCTGAGGTGTACCACATCGCTCAAACGCAACACTAGTGAAACACTTCCGTTTTGGGTACAGATGTCGTCGATTAAGCTTCCGGTAAATAAATGATGAAAGCGAAAATAAGCTCCGTGAGATCATTAATGTTTTAGTAATTAAAGTGTTCGGAAGCGTTAATTAGCGGAAATTGGGTCCGTCGTACTTGCTGCACGGACCCAAGTCCAAGCGCAACGATACCTTCCAATAATCGGGCGCAATAAAGCGATAATCCGCCGGAAAGAGAAGGATGATAAAGGCATTTAATTAAGGATTCAATTGCCTCAACGACAGAAAATTACCGACCAAGGCAAGGGCAAGCAAGCCGAGGAAAACCAACTTTTTTAAAAATAGGACAATAAGTACGAATGGCCGAAATTCGGAAGGATATGAAGTAATTAAACGGAGTGATTCTTTTCAATGACCTCGATGAAGTCATTAAAAATCGCTCTATGGAATCACATAGCGGTTAACCTTGAATCAGCGATGGCCTTAAGAGTTCTTGGGACCCTGGCAAGAGAGTCATCCTTAAGACTATATGAAATTCGGGCATTTTAGATTTAAATTTAACTTTGCCCTACTCATGAGGCTGATATGAAAGTATGTGACTTACGATTTCTATTTACTCAAAAAAAATTAACATGGAAACTGAGCCACTAATTTATCCCATAATATGAAGAAAATGTTGGGGTCCCCTAAAATGTGGGGCCACGGACATTTGTTCCATTTGCCTATCTCTAAGGCCACCACTGCTTGGGTTATGTTTCCTCGTCATATAACGGTCTTTGATTAACTACCTTTTGAGTGCACACGTGTATGTACAGAGAGTTTCTCGTGATTACTCTCATTTTTTAAGCGTTTCGATCTCTTCTTTCCGTCGCGAAATGCGTCGAAATCGACTGACGACCGCGTAAATAAAATGGAATAAAAACTGAAAATGAATTAGTTTTGTAAAGGCATGCGTCAGTGCAGTGCTCCACAACCATTTAAATTACACGGCACACTTGCGGTTTCACACGACCTACGCGGCACAACGAACCGAATTTTATGAGACTGCATAAAACATTTTTATCATCCCGCAGGCCCAGAAAAACGAAAGAAAATAATCGCCTTTCTCGGACAGATGAAGAAAATTATCGTTAAAATCTACATTGTCCAACGTGTTTAAATATCTAATCCGAAGTACGAAATAATTCGACGATGAAAATTGCCAGTTTCCCGTTTACGAAGCAAGTTGGCTTCGGTTTTAAGTTACTGAAACAGTATAAAAATCCTACACCCATAATGTATCTCTCTTTATGAATGATTTCGTTTCTGTGGCTTTAGTTTGATAATAAAAAGACAGAGTATTATTCACTTTTCTATAATTCCTTACTATCGCGGCACACCGGTGGCGGAGAACTGCATTAATGTTACCAGATCAACCCTCCATTAAATCTCGAAGTTTGAGTTATGAAATTTCCATGGATTTCATTACGCCGATAAATAAGCGAATCCAGCGGTTTCGCCGCGCGCGGTCCTTTATCAAACGATTCTCGACTATCTCCGCCTGAAACTTCACTTCCAATATGTCAACAAAATAACAGTAAAATAACAATCTCACTCATAATGTGTGACAAAGGCGATGTCAATGTCGGACAGCGGGAAACTTCTGATAAGATAAAACAGGATTGACGTATTACTAAAGCCGGTTCCACGTCTCGGAAACGTTGTGTAAATCAGGGATCGTCAAGTTTTTCCGTCGAGTGCCACTTTTTACAAATATTCAAATTTGTGGACCTCAGCGCGTGCCACCATTAAATTCATTTTGGGTGCCGGTGGTGTAGTGGTTAGGACGCTGGCTGCGACTCGCCTGCTGCTTGAAAAGGCGGGGGGCACGAATCATGCGCAAGTAGGATTTTTCCAAGGTCGCCCGGCCCCTATTTGTGTAGTTTGAGGAGACCGCGCGAATTCAGCTGTTCCGTCTTTCGGAAGGGACGTTAAGCCGTTGGTCCCCCTGGTGTTCTTCGTAAGAGCATGCACCGGGTTTCCCTCCTCCCTCCTCGGTTATTCATTGCACTACCTCTGAGATACCCATTTGTGCATAAGAGAGGCGAATCAACTGGACAGAGAAACAAACAAATAAATTCATTTTATCCCTAGATCTTACGAAGTGTTACTTTTTCAACATATCCTTGATACTATACATATAGTCAGAAAAGTTGCAGAAGGGAGTGAAATCCAAGGAAAAGTTAAATGTTTTTGAAATATATAGTCTTGTAATTTTTCGGTGAGTTAGCGTGCCATAGGTCAGTGGTGCCCAGTCTTTTTACGTTGCGGGCCGCATCGGTGGTTGCGAATCCTTCGGCGGGCCGCATTGAAAGTTGCCAATTCTTCGGCGGGCCGGATTAGGGTTTAAATTGGAAGTTACCTTTATATTCTGAGGTGCCACATAGGTTTATGTGGTTAATATTTCAATATTTATTTTATTATCATTTCATAAACATTTATGAATTGCTTTTTCATCATAGCTTCGCGGGCCACACCCGACCCGCGGGCCATAGGTTGGGCACCACTGGTGTCTAGGACAGGTTGAACAGATTAGGAGGAAGCAATACCGGGACGCAATGAGGAAAATATGCTGTTTTTAGTCTTTTTGTCGCGTATATGCTATATGAACAAATTTTGCGTAGATTGGTTATAATTGCGATTAAAGGATAGCAAATAATTTGACGAATTCAAGCAATATGTAGAGAGTATTATCACATAATTAATGGGAACAAATATTTTAGAGCAGGGATCGGCAACCTACGGCCCGAGAGTCACATGCGTCCGCCGAGAGAGCTTTGTGCGGCCGGCGAAGCTTTAATGAAAAAATGATTGGAAAAATGTCACATTTTTCAGCGACATATTTGTCCAAAAACCTTTTCTAGGTGGAGTATTAAAGCAAGTAAATTATGTAGACTTTATTTTCGTGTATGTATGTATATGCGACGACAGAAACGCTAGATAATTTCTGATTTATTCACTGAACCAGCTCGCCAAGGTTTATTGACTTCCAATGCGGCCCGCCGAAGGATTCACAACTGCGAATGTGGCCCGTCTTGCAGAAAAGGTTGCCGGTCGCCGTTTCAGAGCTAAATTTAATACAAATCGCCGAGAAAATACTCTCACGTAATGAAATAAAATGAACAGTGCGAATGTTTGAAATAAATAAAATACCGTAGTGTGTCCCGAAGAGCTTTTTGGGGACGCCGGGTCGTATCTTTGGAAACAGAAAAATCTCGGAAAAACGGGAGGTCTGGTCACCCTATTCTAGAATGTCGATGGGAAAGATACAATCTGTACTAACGCTGACACAATGTTTTAATGCCGGGACACATGTACCGGGTGGTTATCTCTAGAGGCGGTAGAGGTTTTGCACGTGTGTGCTACCCGTCACTTATCAATTAGATTTGATTATGCTCACTGGTTTCACCGGTCGATTTTAGTTTGTGGAAAAATGGATTTTTGGTTGTTAAAGAATATTTTAAAACTAATTGAATTGTACGAACAACACTCATTACTTCAATAATAAGCACTTAAAAATTTAAAAAATTTAAAAAAGTACCGTATTTACTCGGGTAATTGTCCCACCTGCATTGTGAGGAGGAATTAAAAGACTTTTTTTCTGATATGGCCACTTTCATACGATATGGGAAAACCGCATATTTGTCCCACCCTTGTTTTAGTGTAAAAAATCGTGCGAAAAAGTGGGGAAATTACGCGAGTAAATACGGTACTTATTTCAGGTATCTCCAATAGCCACAAAAGATTATGAAAAACCTAGCAGTGGCTGTTAGAGATACCTGAGACAAGACTTTTTTCAACTTTTTTATTTTTAAGTGCTTATTCTTGAATCGTTTTCAGCCATATGATGAGCTCGATAATTCTATGGTGAATCAACACTCATTATTGTGAGATACTTAAGAAGAAGGATTCAAAAATACTGCAAGAAAAGACGCTTGGCAGCTAGTGGTAAATGAAATAGGTGTGCCCGTTGAGTTATGCAGAATAAAATGCAGTCTTTGCCAGAAAAATTTCTATGTGAAGGAGCAAAAGTGTGTGAAATTAAAACGCTTTAAACTGAATGTGTTTGAGGAAAACAAATTTATAATGTGGACGGAAAATTTATGGAAGCATTTGCCTGGATACACGCATTTAGACAAAATGGATGCGCATGAATCTACATGTTTCTGAAATGTGGACCCGGCTTAACAAAACATCCTTAATTTTTATTAATAAACGATTTACGTAAAATATGCTCTCGTTTATTGATATCGCTATCTTTTCCTTGATATGAGTCACAAGCTCTTGTCGTTATTGAGACCAGAGGGAACGCAATTTCTCAATACAAATATTTAAGGTGATAAAGTAACCAAACAAACGAGACTGTCACCGGAAAACGAGAGGAAGCGCGATTTAAAATGATGCAACCTCCATTACCAAAAATAACCGTAAGTGCGGGAGTGCGCAACGCACGGCCTGCGATAGCTTTTGGCGCGGTCGTCAAAACTATGATGAAAAAGCCATTCCAGAAATATGGTAACAAAGAACATTTCATAATTCATAATATGAAACTGGGGACAAAGACCTTGCCTGGCGAGGCAAAATTAATTTTACCTTATACGGTACCAAAGGTAAGTAATTTATCGCAACTTTTAAAATAAAATTCAGAGAAAAGTGATTATGCTGCCGCTTAAAAAATTACAAAAACAGATCTACAATTTTCTCTCAATGATGCGACTGCGAAGTAATAAAAAAATATATTTGACGCATAAGGATTTTATTAAAGAATACCAGCCAGGTAAACCCGACTAGTATCGGCCTTAGTCGTGACCTACGCATGAATGTATGAATGCATACGTGCACATGCACGCACGCACGCGCGGGCGCGAGCGCACACACACACGCATATATATATATATATATATATATATATATATATATATATACATATACATATACACATATAAACAAATACACCACAACGATATATTGCCCCACCGTTACCAATAAAACGACAAATACACCTAACCCTCCTGTACAACGGGTTCTTCTAACACGGCTTAGGCGCAACATAACGGAAATTAAGATGTGGATTATGGTTCGCATTAACGTGGCTTGTTCGTACCCGGTATTTCAGAACTATGAGCGAGAAAAAGACATTTTGGATTTACCGAGTAATTTGTTTGTAACCTTAGATAACGGGCAATGACCAATGGCGCACAAAAAGGAGTAATGGAGTAATTACGTAAGGGAGATGATTCAACTTCATTGAAATATTACCTCAATTCACGCTTTTATATATATATATATATATATATATATATATATATATATATATATATATATATATATTATTGGCAGTCTATAAATATTTTGCAAATATCTAAACAATGTATAATATACACTGTACGTTTATTATAATGAGAGTAGCGGGACACCGTACGGGCACGTCTCCTCCGTCCGTCCGCATGTTAAATCTCCGAAACCACTGGGCGGATTTAAATCAAATTTAGTATTACTGATCCTTATTAAAACTTATCGAAGAAATATGCTTTAGAACTGCATCCGTCAATTATAACTTCCACTTTCTATAAGTACTTAAATAAACGTATACGTACTCGTATCTCGTTAAATGGCATCTGTCAAGAAACAAATAATATTTTTCTCTCCCATGCTCATATACGATATGTGAGATATAGATTAAAGTATAACATTTCCCACAAAAAGTCCGCCAGGCCACATAATGACGACTTCTACTCTTGGAGACAAAAATTCAAGAACAGCCCAATCTTTCGATACCATTTCATACGCATTTCCCAAAAATAAATCCGTGGATTCCACTTATGGAGTATACTTTTCCTTCTTGTCTTACATAAATATGTTTCAGTAAATGTATTTGTTTTCTTATTACCCCACCTAAGCCCGAATAAAGACGATTATCTATCTATCTAAGCCATTCACCTAGATCCGCCTGTGGCAACACCCTTTTTTACTTTCTCCATATACGTAGTATCGGGGAGAGTATTGTATTCGTGAAAAAAATCGACTTCGAGATTTCAAAGGAAATACACGTTTTGAGGTCCCCTGAACACGTTTTGGCCATTTTCTCGATGATGTCTGTGTGTGTGATAGCTTTTTTGTGGGTGCTCTAACTCAAAAACTATTAATCACATCAACGCGAAAATCGGACAACCGGAAGTGGGTGTTTACTCTTGTCGCATCCATTATTTTGAAATATTTGCTTTAATATTTGATAAATGTAAAATTGTATCGCAATTAAGTTGTGGGAATTTTAATTTTCTACGACTTTTGTTTGAAACATTTTCCCATATAATGCATTGTTTAAGAGATATCTTATATTTTTAGCTGCCACCACCACGCCACCTACCGACGACTATTGTTAACAATTGACGCTTAGTTACGTTTTACATTAGTAACGCTTCCTTTTCTTGTCTTAATCGTTGGAGCTTTGTGGCTATATCCAATATTGGAAGGGTATGGTTTGAGTTTATTTCTGTTCTTTGTAAAGCCTAAAATTTTCTCGCAGTTTCTTGAAATATTTATTATTAGGTAACCTATTTGGAATTTTTAGAAATATTACAGATATGGAGAAAGCCATGTGGTGGCCACATCAGATTTTGTACACATACGTGCATCGAAGAGAGCTTTGGAGTGCCTGAAGGAGTTTGGAACAAACCAAGACTTTCACCATGTCGAGGCAGATTTACATAACACCGACTCACATTCCATGGCACTTTTTCAGGACGCATCTCCCGTTTTATAGGATGGCCGAGTCAGCACACGTTTACGAGAGCTGGAGACATGCTTCCGTTTATGACTGGAAGACCTTCAACCGCCCCCTCGAATCGAACTCGATACACTGGGACACTCCCGAGATCGTTAAAACCGACGCAGTCCCGAAAAAAAAAGGATTGGAAGATTCGTCAGTTTCGAAAGCGCAAAGGGGGAGAAGGGTATCACGAGTCACGAAAGGGAAATCCATTACGGCCGAATAAAACGGAAGATTATCGATTCCTTGTCCGGCTTTCCGACCCAAGGACGGGTTTCGTTACGTAAGCTTTTTTTTCTCTCTTTCTCTCACACGGCATCCTTTCGAGCTCTTCGGATCTTTTTTTCCGTCGTTTTATATCCGGTTTGGTATTTGGGCGGATCGCAGACGGTGATGGTCGACTTCCAATTTCGAGATTCAAACCCTATATCTCCACGGTGACGTCTTCGTTTTTCACGTGGATGGCAACGGAACCATCGTAACTCATCGGCGACCTAACACCTTTTTCACCTGGAATCCGAACCTTCCCTTCGATTCGAACGAGGGATTGTATAACGTTTCGATGCCTCGCGAGAAACCTGCGATCAAGATCGACTGCGATATGAAAGCTTCCGTTTGTTTTCCACGTTGCCGTGCATTGCATCCACAACTACGCCCGGTACTCCGATACAGTGGCGTAGTTAGGTTCTCCTTCGCCTGGGGGCAGGTCACAGAGATGCGCCCCCCCCCCCCCTCCCTTTGCTCTCTGTACAATTTTCCAGACAAATGTAACGTGGGGAATGTGATGGAAACCCACACATACTATACTAGCATTTTAATTCGTAATATATTATAATATTATTATTGTTTTTAAACAGAAATGTTAATTTTCGGTCCATGAGTTTGCGCCTCTTCAGCCCTGCGCCCGGGGGCAACTGCCACCCACTGCTTCCCCCCTCGCTACGCCATTGCCCCGATAGCACGGGTTCTTCTTCCACGAATTCAAATCGGTGGCGTGACTAGGAGTGGAAGTGCACGCGTCAAAATACAATATCGATAGTCTCTCCATCCTATCCATCTATTGGACATGTAGCTGTCAAACAAGGTAATTTCATATCATGGATGTGTACATTTCAGTGGATTTTTGTTTGAGAAATCGATAATATATAAAATGCGAAAACGAAATTCTCGTACTATACCACAAAATCAAGGTTGGTACCCTTCAGTAAAAAATTAACAATTTTTCGCCAAAACACACCAGATATTCTCTTCAAAAAATAAACATTGGATATGGATACATATCTGATAATCTGGATGACTCCTAACGGCAATAATGCCATGAGGCAACTATCTGCTCTTCACTTCAAAATTATATTAAAAAGATGTTTTCCAAAGTCCAAATACTTGAAAACATTAATTTAGCCAATAAAACGGAGCTACGCTTAAATAGAAAATTTTCGTTGCTGAAATTATCTAATTACTGGCAATGAGATGAGAATTTCTTTGGTCGGTTCTTTCGCAAACCGAACGAAGCTGAAAAAAATTGATCACGTACAGGAGAATTGCAGAAAATAATCACAGAAAATATTATTGGTAACAAAGAGCGGCCCCGTTTTCTACGCGACGTGAATTCGACCGGAGACTGTCCGTCACGATCGACCCAAAATAGATCTGAAAATGGAGCCTCTAATATTTGGACGTAGATACTTCATTTCGAGAGGGAAATGATATTCTTCAGACGATGTGGTGCCATTTTCGGAGATGCTATTTTCGAAGAGGTTAAATTATCGTACCACTTGCTGATATTGCTGCGTCAATACCATTCCGTCATTTAGATATCCATTCAAAGAAAGAAAAAAAGATTTTCGCAGCAGACACAAATAATAGCAATGGCAACAGCAACTTATAAAATGAATAATATCGAGAAAAAATTTTTGAACTTTACTTTGCATTTCATCCAGATTTCTCGTGAAATACGTAGTAAAAATGACAAAAGGCTAAGGCGCTTAAAAAGTTAAATAAACCACTCTCTCTCGTTAAAATTAATGAACAATTTTATAAATGCACAGATATTTTTTGTTTAATTTTTGGTAGCGTACATTTTTGTGTCGAGTCCTTAAGAGGAAACACGTACCAAGGCATAAAGCAAGCATATTTGCAAATATAGGGACAAATATGACAACTCCGCTATAGTAATAGCAATAGTATTTATTCGTCATCAAGCAATTTACAGTGCAATAGACTTCGTCATAATAAACATTTAATCAGATAAATTTATAAATTCATCTACATTGTAGACAATGGCGTATTATCGCCTAGGCCGACAAGGCCCAGAGCGGCAAATTTGCAGGGAGGGGGGGGGCAAATTTATAACAGCAGCATTTTTGTAATGGCGGCATTTTTGCACAATCGTCGTTGGCTCATTTGTAACTGCGCATCAAACTGAAGAATCAGTGACGCCGCGATTCTACCAATCATAGCGCGTATTGAAACCACCAATGACGGGGCATATAAGTGACCAATCACAGCGGGTATCGACGCGTCCTGGCGATATTATAAAACTGATGCGAATACACGAACGCACAGCATTCTTGGCAGCGAACTTGACCGGTGTGCATTCGTTTCGACCCGGGTCTATCACGTGCCAAAGGAGTAGTTTCAGTTTTATCGCAGTCTAATTCGAACATTGTACCTATTTACGCTGCCTGTACGTTGCATTTGATTTGATACCGTATCTATTATTTTATCATTATAGATCTGTCGCATTCATAAGAACATGCGCGGACTTCGATACCTAATATTGCCATTTAGTAAACATACTCGCGACAGTCCTAAACGTTCATAATATGACCGGAAGGAAGAAATTAAGCTGTTCTCGGCACAAAAAATGCCATACAAAAGTAAGGAAGGGAAAATGAAATGATAGAAAAAATGCGCAAATTAGATTCCAGTGAGACAGAAAAAATAGTTGAAAGTGGCAGTGAAGTAAAACGTGAAAATATTGGTGTTGATAATGAAAATATTGATGTGATGTGAAAGTAATGAAGAAATTATGGCTGCGGTTAGTGTTGAAGAAAATGCTCCAAATACTAGCATATCAGAGACTACCGGGGATCATGTTGATCTGGATATCTTTGACAATACTGCAGAGATTTGCGAATCACGTTAATCAGAAATTCAATCTGACATTGAAATATCTACCATAAGTGACGACCCGGCCCAATGGATATTGAATGATGCTACAATTGAGTATTTATCAACGCATGATATTAAATAAAATATCGATAGTGATTTTACTAACTCAAAAAGACAATATACTGATAAAATGCGTGTTCCAACAAAAAAATGTGTCTGAACGACATCTTTTAAACGGTGAAGAAAAGCCACGGCAATGTCTTGTATATTCGGAGAGCAAAGGAGCCGTGTTTTGTGCCCCATGTCGATTATTCGGAGGGATCTCTAGTCTGGCGACGAGTGGATATTATGACTGGAAAAACATATCAGCTCGACAACGTGAACATGAAAATTCGACTGAACATAAAACGTGTGTACTGAAAATGGCGAAGAGAGGCGAGATATCCGGAAGAATTGATGCGAATTTAAAATTTCAAATGGAAGAAGAAATTATTTATTGGAGAAATGTGTTGAAGAGGATTGTAGCAGTGGTAAAGAAACTTTCAAGCAGAGGACTTGCATTTAGAGTTAAGGTGGAAAAATATGGATCACCTTATAACGGCAATTATATGATGGCCCTTGAGCTTGTCGCAGAATTCGATCCATTTTTAGCTAATCACATTGCACGCTACGGAACTCAAGGTCGAGGTAACGTATCTTATCTTTCATCCTATATATGTAATGAATTTATAAAATTGATGGCTTCAAATGTGATCTCAAATATGATTAAAGAAGTAAAAAAAGCCACGTATTTCTCGATAAGCGTTTACTCAACTCCCGACATATCTCATGTTGATCAATTGGCTTTTACACTGAGATATGTAAACGATGATGGCATACCAGTAGAGAGGTTTCTTTGTTTTTTACCAAATACTGGCCACAAATCAGAACAGTTAGCTGATGCTGTACTTTCAACTTTGGATTGCTATGGATTACATATCGCAAACTGCCGTGACCGGTCGTACGCCAATTCCAGTAACATGTCTAGTGTATATAGCGGGTTGCAAGCAGGAATAAAGAATATAAATCCTTATGCTGTGCATGTGCCTTGCTCTACGCATTCTTTAAATCTGGTTGGAGTATGTGCAGCAGAAAGTTGTCAAGAAGCATGTTCATTTTTCTCAACTGTCCAACATCTTTATTCATTTTTTTCTGCCTACTCACCGGTGGGAGATTTTACTATCTAATTTGAAGCCAGGCAGTAAAGTAATAGAGAGACTTTTTGGGACTCGATGGTCATCTCGAGTGGAAGCTTTTCATAATTTGAGTGAAAACTGGAATGCTATAATTAAAGCCTTAGATACAATCAAGGAAGATGCTACTGAGAAACCTGATACACGTAATGGAGCTGCAGAGACAACTCGATCGACTTGAGGCAGCTTTTATGGATCGATTTCGTATAACTAGCCAAAAACTGCAAAATGTTTATACTGATATTCAGACAGTTGTAGAACTCTACAACTCACTAACAGGATACATTAACTCTATACGGGACTTTTTTCATATGTACGAAGAGAAAGCCAAAGAAAAATCTGAAATTGAAGACTACGAATTTGACACAAGGCGAAAAAGAAGCGTAAACTTCAATCTGATGAGACACGCGAAAGTGAAGTGGAAATGTTTGGTAGAGATACGTTTAAAGTAGATGCCTTTTAAACAATACTAGACCTTGTATGCTCCGAATTAGAACGCAGAAGTAATGCGTATCAAGAAATTTATGGCAGATTCAGTTTCTCTCTAACATTACCAATACTTCAACAAAAGATATAACAGTTCACGCTAAAAAATTACAGCTATGCTGCCAAGGAGATTTGGAAGAATCATTCGTGAATGAGTGTCTACATTTTCGATCGCATTTGGAATATGTCGAAATTCCTAAAAATGAAAATAAGTCAATTTTAAGATATTGCAGCCTTCTTCGAAATCCAAACATTCATTCAGTATATTCAAATATCGATATTGCCTTCCGAATGTTCGTTTGCACACCTGCTACAAACTGTTAGGCGGAACGATCATTTTCGGCATTAAAAAGGGTGAAAAACTACTTGAGGGCTAATCTGAGAGAAGAAAAATTAAACTCCCTTTCTCTCCTGACAATTGAAAAGGATCTAACAACTTCTCTGGATTATACAGAATTAATTAATAAGTTTTCCGCTCAAAAGTGTAGGCGTAAATAAATGTAACTATTTACTACTTACATATTTTTATTTATTTTATTGTATCTACATAAAACAAATATTTGACATACTTGTAATTTTATTTATAATAAAATTTGTAAATGTTCAATTATTTTAATGATATTTAGATTCATTTCAGTTCAAACGAATCTGCAAACAAACTAAAACAAGTTCATATGGGGGCGGCAATTATTTCAGGGCCTAAGGGCGGCAAAATCATTAATCCGCTACTGACTGTAGAAAGGTCTCGTGATTAGCCAAGAGGCTAAATTCGACTTAAACTTGGTGATAGATACATTTTGGGCACACTGAGGTAGTCTACTGAACAATCTAATACCTAAAACAATACGATTTTCTCGAGTATTGCTCAGTCTTAATAGCGGAGCATCTAAGTAATATTTATTTCTTGTATTGTAGGGGTGCACATAGTGCCTATGGGAGAAATCACCTATTTTATTTTTCAGGGAAACAAGACCCTCAAATATATACAAATTAAACACAGTCACAATAGATTCTCTTACAGAGCCTTACACCACCATTCACCATTAACCTTCAGAAATTCATTGTATTCGCGTTTATTACTGAATGATTCTGTAATTAATACCTTTCGCATCCTCTAACGATGCTTAAAGAAAAACTATCCGCCAAAAATTACACCGAATCCCAAAAAATGAAGTGAAAATAATGAAAATATCAATAGTCTTTATCAAACAACTCATAGACAAGAGATAATCTAATATATTCGCTAAGACCTCTTCAGTATTGAATAACATACTTTTTATAAACTCAGTTGCGAGGCATTTAAGACCTACTTCCGAATAAAAAAAATGAAAAACGATGAGCTAAACTTTATAAAAATATTTCGGGATTCCATTTCCAAAACTACGTTTATCGTTCAATCAATTTAAGATTATCTCTAGGTTCATTGAAAATACCGAGTAAAATGGAACGTTCTCGGCTTGGAAAAGATTTCCTTCGTTTAAATTAAAGATTAAAAAAAAACGAAATAGTAGAAAGCCGAATTCGACTGTATCGTGGAAGAAATACGAAAAATGGACAAGGGAAAGCAAAAGTGGCAAAAACACAGAAAGCTAGTTCACATCCAAGAAGAGATGTCTTACTTCTTATCCTTGGCTGCGGCTGGTTTTTTCTATCCTTCAAAAAAAGTGAAGCTTTTACTAATTTAACTCGCCAAAGAGTCAATGGTCTGAAATCATTCCATCGAATTGAAAAACCGGCGGAGGATTTTCCTGCATAGAAAAAGAGCTCTTGGAGGTCGCTCAAAATAATATTTCCATGGGACATTCATTGCTCAAAGGCTAAGGTAATTTTTTTTAATTTTCGCAACCGAAACTTTTTCATAATTTCGCATCTTTCAACCAGTTAAAATGTCACCAAAACGATTAGTTTGAAAATTTTCCTAGGAGCAATCAGGCCGTTTAATGCAAATGTCTCCGCTTATTTATTTAACGAGTAAGGAAATATCTGCGGAATCAGAAGGAAAATGGCGGTTTTTTTTTCAAATAAGACGGAATACTGAATCGATCGGCGAAAAAACGAAGTCTCCATCTGTTTTCGTTTGGGAGGAGATAGCGTTTCAGACTGAAGGTCAAACCGAACGCATAAGAGGATGTTTTTTAAAAAGTCGCTAAAAAAGTAATACGCAATTCAGGTATCATTCATTTATGTATGTTTTAAAATTATTAGTTACAAATTATACGGAGGAACGTGAGCACAGGGAAAGACCGATAGAAAGCGCCGTTAATAATGAACAATTATAAAGCAAGAGGAATTGTTGCCAGCTTTATAGGAAGCCAATCGTCATATTATTTTAATTCCTTCCGGCCATTATCGGGTAGTTCGCTAGGATTTTTGAGAGAAGCATTAATCAACTTGGATAAGTTCATTATCAAAGCCAGCTGGAAACACTCAAAGCATGAAAAAGCCATGGAAGTTGTCTTATCAAACGTGAGGAAAAACGTTATTACTTTCGAGGATAGCGTTTAGCTTATTGTTAGAAGTAAATAATGCACATATATCAAGCCACTTAAAATGCTTAAATGAATGACTGCTAAAGAACAAACCGAAGTTTATATCGATTCTCCCATAAAAAATCGAAAAACTTTTTTTACCGCGAAACCGCCTTTCAACGCGTCTGCGATTAAAATAGGTACCGTAATAGACAGTTTGATCTTGAGCTCGAGGAAACCAAAGTGCCAGCCAAAGTAACGCATCGTTTTTGGAACGCGATTCTTTTTCTTTCGGCTTAAGAGATTTTGCCCAGAGTTGAAAAAGAGAGTCCTTTAGACGCGAAAGAAATCCTGGCGAACGACTTGAGATAAAAATAAAGCGGGTTGTGACTCGCGTAGGTTTACCCTCGGAAGCGCAGTGCCAAGAATCTGCGCTAGACGCAGTCTCCACATGCAAGTGGACACGGACAAAGAGCATTGATTCTATCTTTCATTAAGTGAAAAGGTTCATTCTAATATGGGAGCGTTAGGATTTATACAAAATGGCTCGGAAATGTCAATGCCAACTCCGAAATACGTGTACTGCGTCTACTGTAAAGTTCAACTATTGTAACCTGCCTTTTAACGGAGATACTCATCTATTTTCGGTGAATTGCCACTGGAGACTTCTGCTTCGAAGACGAAATGCGCATCTGGTTCTATATAACATTCTTGTGGCTATTTGGAGACACCCGAGGCAAGTATTTTTTTAAGTGCTTGTTCTTGAATTTTTCAGCCATAAGACGAGCTCGATAATTCCGTTGAACTCGACTAGGATATCAAATATTGTTTTAAATGGAAAATCTTAATGTGAAATATTTTGAAAACACATGTGTATGCTTTTTCGATTCCGTATATTTTGTGAGAGATTGAAGGAGCTTGTTTGTTTGTATGGAATACCCGGCTAATCAACCTCCTGGATTATTATAGCCATTACTCCTTCCACACCGAACACACACACAAGGAAGGAGGAAAACCCGGTGCCGGCATTAGCCCACTATTTACGAAGAGCACCAAGGGGGCCCACTGCTTAACGTCCCTTCCGAAGGACGGAGCGCTGACTTGCGAGGTCCCCTCAAATTATAATTCGAACCTAGGGCCGCAGCGTGGCAGGCTAACGCTCTAACCACTCCGCCACCGTCACCCCAGGCTGAAAGAGCAGTAATGTTAAGTAGATTAAAGGGAATTAAAAGAGATAGAGTGCTCTATAGGAACACGTTGGCGACGAAATCATAGCTGTCAAAATTCGTGTTCGGATTATTATTCACGTAAACGGATGTAAGTAGTTCTTCTTCATTTTCCTGTTTAATATTAGTGTTCCATAACTTTCTAATGCTCGTTTTTGCTGGATTGTCAAATTACCAGCTTCTTTTATGTTTTTACTTTCCTTCCTCAAAATAAATGCAATTTATTTCACTTGTTTTATTTATTACCTTAATTGAAGAGAAAGACATAACATTTATCTCGGTAAGAAGGATGAGCTTCGATTGCACTTTTTAAATAACCAAACCAAAACATTCTGCACTATGAAGATTATTTGCTTTTCAACTCCTATCCATGAAAAATAAGAAAGAAAAATATCTAAAAACAAAAAAGTAGAATCATCACGGCCGTGGAGCAAGTTTGCTTTAAAAACGCGCCGATAAAATCCGCGGAAATCACCCAAGTACTCAAACCCTCGGTTCATATTAGAATAAAATAAATAAAACATTAAAAGAACACCTCTCTATGGATAAGTAAAACCCAAAATTTCGAGGAGAACAAAATGATACAAATTAAAATGAAGACCTATTTAAGAAGACATTATTGTGAATGTGAACTTTGAGGAGACAAACTGAATTTTTCTGTTTAACCTTATGCACTCAACCATAAAAATTACATTTCCCGACAATCTACCTTATTATTGTGAATATTAGTTTAAACAATATTTTGTACGTCGTTTCATATGTAACTGCATTTTTTCATACTATTGAGCAAATTAAATATGTATGATTTCAAAATGGGTGGGTCAAATTTTGACAGAAGTCACAGAAGGGAGGATGCTAGGAAAGAGGCAGGTAGAGGAAAGGAATATTATATGCATACAGATTGGGTTGAGTGAGCCAAAAACGAAAGACAGAATTATTATAAAGATGATTGGCCGTACCGGTAACCTCTAAATGGCAAAGATTATTGCGTTCCAAAAGTTATTCATGCATTTCTACCACTTCGTAAATTACATGCAATTATTGCAATCTACTGGCGACGATACGCTCATCGCGCGAATGAATCGCGATAAAATCGGCGCTATAACAGAATAGAGAGGCAGATTCTCGCAAATCCATCCGACTGCCAAGATCTTTGGACCACCGGGCGAACCGGCTATGAGGAATAGAACGCACGCCTTAAGCGCATGGTGACTCAGGGCAATTGGCAACATAGCGCGCCAAATGCTTCGAACATCAATCGCTAACTACTTTGGATGTAGTGCTTGGCATCTTCGTCCGACCCGTGAAAAAAACGTTCACTACCATTTCCTTCATAAAACTAAATGAATAAATTACACATTTGCCATTCTGGCATAACCGGAATATCCCATGTTCCACCATATACCTGCCGTGCTTTCCATAACAATCTTTACGTTGCTAAATATACGAACATTTAGGAAGCAATAGTACAGTAATCCAAAACTGAAATGTCGAAAGAGTTTCGCTAATTTACATAGGACGATATAGTTATCTCATAATGCATTTTATCCGATATTTATTCTAAATATACAAGAGGAAATCCTCTCGCAGAAGAAGTTATTGATATAATGTTTCCTGACAACTATTCGGATTAACCTAATGCGTGGAAACATTTTAAGGCTTTTTTTACCCACAAAACATTTTAAGAAATGTCGAAAAAAAGTTTTCCGTGACTACATGAAACAAAAGAGAATCTACTTAACCTTCAAACGTAAAATCAAAGTCCACCGAAATATATGTTCTATAAAATTAAATTTTTCGTCAAAGTATTATTTCAAATTTCGAGTTCTCAAAAAAACAACGCTTCTAGTAAAGGAAGAACTCACTATCCGGAAATTTTCATGATGTGAAGAGAATTTTTCATGGCGTGATCATTATAACAAAAATTTACAACTGAGGTTGAATTAACATCTAGAGAAGCAGACAGATTTTTTTAGAGGAAGCACAATGTATACAGTATCATGAATTAAAATAATTATCCTTTTTTCCGAAAACGTTTTCGATATTTTGTTTTTCTAATTTTGTAAGATCGATGACATTCCTACACAATGCAAGAAAATGGTAAATGTTTCGGAAAGGATTGCTGGTATGATCAGTTAAACCACGGTGGTCTTCGCATTCCCGTGACAGAACACGCGTTAAAGTAATAAGCCGGAAGGACGCAGACTAAGCATGACTGTACACGATTTTATATGGCTTCCAAACCCAGGGAATCGTGCCAAACAAGCCGAAGGATATTCCGGATCTCTCAGGCCAAAAATATCACTTTTTAATTTCACGGGAACGTTGCGAGAACGACCACGAACGAGATGATGTCCCGAGCGAACAAAAAACATCCGCGCTCGAAAATTTTGGAATTACCGTGAATCACCGCTTAATTTTCCGAGTGATAATTTAACGGAAATATAAATTCCCGGCGCGTTTTCTCAGAGCAGATTTCTGTGTTTCCACCGCGTGCCTGTCTGCTGGTAATTTAACTATATTTATTCGGGGAAATTCTTGTGATGACTACGATTTGGAAAATCACCGGGTTCCGAGTATTACAACTGCCCGCATAATTCGTTCTTTTTCCGCTGGAAGCGAGAAAATTCAAAGGTTTCAAGCGAGAGTTTCAACGTTACAAAACTTTTGGAAAAAAAACTAATATATATATATATATATATATATATATATATATATATATATATATATATATAACAGCTTACGGAAAAGGAAAGGTAAAAGGGATATATGGATGGCAACAAGATGTTGGGATGAGGAAGCCCAGTAAACACTCACCAATCGGTCGACTTCAAGTTGGCGAGGCCCCGGGGATGTCGAAGCGACACACGTAAAAGAACACTAAAAACAACACATAAACATAACGTAGAAGCTTTTGGAAAGATTCCTTTCAGTTCTCTCTCTCGCTAGCTGAAGAAGGAATCTTTCCGAAAGCTTCTACGTTATGTTTCTGTGTTGTTTTTAGTGTTATTTTACGTGTGTCGCTTCGACATCCCCAGGGCCTCGCCAACTTGAATTCGACCGATTAGTGAGTGTTTACTGGGCTTCCTCATCCCAACATCTTGTTGCCATCCATATATATATATATATATATATATATATATATATATATATATATATATATTCTTTCCTTAAAAATCGTCTATTAGCTGAAACATTTTCCTACCTCTTTCCCTTTTTCCATCTAGTTTTCCTTCTAACACGTCTTTAATCATACTCTCTCTCTCCTCAGGTAATGCCCAACCCAGATTACCAATATATAAATAATATATATTCAGGCGTCACTTGGTGGAATTTCTTCATAATGTAAAAATAAAGAGGCTTATTGTAATTCCACGTAAATTTTATTCAAAACGACCTAGGTTTCGTTGCAATGCATGATGTTGCATTGAAACCTAGGTTGTTTTGAATAAAATTTATGTGGAATTACAACAAGTCTCTTTATTTTCACATTATGTATATATATATATATATATATATATATATATATATATATATATATATATATATATATATATATATGGATGGCAACAAGGTGTTGGGATGAGGAAACCCAGTGAACACTCACCAATCGGACGACTTCAGGTTGGCGAGACCCCGGGGATGTCGAAGCGAAACACGTAAAAGATGCCTCCACCCAGTGTCACCGCCATCAGTTCTCTCTCTGTAGCTGATGAAGGAATAACTCCGAAAGCTTCTACGTTTGTGATGTTTCTGTGTTTTAGTGTCCTTTTACGTGTGTCGCTTCGACATCCCCGGGGCCTCGCCAACCTGAAGTCGTCCGATTGGTGAGTGTTCACTGGGTTTCCTCATCCCAACACCTTGTTGCCATCCATATATCCATTTTATTTTTCCTTTTCCGTAAGCTGTTTTATATATATATATATATATATATATATATATATATATATATATATATCATTGTAAGTCTCTCGATTCTGCAAAAACGGATTGGCGACGAAAATTACCACTCTATTTTCATTTTTTCGCGGCATCCTCCCCGTAAACCAAACATTTTATAATATATTTCAAATAACTTAATCAATGACCTTCGGAAATATTTACATGCCTCATGTTAATCACTTCCACGCTTAACTGCTTCATCTACAACTGGATCAAAATTTACATTTCCTCTTTTACCAAGCGAGAAGGCGATGGCTAATAATATACAGGGAAAATTTCTAAAGCTTACTCAACCTTAAAGTAGTTGGGAAAATGCAAGATTGCAACATGGCCTAATTTAAAGCGGTTTCGCGGCATCTTTATAATGTCGCGGTTACTGTCTTTTTCGACCTCAAATATTTATAAAGACACACACGTTTAATACTTTTTTGTATTTTCGCGGCATTCTCAATATTTCTATTTCCTCAGCGAAATATGTTCGTTTTTAACACCAAAAAAATAATTAATAATAATTTTCTTGGTGTTTAAGGTGGTTAAAAATTTCACTTAAAACTCACACCAAAGGCAGCTCGCGTATTTATTTTTACATGTTCGTTTTTGTTTTTGTAATATAACAACCGCGGTTAGCCGCTCTGGTTAAAACCATATTAGGTGCTCGTTTATGTGGAGACCCAAAAAGTATGTATTGTCAATAACAACAATAAATACAAACGCCAAAACGAGATATCACTTGAAATGGCGATCCAAATTGTTCAATTTTGAATCGAATGTCGTCGAGGAGATGCTCAAGGGCTACCAAAACAAAACATTTCAAAAATCTTTCAGACAAAAAGACGATCAAATACGCGTACAGCGAGCAAGCCGACGAAAAATTCGAAGCACTGTCTTGGAAGTGGTCACAATCTCCTTAGAAAAGCAGGGACGAAAATAACCTTCGAATCCGCCGATTGTTTTCAAGACCGGACTTCTTCGAAATGATTCATTTGGGTAAACCTTAGTTGGTTTCAAGAACATATAGGATAGAATACCGTTTCATGAAAAGACCCATTGCCACCGACACCTAACGTGAGCAGTGCACGGCCCATGTTCTAAAACAAATAAACGCTATGACCGCATTTCGGATCAAAACAACTTTTCGGAGTTTTTGTATAACAATTGTATAGGTATGCCGCAAACATAAGAACATGCGCGGATTTCGGCCGCGCACGGAGGGGAAGTTCCTCCGTCACGGAGGGGAAGTTCCCTCGGTCATCTTGACTTCCCCCACCCCACTACTAACCCATCCTTCTCCTCCTTAGGTTGTCAGTTCTCACCATTTACAGTTGCTGCCTAGACAAAGTTTTGCAACTATTTGGCAACAGTGTAGTTAGAAGAGGACCGAGACAGCGATAGCCCGTGTGGTAAGGAAAGGCGAGAGGGGAGGGTTCCAAGTGGAGTGAGGGATTAGGCCACACCCACTGTACACCCAAAATGTTCTTTGGATTGCGGTAACCTATAGTATGTGCAGCTCATATAAGCTTCTAACGTCATCATTTGAGTTTTAATCTCAAATATCAGAATAATGTACACGCATTTGACGGTAAGAGAAGTTTATTTAAATCGGTAGTTCGTCCACGCGCCTCACTCTTCCACCGCTATAATTGAAGAGAAGCACCAAGATTATCGTCCATCAAATGATAGCGGTACTTGCATTTCGGAAAGTACATTAAAAATCCGCTCACGCAGCAATCTTGTCGGAAAGTCGGTTAACTAACCTCCGTAGAATATCGTCCTCGCCTTATTTTTACGCGTATTAGGAATTGTTGCAAATTATTCATTTGTTCAGACCACATCAAAATGGCGGCCTCACTACTAAAATAAATACGATTTTGAAGACCGATTCGGAAAATGGATCAAAAACCTGTCATAATCGCCAGATTATTATTTATGAGATTTAGAATAATCGCATGCTGCAATATTAATTCTATAGAACATATCGTCCCACCCGTCGAAAGTTTCCAAATTCATTTTTATAAAAATACTAGCAGAAACGCCCGGCTACGCGATATATATATATATATATATATATATATATATATATATATATATATATATATATATATATATGTATGTATATATATATATATATGTATATGTATATATATATATATATATATATATATATATATATATATATATATATGGATGTCAACAAGGTGTTGGGATGAGGAAACCCAGTGAGCACTCACCAATCAGACGACTTCAGGTTGGCGAGGCCCCGGGGATGTCGAAGCGACACACGTAAAATAACACAAAAACACAGAAGAGTTCTCTCTCTGTAGCTGAAGAAGGAGTAGTTCCGAAAGCTTTACGTTTGTGATGTTTCTGTGTTTTTGTGTTATTTTACGTGTGTCGCTTCGACATCCCCGGGGCCTCGCCAACCTGAAGTCGTCTGATTGGTGAGTGCTCACTGGGTTTCCTCATCCCAACACCTTGTTGACATCCATATATCTATTTTACCTTTCCTTTTCCGTAAGTTGTTATATATATATATATATATATATATATATATGTGTGTGTGTGTGTGTGTGTGTGTGTGCGCGTTTGTGCATAATAAATATTATAATATGGTTAAAATCGATGCGTACAGTTCAACACAAATACTTCTAAAAAGAAAATTTTATTACTTTTATTTTGGCAACCCTGCTTTGTATATTTATCCTAAAAATCTTATTCTTGTTTTTTTATCTTGCACAACTCCTTCATACAAAATTTCGTTGAAATCGGTTCGGCCAATTCCTTCCAAATTCCTAATTACCGAAAAGTTTAACTTTGCAATTTTGGCACCCCTACTTAGTTAATCGGGTCGAAATATGTCATTTTTGTCATGAATTTGTGTAAAAATTCTATGTACCAAATTTGGTTGAAATCGGTTTGGCCAATTCCTTCCAAAGGCATGATTACCGAAAAGACTTATTTTGCAATTGTGGCACCCCTGCTCTATCGATCCGGTCCAAATATGTCATTTTTTCATGAAGTTATGTGAAGATTCTATGTACAAAATTTGGTTGAAATCGGTTCGGCCAAGTCCTTCCAAAAGCATAACAACCGAAAAGTTTATTTTGCAATTGTGGCACCCCTGCTTGGTCTATCCGGTCCAAATATGTCATTTTGGTCATTTATTTATGTGAAGATTCTAAGTACCTACCTAATTTGATTGAAATCGGTTCAGCCAGATCTTCCCTGATATATACGTACAGGCAGACGGACATTGCCGAAATTTGGACCGATCGTTCCATGGGGACCCCTCGAAATCGTGAAATTTGGATCGACCCTACATTACGATCCTTGACCCCGTAGGCCGATTTTATCCATTTTAGGTTCGAAAATATATATCAAAATATTGATATTATTGGAGAATTCATCCAAATCGGCCAATTGGTTGCTGAGATATCTTTAAAAAATCGGCATTTGGACCAACAATGGGGACCCTCGGGCCCCCGTGGGCCGATTTTTTGGCACTGCAACTCTCAGGATAAGCCTGAAGCTGCTGCCAAATTTGAAGCTCCTACGTTTATTTCCTGAAGAATTACGGCTGCCACAGGCAGACAGACAGACAAACATTCTCTTTTATTTATAGGATTATTGTCACGATAAAAAATACCTGGTATCCATTATAATCCACGACGTCGCCGTGTCAAGGATTCGACCCATTGAGTTATTGATTTTCATGTCACCGAAACCGTCTTCTTGACCTTTGGTTTAAGTTATGCATGAGTCAGACAGCGAGTCATTGACTGCGACCACCCCAAATCTTTGGGATCAATACGAAATCCCTGATCCGTGGGTGAAAAACTGGCGTCCGGCGAGACGGGTACGACGCGATCAATGGATTCCTGCGTCTTGCAAGTTATGTGGATGACAAATGGAAAAAAATCCAGGTACACGCCCGAAAACTATAGCAGAACATTGACCATCAGAATTAATGTGGGCACGATTCAATATCAGATTGTCGAACGATAAGGCGATGGAATAAAAATTTGCTAGATTTGCATAAATATTTTTTTAATGTAAACATACAAAAACTTACTCTCAACTACGAGGAATCAAATGAAATGGAAATATTTTTCGCAAAACCATTCGTAATAATTATATTTAGTCTGGAATACTACTAGATACTACTACTAGATATTTTAGCATCCGGGGCAAACTACCAAATATGCGCTCCCTCCATAAAAAATTCTCTAATACCTATTTTTTTAATATATGGATTTTGGGTGAACAATTAATAAATAAAAATAAACTATAAAAGATATAATTTCTCACTATAAATGTACATAATTTAAATACAGAAAATATAAATATTTTAATATTAAAGAGTTATTCTACGTGATTTTAATGCAACAAAGTCATCAATAACATAGAAATTTATAATTTATGCTATGCGTAACTAGAGTTTGCAAATTATTCGTTTTTTTAATATTCGCGGTTTCGGTTTTCCAAACTTTCAAAACCGCGGTTTCGGTTCGGTTTTCGGATATTTAAAAGTAAAAAATCTAACTTGAAAATTTAAGAAGCTTATTCAAAAAACCAACTATAAAAACTGATTTCAGATCGTGAAATGTTAAGACAAATAAAAATAGAAAAGTCGATAAAAAACTAAAATCTGAAAACGACAAAAGCTTTTAACTGGATTCATTTATGTAATAATATTTTTCAAATATCAAACAGTTTAGAGAATAATCGGCAAGACGGGATCTTCACTTTCCACAACAATTTGACGATGCTGAAAGTACTCTTTCAGGTTCAATAGAAGATGGTTTAATTGTGCAAAGTGCTTTAAAAAGTTTTTGTAAATTTTCAATTCTTTTTCCTGAAATTTTAAAAGCAAGAAATTCGTCTTTTAAATTTGAAAAAATTTTTGTCAATGTTATTCTGCACAACGTCACTGATCGCTACATTTATTTCTTCTTCCATGGACGCTGGGGCTTCATATTTCACTTCAACCACTTTCACTGTATTTGGTGATTCTGAAGATTTCGGAAATAATCTCTCGAAAAGCATTGTTGCAAACTGCAAAATCACTCCGGAGGGAATACTGTTGGATGAATTCAGGCACTCCAATAAAACTGCAGCTCTCGTATTTCCCCGTTGACTCATTCGAGTTTTAATATTTTTTTAAAGTTTTTCACTTGTTTCACATTTATTTTCGTCCTATTTTTTTAAATACAAAATTTAATGCTCTTTTCGCAGTTAACAAGGTAGCATCTTCTCTTGCTAACGCTTCAACTGCAAGGGTCACCGGTTTTAGCACTAGCCTTAATTCTTCAAGTTTCTTAAAATCAATTTTTTTGTAACAAACGAGAAGAATGAAGCTCATTCAAAGTATACGTGATAGAGTCACGCAATCTCAAAAATTTATCCAGCATGGGTTCAATCGAATTCCAGCGGTGCTTAACATCCAACGGCAATCGTAACTCGTGTCCTATTTGTTCACAAATCTTTTTTTGTAGAACTGAATTTCGAGTGCTCGACTTTTTAAAGTATTTAATAATAGTGCGAACGCTCTTTAAAATGTCCAGAATATCAAGCTCAACTATTTTTTCATTAATGATAGCTGATTCTTCATCAGAAATGTCATAGTCATCAACATTGTTTCTATCATCATCCTTAGTATCATTGATACCAGCAGAATTTATTGGTTTGTACAGCGTGTCGCAAACTGCAAGATGTAAGCCATGATTTAAACAAAGTTGGGAGTGAATTATCCTTTAACTACAATGTGTTTAATATGTTACACATGCACCATCTGCTCTTCGGACGAAAATACGATCTCCTAGACGGAAGGTCGCACTTATCCCACCTTACCTTAGTCGTTTCATAAAACATTTTATGTATAATCGACTCTTTAATCAATCTGTGGTGAAAACGTACATTATTGGATGAGAAATTGGTTTTGATCAATTTTTAAAGCAGTTACAAATTCGCGGATTATGGGATGTTGAAATTAAACGTGATTTTTCAGGTATTTCAAAACAGCACAAAGCAAAATTGTGTTCAAATATAAGCTCATTTTACCTGATGAGCGCATTTTTCACAGATAAATATCGAAGTCTTTTAAGACAATTATGTCCCAACAATTGACGTTTCGGGATGCATACATTCGGAAAATCGAAGCTCTTCTATACTAACTGAACAAGAGTCAAAGAAAATACCAATCAGACAATCACAGAAAGTGAATTTTGAATTCAAACCTTTCCTATAATAGATGATCCAAACCTTTTTACGGGTATCTGAGCTACCCAATCAATCCATTGAAATCCCGCCATAAGGCGGGCTCAATAAAACGAAGCCGTAAGGAAACATGTCACAATCATTCAGGTATGGCAACATTCTTCAACCTGTGGGTTGCGACCACCGGTTGGACGTCCCTTATTTCTTCCTGGAGATTACGAGGGCAGTCAAGAATTTAAAAAATAAACACTTAAGTCAGATGTACCACGCTAGAGAAATTATTCCGTTTCCTTCCGCTTTTAAGAAGCCACGGATATATTTCATTTTTAGCTCCAATTTTTATTTCTCAACGGTAGAAAATCGATCATCCGTACGTAAGTAACCAGAAGCGTCAATTATTTTAACGTCATTCTGTATTAGAATTACTTCGAGATTTTCTGACAAAAGAACAATGCAATGTAAAATAGTTTTTTATTCTCAATGAAACATCACAAACTCGTTCATTTATTCTTATCTACCGTGTTACATTACAGTGTGTGCACGAACAATATTAAAAATGGAACAATATATTTACATCAAGTTCATTTGTTATTCTATTTCCTCGTGGTTCAATTAAACGAACAAATCGATAATGTCCAATTAATTTGGATAATATGCTAATCACTTTTGTTGATGGGGGAATCCATATAAATAGGTAACTCAAAAATGACTGAAAAACTACACTCAAGCCCTTTTCCTGCACAATTCTCCGCAAAAAACCGCGATCCGGCAAGCACTGACGATTACTTCGCCCCAATTTCTCCTTCACTAAGATTCCGATAATCATTTTTACACAGTTGTCGAAGGAGTTTGTTGATGAGGAGCTGCCTCTAGTAGAGCTTTATCCCCCCTCTGCTATGCCCCTTAGGCGAAACTTTTGTATAAGCATCGAAATTATTGCTGCAGCAACGTCAAACTTTGATAGAAACGTAAATAGTTACGGATAATTATTCAGTAAACTGCGTGTTGGGATGCGTTTATAAAGATTGACCAAAGCAATTGAATCGTTTTTCACCATTCGAATACTGGAATCTTACCTTATTAGTGCTTTTCGTCATTGCTAAAAATCGCTATTAGATTCCTGATGTTCGTCCGTCCGTATGCATATATCAGGGAAGAATTGACTGAATAAATTTCAATCAAATTTGGTACATAGAATCCTCACATAAATACATGACCAAAATGACATATTTGGACTGGATCGACTCATCAAGAGTGCCAAAATTGTAAAAGAACAGATTCAAATTTAAAAAACAAGTTAGGAAAGTACTGTGAAAGCAGATATTATAAGGCGTTTTTTACCAAATAATCCCGGATCCACAACATTCTTGCCACATGTAGCTCTCATATGTAGTAACCTATCCTGAAAATTTGGTTTCTCTAGGTTGAACCGTTTCAGAGATATCGCCTGCACAGACAGACAGACAAAGTGAATACAGGCTCTTTTTTGTAGAACAAATTGCTAAAAAATATGGCGTATTCATTTTATATTTCTCCGATTTAGTCATGATGAAGATGATTGATTATCCGAGCATAGACACGCAGGAAGACGCCAGTTATAGATGAAGATAGGGATAATATAAAAGGTTAAGGATATTACATTTCCAATGTGAAAAAGAGTACAATTTTCTTATTAAAACAGTTTCATCCGCCTCGACCGTCTTCATTAACCTATACAACCACGTCCGATGGAGGAGAATGCTCCATATCTAATGTGTAATTCTAGTTAAGAAACACTCGAGTGCGCCACGCCTAGGCAGGAACCACTCTAAACGGGAGAGTGCTCGGCGCCTGCTACACCGGCGCTAAACGAGATCGACTCGCCACACCGCGAAACCTTGGCGATTTTACGGCCGTGTGCGCGTGTCCGAGGGTGCGTGCGTGACAACAATTCGACGGAACCGTTGCAGCGTTATTTTTCAATCTCATCCGGTGTCCTCGCATCGATTCGAGCACAAGCTTTAAACGCACGATGAATTCACGTCGATATATATTTCCCTTGGCAAAGAGCCCTCGCTCTGCGTCGTTCCGCATTTCATTCCACGCATTTGTTCGCACTGCACGCTTCAAAACAAGAATCGCCGTCTACGCAGTCCAACTATCCATGTGCAGAGCTTAAGGGAGGGGGGTAGGTAATAAGAAAACAAATATATTTACTGATACCAATTCATTGAAAATAATACCGTCTAATCATAATAAATATACAGCGTATATTATACACTGATTATATATTTACAAAATATTTCTAGAAATCCTATAATGTAAAATAAATTAATTGAGATAATATTTTAATGAAGATTGATCATCTCCCTTAAGAGGGGTAATAACCCTATTAACCCCCTCTTTTTGTATCCGCCATTGGTTCGATTCAAAGTGAAATCCATCTATCGAACAGGAATATGCCGAAAAGGTTAGGCTTTTTAAATTGCTCTGCTCAACTATGACGATTAGCTGGCTGGCTGGAAAGCCATTTCGAAATTCTGATACAAAACAGAAATAGCAAAAAAATCTATTTTTTCTATATTCGGAAAATTTTCAGGGCCACCAGGACCCTCCCGGACCACTGGGCCCGAGACAATTGGCCACCCTATTGTCACGCCAATGCATCCTAGAACCCATCAAAGCAGGGTTTCCAAATCACCAGCCACTCTTCTCCCCACCCCACCCGACAGACATCTTCACTTTCCACATACACGCACAATACCCATGATTCACCGCGCGAGACCTCGCTATAGCCAACTCCATCCTCTCCCCGGAGCGACAAAATAAAAACAAGGAAGACGGAAATGAACTTGAGGATCTCAAAAAAAATCCACTTGCGCAACCATCCTTTCAGTATAAAACCTTACCGTCGACGGTGGCGCCTCTATCCTTCTGTCCGGTCGAATCGGCAAGCCAAGAGATGACGTTGGTGTAAGGGTCAGGGAGGTCACGCGGCATCCTGCCACCTTTTTACGACACACGCACGGCAGACAGGCGAATTACGCGACGAAAGAAAACAAAAGAAACCCTCCGGATGATCGAATTGTTCCGCGTCTCCGTACGTCCATTCACTCCGCCTCTCAGCCGGTGACTGCTTGCTGGACCAAGACAACCACTGTTTAAATAAGCTCTCTCTCTCTCTCTCTCCCTTCTCTCAACTCTCCCCCTTCGCTTTCTTCCCTCCCCATTCTCTCACATACTATAACAACCCAACCCGTCTGCGCCGCGCTAACCTCCTTTTACGAGACACAAACGCGACCTTGCTCCCGCAGCCAAAGGGAACCGAGAACTCTCTCGCGCTTCGTAAGCCATAGAGAGGTCAAAACCAGGTGCAAGGAAAAAATAAGGGTGTATTTTTTCTGGAGGGGAGGGGTAAATAGCGACCATTCATTCGCGGTCAGTCCGAAACGGTTACGGATCGCTCGTTCGATGCATTCAGCGTTCGCTCCGTAGCGATTTCCCCCCCTCTCTTTCTATCCATGGCTCGCAGACCCGCATGGACGGGAATGGGTTCCAACATAACTTAGGGTGAGATTCAACGCGACAGTTTCAAGGTCTTTTTAACCTTTAACTAATGAGGTGGGAACTGCGAGACACCACCTTAGTTACAGTGTCAAATTACTCCGCTACATTTTAACAATGAAAAAAGTGAACGTTTAGTTTTTTTTCTCTTTTAACTATCTCTTAGCCATCATGACAAGATTGGAAAAAACGGAAAATAGGATTGCAGATATAGCTAAATATAATAATATAATATATATAATATAATAAATAAATACAAATAAAAACATAATTTTAAAAAATATAGATTTCCAACCGCAATAAAAAAACGTAAACAGAGGGCTGGTCGTTAAGAGGGGTGATCTTGAAGAGGTGTGATCTTTAAGAGGTGTAGTCGTTAAGAGGGGTGATGTTGAAACAGACAAACCGATTTCTGTTAAGTTATGGGAAAAGTTAATAATAATGACAATAAACAATAGCGGTCTCGGAGACCGTACCTCAGTCAAAATATGATCGTAATTTTTCCTCGCTAGTTAACGGTTAGTACCAAAATACAGTAGGCCCTCCATATTCCTGGAAAACGGCGCGAAGTAGAAATCGCGAATACAGTTGCTAAGGAAGCTCATGGGAAGAAAGGGGTGAGGAGGATGAACATTTCTGGCACTTCTTGCGCTTTTCTCAGTACTCATTTCACTTGCTTTGAGTTTTGAGGAAATACAGTATTGTGCGCAAGTGCAAAAATATTCTAGAAAATACAATACACTTGCGCGAACGGAAATGGAGACAAAGACACGAGGCAAATTCAATAATAACTCCGCTTCCAACAAAAAGAAAATATTCCCTTCTGACGAAATGATTTTTTTAACGACATCGTGGTAAGACGTCATGCTAATAACAATTTCGCACTGCTAAAGACTTGAAATATCGTTTTTTCGATTCCAAAAATATTTTCGAAAAACTCCACACGGATATTCGAATTCTCACCTCGACAAAAATAAACTGTTCTCTCGCGCGCACGAACGTGCAATTCACAGATCGTTTCTAACCAATTTGAAATTTTTAATAAAATGAATATGTCATCCAAGGACAGGATCAGACGTAAAAATATCTATCGATTTTTTTATGCAGCATGATGTTATAATGATATCGCGCACTCAGGCTACACCAGAGGTCCCCAAATTACGGCCCGCGGGCTAAATATCTTCAATTTCCTTAAAACATGAGTATTCATCAGATATCATTTATGAAATCTAAACGAGATTTTTCGAATACGTGGATGCAACGTAGGCGTACCATACACCACGCAATCAAAAAATTCTCAAAACTAGCTCTCTAAAGTTTACACACAGCTCGATTTGTCATTTGAAAGATCATATGTGGCCCGCACAGAATTACAGAAAAGCCTCATGTGGCCATTTGGGTAAAAAGGTTGATGACCTCCGCACTTAAATTGTAACGTCGTCAAAAAGTTTCTTTCGGAGGTTGGTAGACGTTACACACAGGGAGTAAATCATCTATCCATTCCCCACTCCACATTTCCTCCAGACTGTGCAATGTGAATAACAAAATTTAACAAACAATCAAATGAAATTGATGGAATGATATGATCCGAAGATCCTATGCAGACAGGCATAAGCTGTGAAAGTTGGAACAATTTTTGAAACGAGAAAAAAGTCTGACTTTTTTTTTCTCGTTTCAAAAATTGTTCCAAATAATCAAATTATTCGCGGTACTAGCGTGTATACATGAAATAAAAAATAAAATTATTTTTTATCATTCGGAAACTTTGGGCGGACAGACAGGTGAACAACTGTAGCGTTTGAGTGGGCACAAGTCGATCCGATGACGACAACCTCGACATTAGGCTGTTTAAATTGTAACAAACTGCGCAATACTGATCCATTACATTGAGCCTTTTCGTCATCTCTTTAGCATCGGTGCTGTTTCGTACTCGAGTCGAACGTTATATAGTGAAAATTTCGTAGATAGATAACTTCTATGGGTAAAAAAACGCCAGAGAGAACCATACTCGTTTTCGGTCGCAAAAATAAGCCGTTCCCTGGCGGTAATTTACAGAGACTCTCTGTTATAAACGACTGGTAAATTATTCACGAGATTGACTTCTTTGTAAATGAAATGCATGTGCGACCATCTTACAGTCGTAGAAGTAACATACTTACAACATTGCTCAGATACAGTCAGTGAATTGAGCTCGCTAATTCGTTCGTAAAATGACCAATAGTCGATGAAATTTCGGCAAAAACAACCAAATGTTAGAATCTATCACGCATTTCAATCCTATTCAAACATTTTTTGCAAGTATGCACCATTTGGACAATTTCATCAACTACTTGGCACTCCTACATTTTATTGTAAAAACGAGATTGCCCTGAAAACTGTAATCAAAATCACCGTGCCGAAGTGGAAAAACCTACACTTACTCTGTACAGTTACCAAATTGTTTATTTAAACAATATAATGAAAGTGAAAGGTGAAGTAGACGATGGATTTTGGTATACGAGGTAACTAAGATAATACCAAAAATTTTCTGGTATGTACCACTATCAGATCCTTTTGGTACCACTGGGTATTGATACCGCACTTGGAATACCACTAACGTAATCTACAAGTGCCACGCATCCTGACCTTCAAAGATAGCCCTTGACTCTGTATTGCGCCCGCATTCGAATTTTTCAGACAATCCGTTAAGGGGCGATGGTGGTGACGAGGGCGGGACCATTGTCCTTGAAATACAGAACGTGGGTTGACTTTCGGATCACATTAAGCGGTTATACGATATCGTAAATATATCATAAATGCAATAGATGTGAAAATTCGAACGGACGAAAACGTAAGGAAAACTACAAGGGTATGCAAGAAACAGCGCGATGTGCCATGAGTTTTCGTCTAGACAGCTTTTCTTAGGCATCTTTAAGCCATAAAAAAATCGTATTGGCGTCTCGTTTTCCCGAGGATTGATAGCTCAATCTTTATTTGGCTGGACGAAACCTTGACTATTCACTCAAAACGCAACAGCTGTTTGAAAACAATAAAAATTATCGAGCACGCTTTATGTCTAGAATTCAATTGACGAATTAGCCCCAGGTTGGGTAAACCAGACGCGAATTTCGGCTGAAAAACAGCCTTCATCAGTGGTGATTCACCGCCAGAAGACTTAAAATTTATCAAATACAGGGGTCTGCCAGACTCTAAAGTACGGCGAATAATTCGTATGATTGTGAATATTATTAATAAATCTCTCGCGACAAAAAATGTTCATAACCTGTTTGTGGCTATGGGAGATATATATTGTGTCAATATGACTCTGCCGCATCAGCAGGAATTACCATGCAGAGCATATATGAACGTTATCTAAATGATAATTGATGCACGGTCATTGTATAGCGGTTGACATACTATAAGCAAACATCAATGCTCAAACAATATAATAAGACTTCAAGCTAAATCTCAGAATCGTAAAAATGAAAATGATACAATTTAAAATGAGCGATAAAAAGTCTCAAAACAGAATACAATCCAAAAAAATAATTTAATTAAAATATAGTCAACTGTTTCGGCCGTTACTCGGTAGAAATCCATAATTCAAAAATAATATAACTTTGTAAATTTCTACGATACTTTTATTAAGACTATCTAGATTTCGACACTTTGCGTCATCATCAGGAGTGATATCGTGAAGAAACTACGATTTGATTGCGATAAAAAAAATTTCCTAGGGCGATGATGAATACGGGATGACTAAACATGCTATCGTGATTATCATTGAAATGAATAGCTATCGTCAGTCAATATTCTGAACCCTACTACACAAATGCTCTTAACTCATTAGAAAAGGAGACCATTCCGAGATGGAAAAAAGCCATAAAAATTAATCCAATGCGCATCAAACAAAAACCTTAACTATCCTGTATCGCTTTACTTCCTCAAGACGATTGCTGAATGTGCTTGAAACCCCCCGAGATAAGCTTTCAAGGTAAAGCGGTAACTGGATGAGGAGATCGTATCTCCCGAACGAAGCGCGATTTCTTAACAAAATGCGTTTTTTTATTTCTTTGATTCGCACGGCCAAACTACTTCCGGTATGGAAAGAGTGCCAAGAGATAAAGATAAAACATTTCATAATCCGATAAAAATGTCTGTAGTATATTGGCTGGACGATGCTGGTCTTAGCTATCAGACATGCCGTTATAAATAACCAGAGACATATAATAGTGAAATTAGACTTTTTTGAGGGTTAGGGGAAATAAATCATTAAGTTTTGAAACTTGGCAAATTTATCCGTTAGGGCAACCTAACTAACATATAAAAAGTTGACATGCCTGACATGCACGCGTCGGCCGTTTTGGCGCCAAAATGACCGCCGGAGAACTACACGCGACTGGCCTCTCGCAAATAACTCGGAAACGGTCGAATCTACGGAAAAACTGTACGTAGACAATCTTGTGGAGAATAAAATTTCCTACATGAAAGGTTCTTTGAAGTTTTTTGCTACTGCGATGGTATAGCAGAAAATGAGCGTTTTTTGCGGAACGCAGGTCGCGCACTGCCTTAACATCAAGAACATTTCTTGTAGGAAATTTTATTCTCCACAAGTTTGTCTACATACAGTTTCGCCGTAGATGTTACTGTTTCCGAGTTATTCGCGCAAGGCCAGTCGCAGGTCGTGCTCCGGCGGCCATTTTGGCGCCATAGCGGCCGACGCGTACATGACAGGCATGTCAACTTTTGATGTTAGTTAAGTTGCCCTAACGAACAAATGTGCCAAGTTTAAAAACTTTATTAATTATTTCCCCTAACCGTCAAAAAAGTGTCTAATTTGACTGGTCTATAAGCCTAAAGTGCAAAAGTATCCTACACAGAATTTACAACCCTAACTTAGATGCTTAGCAACATAATTAGAAAAATTTGGAGTAAAAAACGCACAATAGATAAGTGGGTAAGAGCGGATGGGGAGGGAAAGAAAAGCAGGATGTTTCCCTGGTTACGTTTTTATAAATGGAATACGCAGCAACTGTCATTAATTGTGTATTAAGAGGTCTCGGTCAAAAAGATTATTAGATCCTTTCTCACATCCACTACCGTCGTATTTTCGAGGCTATTCTATCCCATTCCTCCCCAAATATGTTAAATCATTTACGGTAAATATTTTATCGAAACTTCCTATCTTGTTCGGCTACATCCGACGCTTATCAGTTTCTTCTATTTCTATATCCAACCAATATCCTCCATTCGTTCATGCATCCAGATCTTGAAATCTTCTACTCGATAAAGAATTTTAAAAAAAAGTTAATTTCGAATGCTGCAGACGCTGTCACCTCTTTTTTCAGAAAATGACAATTTAAGGTCTAAATTTAGAAAAAGGATCTTTACGGGAAGCTATTAATATATGCGAACGGGATAAAGAAACCTATAAATAAATCTTCAAACAACTGCTGAGAGATATATCAAGCGTCAAATATACGTAAACATCCGAAAATGCGATGACACGAGTTTCCCCCTCCTAAATAACTTTTGGTGCTAACCTCACCGATTTTCGGATACGATACGAAAATAACTAAGATCTCAAGGAATATCTTTTCTTCAAAGTAACATAGGAAATATTTAAATATGACGTCGTATGGTCATAGCTGTTCTAGCCTAAACGATCTATCTGCGGATATCGCCCAAGGACTTGGAAAAGGTTCAGTTGATTGCTGCTCGTCCCGTCAACGAAGCCCATTGATACGAAACCTGAGATGCCAAATACACGGAAAGCAGACCAAATCGAGCGCACCAAAGAATTCAATTGACGAACTGAAACTTGGCAATTTAAGAAATATTTTTCCTTATTGTCAGACAAAACAAAGATTAATGAGAGCGGCTGCTCAAAATGAGTGCATTACCATGAAAGAGAGACTGGCCGTAAACACAGACACACGCAAGCATGAGCGTGTTAACCATGTAATAAAAATAACATCCTCCGTGGTCAAGATTGCGTTTATGTTAAAACATATGTATAAAGAGTTCGTAAGGACTCGTGCTGTCATTTACCTCAGGCGCTTCATTGGTTTCTCTTAGCCACATTGATTCGGAAGATGTCTACACAGGCGAGAGGATGGACAAATCGTAAACGTAAGCTTTTTATCAAAACGGATGATTTTATTGGTTTCGGCGTGAATTGTAGTGTGAGACGGATTATAAAACCAAGAGTTCGCAAAAATGACATTGAAAATTTCTTTAGTTTCCCAATAATATAGTTTACTTTTTGAAACACTCGTACTAAAATTAATGGAACCATATCACAATTCAAAGGGAAAAACAAATTAATCTTCGTTGCATAGAATAAACCGTTAAAACTTCACTTGCAATATTTTCGAGTAAATAAATCAAACGCTTAGAATGGATTTTTTACTCAAAGCCACAAGATTATATTTTATATTTCGAAAGTGCTTTTGGTAATGAGAGTCACATCTTCAACGCATATAAATTTTTCCATCTCTGTCAAACTACATAGAAAACCCCTATGAAAAGCTGTTTTCCACCTCTCATGTCATTAATCGGAAATTTTGAAGCTATGATAAAAAAACGACCTGTAAAATTTGACGCACAAATTCGTGTTTTTTGGTTATTACTATGATAAAGAAACCTTAAATTTTGATATTTTAACTCTAAAATACTTATTTAGACTCGAATACATTGGCCACTTCCAATGCGGCCCGCCGGAAGTATTCGCAAACACCGATGTGGCCAGCCATGTAGACGTAAAATAATTTAACGAGGTATTTTATTAAGATAGTTCACCCCTCTCAGAAAAAAAAACATTCACGCCGAATAATACGTAAAAATCAGAGTATACTTGAATCAAAAGGTATCTACACCCATGTGAACTTAGTCATCCTTGAGGGTATCTTAAACAAAAGAATATAGCGCTCTCTCTGTTTGTCTCTAGTGTTAAGCAACCGTTCGAGTTATCGGTGAGACACTCGTGAAAAACACTCCAACCTTATCTCGGAAAAATAATGATTCACTTATCACAGGCGCACTCAAACGCTTCCCCCAAACTCGATACCGTCTTATTCGCTTTGGCATCTGTATTTTCCGATTGCAATACTTGTTGCAGAGAAGTTTCGAAAAGCAAATGAGTTTTGAAAAGGCTCTTCCAACAGTATGAGATGCTGTTTGTCGGAAGCTGCGAAAACCGATGAACTCTGTCCATCCAATTTACAATTTCTGACTAAGCGCGGCACGAATTTCGTCGCTTCCGTGAAATAGTATTAAGAGATTCGGCTCTGTAATGCATTAGTGCCTTCACCTCCGAGTTTGCACAGTTATTCAAGGCCAATTTACGGACACAAACTGCAAAAGAAAACTTTATGATTATTATAGCTCTCCTTCTTTATTGTCGATAATAAATGTTAAAAAGGCTGCACGAAGAGATGTTTTCCTAGTCAGTTAGAGTGCCAAAATCAAGCTCTCTGCATCATTCAGGCAAACGGTGAACGTCAGAAATGAACCGATATACCTATGCAGCGGTTTACAACTTTTTGTATCTTACGCCCCAACGACCATTTAGTGAAAAAACACGATAAAACAAAACCCGATCTTTTCCAAGAAGTGGATTTTTACGTTAGATGAATTTTAGTATTATATTAATCACTGGCGAAAATTTTTTAAAACATTATATTGCAACAGTTTTGCCGAGAAAAATTGTAAAATAATTTTTTAAACTTCACGTTCCACCTAGACAACCATCGCGTCCAACTGGCTGAGAAACACTGAATAAAAAATGTTTTAATAGCCATTCCAAACATACGTTCGTATTTTAATAGACCTATGTCTACTATACTTACCTTGCATACCTAAAATATATTTCATTCCTAACAAGTTATTTTTATCAAACTAAATTCAATTTAATTTAATTGAAATTTTTGTTTTTCGTCATAAAAAAGCGAATGAAACGCTACTTTTACGTGTTTCACGATTAAAATAAATTTCACAAGCATTTTACTCGGAAAGTCAGAAATAAAGTCGTTTAGAAAAGATAAAATGCGTTACTTAAACGAAACATAATAAGTATGGCCATATTTAAATGTTTTTTTTTTTACATTCTCATAGTGAATTACTAGATGAACCCTCTCCCCTGCAAGTTACGGCTGCCATGCCCGCGCTAATAGCATGACAATTTCCAAGCAAACAAAACGATAATTTGACCACAACATGTGAGACACTTAAATTAATCGATTTTTTTCAATCGAAAAACAAACAGATGCAAACGGTAATTCGCTCATTTAGCCGACGTGCTAAAACACGGCGACGACGCTTGAAATATTAGCGACCCTTAAATTCCTATGCACCGGAGTCTGTGATGGATTTTTTTTTTCGAAACGTAAATAAATTCGCTCTCTTACTTAAAAAAGTATATAAAAATTCCATCAATAAAAATAAACTGAACTCTTGGGTTGTCGTAGATCATCAACTAAACTCCGTCCGATTTAAAACGCGACGTAATAATTTCCTGAACATCCTCGATCTATTTAATACTCTTTTCATTCGTAAAAAATTGCGCATTTCGCGAAAAATTATATTTTATTATTTTTTTAAGGTTCTTGATAAAATTATTTTTCGATCCATCAGTCTCCTATAAATATGCACTTTTACCTGTAACCGTAATATTCATGCAGAAAACCCCAAAGTCATTTCCGAGAAATATTTGAACACGAATATGGCTACACACAACCGTCATTTGTCGGCGAAAACAATGACTTTACACATTTCCAAGATGCGCTCAAAAACTCGCTTCAAAAGACGGATATATTTATCCGAGGTGAGACGCGCCAGTGAATCAGGCTAGTGACCCTATCTAAACTCCGTCAGCTGGTGAATTTCTCTTCGCCTCGCTTAGCCGGAGACTAATAATATCTCGCGTGGGCGAGGTGTTTGGTTCCTTGGAAAAGGGTTTTCCGTTACTTCCGGGGCTGCTTACCATTTTGCTGGATAAGGGCCAGATACAAGGAGGTACTAACGAAGTGACGATAGAGGGAGAAATGCAGGACGCAAAATCCAATATCTATCTCAAGAAAGTGAAGGAAATCGTTTTCGGCGACCTGGGTCAAGGATAAAAATAGGCTGCGACGACCAGTTCAAGTGGTGACAATAAAGGGCAAATATGAGAAAGATGTGCGAGCACCGATTTTAAAAAAAATGAAGGCTGGAAAAACCAACGTATTATGACTTCGAAGAAAATAAATCTGTTGCTAGGGCTGTTTTTTCCAAACATCACAAAGTCTTACCTAAGAGAACTGTCTTTAAACCCCTTCTATAACAATATCTCCTTCTATTAACAATACCTACTGGATATACAATTGCAATTAATATAACCACCTTAAGAAAAACATGGACGCAAACGATACGCCCTAACCACTTGAGGGGTAGAATTTAGCGACTGCATATTGTAGGTCTCACGATTAGACTGGTTAAACAGACAGTAAATATATGTCAAATGGTTTGTGAGCCCCAATGTTTGGAAACCATTGTTCTGGGGCAGTGGTGGCGAACCTTTTCTAGCACGCGTGCCAAAATTACCTTAATAAGAGAAAATTTGCATGTTGGCGTGCCAGTACCTATCACAACAAATTTTTGTATATTCGTATAATATGGTGCATAGTATGTCTTTTTACACACAGGAAGACATATATACTAAATTATTCAAATAATATATCGACAACAAAGTAAGAAATATAGTTTTTTCATGTTTATCGAATTCTTTGTACGAATCCCGCATCTTCAAGACTTGACAAATAATATTAAACGCTAACGAAAATAGGTTGCATTAGTGGATAACGTTGACGGAGTTATCTTTGGTGGAGGTGGCACTCTCTTAGAAGAAACAAATTAGGTATCACATGAAAAATCGTAATACGTAAAAATGATTTAATAAATGACGTCAATTAAGTAATGAGGAAGATGAATGACATGAGCGGAGTGATCCAAGGCATCAACTTCCGTTTGACAAATTCCAATTAAAAACTTATCAGATGTTAACGATATACGAATAAAAATGTGCTGATGCCAGGGGCAGATTGGCCAGCCGGTGAATAATCATAATACAACCGTATACGAAGTCACTTTTTCGCATCGTCTTAATACCTACATTTATTAGATTTCTGGGGTCATTTTTGCATGTCGCTGTGTTAGCGAAAGGCACATTTTATTTCGTTTTCCATTGTGTGGCGTGCCAACGAAAATAGTTCCGCGTGCCACCCTTGGCACGCGTGCCATAGGTTCGCCATCACTGTTCTAGGAAATTATAAATTCCGGCATCGTGATTCGACAGAGCATGTACTGACAAACAAATCAACTTTTCAAGAATACTGGGACCTTATGAGACTTGAGATTATGACGAAACAATTTGCTACCAACGATTCGATGTGGCCATTTCGCCGCTGGTCGTTTCGCTTTCAAACAATTCGCCGCAATTAATTTTCTAATAATGAGCCCATACTTGATAAGACGACATTTTTGAAATAGTCTATATTAATTCGGTCAGAATTTCGTTGCAATAAAGAATAATTCTTTTCAAAGCTACTTTATTTAATACCTTGGAATGGATCTCTGCCAAATAAATGTTTCGTTGGTTAAATTATAAGTAAGTTCTCTCCATACTATCCAAGCAGAATTTTAAAAGAATTTACACTCCCGAGAGTGCAAATTTCATCGATATACCACACGATCCTTCAAAACAAAAACGCTCCGAAAAACTCTGAAACTCCATTTATCGATTGCGTGTGACAATAGATGTTCCGCGCACATCTAAAAAAGAGTCGAGACGAGGATGAGCCGTGCGGGCTCTTTCGATGAAGCAAGTGGCGAAAGGGGAATCCCCATGGCGCGAAGGAGAGACGGGTTGCGGGGGAAGAGGAGATGGGAGAGTCGTAAACATTAAAAATACAACATGCGATGCAAAAATTACAATCATGTGTATTCTAAGGCGAGTAGGAATCTTCCTTTCACGAAGCGGTGTCATCAGGACGATTCTCCTCGGGATGAAATTAAATAATTCTGCGAATTTCTAATTCCTTCACGGAATCTCGTGTAATATTCTTAGAATAACACCCTCAACGGACCAGGATTTCGAGGAAAATTGAGCGGAGAAACTCCTAGCGGTCATTTTAAAAGGGAATTCTGAGATGAAGCTGCGCGCTTTGCAGAGGGAGGAGGTTACGAAATCGTGTCCAATCAGGACGAAAAAGCGCCTCCAGTCAGGGCAGGGGTCTCAAACAAGTGACCCGCGGTTCCAAAACGCGGCTCTCTCAATATTTCCATTATAATTCGTGCAAGGGGGAGAGAAAGCGTAAAGGTGACAATGATGGTGTAAAGAGAGACCGAAAAACAAATCAATGTTAAACAACTGGGAAATGCATAACGATTTGTTGTTAATTTAAATATATACCATTTTGAATCGGGCACTTTTAAGTTTGAACAAGATGTTTAGGATCATAATTATGACATAGGGTCAACCGTATACTATAATGAAATTATTACATGCGGCTCGCAATATGTTCCAATATTACTCATTCGGCCTCCATGCAATTTGAGTTTGTGGCCCCTGAGCTAGATCGACAAAGAATTCGAATAGAAAAATCAAAATGATTGAAAGAAGAGATTGGAGAACGTGAATTGAAATTAGGTTTATTATGACTTCTCTGTTAGTCTAACAAGTCAAAACGGGAGCTCACTCCAAAAGACCCCGAGTTGGTTCAATTGTCAATACGCTACCTCTGCTCGATAAAACCTATGCTGGATACAGTGGCGCAGCAAGAAATTTAGTTTGGGGGAGGGCAAATACTTCAACACATTATTATCTGAGCACTTCGTGTAATGATAGAACCTAATGAATACTGATTCTAATTTGGACTCCTTCGATCTATATCATTTACATCTGGCGCTCGCTCGCTTTTGTTAAGATTACCACCGATGTTGGGTTTCCACACCCCTGGGTGCGCCATTGGCTGGATAAAAAGGATAAAGGAAACCGAAAAAATGGAGAAATTTAAATACTACACTAGAATCATAACTTTTGTGTTTTAAGCTATTTCATAACTAGAAAACCACCTCAAGTGATAAATATATAGTTTTAATTTAGCAAAAATATCAACATAATACAATTTAATACTCATTATACGGTCAATTAGTTTCGCATTATCTCATTTAAAATGACATTTAATTTTGGAAAACCATATAACCGCAACGCTGCCAAATAATACTCTTTCATAGGCACTTTGGGAACATTTTTTTTAGAAGCAGGAACGGTAAACATCGAAATGTAGTCCAATATGATGAAATCTAATTCGAGTAAAGCTAGGAAAAGCTTAGGCTAAAACGAGGACGGTTCAGACGTAAAAACGGAAGGAAATGGATCCGCGACCAGCTAGTAGCGGAAGAGGGCAAGAAAGATAAATTTTCAATCGGCGTGGTCTAGGAGCCTTTAGCTAATCTGAAAGAACTCGATTTCTTAAAAAGTCACGCCAAAATCTGTCCTATAAAACATTTGATAACGCGCTTCGAAGCTAATTCATTCGATAGAACGCTTAAGGAGCCAAGAGTGATCCACGTAATTTAAGAATAACAACTCCATAATTTCGACGTAAAATACGGCCAAAACAATCTTTCCGTTAGTTTTAATCTTAAAGAAGTTCCAGGCGTACAATATTTAGGAATTTCCAATTAATTTCGGATGAATATTTAAAAATGAATTAGCAATTCAATAAGTATTGCAGGAATTTACAAAGTTATTTTTATTTCTGAATTATGAATTTCTACCAAGTAACGGCCGAAACAGCTGAATATATGAATTAGCGAATTCATCGCATGGTTCATGTGAAATTGATAGCGAGTGCAAATCCCGTAGTTATAAATACGCGCGTTTCGACCACAAATATCCGCCGTCAGTGATAATAAGCCTATCTTAACCGAATCACCTACATGTTAAACGTGGTAGGAAATTCTCTGGTAACAAAAAAGTTGACTTCTCTTCTTCCTGGGGGGAGAAAAACAATATAGCAGACATGGCCAAAGTGCGGCTCTTTTGTGGCCAATGTGCAGCTCGCGGGGAATATTATCCATCTTTTCCGTGAATCAGTTTTATCTTAACCTCCAGAAGGCATGTTTAAATATGCGCCGAATCTACGCAACTTATTTTTCGGAGTTGTTAAAGAATAAATAAGTTTTTTGCTGATTTCTCTCCTTAGTTTTCCTTGTGTTGCATTTTCAGCTCATTGTCACAGTTCTCGCTTGAGTGCGGCTCTTAATATTTTTAAGGATTCTATGTGCTGCTCGCAGACTCAAATGTCTGGCCACCCCTGCAATATAGCCTTCCATAAACTTTTGGAGGTCTTTTCAAGTGTCGCAATCAAATAAAACCGAAGCACTTTTTATGATAGTATCTATATTTTCGCTATAACACGTTCAATATTTTTATTTATCTAATTAATCACCGACTGTAACATGAAAATTAATATTTTTTTAAATCTCTATCCACCACAAAATTCCTCCACATTATGCCGTAAAACAGAAACATTTACATTCACGTTATCATCCCTCTAGCCTAGAGTAACCATACGTCCAGGTTTAGCCGGGACAGTCCCGGATTTTAGATGTTGTACCGGTGTCCCATCTGGTTTAGTATTTGTCCCGGTTAAAAGTTCTTTTTATTTTTTTAGTTTCATTAATATGGAATAAATAAATCACAATCCACGACTTACATGTTATTACACATGCAATCCATTTATTAGGAATTAAAATCTCATCTTTCAATTAAGTTTAAATAATTACAATCCGTAAGAGGTGCCTACAGGGGCGAGGTGTGCAGCACACTCCTACAGCCAAGTGCACGCAGAGCACATTTAGCTATACAAGTTTCGAAGCAATTATTTATGTTTTAGGTCATCCCTATTTACTTTAACGAATTATGTTTGTCTAAGACGTTATATTTAACTGTTATCACGCCATAATATTTTCTTGAATGTTGCCAGATACGGATTTAACCACGGTTAGAAATGATACGTGACGTGGCCTTTCCTAAATGCTCTGGTGAACCAAAACACCTTTTTTCCTGGAAAATTTTCTAAAAACTTGGGGTGCGTTTTATAGCCCGAAAAATACGGTAAATATGTCTCTAAAATATTTGTCCCCATCAATTTTCTGACCAATTCTGTAATAATTTTGTGCACACAGTGTTAGAATTAAAAAAAAAATTATGGGCTACGCAGAAATAAACTATTTGGCTTGTAAGCGACAAAAAAATTAAAGATCTTATATTGTCCCGGTTTTTCTTTCCCAGAACACGCTGTGTCCCGGTTTTACTCCAGCCGCCAAAGAGACCTTGAAGACGTTACAGCGCCACACATATTCTCTAACGGAAACCTCTATCTCTCTCTCTCTCTTATCGCATCTAGAAAAAGTACCAGTGGAATCTGCTGGTTTTTAAGAGTATTTAAACGAGTTTTCTTGAGCAATGTGGTCATTAGCACCAGTAAAAATATCTATTCCAGGCATATCCTCGGTAAATTCAATAACTCTTAATTTTTTCAAAGTCTCCGTATAAATGAAACTATACCTACTTCAATAAACTAGGGCTGAAGAACGGAATGCCGTCGTAGTTTTAGTTTTTAAGGAAAAGCGCAAAATGTTGATACACACACTCAAACACACCCATATATACACACAGAGGGTGTTACCAAACCACCAGAGAGAGAGAGAGAGATTATTTTAAGGTAGAACCCTTTATCCTATATATTTGTACTGTAAATTTTGATTTAATTATCAAAAAACTTTTGTTGATTTATTACAAAAGACGTAGAAATTGACCTCCGCCATCTTGACAACTCTACACGACGGAGTATTTTGGAAGAAACTGTCCGTAAAGTGGTGGATCGTATACTGGCAATGAGCTACGAGATGTTGTTATTTCAAAGTGAGAGGATTACTTCTGTATGCATGACCCTTGAGATGATCCTTTTAGAAAAAGTCAAAAGGCGATAGATTTACCTATTTCCATGCTTCCACTTATTTCTTACCCAAAATTATCATCATCCGGATTGGAGTTGCTCAATTAAAGTGATCGCTACGCATGTGAATGCGTGAATTTATGTATGTACGTGCATACGCATTAAAACATTCAAGGACAAGCATTTAAAAAATACTTGTCTCCAATAGACACAACAAGGTTATAAAAAACCAGATGCGCATTTCGGTTACAAAGCAGTCGTCTTCAGCGGTAATTATCGAAAACAGATTCTAATTCCCTGTCGAATACATTAAAACGTGTTTAATTTATGTTCATCGATCCCAGACAATAGGACGCTTCAGGAAGAGGTATGGCGAATAGATATGAGGTAACATCGTCTTACCGCATGTTTGTGTGAGCATCTCATATACCTTAAATCAAGTCGTGATGATCATTCTTGGAAATTACGAAACGGAATATGAGCATGCGTGCGTTTTCCTCTCGCCGAGCTATTTTCATCCGCAGTTTCTCGGCGCTGCTGAGATGTTAAGAATTTGCGGGGGTTTCCACCGCCTTTATTTTCTCACCGGGGAAAAAAATAGCTCTTTTCGCAAAACGGTTAAGATGTCAATTTAAATGACATTTTTAAAATTACCTTTTAATTCGACGAATCCGGCAAACGAGCGGTTTTGAATAGAATAGAATAAATAAGTCACGGTGCGTAGAAGTGCATTATTTGCCTTCCGGAGATTTGCTTAAAAAATATAAATTGCGTCGGAGATGTGTTTTTTGGCTAGTTAAAACAAAATTATCTCGATGGAGTCGCTACCTATATAGTGTGACTAGTATTTTAATGGTGCCACAAATATATGTCCAACGATACGTGTCCTTTCAGCCAGACGGACAGAAATACCGACACGGGCGCTTTTCATTTTGAGAAACGAGTTTTAAAAAAAATAACGAGTCCTCCAATGTATTTTATGGTAGCGATTTATCTAATGCCTTGTCGAACACGTCCGCCACTCGCAAAATGCGGCGAATTGAAGCTGTTTGTTAACTTTTTTTATTCTAGATAATATTCGAGATTTGAATTCGCGTTTTTCGAACGAATGATTCCGCAACCTAGGTTGCTGAAACATACGATTAGCGATAAAAAGGCCACTAGTATAGTCACCACGGTCACAGTTGTGCTAATGAGGAAACAAATTAAGGGGTATTTATTACGATAAGAAGAAGCTTAATAAGTGTAACGAGGCAAAGAAAGAAGAATTGTGCGCGTCAAATTTTGAGAGACCGTTGAAAGAAGTCGTGCAAGGAAGGATGCCAAAATAGAGGCAAATAGCAAGGAGGAAAAAAACGAGATTCTGGAGAGGCAAAAGGACTGCTGCTGTTGTTTATGTGTTCCATATAAATTGGCTCATATTCTGTATGCGAGCTTCCGATACATAAAAAAATGGACAAGTTGAAGACTTCGAAATACTGAAAATACGACGATAAACAAGTCCAGCGTAATCCACGAACATAGATGAAATTAGCCCATTCTTTTATTTTTACTTTCTCATATACGTAGTATATTGAGAAAGTATTGTTATCGTGAAAAAATCCGACTCCGAGATTTTGATGGAAATACGCGTTTTAGGTGTCCCCAAGTCCATAAAGGTGGTTTTCGCCATGCCGTTTGTTTGCTGTTCTAGAACCCAAACGCGTACATAAAATCGAATGATGCCATATATCATCTTTTGCAGACCTATTTTTCATAAAAATGATATCGCACAAAAATAAAGGTTAGTTTATTCTTGGCGATTTTTTGAAAAATTTGATTTGCTCAAAAATGGCTACAGAGAATTTGATTGAAATCGTACCAATTGTAGTGCCTGTTGTCACAAATAATATTAAGTACGCTATATATCTCTTGAACACTCTATATGCCGTCCAGTGAAATTACAATGTACGCTAAGCTACCTTACCTAAGCCGTATGACGTCACGCCTCCGCCGCGATCCATTCAAACTCTTACTACAGCCTTACGATTAAACTAAATCGAATGATATCTCATATTTGTGAATAATATCATTCATAAAAGACATTCTGATAAGATAAACGATATTGCGCAACAATTAAGGGTACTTTACTCTTGGATATTTTGAAACAAAAATCGATTTACTCAAATTTTGCTCTAAGGATTTTGATTAAAATCCATCAAATCGTGCAGCCTGATGATACAAATAGTACTAACTAAGACATATCCCAAAAAATTACTAAATATCGATCAGCGGCATTAAAATATACGCTAAACTACGGTTAACTTTGAATTATAAGCGTTTTTCTTTTACAAGCGTACACAGTCGACCAAACGTATATACGTATATGAGAAAATTTGTGCAATGTATATTGCGCCGTTTATTTTATTATTAAAATAAGTGGCATCAATGTGGAAATGTACGCTTAAAGTTTCATCTTTCCGACCCTGTATATTTTTCAAAACTCATACCTAAAGAATAACAAATGGCAGCAGTACAGAAATCTAAACTCCTTTCGGCTCTACATCGTTCCCGGTTTCGTCACAATTTCAATTTAACCAAGTGTACAGACAGACGGACGGGCAGACACAACAAAAAAGTATAAACGCATTAAAAAAACGCACTAAAAGATTTACGGAGTTTACCGATCTCGACTGTTGCAATATAAGCCATAGCGGGTCTATTCGGAATGATTCTGGAAGTATTTAGGGAAATGCCTCGAAAGAAACGCGACTTAGTTGATTGCTTAAATTCCGGAAGATTGCTTAGGACTGATGGCTTCTCATAAAATATGTACCTTACGAAAATAGCCGTATCAAATTTGACCTAAAATACTCGAAAGAAATGAATATTTAAAAGCCATTTACATTCTTCTCGAAATCGAAAGAACTTCAATTGACAAAACCGCGTAAGACGTTTAAAATTAAAAAATTTCCGTATGCATTTTGGCTAATCAATCTCTTGGATTATCATAGCTTAAAAATTTCCATCAAGTTGTTAATTGTGTTATACCATGTGAGTCTAACCGACGCTGAAAACAAAGTCACATAGCGATCCCGTAAGGTTTCCATCGTCTTAATTGTACAATAATAATTCAATCACGAATGCAGTGGCGTGGATAGGAATCTACTAGAAAATAGATCTATTCTTTTCGATGTGTCTATTATTTTATATTTACCAACGAAATAGACCAAACGCTAAACATAAGAGTTTATGTTTATAACTTGTTTCGAGTTAAGCTGGCGAAAGGATTGTTACCTTCATGGATTTGGTAAAAAATTAATCCGCACAAAATATTCTATTAATAGTTTTACACTAGGTATTTTACATAATGAAAAAGTGATACGAAGGCCGAATGTGAATTTTTGTTACTTTCTACAGTACAATTAATCAAGATAAAGCCGTTATTTTGATTCAAGTTCCATTTGTTTGAAGTAAAAAACAGTTTTAATGCTGCAAGGAAGGACGGAGCAAATCTTGAAAAGATACTACGCATATAGAAACTAGTTCGGAAAAATATGTATATGAAAAACATGATTTCATATACCGAGCGAGAAATTTTTGATTACTTCGTCTAACATATGATAATCTAAGTCAAAGGTCGCCAAACCTTTTACTCAAAGGACCACATGAGTCTTTTTATACCACAGTGCGGGCCCAACACAGCCTTTCAAATGATTGATTGGCCCGTGTGTAAATGTCATAGAGCTAGTATTGAGAATTTTTTAAATTTTGCTACGTGTAAGATGCCCAGATTAAATCCAAGTATGTACTGAAAATATATCGTTTAGATTTCATAAATGACATCTGCTGGAAAATATACGAATATATAAGTCGTAAATAAATTGATGAGGTAATGCCCGCGGGCCATAATTTGGGGTCTCTTGATGTAAGTTGTTATTGATGCATAGTAAGACAACCCCAATAGGCATAAAAGAGTTGGGAAAACAAGCGTATTAAGGTTTCATATCGAGTGTTATCAGCTGTGATTCAACAACAGATAGTAGATTCTATTCAAGAATCTGTTGATGAATTCCACTGATGTCGCCCGATTTGTAGCAGAAATGTGTTCCAGGCACTGTTACGGCTATTTAATCTATCTAATGCATCAACTTAATCCCCGCCGTAAGTTGAACTCCCTTTTATTCAAGTTTATCTTTCTGAAGCAAATACCTGAACTGCAACCTACCCTCCAAAGATCACGGGAACTGAAATGCAAGCATATACTCCAAACACTAAATTTCTTTGTTTCTGCGGAAAAGTTTGGATATCATATAATAAATTTGTTCTGCTACATCAGTTAGTTGCCACGGAAGCAGGAGTATGGTAACTAAGATTCCTATGATTATTGAAAAACAAAGGGTGTCAAGAAAACGAATGGCAAAAATATTTTACAGCATCTGTTCGAAACGATTTGCCGAAATAACTCTTGAAAATTAAAATCATTACAGTAAAAAATGCACCAATATTCAAAAGATAACCAGCCATGTCTTCGTCTTATTAATAACTTGAATCAGTGGTGTTCAACCATTTCGGGAGCTACTTTCCCTACCCAAAATTCACGGCGGGCCCCTCCCTCCCATATCTCGGTGAAACTCATGGGTCATACCTGAGAGAAAACTTCATAGACAAAAAATTTACAAGTATAGTTTATTTTTATTAATGTTTTATAAAAATGGATTGCATCAAAATAAAAAGTGATCGAAATTTAAAGTTTTTCATTTCGATGCCATTACAAATAAAATTTTCGATACTAGCGTGACTGACTTCAATAATAAGATTTCAAACATTTTTTCTGCAGCCACTCAAGTAAACAAACCTGCATATTTTTCGGCCCAAATATAAATCAAGAGAATGGCAAAGATGCCATAGAATGAATAAATATGCTATCTATCGTTACCGGCGGGTCGCCGTTTTCTATATGCTCCTGAGGACTCCACAATTAATTAATTTAGATCAAGAAATGGCAAGAAATATCGATTTGAATAGCAAATACACGTGTAAACATAATCTCTTGAAATACACACATTTAACATTTAGAAACTCGGGATCGACTCAAGTACCTAATCGTCTTTTCTTCTAAGTGAACAATGTAACTCGGTGGGCAATGAGAAGTTACTAGAAGACTTGGCTAACACTACGTGTACAAGAGCAAAGAAAATCATATAACGCGTGTTTACTTAATATGATCAGATTTGCTTGCAGTAATTAATTAAGTCAGGTGGACACGTCACAAAACCGATGGGGAAAACCTGAAGGATTTCGGCCTCCTCTTTGGCTCACTTTTTAGACACCAAGAGTCGAGGTCGGCTAATATAATTAACATTCATTGAGTGTTGACAACGAGCCATGGATTTGTTTATTTGCTGTTATTTTGAATTGACGCTTAGCTAAAACATACATCTTCAACTACTTTAATTTAATACTACATTCAAGCCCCGTCATTTTTGACGGGAGATTGCAGTAGTCCCAAAATGGCGGCAAACGACTACATCTCCTAAATTTATAAAAATAAAAATATACAAGGATATGCCGTTCTTTTAAGGAACTTGTAAGCTCAAGATGAAATTTGCGATCAAGTTTTACGATCAAATGTCATAGTCCTTTGATATACGATTGAAGGAAACTTCTCTTAATACCTGAACAGAAATCCAGAAAATTGCCGAAGACATTTTCTTTGTAGTCAAGGAGAGTTTGTGTTGCCTACTTCTTCAGGGTTAAGAGTCCTTCTATAAATTAACGTCCACTCCAGTTAGAGAACCGAACGAGAAACTAATTCGATTCGGACAGAGCTTTGTCTCGTCATTCACTGGTAAACAAATATTTGGCTCCGATGTTGAAGTTCCACCAGCCAAGGCGCGCACTATGACAATGTGTTCGAATATCTCCACTCAACGACAGGAGTGAAGCAATTCTCGCAAATAACGCCAAATAGAAAAGGGAATATCGCGTTTCCACGGGATTATGTAGATCATTTCCAGCCAACGTCACTTTCCGATATTTACATTTAGCAATGAAAGCGCGTTGACAACATTATTTGACTGAGCAAAAAATCCTAATTCTGAGAGCAATAACATGCATGAAAAGCGGAATTTCCGGAACAAACATTTGAAATTGAATTCGTATATTCTATTGCCATTGGCGGTTTTTCCACTAGGCGCAGAGGTCGCGCATCAACGGCCCCGATTCAGGGAACCCCAAACTCGAAATAAAAAATATTCATTTGCACAAAAAACACATTCACGCAGGCACACACGCCGATAACCGATTTATATTAGTTTCATATAATTGATATATCTAAATGCCAACACTAATGCTAAAATGGGGCCCAAACTTGAGGTTACGTTTAGGGCCCCAGAATGACTTAATCCGGCACTATGGCTATAATATTTCCCAACATAAGCATGCATTAAAAGCTATTTTTAATAATATAACCCACTCTTAACTTTTATTTTTAAGATTTTTATTTCATAACAAATGCTTGTAAGTAGGTGATCGTCGAGAATCAAGAACATTTTTTCCTTTAAAAAAACTGCGCAATTCAACACGGAGATGCTTGCTTCATTTTTATCCCCGTTCATTCCAATTGGCAAAACAAAATTAACCCAAGTCTCTTTCGAATGAGAATAAACATAGGCAGATGTGGTAACACGGCAAGTAGAGTCATATTAGCATTCAACTCAGAGAATTACTCATATCATCTCAGATCACTAAGTGACCTGTAATATATATAGTCAGAATAACTACCTTCCTATGCAATAATAATCTGCTCCAAGGTCCAGTGCCTTACTTTTCTAAAGATAGCGGGTGAATAATAACGGTTGGATGCAGAGCAAAAAATAAAAGAATGGCAAAGCAAAGCGGAACAAAAACAAAGAGTTATTTCTGATGAAAAAAATCGGCTATTCCAAGGTAAGTTTAAAAACAAATTTTATAGGTTGTTCCTATTTGAACACAATACTCTATTTTTTTGGAACTTCCCCACTCAACAGGCAGTGGCGGATCCAGAGGGGGAGGGGGAGAGAGAGAGCTGAAGCAGAACCGAAAAAAACTTGTAAATTGTAATTTCATTATAATATTATTTTATTTTTTTGTATCAAATGAAAAAGAATTTATGTTAATACTTTTCAATTACTGTGAAAACGTACGTAACTAAACTAAAGACATTTTCTTGATCCGCCGCTGTCTACAGGGTATGCAATAATTTAAGATTATCGCCGGAATAATATTACGAGTAAAATCTATGACTTCAACAGACAAATTAAATCTCTTGGTTATTAATCACTGATGTGACGGAATCGCTTAAGTTTTCTCTTTTATATAAAATCTCACGTTTGTGGAATCGTAAAAGGTTTAATATGAAAAATATGCATGGCAATAAAGATGTTGTCTTTTTGTAGAGATAAATTCAATCGATGGCATGGATATAGCAAATTTAAATCTTATTTGCACAAGGAAGACCGGTGAAAGTGAAATTAAGAGTCTCAGAAACATCTCAGAAAATATTTGTACCATTTTTGTGGGATGTTCTTGAGGTGAGGAGGTGTTGTATTATTGTGCTCTTTACGTAACCCACTGTTTCAAGCTTGAATACCAGGTTATGGTGCTGCTCATAACCCATTCTTATATAAACTAAAATAAAGGAAAGCCAACAGAAATTGGAATTAATACAACATGGCACAGCTTTTCGTGGAGATGAGACGAAAAAAAATTTGTAGTTTTTTCGAGATCTAAAAAAGAAGATATTGGATAAATATACAAAGGATAATTTCCATGACTTTCAGCTCCTCGCTGATGTATTATTTATTTTAGACTGAAATCAAAAGTATCAAACCGTGTGAGATAGGCACATCTTAACAATCTGGGGCATAAATTCACCTCTTTTCAAATACAACGTAGTCGGCTGAGATTCTGTGCATGGCAACAAGAATAAATACGACTGGCGCCATTCGCATCTCGGAATAACCAAAATTAGATAGGAACTTTACACCACTTTTCGAGTTTCAAGGATATAGTTCAGAACCTTGGACTGCATTTTCTACGGAAATTCGAACGGCATAAACTCCAAACTTTCACACGGAGATTGATTACAACACAAAGGTATTACATTTAACTTAAAATGTAAAGAAAGAGATATCATGCAATGAGAAAAGGAAAGGATGAAATGCCCCTCGAATAAAGACAAAACTGAAGTTATGAGAAAATGTCCTACAGGAGCCGGCAAAGGAAAAGCTATGGTACTTAACGGTCGCGCGCTACCTTCTAGATCCACGAAGGAATTGATGAGGATTAAAGGGAAGCCGGCGTCTGGAAGAGATTCGGTCGAGTCTTTGGCGTGGAGCACACCTCTGGAACACATGATCTTCTTCGAAAGTCTGCACACTACACGTAAAAGCAAATCAGCAATGGTAGGTGCGCGAAGCGATATACCCTCGGCAAGAATCGGCTCACAACCGCAGTCAAAGGGAAAATAGCAGTTATGAGAGCAGAGCACCGAAGCCTGTAACACTCTCCTCACAGTCGTGAGGAACTGATGATTTTGGGACCGCTAAATGAGCGTCAAGGAGTTGTTGTTTTAGTAAGTTCCCTCCCTCTCCCATCCTTTTTCTCTGCACCTTCCCCTGACTCTTCTCTTCAACAACCTTTTATTTTCTCCTTCTATTTCAGGATGACGAGGTTGAGGGAGGGGATGAAGAACACTGGCCCTAACTCGCAACAAGGGAGAAAAGACTTAGAACAGTTGGGCACCTGCCCGGAATCCTAAATAAATACTTTTAACGTGGTGACGACGGCTACCTGTTGTCCGACTTCTTAACGCGGTTTCTTCAATGAATAGAAATCTTACTTTTCATTAAGAAGATCCTAGTGACCTAACGCCGCGACGCAATGATCGATGTCGTTCCAAAATATCGCTACGGGCATATACAAACATCGGAAGCATAATAAAAGGCCTAAATTCATCAAAAATTTGTCAATCGAAAAATAAATTGATAGCCATCAATTAGGTTCCGTTACGCTTCAGATTTTACTGATATATCAATTCAGATTAGTGCCTTGGTTACGCCAATAAGCTCGCCGAATATAAGATATCAAAACCATGCCAATAAACCAGTAAGACTATGTAATCTCAACTAAGTCAACCGTACAAATCTTATTCGCTTGCATTTCTATTTATTAAAACATGAATACAAATTATTCAAACCACTACGTTTGAAATGTTGAAATATGACAAGATCGATAACAATTTATATTCACTGCATAACCACCAGTCAGAAAACATTCGAAATTTATGCACATATATCTTTTTGCGCCATGCAACAACACCCATTGCATATAAAATGCATCAGCTTTTTCTGCTATAGCAGAAGAAAACTTACCTTCCCTATCGCGAATGCGGCTGTTGGAACTGTCTCCATCCCCATCGACGTCAAAAGGTACAGGGAAATGTTGAGGTCTTTCACTAGTGGACATTCCTACAGTATCCATTTAATTTATAAGAATTAAATGCATGAAACAGCTACAGCAACCTTTACTACTCGGGTCTTGGAGGATTCTGACACATTTTGTCTTCTTAATTCCTATTTCTCCCTGAAGGTGGCAACCGTTCTCAGCCTGTTCCAAATGCATGGAATTCAAGTTCGATCCGCGTTACAAATATGAAATTAAAAGTCGGTACTTTTATTTTGCTTTAGTATTATTATACTGATGAAGTAGCAGAAGAAAGCAAAGAGTTACTTCTAAAAAATACACCGGCTGATATTTATTTAAATTTTATTTAAGCTTTTACAATAACATTCGTATTTTCTATTAACTTACATTTTGGTTAATAAAATATGGAAATTGCAGTTAGTCAAGTAAAATATTCATCCTTTTCCATGTCTTTCAAATACATTTGTACTTCATTAATTTATTTATAAGATACATATTTTTGTTTACATTTGTTTCTTTGTGTACAAAAATATTTATAAGTACGATTCCATGTTCAAGTACTTAAGTTACTATCTGTAATTATTTTTCCATTGTTTTATAGGTTAAGCCTTCTTAACCGCCGAGGCTGACTCACATATCATTAAAAATTAAATTTAGTGGCGCAATTTTAATGAAGTTTACATTTCGTTTGCTTGAATTGGATGTGAACTTGAAAACAATTGTAACAAAAAATTGAGATGTGGTTGCGCATATCTGTTTTTAACGTTGAAAATGTTTCAGAAATGTTTAATTTTAGTAAGTCTAATGAGAAAAACATTCAGTGTAGCTGGTAGCATTATTGTAATACGACCTCGTTTAATAAAATTTCTTTCTTTATTTAATTAGCATACTCTTTAAATTCTCTGATTAAAAATATTTTAAATACATGACTCTCAAACAAGTTCACCATTCATTACCATATTAATTATTCTTTACTAATTTGCATCGTAGATTTTTACTACAAATAAGCATTTTCAAGGCACTTTACATTTGTGCTAATAAATATTTCTGAATAACCAACATTTAAAATATTAGATTCTAAAATGCGACAACATAACAACCGCTTATAACGCTAACTGTTGAAGACTAACATTACTTTTTTGATTCTGCCTGTTTTCGCCCGGTTTTATCCGATTTGCTGTCCTTCTTCAGCTGAAACTTTCGGATAGTAGATTTCAATTTTTCAACTTTATGCGGGTCATACTCTTTCTTACCAAACTGCCTTGTAAGTGGTCTGCCAGATACATTTGAACTTTCTTTTACATTACGTTCAGGCTTTTCTACAGGATTGCTAGCAACTACTGACTGTTTCTTCACATCTTTTACTTCTGCATTGGCAGCTTCTTTTTTAACAGAAATTGCTTTTGCTTCACCTCCAGCAGCATCTTTTTCCTGTTGAGCCACTTGGATCTCCTCAGCTATATCCTCTGATTTTAAGTCATCCTGTGTTTGGTGTTGGTTCGAGTGCACAAGTTCCTCACTAACATTTTTATCAACATCCTCGATCCATTCCTTATGCTGTCCTGCATTCTCAACTTCCTCCATTATTATCTTTTGCTCTGTATTGTCTCCTTCCTCATGACTTTCCTCTGTTAATTCATCATCCCTTCCCATATTTTCACTACCTTTTATATATCTACTTTCCTCCACATCCTCTCTTTCTTCCTCCACTCCATGATCACTGTCACCTTCTGCTACTCTTGCATCTTCCATCTTTTCAAATTCCTCTCTTACATCATTCCTTTCGGTTTCATATTCTACCTCCTCTTTCACTTTATGCCTTTCATATTCTCCTTCTTCCTCACCTTCCTCCAACCCACCACTCCTTTCATATCTATCATTGTATTGTTCTTCTGTTGCTTGATTTTTGTTTTCTTCCGCTATTGCATCATACCTTTCATTTCTTCCTTTTCCTTGCTCTTCTGCATAATTTTCATATTCACTTTCTTCTATGGTGTCATCCCTTCCATATTCCCTCTCCTCTTCTGGTTCTTCTCTGGTGTCATGCATTTCGTACTCTCTTTCTTCTTCGGTGTCATGCCTTTCATATTCCCTCTCTTCTTCTGGTTCTTCTCTAGTGTCGTGCCTTTCATATTCCTTTTCTTCAACCTGTTCCTTTGTGTTGTCATATCTTTCATGTTCCCTCTCTCCTTCCTGTTCCTCTCTGTTGTCATTCCTTTCATATTCCCTCTCTTCAACCTGTTCTTCTATGGACTCAGGTCTTTCATATTGCCTCTCTTCTTCTGGTTCTTCTATGGCATCACGCCTTTCGTATTCTTTCTCCTCCTGTTCCTTTGTGCTGTCATATCTTTCATATTGCCTGTCTTCTTCCTGTTCCTCTATCATGTCATGCCTCTCATATTCCTTCTCTTCTACCTGTTCCTCAATGGAGCCATGTCTTTCATATTGCCTCTCTTCTTCCTGTTCCTCTGTGGCATCATGTTTTTCATATTGCCGCTCTTCTTGCTCTTCTGCAGCATGTCTTTCATACCTTTCATCATCATCTTGCTCCTCCATCACACCTTGTCTTTCATAGCTATTCTCTTTTTCAAATTCTTCCTCAACCACTTCTCGGCTGGTGTCATTCCCTTCCTCTTCTCTTGACTCAACAATACCTTCTTGTTTGTAAGTTTCATTCTTCCATTCTTCTTTTTCAATGTCTTCTGATTGCTCATGTTCTTGATTAAACACATCGCTTTCTTTCTTTTCTACTACATGCCTTATTTCATGGTTTCTTCTGTCTATTCCTTCTTCCTGGACTTGTTCAAAATTTTCTTCATCTTCTCTCACCTCTCTCATACCCGGTCTTACAAGTTCTGACTCTTCTGTTACGGGATTCCTTTCGACATTAGAATTGCCCTGTCCTTCGTCTCTTTGCTCGTTTATCTCATCTGTGACCTCTTGCTCATCCTCAACATATTTTACATTTTCTTTTTCCCTGCCTAGGCCAAATTCCTCCAAATTTTCCTCATTTTTTTCAACTTGATGGTTGCTTACACTAGTTTTGTCATACTTATTTCCATCTTCTCTCTCAAAATATTTCCTTTGCTCATTTTCAACTTCATCCACAGTTTCAGTCTCTTCCCCCAGCTCTTCACCTTGGTAATTTCTCCTGTGGTCATACTCATCTGCTACCTTATCTGGTTGATGAGCATTCTCCTCTTGTTCATTATATTCTTCATTCCATTCAGCATCAGCAACAATATTTTCTACATCAGCTAAATTGGAATTGCTGCCATATTGAGCCTCATACCTTGATTCTTCGGTATGATGTGCAGCAACATCGCCACTTATATTCTGGTCCTCATCCAGAATTTCTGAATTTACATCGACTGAACTTCCCCCAGCTTCAATGTCTTTTTCACTATCATCAGATTTCATATCCCTTCTATTAGCCATTTTTTTATTCGCAACTAACCGATTTTCTTTGGATTCAACCTCCTGGCCATCTATTTCCCAATCAACTGGCTCAATTAATTTATTTTCAAATTCATTTCTCACAACATTCTGGTCCTCAGTACTTGCATTGCTGATATCATCTCTAATCTTGCTTGGATGACTGATTTCTTCCTCTACACTGTATGACACATCTGGCTGCTGTATTTGTTGATCATCCACCTCAAGTGCATCATGAGTCTGGTGTTCATCTTCTCTTGGTTTCTGAAAACTGGAGCCACCTAAAACTTTCGGAATGCTTTTATCATTTCTGCAAAAGAGAGGGAAAGCTTGTCATTGATGAATTTCATAATGTACTGACAAGATAAAGAATAAAATGAGGTTGAGCTTCTTATTGCATTTTATTATATATAATTTTGTATCCAAATTTTAAAGGTAATTTATTTTCATTTTCATAAATATCATTCATTTACTTTAATTTTTTATGCAATTAGGCAAAAATCACAGTATGACATATTAGATTTAGTTATATATTTATGAAGCATATATTAAATTTTATTTAAATATTTATAGCAATATTTCAAGTCTTAATTAGTATCATTATATAATTTAAATATGCATGCAAGCTTAGTTTACATAGAGGTTTTTACAAAATAGCATAAAGGAAATATCAATTAGTTTAATTCCATGTATTTGAAGAAAATATCACTGTGGATAATTAATGTGATAACTAGTTGAAAATAAAATTTTAATCAACACAAATCATAACTCATTGTGGAAGAAACTTATTTGTTTGGTGCGAAGGCTTTCGCAGCGTTCAGCTGCATGTTTTTCACCGCATTGACCGGCTGTTTCACAAGACACGTTTCGCCGGCATTGCAGAGGAAGCCGACTGCAACGCCGGCGAATCGTCGTCTTGTGAAAGTCGATCAGCACGGTGAACTACCGAAAAACATGCAGCCTACAAACTTATTTGTGCTTACTCACCTAATATTGCATAGCCTAGCAGAAGCTTGTGCCAAATTTATAAGAGTTAAATTCAAAATATCTTTCTCATTCAAGCTGTTTTTCCATGAAATTTTATGCATTTATGAGCTAAAGTAGCGAAAAAGCACGCACCTATGAGTTGTGGGTTTTAATTCTATCATAAGCAGAAGTGGTTTGAATACTAAGGGCAATAAGAACAATAAAATCAGCAAGCACTATGAAGTACCTAAAAACCATGTTTTTATAAGTTTGAATAATATAAAAATTTATTTTTACAATCACATAAGCTACTTATTCAGTACATCAGAAAATATTACTTATACAAGAAAATTGACGAAGTTTACATAAATGAGATCACTTTGTTTTTTAAAGTGTTCAGTTTACATCTGAACAAATCTTCACATCAAAATTCATATTTATAACAAAAACTATAACACACTTATTAAAATATTCAGAGTTTATAACATTATCTGAGATTTTCAAACAAGTATACATAAACATTTTGAGGAGTAAATATAATGGTGAGATATCACAGATTAGCATCTGGATATGGTTAGTACAGTTTTCTTAAAAAGTTGGTACAATTCAGACAAGAAATAAATTGCTATGGAGCTAGATAAAAATGCTGCGTGTCAATGAGCTGAAGTGAAAAAATGAATAGTCTCCTTCAAACATACCGTTTTCTCTCAACCATTGCGGCCATTTGATTTTCCAGTTCAGCATCACTGGAAGAGAACTGGAAAGGATCGTCCACATTTCCTCCTGCATTATCTATCGCAGTAGTTGATCTTGGAGACAGAGCTTCATCTGGAGAATACTTTCCAAAATCATCACTATTTCTGCTCCCAACTTGCTCACCATCACTGACTTCAGCTTCAGAATTTACACCAGATGGTTCGTGAGATGGCAGATAACTATGACTCTTGATTTTATTATCGTCTGCTGGAATTCTTTTTCTGCTTATATCATCTTCAGAACTAGATTTTCCTATATCTGGCGTAGGTTGAGTTACAACAACACTGGGCTTGAATTCAGGAGAATAACCACACACCTCTCTCTTTTCATTCAACTCTGCCTTAACAGATGTGTCTGACAAATCCCGTTCTTTCTCTGAGAAATTTCCAAGAATACTTCTTCCATTGTGTTCATCTAGATCAGCAGCATCATTCTGATTACCTCTAAAACCAACGCTGTCATTAGAAATGCGTTCTTTCAGTTGTCTGTCTAAATATATATTACTACAGTCACTTTTATCAGTAAGGTAGTCATCATTGGGGTTTACCCGAAATTTCCGACTTTTTTCAGGTACTTCCTTAATTTGAGTTTTCCCAACAATTGACTGTTCATTCCCATTTTGAGTTTGCACCTTATTTTTACCCATTTCAACCGGTATTGTTGAATCATTAACTGGATTATCATCAGATAGGGAAACATTTAATAGGTCTTTACTAGTGTTTTCCTCTTGTTCAATGCTTAGTCTATGGGAGTTTCCGCTTTTATCATCGGAATTTAAATATACATTAGAAAGACCAAGATTTAAAGCAGGAAATCTATTTCTTTCACTTTTGGATTTGCTAGGCATTACATTACCTGAATCTAAATTTGATAGTGTATGTGTCCCAGTTTTTACCTCGTGAAAAATGTCGTTAGGACTGTAATACGTCTTCTCACTATAGCGTGGTGTCTGACGAGGCAAATTAGAAATAACGTTCTCCTCTCCTCTGGATGAAGTGTAGGGTACATTTCCTTTCTCGTGTTTGTAACTGGAATAACCCCGTTCCTTATTCTTGGACGATAACCCTTCTTCTTCATGTATTTCTCCCTTCCATGCGGGGTACATTCTTTTCATGTAAGCTTCGTAGTGCAACTGAAAACGGCATAAAGGATTCTTTAAATCGCATTAATGAAAATTGTAACATCCGATACAAAACATTATTATTTACCTTCAATAACCTTAATCTTTCAGTTTTAGCAGCTAACATATTAGCTTGACTCTCAATTTTATCAAGGGCTCTCAAAATTTGATCGTTCCGCTCATTCCTTCTATCTTCGTTTTCGAGGAAACGATAATATTTGTCCCTTATTTTTAAAAGCTTAGCTCCTTCGTTTTTGTCAGCTAAACCTTTTAGCACTTCCTTAAATTTAAGCTCCAAAATATATCGATCTTCTTGGCTAAAATATTAATAAACAGGAAATAGAAGTATTAGGGCCAGTAAATACAAATTTGACAAAGCAATGCAGGAGGCAGAGTTATAATCACCTTTTCCTCCACCTATCTTCCAACTCGGCCATTTTTCTACTTAAGCTTGTTCTTTCGCTTGTTCTGTACATTTTGTGCCAATAAAATCGTCCAACAACTCCGCACTAACACATTGAGTTCAGAGAGAAACAGAACACACATCCGTGAATGTAGGCCAGATACAAAAGTAACGTTCCCGCTCCTAAGTGTCAATAAACAAATTGGAAAGAAGACGCGTAGAATGCGCATGTCGTGACCGAAAACCAGGGAAATTCATTCGTTCACGAAATCGATATCACAGGCTGATCATTGTGCTAAGTATCTGCTTACACGATATGTGTCTGATATAAGATCCCATTGGTTACCAAACCTATAGTATCCTATGTTTCATGTTAATTTAAAATTTACTGGTCTTAATTAATTATAATAATATACAAATAAAGAAAATCAACATTTTCTGTAATTAACTTCCATAATGTGTCAGTTTTCTGACTACAATGAATGGGTTAAAATTTCAAATTAAATAACATCCAACTGATAGTAAAATTTCATAATTACGTTTTTATATAATATCTTAGAATAATTTTCGTCGAAGCTAATTACTTATTACAATAATAAATTAGACAGTAATAACAACAATTTTACTTGAGCATGAATTTATGTAAAATAATCTCAAATTTTAAACCGTTTCAAGAATAATTCCAAGTGGACAGACAAAAGGTCACGTCAATAGAACCTCTTTACAACCCCGAAAAAACTTTTAAGGAAACCATCCGATGGGGGAGGAAGACGGAAATAGCCTGAATGCCTCGATCCTCTCACGAACGGCGCCCTGAAGTTTACTAGAAGCTTTTTGTGCCACTGTCAAGCTATTTAGCCACTCAAATAAGAGTTAAGGATGAATGTATTTATTAAGATATTCCAATGGATGAGGAGCTTCGTAATCTTTGATGATCGACAACAATCTAATTTCCATGATTAGCCTCATTACTATTCAAGTCTATAGAATTATTTCATTCATTCTGGGAAGATGAAACATGAAGAAAAATGGTAAATTTTCATTGACTATATTTTCAGCAAAATATGTTAATATAATAAATATTAGCCTACCAATAGCAAAAACTGCATTATAATGAAATAACTTTTATTCGTCGTATTAACTATTTAGATTTGATTAACGTATCTATTAAAATATTTTCCGCAGTTGTTAGCAATAAAGGTTTAAAAAGGCAAAAGTACGCTGTATAAATAACTACGAAATGAAAATTTCTCTTAAAAGAAAGTTTTCTTCATGCAATGTGAAAATAACGCACAAGACGACAGGTTTAGACGACTCGTTTTGAGCATTTTCTTATTTACTGTTGACTGTTTTTATTAAAATAATATCTCAATAATTCTTCGACGCGTCAGCTGTCACGTGAATTATGAGCCTAGTTTTCGATTCTATCGCTGGATGAGACGAACGGTTTGAGATTGGGAAATCATCGAACCACATACTTTTTTCTTTTGGAAAGTACTTTTAAAATGAGCTACTTGTATAGATATTTTCCTACAAGTAGGAACCCACTTTCAGAATTACCACTAGTAAAAGTTTAATAGAAAGAATAACAAATATTTTTGCGCTTCTAAACCGAAAATAATTTCAATAATTATCTAATAACATTTTATATCACTGGTAACATCTAATTCCTTTACGTTATTGCGATTGACAATGTATGCGGCGCTAGAATCTTCGAAATATCATAATTAATGAAAATATCTCCAACTATAATAGTCAGCATAATCTCACTTGAGGTCTGACAATTATTATGCGAGGGGGATTACCAAATTGGACTGAAGGAAAAGGGAGCTAGGTCAGCTCTGCACAATGGCAATATTGCTGTTCAGGGACTGGCTTCAGCCCTTTTTGACAGCTTTTTCTTGGCTCTCCTAGTGTTACTACAATCCAACAAAGCTTATACCGCATTCCATACTTGCCCAATTTTTTCGTATGTAATACTCATTATCTTTTCAATCCGCCAACAACACTACCCAAACAGAGTTAACTAATAAAGTAAGTAGTTCGGCCAGAATTCTCTCAATTAGGGATTCACAGTCACAAAAATTATATTAGTAAAAATAAATCCTCTGCAAGATATATTACATAATGACATTATATATCCAAAGAGATGGAGTAAATGATAGATGAAATTTATTTTTTTAAGTGCACCTTTATTAATTTCTGGCTTAAAAGAGAAGACAGAAAGATGGACTGACCAGATCCCTGATAAGCATGCCTCTAAATAAAGTATACATTTTCCTTTATTTACAAGATTTAAGGTACTGGAAGAATAACAAAGTTCCAACAGTATAACTGAATTATACAGGCTTCTCTACAAGTAACACAACATTTTGTTTCAATTTCTATACAATTTGGCTAACTTTATAATCAGGCTGATTTTCATCACCTAATTGGTTTGAAATTCTGTGAGTGGAAGTATCAATGCCTTGGTGATCAAGTGGATCAATTGCAACACATTGGAACTCCTCTTACTTTCAATGAATGATCCTGTTTTATCAATAATCGATCAAGTTTTTTCAAACTCGTGTTTTTATAATTCTAGATGATGCAGGAGCTTAGCATTTCAAATCCAAAGCCATCTCTTCTTCCTGCTTCATGAGCATTTTCTGACTTGTAATTAAGTATCACATTGATAATGCGCTTTTCCTTTGTAAATACATAAGTTTTCAGATGCTAAAAATTGTTGATAATAAATGGAAAAAAAAACGTTTTGTAAATGTACCTTCACAACCACATTATATAATGAATTGTTATATTGCTATTAAAAATAAATAATGGAGCAACAATCTGTGGCAAACAATCATCAATAACATACATTAAAAATGAAGTTTAGAAATTGAAACTTGCCAGTGGCGGATTTGGAAATTTCTTATTTATAGGCCAAATTATTCTTCCGCCTCCTTTTTGGCATTTTTTTCTTAAAAGAATCGCTCATTTATTTGCTGTGTCTGTACATCCATCAATCTGTGAATTATAATACTTCAATTTAAGTCTGTGTAACATTCATTTTTTATTCCTGCCCTGAAATCCTGTTTTTATTGCCACTGCCTACTTTGGCCGTATTTCAAATCTACTACTGGCTGTTGCATTACCATCTGAATACCCTGCATTGTTTTTTTACAAAGCTTTCCTGAGTTTTATATTCATTATACTTATACATAAATAAGAAAAAGTCAGCATATTTTTAAATCAAGCTCTTTTAAAGAAAAGAACCGAGATACAAATTTATTGGTTCATATCAAAAAAGCCAAGATATTACAATCTTGCAGTTTCACAAACCGCTGCAACATCAAATTAATAAGTTTACAAATTTATTCAGCACAGGGAATACATTTGATTAAAAAGTGAATCATGCCAAAACACCGCTTTTGGTAAATATATATATACTGTTCCATTTCTCCTGCCTTTATTTACAATGATTTTTTTAACATGAAAACTCTTTCAACCAATGGTAACTGTCTTTCACCATTGCCAAATGTAGTTCAAATACACTCACACATCGAACTGCATGGTTTTGCTTGAAATATTTTTGGTTTAGCATACCTAGTTCTCTTTTTGAGTACTAAATCGAATTGTATGGCCATTTGCTTTAGCATCATTTTGAATATCTTGGAACGTTAAAAATGAGTAAAATGTTATAGTTCAACTCAGAGGTTATAAGAAAGAACAAAGGAAATAATGCTGAATACAGTGTAACTAAATTGCACCATGTTGAGCTCAATACAGGGCTCAACTGTAGCTTTATGTACTCCTATGGAAAAATCTACTCAATTGGAAGGTTCCCTTTGCACAGAATTTTCCTGGAATGTAAAGCAAGCGATAGGTAGTAGTAGTAGTAAACTTTTATTCGCTTTTATGGTTTTCTTATGTTTAGCATGCATGACCATTTTTGCCACATTTCAAAATTTTTTGTATAGATAATGCCCATGCTATCAATTGAAAAATGTAGTAATTTACTTTTATAACCCATTATTCAAAATTTAGCAGCAAGTCTAGTAGATAGTATAGTAAAACAGATTACTGTAGCAAATTACAGATAAAATTGATATACTCCTGGTCCTCCTATAATGCGGGGATGAATTCTGAAAAGTGCTGTGTAATTACATCCAGATCATGAACCTGGCTTTACATAGTGAGAGGGTTGTGTTCCATATTCCTTCAGGCCTCCTCCAATCTCAAAATTTCCAAACAGGGCCTCTGAGACAGTGCCAGGAGGACCATTTGGCCTCAAGCTCAATGAAATACAAATTTGCATTTGAATGGTTTCACCATTCTTAAAATCAACTGTGAAATTGCATATAAATTAGATTTTTCCACAATTATTGTTACATTTGCATGGAAAAAGGTGATAATTACATTTCACTGTTCTTTAGCTAGTGATTGCCTTATTTTGTTTTCATTTATTTTTATTATGGCCAGGTGCCCTAAAATCTGGAAACGGCTCAGGCCTCTCTGAACCTCTGAGATAGCCTGCACAAACCTCTCTTTGTTGCACATCAATCCACAAATGGAGTGTAGTTGTTGATTATCTATGCTAATAAACAAAGCACTAGTGCCCTCCAAAATCTCTCTTACTCGCTCAGCCACCCAGAATCCCAGATCTTATCAAACCAATTTAATGGAAATCGTTGTTTAAATTTAGGTATTAAAAAGAAACCATATTGTAGCAAATCTTTAGTAAGACCCCATGTTATAGAAGAGCCAGCTGTAATCCATAAATTGAATTCCAATGAGCTGGCATCACTTAAAATTTGAAAAGTTTAGGCAGATCAATTCATTAACATCAAAATAAAATAAAATCACTAATACTTTCAAAAGCAAGTTCAAGCAGAATTCATTAGATGTATTCACTGATCAATTAATATGTTGCACATTTGTAAGGTCTAAAAGTAATAGGAATAATATTAACATACAGGCTATTCTAAGCACACATTAGGGTTAAATAATAAGAAATAGATAATGCTCTTTAACATTTTAATAAAAACGGAATTAATTAACATGGAATAAACTGCTTATATTACAGAGCTATTTAAAATAAACAAGAGATACAGCTATGAAACTGTGAAGAAAATGAAAATTCCAAGTTGAAACCTACTGTTAGTTTCAAGTGAGAAATTTCTTCACATAATTTTAAAATATTCCAGTCAAAAATAAAATTCTTTTAGAAAAAATATATCTCAAAACACTGAATAACACTAACATTTTAACGACAACAGCAGTTTTTCAAGGGGCCTAGAACAAAAATGTATTGTAATAATTATTGTTAACAGAATACATTAATGACTAGAATCAAAATATCTAATAGCAATTGGATTTAATGATCTAAACACTATGGAATGTTATGCAAAATAATCTTAAGTGAGCTATTTCAATAATAACTATAATAAACAAGCAAACGAACTACAGCGACTTTCATGATTAACTTGAATAGAACTCAAAATTTTTAAAATATCTTCAGTGGCATTAATTAAAAAAATACAGATGCATTAATGAATGGATAAGCATTAGCATTTTTCCCATTTAACAAATTTTAGTTCATACGGTAAAACTTCAATTAAAAAATCATCTTTAACGAATAGATGCATATCACAGCAAAAAATTTGATTGAATAAAATCAGTCAAATAATAAAAGGCAAGTCAATAAATAATTTTTTGAACACCACAAAATAAATTTTCAATGGGATGAAGGGAGGAAATTTTTTAGAAAACAACATTTTGCATGTTATATTGTTTGAAATTTTGCTAACGAGTTTTCAGACACTAATCAACAGTAAGAACTGATTACTACCTGGTTACAAGAGTACAATGATTACCATAGATTATATGTCAAATTCAGAGACTTCATTCTTACTATCGGCCTTACTTGGACCTATAAATACCATGTGTTAAGGCGGGTTTAAAATTGGTAGAGTAATAGATTGATATATATCAAAAGCTCTTTATGAGGAAGGAATCACTAGAGATAACAGCCCTCTTCACTAAGAAGGAATATTTTTCTCATGTGCCCTTTTCAAAGATAAAAATACTGTCAATTTCTTTGTATAGATTTCATGTAATAATGTTCTGAAAATTAAGATCAAAGTGGATCCTGATAATGTATACTCCAAATCCAACAACTATAAAGAGGTGGAAGACAGAAGACCTGTAGACTGAGCAGCTTGCCAATCTATGCCACGGAAGAATGGATGGGATTTCAGGTTTTCAATCCCGTTGACTCCTGACCCTAATCTCTCTAAGGGGTCAGGTCTAAGAAGCTATTAGTGAAGATAAAAGAAACAATTAAGACAATATCTTATAACAAAGTACAACATTCAAATTTAGAGATGAGAGGTATAGCACAAATCAATAAATTTTTCATGTAATTTGATTAATCTTTACAATTTACAAAAAAGCGCAAAGAATCAACTATATATTCATCTAATTTATTACAAATATCAAAAATACTTCAATAATGAATTTAATCAAGTTTCTAATTGTTATTAGACAAAATCAATAGATAAATAATAAAATTCTCTCATTTAGAGGTTAGTTAATGAGTTTTAGTTGGTTTATTTAACAAATACTAATCAACTATATATTCATCTAATTTATTACAAATATCAAAAATACTTCAATAATGGATTTAATCAAGTTTCTAATTGTTATTAGACAAAATCAATAGATAAATAATAAAATTCTCTCATTTAAAGGTTAGTTAATGAGTTTTAGTTGGTTTATTTAACAAATACTAATTAATACCTCCCACAGCTTTAGTTATATGAACAATAGCAATCATATACAGACATACTAGCAATAAGAAATTTAAACATTTCCCCATTGGTTATTTTACATAATCGACAGCTATATGATCAACATACCTCAGTCAGTAATGACTTAGCTTCTGGAGAAATATATTCAGGAATATTAAGAATCGAATGACTATGAATACCTCCAGGGTGGCAGGAAAGTAAAGTCTGAAAGAAAATGATTTTTAAAATTGAAATTCATTAATATTATTAATCAGCACAAAATAAAAAAGGTTGAATTATTAATTCCAAGGTTATATTTTTTATATATAAATCCTACTAAATACTCATTCAAAGGGCCTTAAAATAACCTAAGTAGCTCTATGAAGGCATTCTAAAATTTCAATGGCATGAAAACTATAATGTATCCAGCACAACACACATCAGAAACAGAAGATAAAACAATTTCAAAAATGGCATCGATATAATTCAGATGTCTCTGATAAAATTATGGATACAATTAAAATGGATTTAGAGTAATAAAGTAGTTCAATAGAAATGACAATAATTGTTTTATTTCTATTATGGAATTTTTCCACTATGTCGAGCCTTCCCAAGTGGAGAACATTTTTAAAATTTTCATTTACCACTTTGGCTTAAATGTACACATTAAGGTTTCAATGAATAAAGATGTTTGAACAGCTATTGCACAATTTACCCGAATACAAGACGAAGGTTTTTCCAAATTTTAGCTTGCGAAAATCGGTGATCGTCTTACATTCGAGTACGAAGTCGCATACCGTCAATATATCGCGGTAAATTAATCGCGCGTCAATTCGTGGTGCATCAATTCGTGGCACGTCAATTCGTAATACGACAAACTCGTCGCGTGTCTATACATCGCACGGCATACTCATTGCTCGTCAATTCAACGCTAGACAAATTCGTCGCGTAACAATTTCGTCGCGAGACAAATTGGAAGGCGAGACACCATGACTGTTGTACGGCAGGGGGATACACTTGTTGGGTTGGGAGTCACCCCGTCATGCACCGTCTCGCGTAAATCGCAAAGAGAATTGCGATTCATTCTGGTATTATCGAAATATGTATAAAAAAGATTTTTTGCGGAAAAGTGTCTCCCCCTGCCGTACACCAGTCATGGTGTCTCGCGACAAATTTGCCAATGTGTTTGTAGTGCGATGTATTGACGCGCGAGTAATTTTTCGTGCGAGTAATTGACGCGCGACGAAATGACCGCGACGAGTTGTTAAAGAACCGCAAGAAATAGAATTACGCGTTTTGTCGATGTTTTTTTTAAACATGTGAAACATAAGATAAAATGATTGTATCTACTTAAATTTTTCGTTGCAAACTTATGATCCGGAATTCAACTAAGGTCTTAATTATAAAAATATATTTTAAAATTTTTTTTGGACAAAAATTTGTAACAAACCATTTCAATTAATGAACGAACTAGTGTACATATACTAAATACGTGTGTTTGAAATATACACCAAATACAGTAAGTGAGAAATTAAATCAAAAAATCTTTTTACTGTATTGACAGTCTGCTAAAAGGGGGTCATTTTGTATTTGGGTAAATACGGTAATATGTCAACTATAACTTTTTGCAATGTGAATGTTTCATGAGACTGCAAATGTTGAAAAGGTCACTGAGTAATGAAACTTGTTTTTCTATTCTTAGCTTCTATACTGCATCTCACAAAAAGAATGCAGTACATTCTCTCATAGTATATTGGTATTTCTTGAAAAATCTCATGAACCCCTTGTAAGTTCACAAGCCAACACTTAGAAAACTCTGACCTAGATTAAATATTGTGCTGAAGACGGTTATAAATGTTTTGATTTTCTAAAAATATTATAAATTGCATTAAGCAGAAAAATTTTTAATTCGGCATCATAAGATATTTGATCACTTTTTAAATATACAAAATTATCTCTCAGCCTTTACTGATCTAAGAGTAACAATTTTTTAAAACATCACTTAGGTAATGGCTATGGATAACGATTATTATTTAATCATATTTAAAAGTTTAACAAGAACATGTTCGGCAAAAAATAATTTTCTAATACAGCCTTGGCTTCACAGACCTCAACTGACTCTTGGTTTTCATTGGTAGGGATGTTCCCATAGAGCAAGTATAGTGAATCATAATGATAATATTAAAATTTTGAATTCAATGTATTTTTAAAAAAAATGTATGAGAAAGATGAAAAATTGACGGTTTCCAAAAAAACAACGTTATAATTTTTACTCAAAACCTAATAGGCAAGCTAACCATGTAGTTATAACACTAATGTCATAAATGAAGCTGCTTGACATAAGTGAAAATTGTATGATTTAATTGACTTGTCTAAGAGTCAATGAAGACAAAGACAATGCAATAAAACTTCTTTGCATGTATGATGTGACAACAATATGCTCAAAGAGACTTGTACAGCATTATTTTTGAGAGATGCATCACACAATCAATTTACCTTTCCTGTCAAGAGCTCAAAAATAATTGCACCAAAGCTCCACCAGTCAGCAGAAGCAGAACATCCAAAAATACTGTTGACTTCGGGAGCAGCATAAAGGCATTCAGCAGCTGTGCTGTCTACTAAAGCATCAACCCCATGCCAGTGGCACATAAAAGTTAGCATGATGTGCCCATTGTCTCCAAGAAGTATGTTGTCTGGCCTTAAGTCCCTGATTAGAAAGGAAATAGAAACTAATAAAAACATGAATAATTTAACTATCAAAGATACATGAAATAATGTTGGTCCAATTAAATAAGATAAATAAATAAGAAAGAAATAGATAAATAAGAATAGTCATAAACACAAACAAATGCTGTAAATAATCAATATTAGGGATAATAATCTTTTCAGATTAAGCTCTTAATGCAATTTACAAAGTCCACAAAGAATATTGAGATGACTTGAGTTTACACAGATGGAAATATCAACATTTCATCATAATCAATATGACAAGACAAATGAGAAAATTAATATTATATAGCAGCAAAATAGCTTACATGCAAATGATGTCTGACTCGTGAAGAGCTTCCAAAGCTACTACTAGTTCTGATGCCCAAGCACGCGAAAGACTTTCAGGAAGTTTTGGCCTTTGACCAGAACCAACAGATTGAAAAAATCTCGAACGCATGCTGATTCCAACATTAGTACCACCAAGCTCGAGGCTACTAGATGCAGTTCTCATTCTGCCCTCAAAAATATCCTGAAATTAAATATATGATAAGCATAATAAATGGCAATATAGAGTTGACACAAAGATTTCATTATGTGAAATATAATTTAAACCAATTATAAAAAACTACCTAAAATGCAGACTATAGCAATCTCATAAAAAATTATTTAATATACAGTGGAAACTGGTTAACACGAAATGTGGGAGACTGATGCAAACATTTTGTGTTAATTGAATTTCGTGTATACTGATTACATGTTAACTGATTAAATGTTAAAATTTTTGGTGCTAAAATTTTAATTTTTAAAATATGGAGGTAAGCACATAGACTAACCTATGATATCTATCAATGACGGATCAATTTGCTCAATGGTTAACAATACAAATTCATTTCAAGCAACTTATTTATTTATGATACAGTAAATTCTCGATTAGCTGGGATCGGTTTAACCGGGATGTCAAAAAAAAACGTATATACAAAAATAATATGGAATCCGAGAAGGTGGCCGCTAAAAAATACAATGCGCCAGTATAACAGAAACCGAGATCATGGGTGATATGCAGGGTGGAAGAATAAAGAGAGGGGGGAAATATATAGTAATGAGACACATACGTAGTTTCTGCTACTACGTGTGTGTTTGAGATACATATTATCATATTGTATGTACTTCACGTACAAAAATATCATGCAGATGGCGTGTGAAAACACTACCTTTCTTTTACCGAGCAGATCAGGATATTTTGTTCAAGTGTTCACTTTATTTTTATGAATCATAGCAGGTGCATGCATCATTTTGTTCTTGTTTATTTGAAAGTTGAATAACCCCTTACATGATCATGTCGAAACGAAAAAAAGTTTATCTAGAACAAAAACTTAACATAATTAAAAAATCTGAAAAAACGTGTGATGGTGAAGTCGTTAATGAACAAATAATGCTGGCGAGCAAACAGTACGTGATATTGTGAAAAACAAAAATAAGTTAATTGAGTTTGCTGGAGTTTCTGATAGTGCAAATGGTATGTCAAGCCGAAAAATGATGAAAACGTCTACCTACGATGATATGGATAAAGCAATGTTTTTTTGGTTCAACCAACAGAGGGCTGAGGGAATCCCGGTTTCGGGTGCTGTTTGTGCAGTAAGTATTTTTTTGATGAATTGAAATCAAGAGGGGAGTTTAATGCATTTTCTGGGTGGTTGATGAGATTTAAGCAAAGATTCGTCAGATTGTTATCCAAGGTGGAAAACTTAGTTGTAGTGAGCCGACAGCTGAGGAATTTAAGTCTCAATTTCAGCATTTCGTTGATAATGAAGGTTCCACATCAGAACAAATATATAATGCTGAAACTGGTTTATACTGGAAGTGTTTACCACAAAAAACTTTAGTTTATGAAAATGAAATAAGTGCTGCAGGGCATACATAACTTCAAAAACACTGCCTTACCATTTTGTGTTGTGCTAATGCCACCGGGTCTCATTTTTTTAAACCGTGTGTTATTAGGACAGCAAAAAAAACCTCGAGCTTTTTCAAAAGTTAAAGTTTTATCTAATTTACCCATCGATGACTATCACAATAAGTCAGTATGGATGGACAGAAATTTTTATTAACTGGTTTAAAACAAAATTCGTCCCAGCAGTGCATCAACACTTAGAATCTCTTGATCTGCCACAAAAAGCTGTTATACTCTTAGACAATGCCCCTAGTCACCCGAATGAAGACATTTTAAAATCTGAAAATGGAAATGTATTTGTAAAGTATTTACCTCTGAATGTGACAGTTTTGATCCAGCCTATGGATCAAGGAGTACCTAATACAAATATGAAAACAATTTATCAAAGAAATTTACTGCCTAAGTTTGTAAAGGAAGATGGTGATGTTACTATTGCTCCAATAGCTACATTGTAACTATAGGAGACAATGTGGGCCTTGTCAGATAGCCAATAGGGTTAGCGGAGGTTAAGGGCAGGGGGGGAGAAAGATTCGAGAAGATGTATATGGGCTAGTTCCCACTGTCGGAGAAAGGGGGAAGGGGTGCCAATGGGTAAGGCACGAACAGCCCTTACATTGTAGCAACTATTGAAGGAGACATTGTGGGCATTGGCATAGGATGCAATTTGGAGGGGGCGTCTGAGATTTACGCTATTCTGGTGACCGTTTATACAGATGTTTAACGGGTTGTTGGTGAGGCCAACGTAAAGTGTGGGACAGGGTGCAGATGAGAAGGTAAATGACGTTATGGGTGGTGCAGATGCTTCTAGAGGTGAGGTTGGTGGAGGGACTGGAGAAAGAAGATGAAGGTAGGTGGATAAGGCGAGTGAGGCAGTGAGGTTTACCGCAGGGATGAGACCCTATAGCAAGAGGCATGGTGGATGTGAGAAGTTCCTTCATCCACAAGATATTTCTCAAATTGGTAAAGAGGAGAGGTGAGGTAGAGGTAAGAATAAGGGAGGAAAGCATGGAGGATTGTTTTGAGGGCCTCATGGATACCAGGATGGAAGTATTGGATGCTGTTGGTGGGTTTGATATGAACAGAGATGCAGATTTTACTGTCTTGGATGTAAAGGTCGACTTTAGGAAGGTGATTTTAGAGGTAGAGGAATGGTGGGTGAAGGAGAGTGACAGGTGAGAGAAGAGGCGTGAAAGAAAAGAGAGTCAGGTTAAAATTACACATTTTATGCTTCAGTGCCATTTGTATAAATAAGAAGGGATGTAAATATAAAGATAAAAATATAAGGAAAAGCTGAAGTAATTAGTAAAATTACTGGAGAAAAATACGAAGATTCTCACCAACGAAAATACTCGTAGTCAACTAACACAGTTTGGAGGTCAGTAAACAAATGAAGAAGAAAATAATGCTAAAAGCTTTATTGTTTGGTCTACCATCCACTTATAGTGTTATTGATAACCCTTCAGCATTAAGGTGCATAGGTGCAGTCTATGTTCTTTTGGTCCCTAACTCCTCTATTTTACATTATTCTTATGAGAGAAAATTCCCCATTATAAGTGGTTTCGATACGTTACACTTTTGTGGTCCCTAATCCCAACATATAATGGGGACCCCCTGTACCTTCTTTTAAACTCAGATATAAAAAACTTGCCTGAAATAGATGTTTATAATTGATTGAAGAAGACTTTCTTGAATGTATGTAAATGCATTTTTTAAACTGGAGCTATATTATATCAAATCCAAATATTTTATTGTGTAATGCTGCAAAATCACCCATTTCTTGAATTCTACCTGTATTTAAACCACAGTTAACATACAATTTTACAAGATAATATTTATACAAATAGAAGACCACCAAAGTGTGGCCAATAGATAAACTAAGGATTTGGCAAATTTTTGCTGAAAATCATGATAAATTGAAAATTGGTAAGACAACTTACCTTGCAAAATGAAGAGTTCCCTTGTATAAAAGCTGCTTTAAATTTATGGCAAACTACTCAAAAGAGTACTACAGGAGGAATACTTCAGTTTCAATAAATAATCCTTTACCTTTTCAACAATAATGCATTATTTATCCAGTAAATAAATACTATTCTAGTCCTTTCAATAGGCATTAATAATGCAAGTAAATTATGTACAAAAATTAACTATGAGAAATAAAATCATTTAAAGACGATAATAAAAACAAGAGAGACAGATTTTGGAGTGTTAGTACTTGTTACCAGAAATATATAAAAAAAACAAAATTGATTGCTTACCCCACAGCTATATCTTCGCTCGAGACGAGATCGAGACAGACTAGCCTTTCTTCTCCCAAGGGAATTTCTCCTCTCTTTGGTTTTCCTCGATGAGGTAATAATGGCTGACGAATCAACTGATTTGCACTTCACTATAGCTTGGGGACGGGATTTATCGGAACTCGATGCTGGCCATCTCACTTCATCATTATCACACACATTTCCATCACCAGCAACATTTGCTGCTTTACTTTCCAATGTGCCAGTCCCCGACTCGTCAACCTTTATATTCTGGTTACTGTCACTGTTTAACATACCATTAACATTGTCCAGCACACCATTATTAGAAGCACTGACCTCCAAATTTGCCATAACTTTTTCACTCTTTTGCAATGTTTCATTAACAGAATCTAACAGTTTTTGGGCGTTGTGTACTAAATCGGTCGTCTGTAGATTTTCCAAGTTCTTCCAAGAGATGTTGGGATCCTGTACATACCTACTGGCTAGATTAGAAACATAACCATTTGTGTGGGGCAACGGAATACATTTTGGATTACCTATACTTTCTGATTTAACATTCACAACTTCACAATTTTCTTTAGCTGCATAGGACACTTCAGGTTTCAGATAAGAATTTGGCACTTTTTGCAAGAAGTTAAGCCGATTTTGAGAGTCTCCATTTTTTAACGGACCTTCGTCGAGAAGGCCGGTCGGACTGATTCTTGGAGGTATTTTGTTCAAACATGGTCCCCTCTGAAAGTCTTTAACTGCCAGGGATGTGTAATCTCGGATCAGTTCTAGGTAACTTTCATCTATGTCACTATTTGAATCTCCAGATTCAAGAGCAGTCGCTATTTCATGAGCGGTGGTTGGGATTCTAAGCTGGTGTTCACACGAATTGACTCCTTGTTGATTTAGGATTCCTTTGGAAGAATTGCTTGAATCGATAAGTTTTTGCCCAAAGTAAGCATTCTTTCCCATTCCTTTAACTGGGGTTTTTTGAGCCGACTGAAAATATGAACTGACGTGGTCCCAAAGTTTACCCCCACTGAAAAATGATTGATATCCATTTAAGTAACAAATATATTAAACAAAGATTGTCTCTTAATTGAATTCAAGGTTAAAAGTATTTACCCAGCATGTTGAAGCACCAACAACACAGAACTGTCTGTCTCAAAATATTTATACAACTTCACCATGTATGGCACATTTTGAGGAATAGCTGTTGGCTTTAAATTATTCACTGGACATGATGACTTATGAAGGACCTAAACAATAAACATTAATTATACTTAGAGAAAATACTATTGATACATTCAAATCTATCACTGAAATACAATACCTTCATCACATAACACTGAACTGGATTTTCTATGTCCATAACAAGCATAACTTTGTCAATAACACCAAGAACTTTGAAGTTCTTCAGTTCAGTATGTGGCCTCCGAAGTTCAGATAAATGACAGGTTCTTTGTATTTTGGCTGGAGACATTTGTAGAGGCTGCAGAATAAAAAGTTATCACATGAACATTAAGTAGTTAAAAATAAATATTCTGCCAAGACCACTGCTATTACTGACAATTTCATATTTATCCATTTCATCAGTTTCATCTACCATATTAATCCGAAAGGAAGAAGAGGTTCTTTCCAAAAACTTGAGCAAAACATTATGGATTGTTTTAAAACTGAGTACAAAGTTTTAAACACTGCATGGAACCAATTCTATGTCCACAAAAATGCATTTATTTATAAAAATGCAATACATTTAATTTATTAATACAATACAATACATTTATTCATATTCTTGAAGTTAACAATTTGCAAACGATTGGCTTTCCACCTTGTAGGTAATGCTGGAAGGGGAGTGTTGACAAACCTATATCAGAGCTTGTAATCGGCTGGGCAGGAAATTTGATACATACAGTGTTAAAAATGGCTACACTAAGATTGCCGGTGTTCTACCTGTGTCTTATTACAATTTAAACATATTTACTACTTTTCAATTGATGCACCAGTGGCAGACAAAAAATACACCTGAAGTTTGAAGAGTATAATCTCTATGAAAGCAACTGATTGGCACAAACTTAACTGAATTTTAATGTGAAGTGAAGACTAGTTATTATTTTTAACAGTTTTTAAATGAGTTACCCCTAATCTTAGGACAGAAATGATAGATTGTGCAGAGAAAAAAGGCACCTCTGTAAAATGGAATGTATCACAAGGTATAAGACCAAGTTTCGATAGAAATTTTAGGCTAATGGTGGCGCATTATGCTGAAGAAACTAACAATTGTGAGGCCAGGAGGATATATATATATATATAAGGCAAATGTGCAAAGTTGGAAGCAAGCAAAACAGAAACTTGAAGGTGCTAACTCAACATGGAAATCATTTAGTGGACCCAAATGAGGCCGGTTTCATGAATTAGAAGAAGATACCGTAAAATTTGTGCAAACTCAAAGAACGGATGGAAAACTAGTGTTGTGGGAAATCATTAAACTGAAAACTCATGAATTAGCACCATCACTAAACATCTCGCGGCAATAATTCAAGGCTAGCAATGGTTGGCATGTATGGATGATGCATTGTGATGCTTTTTGCCTAGAATGAAGAACTTTTCTTTGCCAATGTTTACTTCCTGACTACACAGACAAACAGAAGCATGTAATTGCATTGTGGAAAATTCACGATTACCCTCTAAGCCAAATGGGTAATGCATATACCTATTTATTTAACATGCCATCCAATTACACAGTTAAAGAAAAAGGCCCAAAAAAGTCATAAAAAATTCAGGGAAAGAAAAAATGTGCATTACTGTAATGTTGAAAGTGTTAGTGGATGGCACAAAGTTAACACTATGTTATTTTAAAAATTGGTATTACAAAGTTTTTTCCTGAATAGATCTTGTTTTTATTTTGGTCGTCTTAAATTCAAAGTCGTCTTCCATTCGGGTTAATATGGTATTTAATGAAGGTGCGCAACTATACTTACACTCCATCTCGAAGGTCTGTCATTTTCTGAAGATAGATGGTCTTTAAAAATTTTCTCAGCTCTGAGAAGGTACTTGGCTGTTTTATCTTTCACTATTTGTCTGCGCTTTTCATCAGCGTCACCTGGCAGAAAGATGAATTCCTTCAATTAAGTGATAAAATCATAAAAAAGTAAGAAAAATTAATTTACTCTACAGAAATTAACTTCTTAAGAATCTTCGAGTTATTAAAAACAGTATCTGAAACTTAGTCCTTTTGAAATGCATTATTATTGGATTGTATAAGTTTTAGTATCTTTCACTGACAACATAAATATTACTTTACCTGAAATTAATTTGTAATTTGATTGAGAGATAAAAATTAATAGGAAATCATAAGAACTTAGGTTTCTATAGTTTTTCCCAAATATACCGTAATTACTATTACTATTTTCCAAATCCTACATTCATGAAATGAAGATGCGGTTTATATGTGAAGAAAAAATTGGAAGTCTAACGTGTGAGATAACCATTAATTTCATCACCATATGACTTTCGTGATTAAATTCATGGTATTTGATGCATAAAAATTATTGCAAAACAAATAAAAAGGGAAGGAAATATCATTATTATTGATGACAGTTTTTTAAATATTTCAGTTTTTGGCAGTGATTACAGCAGGCCTGCAATAAAGATGCCAATTGTTGGATGTCAAGGCACTGTCACTGTTTGGCCTCATATTTTGATTATTCTATGGAGAGAGACATTTTTGTGGTTTGCTTTCAGTTGTAGTTTCTCTATTTATAAAGGCTTTGTGGAGGAAGGAAAGGTGGTCTGGCCTATCAAACTACACATATAAGCATCCTGTGTAATGAGTTGGGTGAATGGCCGGGTGTTTCCTCCATTTATGAGCAGACGGGAGAGCGGACATGGGAGACTGGAGGATGGTCTTTACCTCCTACTGCATTCTTCAGAAGGCCTTAGGCGGGAATTGTTTCCGCCACCTAATTCTGTTTGTCGAAGGATGTGAAAAACTCCCTTAACACATCTGGGGATAGGACGAGTTCTTTCACCCTACCATGCAGAGGCAGACTGATGATGCCTCCTCCAAATGCATCATCATGGGTGCGATTCTGGCAGTGATGGGAACCTGAGCAATGAGAGTGATTTGGAGAACATGGAATATGGCGTTGTTTAGACCATCATTCTCAGTGATCACAGAAAGGAGTGTGATAGGGTATTATTGCAGAGTAAACCTTAAAATGTATTTATGTATATTTTTTATCCCTCTCTCAATGCCCCCAGGGCAAGAACCTTCACAAGGTCCTGAGCCTCAGTAAACCTCAGGTGGTGGCAGCAATCATGCTATGTCCACACTCATTACAACTGCATGCAATGCATCAAGTTGTGAATAAAGACGATGATATTAGTTTGGTATGAAGGCTTTCATGGCATTCTGCTGTAGGCTGCATGTCTTTTGGTTTCACTGCATTGTTTGGCTAAGGACCAGAAGGCCAGGCTCTCTGCCATCATAGAGCATGTCTGGTCTGAACTCGAGCAAATGATCAGGATGGAAGACGCATGAGTCATCGCCAAGGAAAACTGATACAATCTGCGGTTAATTTGAGAAGCCATAGAGATAGCCAAAACTCTGGCCAATTTCAACAGAGAGGATGGCTACACCCTCTTGAATACTTGGAAAAGGGTCTTCCATCCACAGAGTAATGCCTCGACCAATCAGAGCCCACCAAATGTTCTGACCAAAAGAGGAATGAGTGTTAGTGAGCAGTGGCCAATTCTAAGTGGGGTGACTACGACTTCTTCCCTACGATTTTCTTGCACTGAGGTAGACCAAAAAGAAACACAGGCTTTGATTGCTATAAGTTTTTGTTTGTGACTGCATGCCATGAGCTTTGCCAATTTTCATTTAGGGTATTCTTAAACAGATTTTTTAAATCCTGAAATGGAACAAGTTGGCCACGTGTCGCCATTGCTTAGAGCTGCTTTTGCTGCCGAGTCAGCTTTTTCATTTCCCCCAACTCCAATGTGCCCAGGAATCCACTAGAGGAGTATTTTCACATTATTTGCCCTCAGAAGTGATAATAAAACATGAATTCTCTGAACTATAGGATGGTTGTGGAATGGATTGGAGGTGGCATTCAGAGTGCTCATCAAGTCAGAGCAGATGATGAACAGGTATACCTCGTGACGTTGTTTCACGATACGCTTTTTTCGGTTTTACGCTCATTACCCTTTTTGACTCTACCTCTCAATCCGCTCGCTTGATTCGGACATATGCTCTTACAAAACCTGGATAATGAAGAGCCTTTCTCTGCCCATTTAAAAGGTCTCAACACAAGCAATGACAAATAAATTAGTTTCATTATATACGAACTACTTTTAAATTGCTTTCATATTCATTTCATGTGTATACAATATTGCACCGGAGAAGTAATATAATCGACGCGTTTCTTTTTATGTCCCAGGTACACAGTGTTTCGGTGGACTAGAGTCAGTTTTTAGTTTGAGCTCGTGGTGGTAACACATTGAATCTGTGCTCAAGTTTTTACCTTTATAAGTTTGAAATGTCACAAGCAAAAAATTTAAAGCGAAGTATTTCTCTTAATTATTTAATAAAATTTGATATAATAAAACATTCTGAAAGTGGACAAGGGCACGCTGCTATAGGTCATGCTCTTTCTCTATCTCCGTCGACTGTGAGAACTATTTGCAGAAGTGCTGGAAAAATTAAAAATGTGCTCAGGGGGCTACTTCTTTAACATCACTTGTGCTGGCATAACCAAAGTGAAACACTGATAGAAATGGAGCGTTTGCTCAACATATGGATCGAAGAACAAAATATTACACTCGGTTCGTATGTTTGGCAGAAGATGGCAGTGTAATTTGCATTTTATATTGCAGTGACGTTGCCTAAAAATTATGTAATGCCCTTCCGTAGGGCAAATAGTATGTAGTAAATACAGGTAATTAAAAGGAATTTTTTCAATTAGAAGTACAGGTATACAGTTGAATGTGTTCTCTTTACTTTCATGAAGGTAGAAATCATATGGAAACGAACTAAAGAAAACACACTATATTTTAAGGGAACTGTAGGTCGCGCAACCAGAACTCAAAAATTCCAGCTCGCACATTACATGACACATAAGATGAAAACAAGATTTTGAGGCAAAAAATAAGGGATCACAAATTATGCGGAGTCACAAAATACTCTAGTATATATGGTACATACATTATGTTCCGAGTGTAACGTAATATGTATACACTTTCGCACTTTGAATTTTTTTGTTTGTGGCTTATGGAAAAGTTTACGTAAGGTCGAGTTTACGTAAGTCAGGGCTTATGTAAGCCGGGGAGTGGCTGTACGAGGTGTGTACAAAAAGTTCGTGCACTCGGTTCACCAAAAATCCAAATTAAATTATTCTGCAATGAGGATGTGGTCACCCTCGAAGTACTCTCCCCCTGACAGAATGCACTTGGTCCAACGCTTCTTCCATTCTTGAAAGCAGTGCTGCATGTCCTCCTTTGTCAGTCCCTTTAGGAGCTTAGTCGTTTCTCGTTTTATGGTATCAACATCCACAAAATGTTCACCCAGCATAACATTTTTCACTTTAGGGAACAGGTAGAAGTCACAGGGTGCTACATCAGGTGAATAGGAAGGGTGGTCCATGGTAGTGATTTTGTTTTTGGCCAAAAACTCACGCATAACGAGCGCGGTGTGCAAAGGTGCATTGTCCTGATACAGGATCCACGCGTTCTTTGCCCACAATTCGGGTTGTGAACGTTGCACACGTTCATGCAGATGCTTCAAGACTTCAACATAGAATTTTGCATTAACAGTTTGACCTACTGGAACATATTCATGATGAACAACTCCACGAATATCGAAAAAAACGATGAGCATGGTCTTGATTTTTGAACGACTCTTGTGTGCTTTTTTGGTGCGAGGCGAACCAGGGTGCTTCCACTCTTCACTCTGCCTTTTTGTTTCAGGGTCATACTCGTAAATCCAGGATTCGTCTCCAGTTATCACCCTTTTGAGAAAATTTGGATCCTGGGCACTCTCGATCCAGTCATTGCAACAATCAACACATCCTTGTTTTTGCCCGTCATTCAAAACTTTCGGAACAATTTTTGCACACAGCTTCCGCAACGTCAAATCTTCTTTTAAAATTGTCTGAACACTACCGTTACGTATTCCAAGTATTTCTGCAATCATTCTAGTGGTGATTTGACGGTCTGCCTTCACCAAATTGTAAACACGTTGAATGTTTTCATCGACACGTGATGTTGAAGGGTGCCCCGCTCGTGCGTCGTCATCGACGCTCTCCCTCCCCTCCTTGAACCGGTCCACCCATTTATACAGTTCTACGCTTCATGGCAGACTCACCATACACCATTTCCAACATTTTTAGAATTTCCTGGCCGTTTTTGCCAAGTTTTACGAGAAATCTGATGTTGGTTCTTTGCTCGGTTAAAATGTCTCGCTCCATTCCGCCGACACGACCAAAAGTACGTTCACAAAAACAGACACCAAAAGCAGAGATCTCACTCGACCGTAACCAAACTTTTACTGAGGACACGTGAGGCTTCCCCCTAGATGTTGCACCACTGTAGAAACTTACAGCATTGCCATGTCGGCAGAAAAAAATTCAGTGCACGAACTTGATGTACACACCTCGTATATGAAAACAGTGCTTCCCAAACTGTTTGTACCTGCAGCACACTTGCAAAGATAAACAGGATTTTTGAAGCACTCACACGATTAAACAAGATTATATATTTATACATATGGTATCACAACCTTTGGACCCATCCATTTGTTGGTACTATGCCATAACCAATTTATTAGTGCAAAAGTTATTGCCTATTACCTACCAACATTTCCAAATCATTGATTTACTTGCTTGACAAAATTTTTGTGGCACCCCTAAAAATCAGCTGTGGCACCTCAGCATGCCATGGCAGTCAGTTTCGGAAACACTGTATCAAAGGAAGTTGACAAAAAGCATGCAGTTACTACAACAGACTTAAGAAGTTTAATGATCATTTGGAGTGGTAGATAATCATTTTCCTAAAAATGTCAAATGAGAAAGTACCTGAGTCTTTAAGAAGCAATAACGCAGTTTAAATATGATTAATTTTTCAAATTAAACATCCTCCAATGTGCCTAGTAACCATTTCTAGTACAACATTCTTTAATTAATGAATAGAAAACTACATGAATTGCAGACATAAGTGTAAATGATAATTAACTGCAACTGTTATACCTTGCACACCAGTGAGAAGAGTAGCAATTCCAGCTTTGTAGGATGCAAATGCAACATCATATTCTCCATTTGCTTCACTTTGAAGAGCACGACTCACATGGCAAGCTGCTTCTAACACATAATTCGCTTTCTGCTGAGTTGCATTAGGAGAAAATAAGGCAGATACTAATGTTTCATCAGTTGTAGAGCTGGAAAATAAAATAAAAGATGTTAACTATGACAAAACTTCTCAAGAAAAACATAGAAGGGACAAATTCCGATTAGAAAAGTTATCTCAATACAGAGAATTTTTTATTTTTGGTCAAGTAAAATATCAAAAGGAAAATAATTCCAGAAGCAATGAAGGTGATGAGGTACGTTAATGGGTTCTTATCCTTAAATCTTCAGCCAAACAAAAACATCACTAATTTTGCCCAACAATAAGAAAACAAAATTATTGGTACTTAAAAAAATTAAAATATCATATTAAATGATTTTAAAATAATGATGCACAATATATAAGACATGAAACAAGTAATTAAAGGTAATAAGAATAACGTTAAATTATATATTTGAAGCCTTGAAAGTAATACTTACAAAGACGAATTAAAATTCAAAACTATGCACAAATACATACATCAACAAATCATTATGTATGGCATGCAATAAAATATATTTATTTAATTCACTTACATAAAATTGAAAATTATTTGTATGTTTACATCATTTTTGTTTAACATACTCTTTAAATCACATAAATTTCAAATTTCTCATATGCATGTCGCATTATTTTTACATTCCAAACAATCTTTACTTATAACAATATACATATTACATATATGCAACAATGAAAGGACTGTGCCACCAGTCAGCTGATAAAGATTTATCTCTAGTTCACCGCACTAGATCTGAAAATAAGAAACATATACCTTTGAGATTGATCATCAAAGTTGATAAGTGGGTTTCCCTCGTCCTGAGATAACTTTTCTTCTTCTTCACTTTTACCCATACTGATATCAGTGCAACTACTTTGACTGAGAGGATCAAACATTGCCAAGTCTGCACCATGCAATGGAGTGCTAAGCCCACTTGGACCAGAATCAGTATCTTCAGTGTTGAATGTGGTACACTCTTCATCTTCTTTGTCAAATTCATCATCACAAGCAGAGCTATGAGAACTCAAAGAAACACCATCTGATAACTGCGGACTCTGCCATGTACCGCCCAGCTTCAAATAGGACCTATAAATACCAACAAAAATGCATCTATTATTATTTTCCAAAGACATCTTAAATCAATGAAATATCAGGCCTAATTATAGAATGCAAATAAAAATAAGCTACAACAACTTTAATGATAATCAAAGTGAGAAAAGAAATGTTTGTGGGATAAAATATTTATTGCCACAGTAGATGAAAATTGGTCTAAAATTTAACAGGAGCAGGACCGATTAAATCCTGAAATTGGAAGTAGCATTGTAAACTTGTTAGTGTTTATGACTGCATAAAGCATTCTACACTTTTAGGTAGTGTATATTATAAAAGAACTACAATGACACAAAAATTGACTCGTACAAAAATTTTTTTAAGCATAAATGTGAGGCAAGCCCTTGCGTCAGTGTCACTTCTGCATAAATTGATGAGCTCTTTCCCACAAACTTCACGTGACAATAAAGAAACACATACCGAGATGAGCTGTTTGTCCCTTCATCACCATCACCGATGGAAATGCCATCGGAGAGGGACGATGGACTCCGCATAATTGGGAGGGGATCACTGCTGATGGTAGGGATTAAAGTTGAAGGATTGGCATCATTTGAGAGACTGATCTCGTTCATCGTGTATCCAGTCTGCAAGAAAAATGAATCACAGCATAGGCATGCTAAAAGGTTTAGCACAAAGTAGATAAACTGTAAGTAATGTATTAAACATGTAAAACAAGACAATAAAGCTTACTAGGGATGAGACAGTTTAGTTCGAAGAGGGGAGGAGATATAAGGACAATAGTGTGATAAAACTCCACAAATATAAAAATAAAATCAGTAATGTAGTTGTTGAAAAAGGGAGAAACTAATTTCAACATTATCATATAGCCATAGTGCTCAATCTTTTTTAAATTAGTAATGTAGTTGTCAAAAAGCACGTTAACTAATCACTCAATACAAAGTAAAGAATAGTAAGTATGACAGAATGAATAGAGGACACATTATGCTAGAAGGCATAAATAGCTACAATAGGAAATAAACAAAACAAAACAAACAATTCAAAATATGAAATGTACGGAAAGGATGGCCACAATAAATAGCACACAGTACACTCCCACAAATCGAGCATTCAGAAAACTGGTTTCAGCAGAAAGCTGGACATTTTTTACATTAGAAAACAGAGAGCTAATCATCTGGGATGATTAAAAGAAAACTGAAGAGTTTTCAGCCCAACCGTTTTGTTTTGCGCTCCAGATTCCATGATCAGATGATGCCAGTTTCAGTCATTAATGAAATTCTTATTTTCTTCACCTATTGTAAAGACATAGTTCATGTGCTTAAGAAAGAAGAAAAACTCATAAAGGAAAAGACCGAGTATATGATGACTGAAATCTTTTTAAAAAATCTGCAAAAAAGTATTGAACTATCTTCTACACCTGTATATTCAAACCTCGAAAATCCTGTGGCTTGGACCTCATCAACATTAGACAGCATGTTTGTCACCTCACCTTCATCTCCTCCAATGTAAACATCTACCAGCAACCCCTATGCATCTCATTTTGAGAGCAGAAACAGTAAAATAATTTGGTAAGTATATAAGAAATACTTGATTCTTTATCGCATTGCATGAACAAAAATGATCGTATCCCTAGAATGCCAACCTCACTAGGTTCTTTCCCACTGTACATATATGCATTTTTGAAGAAAAATACCCAAATAAAAAAACTGGGAAATCAGGCAATGTCTCGGTCCCGAGCATCCTGGATTTGTGAGAGTGCACTGTATTAGTAAAACTTTAAAACCAACAACATACAGCATTTACCAGAAAATAAGACAAAGTGTGTTCCTAGGTTAGCAATTGAAAAATCAAGTCTTATGTTCGCAGAATATGAGATAACCCCACATGGATCAATGCAGTGTGAAAATTGTTGTCAAAGCAAATGTGTAATGCTGAGAAAGATCAAAAGAACATTCTGAAGAGCACCAATTACATGGTGGATGTATTTTGTGGACATAAGGGGAGTTGTTACCAGCACTGTTTTGAAATTTTTTCATTAATACGACGTTCAACTAGGGGAGCAGTATTATACTCAGATCCATTTTATATTCATGCAAATATAGGGCTACCATATGTCCTCATTTTTCCAGACACCCTACTTTTTGGCATTCAACCATCAGGAAGGGATCCCAAAAGGTTGAATTTTTCCAAGAATTTGAAAGTATCATATATACTTGTGTATAACGCGCACTCGTGTATAATGTGCACCCATATGTTTTGCCCAAAATCCAGACTATTTTGTATACCCTGTGTATAATGCGCACCCTAGATTTTGAGGGGTATAAGAACAAAATTTTATAATTATATTGCCATGTTAGGTATTAACTAGAGCACCATAAATAAATAAATACAGATCCGTCCCGAGTAACGCAAGACTCGACTTATGCAAATTCGACTTTACGTAAAAACTCTGAAAATTAATTTTGTTATGTATTGCGGTCACCTTCTTCACATACTTATTTGGTGTCAAAGATGATGAGGAAATGAATTCTATGGGTATTAAATTACTTATATCGTTAATTATATATAATATCTTCATTAACTTAAAATATTATTTGAATTTGCATATATACTATACTTTTTGTTTTCGATACATGCTTTTCGGGAAGTCTACCTGGCGATTTTTCAGGAAACTACAGCAATCAGCTGATTAGCTAGTGAAATGTGGAATATTTGAAGAGGATGGAAATACAATTGTAAGGAAGTAATTAGGTGTCTGATACGTTTAGCCCAGAATATGGCAGCCCTATGTAAATACAGCGATGAAAACACCAATCCCAAATTACAGACTGCTAGATAGTGACTCGGTCCGAGTCAAAGAAAAATGCATAGGCCCATAGAAATATGACATATATAATACAAATAAAATCAAAATAACTTTATTCAAGAGCAGTATTTCATATATGATATATTGTGGCATATTTAGAGTAACTCAGAAAGTAAAATTTATGGTTTCACAGGTTAGATGAAAGTTCAATGGCTTTCATTGACACCACTTATTCTTCCAACTTTTAAACAGAGTATGAATTACAGAAAATTAATGCCTGACTGGCTTAAATTTTGGTTTGATATGGAAATCCAGTCATCATAAAATTCTATGGGTAACGTGAAAGGCAAGAAGTAATATTAATCCTGAGACAAAATGTATTTAAGAGTATCCAGCTTTGTACATAGTTTTGCTATGAGAATTACCATTTTGTCTTTCTAGTGCCTATTCATCTTACTGTTATGCATTATAAAATCATAACAGAATCATTATTAGAATTAGTAGCGAGTGAAAATTATTTTCAGGCTGAACCTTCAGAGGTTGAGAGCTTCAATGGGATGGAATGTTAATGAAATTACTCAGACTCAGGGTATCAGACTTATGACAGTCAAGTCATTTTTAGGCTGGTTTCCAAAGGAAACAGCCTTAGGAAATGGTCCTGTATGTGTGTGTCTCACACTAATGACTGTTGTGCCAATGGGCCCACCTTCAAGATATATTTCATTTGGCGAAGATTGAAGCTCCGGGTTCAATTCCAGAAATCTTTTTTCCTTATTTGTTTTACACAGGAAGTCTCAAATCCATCATGCAGAAATGTTTTCTTTAATACTTTAAAATATCTTAAAACTGTGATATCGAAGCGAGGTTTGCACTGTTCTAAGGGGAAAAGAATCTAAATTCTAATTCATATCACAGAATTTTGATAATTGATCATATTTTCTTGAATTTCTACTAAAAAATAGCGTTCTTGCATTTTAAATAGCATTTTATCGGATTGTTGCCATGGAGACGATTATTACCAAACTCAGCTTCAGCAGAGACAAGTGAATAAATGGGCTATTTTCTTTTCCACTCCACTACTCTTCAGCATTGGACAATTGATCCATATATACCTATTGCGGTATAAACAGTAAGATTTATTTGATTTGTTTATTTAAAAAAATAGATGCAAAATGTCAGAAAGAGATTTTGACATTGCTTTTAGTATTTTAATCTTGATAATGTTCTATTAATTTGTTTTCAATTTATCTCTATCATTGATAAACTATGAACTACAATTGGTATTTATGGTATGAGAATTCCTTGGAATGACTAACACATACTGAAACATTTCCTGTCAATATAAGTAATCGATTCGGGATGTAAACTTTGGGAAATCAGCCTGCATTAGTCCTGGTTTGGACTTATTGTTTGAGTTACAACTTCAGTCAAAAATATTTTACAAACAAATTTGGTTACAAACATGAAATTTTCCCAATTAAATTTCATGGACTAATTTTTCATCACAGTTTCATGAGTTACAAGCTGCCTATGATTGTTTTTGAGGAATACTGTATTTTCCAAAAGGAAGAAAATTATCATTTTTACAGAAAAAATAATTTTACTGCAATTAAGTTTAAAAATAAATTACAAGAAAGAGGTGGACATTTCTCTAAAATTCACTTAAATAGTATTACTGCTTTGCTTAAAGTGTAATTAAGGAATTACATATATCCTCAAAAACAAATTCAGTTGTGAAACATATTACAGATAACAAGAAATATAACTTATGCCACAGGTAATATAAAAAATATTTCACACCATCATTTGTATAAAATATTTAAAAGATTGAATTGCTTGATACAATGCTTACAATTTAAAATAAATCAAACAATTGATTGGGAGATAAGACAAAGCAAAACCCAGAGTAGATTGTAATATTACCTCAAAAAACTTCAAAAACACTTGACTTGTAAACAGGGGTGGGTGCTCTGCTATAAATTCTAACAGCTTAACAGCGCACTGTCTTCTTTCTTCAATAACCTCTTCCTCATACCTGTAGTTCAACATGCAATTTTAGCTACATCATAAAAGAGATTCACTAACTACCACTAACTGGACTAACTTTTAAAAAAATGGTGATAGAGTTTTCTTAAAAATCCAGAAATATTGAACACATTAAGATGTCCAAAATTACTGTTGCACAAGCAACAAAAAAACTCACATTAAAAAGACTACAAAAATTATTAGGTGGTCATAAACAATTTCAACAGTCGAAATTTAGAAAAGAAATATTTAGGATTTCTTTTCTTGTCTCCCCCTCAAGTTCATCTTAAATTAAACATTACTGTGGTTGGTCTGGATTTTAATGTGAAATATTCAATCGGTACATCAGTATCAGTATGATGAACGAGGGATACTTAATGGATAAATTAAAAAGGCTTGAAGTGAAAGACTAAGCAGAAATGAAGAATTTTGACAACCCTCAACAATTTACAAATACATTTGCTACTTAAGAACTCATGAAAAACATGCACCCAAATATCCCCATATAATGATAATAAAAGGGCCAAAGAGTTGTCTCTCAATTTTTCTTTTTTCCTAGACCGCACCATATTGAAACATATTTACTGGAAAGGTGCATTAAAAATTGAGGATTATGCCAAATTATGGCAACAAATAATGAGCAAGTTATTTGAATATGGCCTCACAAAGTTATTTTTTAACTGGTGATCCACAAAAAAAACGAATAATCAGACCATTTTTAAGTTAAACTGATCAAAGAACTCAATTAACTCAACAATGCATTCCTACAACAGCAACAACTGTTTGCTACTTGAATTATTCTGCAAGAAAATTGTATTTTGCAATAAATAAATATCACACTTAATTGGTAAATGATGAAATTAATTGGGAAACCTTTTTAAATCATTCATTGTGCTACACTCAAGTAACACACGTCAATTCATGACTGTCTACAGAAATACAAATTACAATTATGGTAAACACTATCTAATAATATGACAGAAATAAATGTCAAGCAGTGATTACTGTATTCTATAACAAAATACAACCACAAGTTAGGACTACAACTTTCAAAAATAAGGCCATTAAAACCAAATTCTTTCATATTTACAGTGGAGGAGAAATGTGCAAAATCTAGACATCTATTAAGTGCATGAAAAATGTGTAAACAATAAACACAGTGAAAGCCTGCTATAATGCAGAAATATGCACTATGTATTCAAATAAAATGACTCAAAATTAAGGAGAGGTTACGAAAAAAAGTAATTATATCGATGGATTGACTAACTATTGTGAATATCAAGGATTGTGTTTTGAACAAACTTCACCATGAGATAGGACAAGTAGTAGTAACAAAATAAAAGGAAGTAGTAATGTGAAACCATGAGTGTTTCATTCTGTGCCAATTTTACTTTAGGTATATTAAGTAAGTTTTCATAACCTTCATTTTATTATAAAGTGGATAGCTTATGATTCAAAGTTCTTTAACAAATGTGCTGTAACAGGCTTTAACTGTATAACTTTCCGTGATTAACAAAATTATTGCAACAATTTCCAGCAACAATTAGTACTAAACTAATAATGCTATTCTGGGATGCATGCCTAATTTCACTCATTAATGGCAGATTGATGTAAATATTTGGAGTTGCAGGCTAGGATATGCTCTATAGACTGTTCACACATTTAAGAATAACAAATTTCAGCTTGACTTACGATTTCATCATTGTTAGCCTGTTGATAAAAAAATGCAATTCAGTTACCAAAGGAAGTTACAGACAACTTTCAGTATCAAATTACAAACAGACAAATGCCTTTATCCTTGATAAATAATGATTTTTTAACAACCAAACTATATCTTTGCACTCAGCTGTATAAAAAAAAAATATTTTTCTATTAGCCATGGGCGACTGCAATAAGGGGCTTGAGGGAGCATTTGCCCCCTCCTCCCTATATGTTTTTCACAAAAAATTCACAATATCATACTTCATAGCTGCTTCTTACATATGATATAACATATGAGTATAGATATCATATGATAGGCACTTACAGATGAGCTGGTGACTCAAAATTTCTTGTGGGTAGGACTATGTGCAAAACTGACTAGATAAATCGAAAATTTCAAGAAAGTCCAACAATGTGGCAGCTAAAAGTTTGCACAAGTTTAAACAAATTTTTAAGTTTTATGTATTTCTTAATGTGCTGAAATTATTTGAGATGGTAGAATTTGTAAAAAAAACAAATAGGGATTATGGAAATTTTGATATATTAATTTAATCGGCTGTTAAAAATTCTTAAAGTTTAAACAAATAGATAAATGTTTAGGTACTAGAAAACAAGTTAGGGAGCTGAAAATTTGCAGTTTTTTAGAGATTAGTGTAAATGCACAAATAAACATTTGAAAATCTCCATGAAGTTGTTATTGCCGACATTAAAAATTTTTAAATGTTGATCAATTAGATAAATATAATTTAACTTCTAGATGTGCTACAACTTTAAAATTTGGCATAAATGTGTATTAGTACCCCACAATGGAAGAAATATAATATTTTTAAAATAGCAAATTTTAGGGATTGCTTTTACTCCAAAATGGTACCGTAAATCAGGGCCGAGCAGAAAACTTTTGAATTAAAAAAATATTTCGAATTATGAAATATCACCCTGAAAAATTAATATTTTTTTCAAGGTGAGATGAAATGCTTGCAGAATGCAAGCACCTTTTACTATTATGTAAATATAAAAGCCCATGTCTGAGTTGGTTGATTACATATTTTGACCTATACTGAAAAACGTTCTGCAGGAGCGCATGCTATTAGCTGAAAAGCTAGGAATAAACTACTTTCCCACCCAATTAAGCAAATGAAAGGGAATTTATAAATCTAAGTATCGCTCTCTAAATTTTGTTTAATTTTGATCGGCAGCCAAAAATTTGTCCATTTCTAAATTAACTCCTTCTGCAAAAACAATAATTTCATTTTTTATTACTTCTGTTTTAAATTTAAGTACAAGCCTGCATGCTCTGAAGAGGTTAATTTGTCATTAAAAACATACAAAATTTTTACACAAAAATCTTTTTTAGATTTGATATTCTGGAACTGTATGGACAACATGTATATAACGACATAGAAAAAACTTTGGTAATAATAAGTGTTAAAATTGGCCAAAATGAGTGAATTCCCGTGCCACTTCATATATGATATGAATACAAGGTAATTACATTACACGAGGAATAAGTTTACCTATCTTTCCTGATGGCGTATTTATGTAGTGCTGCTCCAGTAATGATGCAAGTTTATAACAGAATTTCATTAACTTACTAATGATTGAGTGGATTTCAATGAGATTAATATTTTGTATATTGATTGCAAAATCCTCGGCTAAATATTAAACTCATTATTCCTTTAGTATTTTAGTTTTTGAAAATTAATAGGATTTGGGTTATTAGTTTACTTAACAAAATAGTTCTCATTCATTCAAGCCAATATGTTTTTCTTTGTCTTGAAAATATTGAGCAGAATTACTCTAATAATATTGTCTTATGAGAAATTATTATAAAATAAATATAAAAAAGCATGAACACCTCATGAGTTGCAATAGAGAAAATATTCAACACTGCAGAAACCTTGTTTAGGACATTGTTAACATGGTAAGAAAAATTATACTAGCAATAACGATCTTTCTGGGTCTGAAGAGGTCGACCAATTATGCCCTTTGGGAACCGCCCCACGAGACTTATGAAGAATAACTTTCGTATAATTCTTGAATTCTCTGAAAATAATGTTCTAAACTAAAACATAAACTACAAAATGAAGTGACAAATCGCCTTGTCACACTCATACGATTCCTTAAAAACTATGCTGAGACAAGTCTATAACATGAAAAATATCCTAGTGAAAAATAAATGGAAATCGTCATTTGAATACATTTTCCCATAGATATTTTACATTGGCAACATAAAAACTAATGCTACTTCTTTTAAATAGGCTTAATTTAAAAAAGTAGAATACAAAAATAAATCTTTAAGAAATAGGATTGAAAAATGGCACAGAATGGTTTTAATCAATTATAAAAATGAAAAGATTTTTAATGCGTACCGTAAACATGAAAATCTTAAACAGCATATTCAATAATTAAACGGCCCTAATTACTATGTATAACACCAAAATCCCGTTTTTAAGGACTGGGTTGGGACCAAATTCATTCCGTAGAAAAGGATTTTACGTTAAACCGGTATTCGACAATGTACACATATAGTTATTGTGAAATGCACAGAAATACGGATGAACTTGGAATGCAACGGTTTTAAAATACGATATATTTATAAATACAGTACATAAAACAATACCAAATTATTACACAAATATTTTATGCTAAATTATCAGCACCGGGTAGGGCTCAATTTTGAAACCATAGGCAGCCAATTCAAATTCTACCACCTAGTTTTTTTCATTCCGCCAAACCGGCATTTCGGTAAAACGATACTAAGTAAAAACGGCATTTTGGTGTATTTCATTGGTGGGCATAGTTTATAATCTGCTTTATGAAAAATGACTGAATAAATGGAGTGATAATTACATGGAATATTAAAATACAAAGAGAAAGTTTTATAAAACATGGATATAAATAACACGGATTATTTGTTTAATTATTAGAAAACTGCCTGAGCTGTAGCAGATTCAATGTGATAAAAACATGCTGTTATCAATTAGAAACAATAATTTTGGAATTAAAATGCTTTATTTTTTCCACATTATAGAAGTGTAATTTTTTTAAAGCTTACAGAAGCATTTTACAACTACTTACGTTGCAGTTGAATAACAAATTAACATTTTTACAGGTATTTATAGTAGATAGGTAATGTTAGATATAGCTTTCCAAGCTTATCGTGTACAAAGAATTAAACGCCTTTCCTAACATTGACGGACTTACCTGCCAAAAAACTTTCCTTTAGCAAAAGGCGGAAATTTATCCTTAAGATGCAATTTCTTATGCTTAATGAGAAGTTCCTTATGCAACTTCTTGAAGTCATTGTACCTCTTCCAGACAGTGACCTGTGAAGTAGATACGGAAAAATCCGAATAAGCAATTTAAGTTGTGAAATATCGATTAATTCGGATCTCATTTGCAATTAAACATACCTTAGTTACTGCTTCTGGTGATACCTTAGGATAAACCTGCAAAATATAATGAATGATTATTTACTGACCTTTTGATGTATGCATGCAAATGCATTGAAAAATCAAGAACTTACAACCGATGTAACTTTATAAACAGTAAATCCTTTGGAATGCCTTCTTGGGTCGGTAACGACAAACTTTCTAGTCCAATTGTCACCTTTGGGAGCCATGTTTTTGTACATATTACAGATTAAATTTAATCCTATTTATACAAGCTATTCATTAACACGATTACTCTTCTACTAATTATATTCTTCGCCGAATATTGTCATTAAGATCCAGTGTTCAGCTGCGTATAGATTTTATAACAGTATTAATCCATAATAGTATCATTGCCGACAAAAACTTTTAACTTGTTTACTTTCGCTTTTAATTATTATTGTTTGCATAAACGTATACTCCAGTATACCCTCTCAATTAAGTGATTAAGTCACTGTATGACTGTAGGGTGGCGCCGTGGCCGTGGCGCAGCACGTAACAACGACGTAACTACCAGCGCAAACTCATTTAGTAGTTTACCGAAATTGATTGTTTTTAGAAACAAGCGATCGATTGCTTTTCATTTAAACTAATAATTATTAATAAACTAAAAATTTGGTGACCATGAACAGCCACGCCGTAAAATGAAATGGTGATGCCCTATCTTTAAATTTTATTGCTGAGGCTCCATGAATATCCAGCGGTATTTTACTTTCTGTCCACTAGACCTATTGTTACAAGGAATACATTTGCATCAGAAGAAAAAGATGGGGAAAACGTTAGCTAACATGAAATCGCTGAATACTACGATTCATTTCATAGTAAAAACAAGAAATGGTGTAATGTCATGATTTTTCGAGGATATTGTACCAATGTTAATTCTCTCGACAAATTTAAGTATTTTGGTGTACCAATCAAAACTGTTGACGATATATACATTTTTATTCGTCCTAAAATATTTTACATAAAATTGTCTACAGGAAACTCGTTTAATTTGTACGCTGAGTTTGTCATATAAACATTGCGCCTGTCGATAGTGTTTTTATGTATGTGTTTCAATCGTGTGCTTAATGTGTTGCCGATTAATTAAGTTTTAAATTTGTTACATTAAAATATTTATCAATGGCAAACAATAATGTATTAAAAGGCCCCGCGCCTACGGTAGATCAAATTAATGCAGATAGGATTACTCAGGTATGATTTAATTGCAATTTGTGTATGTGTTGTATTGGTAAAATTTTAGCATTAATTTAAATAATTTTATTTCTATGTATTTATAGCTAGCAAACCAGTATTGGGCACCGCATACATCTGAAAAACACCTACCATTTGACAAAAAAATCGTGGAGGATATATATATCAAAGAAATACTTGGTTCCAGGTATATTATTATTATTTATTGGTCCAGTAGGTCTAGTACAAAGGACATATCAGAAAGGATATATGCGTAAACTCATGCATACACACAATAAATAAAGGAACAAATACGTTACAAATACAATTGTTTTCCATTAAGGTATTCAGCTAGTGAGTAGTATAAATCGTTCAATCAATACTTTTTAACTGTAGTTTTGAAAATTTATGTTATTTATGGATTTCATATCAGTAGCTAATTTATTATATATATGGTTATTGTATGATATGGACTTTTATCAGATATTTTTTAATTACATCATACATGATGTATGCTTAGATTATGGGGAGTAGAGTTGCATTGTTCTTGTCTTAAGAATGAAAATGTGTAAATAATAACAATATTTATTAGTCATTAAGCACTTTACAATGCAATAGACCTCGTTGAATACACTATTTACAGACTTTTTAACTAAGACAGGCAAATCAAACGAATTCATTCAGGGTATGAAAAGGCCTATTGACTAGCCAAGATGGTAGTTTCAGCATAAGTTTAGACTGTTTTGTCATGGGCACATTGGGGGAGTTTATTAAACATTCTCATCCCAAAAATATTATGACTAGAAGTCTTGCTCAGTCTGCAATGTGGAACATCTAAACAATGCTTGTTTCTAATGTTGTGTGCATGAATATTTTGTCTAGAAGAGTAATTTTGTATGAACAAGGATATCCAATATAAACATTACATACTGTCGCAATGGATTCTCTTATGAAAAGAGGCTTACAATGTACATTTGATGGTGAGTTAGTTATAATTCTTATGGCTTTCTTCTGAAATATCAGGGCATTTTTTACTCTTCAGGCATTACCTCATAAATGTAAGACATGGTGAAGTGCACTATAAAATATGCATTACACAAATATTGTTTCAACACAGAATTTTGAATATCTAATGTAATGTTATGTGAAGGTATTCATTTATCCATCTTAAAAATAATGATCTGATTAATCTTAACGCTTTTCTTTTTACTTGCAGCTTTGCAATCCGAAGGATAATGATGCTGGAATTCAGCCAGTATTTGGAAAACTATTTGTGGCCCAATTACGTGACAAATGATTCATCTCATGCCCACATGCTCTCTATTGTAGTTATGGTTAATGAAAAGTTTAGGGAGAGAGTGCCTGCCTGGGAACCATTTAAGAAGCGTCCAGAGCATTTTCCTGGTTTTTTTCACCAAGTTTTGGAAGCATGTTTAGATGAAGGTTTTCAAGTATCACTTCGTGAACAAACAGCACTTCTTGTCTTTCTTAACCATTGTTTCAATAGTATGGAAGTGGACTTGATACGAGAACAAGTGAAGCGCCTGGTATCCTTATCAATGTGGGTCTCCCTGCAAGAAGTAAGTGAATAAATGACAAACTCTTGTATGATTTGTGTGTATAAAATGTCACAATAACACTTTTCTAACAAAGTTTGCATCCTAATTTAGGGGAGGAGAGAGCAGGAGTTAAAATCGGTTCCCAAATGGAGGAAATATTGGAAGTTGATAAAGAAGAAAGATAATCCTGATATGGCAGAGCAGTTACAGTGGGAGAGAACGTTTCTCCAATGCATTATGATTAGATTTATGAAACTTTTGGAGACCATACCATTCGAAGGTGAGCTGTGTTTATACATTTTGTTATGCTAAAAGTTGAACCAACCCTTTGCATATCTTTCTGTACATTATGTCATATCATAATTTATTTGTTCAAAGATCATACAGCAAAAAAATACTGTTGGAATAGAACACGGCAGAACAAAATACATTAGTTACGCATAAAAATAAAAAATAGATACGTGTTTGCAAATCGATACCTTATATACGTAGACATAGGGAAATTCACAAATACTATAATAACATTTATTCAGAAGGAAAACAAACAGTTCTCTTTGAAATAAATTGAAACTGTCAATCTTCTTAATAAAGGTGGGCAGTTTATTACACAAATTAATGCCCACTGCTTTGGGATCTTTACATTCAACCTTGGAACTATTGAAAATCATATGCAGATCATCAGCTCTGCATGTGAAGTGGCTATGCACCTTTGAGTTTTTCTCAATAGTAGAGATGTTTCTCTTAGTGAATAAAATTAAACAACAAATATAAATTGAACGGACAGTAAGAAGTTCTAATTCCTTAAAAATTGGACGACAGCTGGAATAAAAGCTACTCCCCATAATTGCATGTACAATTTCTTTTTAATTAGGAATATTTCCTTTAAATGAGGAGAGGAACCCCAGAAAATGATTCCATATTTTACAATGGAGCAGAAATGAGCAAAATAGAACATTTTGAGACATTAACACTAATACTACTCTTAAGAACAAAGGCAAGGTAAAAAGCAGAATTTAGCTTTTTTGACAGATGATCAATGTGACAATTCCAATCAAGATGGGGATCAATATGTGTGCCAAGAAATTTTAATTCAAATGTAGGAACAAGGTATTTTGATTTGGAATTTGAATATTGAAGGGTTGTCTGGAAGAGGAGAAGCACACAATTTGGGTTTTATTGCTATTCAGTTTAAGAAATTTATCTTACACCATTCAGTCATCTCATAATAATACGTCAGCAGATCATGTATTTTATACTCTATACTAAAAATGCTAACTATGCTTACTAGATACACAGCAGCAGGAGTGGATTTAGGGGGTGCAAGTCCCCAAGCAACAGTGGTTTATGAGGTCCTGAACTCATGATTTATGACAACATGTGGTTAAATTTTATTAAGGAAAACAGGCTATCAAATCCTTGATAATTTATTTACATTATTTTTTACGTGATTGTTCGATCGTGGTCATCATTTAGGACAGTGGTTCCTGAACGGGGTGCTACAGACAGAGGCATACTTGCGAGATATGACGCCTATGGCAACATTGATTATGTGGAATATTATTTTTGCTGCATTCTAATTAGGAATATAGCGTTTTAATTAAATATAACTTTGAAAATTGAGAATTAAATTAATACTTATTTATGGAAAAATAAACTTGTGACATTTTTGCCGGAACGATTGGTGCCTTTTGTAAGGCAAATGCCACCTTTGCCATACCCTAGGTATGGCACTGGCTACAGATATCTTTCAGGGGTGCCACAGAAGTTTCAGCTCATAAGTTATCATGATATAGTTACCTTGCATTTAAATGAAAAAGAAACTTGTAAAAATCACACAATTAATTTTAATGCATGAGCAGTTTCGCCTGTTGTGATGATTACCTGATGATGCTGTAACAGGCGAAACTGATCGTGTATTAAAATTATTAGTGTGATTTTTACAAGTTTCTTTTTCATTTAAATGGAATGTTTCCACAAATTGGAGCCTTCCCAAGTGGACTTGGTTAGTTACCTTGCACATGCATACCAGTGTTTAGCATGCTCAGTATACAAAGGCCACCTAACCTTAACACTTTTTAGATATGTACCTATATTTTAGTAAAACCGTCAATGCGTAATGGTCTGCATCCAAAAGCCCCTCAATATTTCTGCACTGTACATAAGTAGGCGGCCAAAGCAAAGGATGGGCACACTGCCTAAACCAGGGGTATCCAAAATTTGGCGTACAAAATACTGTATTTATTAGAATAGGTACAAGGTATTTTTCCTATTTTTGCTTCCAGTAAATGAAGGGTCATCTTACATTTGCATGGTCAAAGACTTCAACAGTTTGCGGGTAGTTCACATATCGACGACGCATTTTGTGGAATGTTAAGGTGGAAAAATACTTTGTAAAAACTATTAAATCATGGTTGAAATTCACGTAGTGGTGCAAAAAACCTTCCAATCCTCACCCAAACATTCACTTCCACAGGGGAAGAGATAGGTAACCCCACACTACAAAGGCAGTGTTTTAGTATACAATGAACCGATATTCTCAAAACCTAAGTAAACTCCATCTACCAGAATGAATATAAACCTAAAGGACCCAGCTAGGCAACGGGGAAGCTGCTTGGTGAAATAGTTTGTCCTACCCATAGCAAATGGCTGAGAAAATGAATCGGTGAATATATCCGTCTTACCCACCACGAATTCCACCGCCGATGGCAAATATATACGTCCTACCCAGATGAGTGGTTAATAGTGGAGAATGTGATAGGGGTGCCACAGAATATGATGGATGAGGTTAGTCAGTGAAAAAAGGTTGAAAAACACTGATTTAGGACATATGACCAGTCCTTTGTGTTTCACACTAAATGTATACATTTTTCTCCCTCTCCTACTAAGCTCCTGACTTGGTTCATGCTAACTCTCTGATAGATTTAGAAATGAGGCACTAGGCGGTTGCCTAGATTGCCGTATCCTATATCTGCCTCTGCACAGCAGTATATTAAATATGAAACCCAAATTTCGCCTCTCCATATCCCAAAGCTCCATGTTTTACCATATCCCTCAATCCTTCAACTCTTTATCGTCACTCAATCCCTCCCTCGACCTGTTTTCATCACTTCCCTCATACAGCTCCGCAATAACGAGAAACTAACCAGTAGCCCTTCTCGGCCCATTTCCATCATCATTTCATCTAATACTTCATTTCATTTCTCATTGTTGTTATAGTTCTTTGTTATTGTTAACAATTTGTTACAATATCCAATGTAAAAGGCCAAACCTGGCTGTTTTTGGATAATTCTTAATAAATAAATAACCACCAGGTTATTTTTTTCCTAAAATCTTGGATATTTACTCATTTTATTTTTGAATAAAATAAAATAATTTTAAAAGTTTTGGCAGACATAGTAATTGCTCTATTGCTACATCTGCTTATTTTTTTCTCTTAATAACTTCTCCTATAATAGTAATTCTTTCACTCAAGAAAAAGTTTCTGTTTTATAGCTATTTCTTTTGATAGACTCATGCTCTTGAGAACTTAGAAAGTTTTAATGCATATAATACAAAATTCAGTTCTAAAATACTTTCATAAATGAAGTAAAAAAGTAGGTTATTGATAAGTTATTAATGCACAATCCTTAGAACACACGGTTATTTCTACAATTAAGTGAAAAATTATCTGCATTTTCCCCCTCCATCTTTTAGAGTCAAATTATTGTTAAACAAATATTATGAAATTATGTGAATAAATATGATAATCTTGTTCCACTAACATTTTGTTTTCTTTCAGTACTAGTATAGCTCTCCGTCAAAAATGACGGGTGAGCAGTAATGAAATATTACATTTAAAAGAGTTCAGAGTGTATATCTTAGCAAAACGCTGTTTCAAAATAGCTAGGTAAATGAACAATGATGTCGTTATAATTGCACTTTGGTGATTTAAAACTTAATAAAAGTAATTTAGCTAATTTTATAAACCATTTCTTTTATGGCAACTTAACACAAAAATAAGCTTGAAAAAATTGAAAACTTATTTGTTGCAATGTAAACAAACCGAGATTGTATGTAGTGAATATAAAGCAGAATCATGAAAAATATTTGCAATGCTTGATAATTCTCTAGTGCAGAGTTTCCCAAATATTTAATTGTATTCACTCTGTATAACATTTTTTTCTAATTTTAACTTTCAAAGGAATAAAAGTCTGCATGTTCAGCTCACATTAAGGCACTCAATATATTACTCAAAGAGGTGGACTGGCCATATAACATTCCGGTGCAATCAACGGGCCAGTCTGCTGAAACTTATGTATTAATTTTTCATCAATTAGTCATTCTTTTCCATGATAAAATTTTCTCTCCATTATATTACGTGATTTTAAATAAGATTTGATCCACTCTCCGCTAATATTGTGATGGGAGGGGGCTGACCATGTGTTCTTTACAAATTACCGGGCCGTTTTATACCTCTCAATCCCCCCCTGAATACTCATATGAGAATTGAGACAATAATGTGGTCTCAACTTCGACAATGACATGCTTGTCATGGCAGATCCTCATAAAATCACTAAATATTGCCAACATAAGTAATTTAAACGTCAAATTCGAAAGTTTGCAGACTGAGGGAGACAAGTGACGATAAGAATAAGAAACTTGGTTCATTTTTCTTTAAAACAGTTCCAGTTTAAAGATCGAGGGTCAATTTTTCTAATTTTTATGAGCAAAAGAATGAAAGCTTGCGCCTCGCTAAATTGATTTTTACGTGTTATCTTATGAGAAATGGAAATTCCCTTCTGGAGTTGAACCCGAGTTTTTTTTGGGGAATTTTTTTCGTAAATAGCTTTTACTATAAGGATAAAAAATTCCTACCAAATTTCAATCTTTTATCTACTCGAAAGATTGTTAAAAAATTGCATTGCAGTCAGTCGTAAATAGTTCTGTTCTCCCACTCTTTTATGACGACTCTTTAAGAGTGGCGCCACAGTCGAGCATTACACGTGACACAATCAAGTAAATTATATAGGGTTGATTCCAATACTAGATGTTGTGAATGATTTTTTGATTCATAAATGTGATGCAGTAGATGACAAGTGCAATTTAAATGTTTTTTATTGGTGGGAGGTTGTTAGCCTCTTTAATTTATTTTCTTATTAACCCTCAACTACTATGGTGGGGTCAGTTCTGACCCCACTGCCCCTGTTTTTGTCGATACATGCTAGATTGACTGTCAATCATCTCTATAATATCGATCATAAAGAATGTATTTGTTTCAAAGAAATGGTTGATTTGGATCCTTCTGCATTCCCTTTGGCCGACAAAGTTGAAATTTTCAATTATGAACATTTTAACAACAATTTTATCTCCATTTAAAATTTTGAGGTCAGCATTGACCCCACAATAGTACTTATGTGATTCTAAATAATGATAGTAGTTCAGGGTTAAATAATATAATATAACTTTATCTATTTCAGGTGAAGTGGAACCTGAAAAGGTGCATTATTGTGAAAGGTTTTTGGAGTTGGTGATTGACCTTGAAGCCTTGCTTCCCACAAGAAGGTTTTTCAACACAGTCTTGGATGATTGCCACTTGGTTGTCCGAAGTCATCTGTCAAATTTGATCAAGAGGTCTGAGGGAAATCTTTTTTCTCAGGTAAGTTCTCTGATCATCATTTTACCTTCCGTATTATCTCTCAAATTGTGTGCAGCATCAGTGTTAGGAGCTTCAATAAGGCATAATAATTATGGATGTTAATTAGGGTGAAAAGTTAATTTCTTCTATTTTTAATTTTCTATGTAATTTCCAAAGCAGGAAACCACTTGAGAGATGCATCGTTAACTATAGCCTATAAACACATTCCTCTATGATGTTTAGAGTTTTATGTTTCTTGTCATTAAAAAAAAGGCATTTTATTGATAGAATGCTTTATAATCCAATAATTTTATCATATTTGATCTCGATGGACATTTAAGCTATACAAAATTGAATTGAACAATTTTATATAGCCCTGTAGTATCACATGTTTTGTACTTCATGTTTGTTGAACTGTTACTTGCAAGGCTACAATATGTAATACAGAGGTGAACGACTCAAAAGTTGACACAGGCCAAAATCGACCTTGATTGGACCTAGACGGACCACACTATAAAAGTTTTGTACATAAAATTTAAGTACACTATTGTAGATTCAATAATTACCGTAACAACCTTTACATGCAAAAATGAGGTGACAAACAAATATATTTTACTTATTCAATAGGAGATGGTGCACTGTTTTTCTCTCGCCATTCCACTTACCATATTTACTCGCATAATTGCCCCACTTTTTCGTGCGATATTTTTACAGCAAAAAAGGGTGGGGCGAACACGCGGTTTTCCCCTATCGTATGAAAGTAACCAAATCAGAAAAAAATAGTGTTTTATTTCCTCCTAATAGTTCAGGTGGGGCAATTACACGATGGAGGCAATTATGCGAGTAAATACGGATCCGGAGTAATGCTGGTAGTTGCTATTCTTACAATGTCTCTTAAACTCTGATCTGTCACTACTGAATGCATTGGAGCTTTGTTTAATTTCATAAGAGAGAATGTTTGTTCATACATGCAATAAATATCCATAACAATTTTACTTATTCTTTTTTATGGAAAAGGAAAGCACCAGCTGAATTAAATCCTGCCGGGCCACACAAAATGTATCAGCGGGCCAACTTTGGCCTGCACTCCTAATGTAGTAAATGAAGATTTTAGTTTTGAATTGAGTTTAATTGCTCCAATTTAGCTGTACAAGCATCATGGGCTTAGAAAAATGTTGTCATTTATACTTTCATTAATACTCATGGAAATGATGAAATTATTAGGTCATATTTCTCCATCACAGCTATCATTTTACTGGAAAAATGTTCATTTTTGCTTTTATTCTTAAAATAATGTTTCAAATGTATGTTACATAAAAAATTTGTTGTCCTTTTCCTCTCAATTTTTTACATGTTTTTTTAGCAAATGATTTTTATATGATAACTTAGTGTATTGCCCATCATATGATAGATAAATAATAATATATCCTACATCCCTCTCTCTCTTCCTCCCTCCCTCTCTCTGCCTCTTTTCTCCCACCTCTCTAATTCCCTCCTGTCCCAGTCCATAGCTCTCCCTCTTTTGTTCCATCTCCTTTATCTCTTTCCTCCTGTCCTTTTCTAATTCTATACCTCCCTTACTCTCTATGTACCTTCCATTCTATACCCCTTCCTTCCTATCTCCCTCCCCACATCCCCCTCTCTCTTACTCTACATCTATATAGTCATTTAGATAAGCAAAACAATCCAAACTAAATCCCAGTCCCATAAGGATTATGTATTTTCACGAAAAATCCTACGATAATTTAAGGCAATCTATGCACTTGTATATATTACACGTACGCAGGTTGAGACAACAATTGATTCTTGAAGGTTAACAATGACGTGGTCGGCAAGGCAACATCCCGTTTAAAAGCTGATATTTTCCCAAAATTTGTGAATTAAATGTTTAATATGAGAGATTTTGAATGGTAGGCGGAAAAAGAGGAATAGAATAAGAAACTTCATTAATTTTCCTAACACATAGTTTAAATTTGAAGATCGTACGTCAATTTTTTCTAATTTTAATTTCCAAAAGAATAAAAGTCTGCACTTTAAAAAATTAATTTTTACGTTATCTTATGGGAAACGGAAATCCCCCTCCCCCCCCCCCCCCCCCCTGGAGTCGAACCCGGGTCTTTCTTCGTATTTTTTTCCCGCCATTTAATTTTTATATCTGAGTCAAACATTCCTGTGAAATTTCAACCTTCCACCTAATCGGGAAGTTTGTTAAAAACACATTAACCCTTAGTTAGTCGCGTGAAAAAAAGTTCCGTAATTAGTTGCGTGGGGTCAATATGACCCCAAAATGATTTCTAAAGATAAGCAATAATATATTAATTTATTTATATTTTACTGGAAATAAAATCAATCTTACATTATAAGACAATTATTTATTAATAGTTTTTACAATAAACATTGATTAAAATAAATTAAAATATTTTTTGTATTTTCTAATCACTTTCACTCTCCCCACATTCAATGCACTTCATTATCATATGGTCTTTGCAAGTAAAAGCTCCACAATTTCCAAATCTAGTGGACACTTTACTGTCTATATTTCTTGGGCAATGTTCGCATCTTCCTCTTGATAGTCCCGATCCCGGCGATGGACCTTCCTCCGCAAGTCCCTGTTGAGTGCATATGCGCTTTCGGAGATGCCTAGATATAAACTGACTCTGAGACCTCAAAATCTGTAGATCCTTTATTAATTCCTTCGATAATGATTTTAAGAAATTTCGCCTTGTCATTTACTTTTAAACGTTTTGTTTATAAACAATAAAGGCATTTATGGCAGAAACGTTCAGCAAATGAAAAAACACAGCTAACGGCCATCTTTTCGTTCTTCTGCCAACATTATAAGCAGCGCAGAGCTGATCGCATGTATCTACGCCACCTTTTGTTGCATTGTTGCATGAAGGTAGCGTTGAGGGCTTTATTAGGGATAGGACTATTTTTGCGGAGATCACTCACAATTGTGGGTTAGACATCGGTCGCGGCACGGTCACTTTCCGGCCCCCACCTACAGCATGAAGTAGTTTATGGCTGCCCCCAACTAGCAGAAAGATACAAGCTCACTTCTGCTGTCACCGAGGATTGCCCTCGATGGGGCTTGGGACAAAAGTTGCCTCCTCGAGTGACCCAAGGGGTTCGTGCCGAGGTCCAAGCGCGTCCTCCCCTATAAGTGTGAACGTACTTGGGACTTCTCCATAGAAACCCCATTGAAAATAGGATTTTCATATTTTGGTTTAAAACGTCCCAACCGCGACCGTCATGCGACCGGTAGGAGATCCAAAAACTTGGAAGATTGCCGATCTCATTTGTGTTCGTGCTTATTCCGATAAATAAGGGAGAAACTCGTGCTAAAAAGGGTGAGCGGTAATAAAAGGCAAACATCTTTCTTTTAGAGAGACCACGTGCGTTTGTTTGTGACTTTTATTGCGGGTAGAAAACTATGGGAAGAAAACGGTTGCATGTGTGCGGCCGAAGTAAGAAAACACCCGGAGAATTCCGAAAAGAGGGAAAAGGGTACATTGTAGGGGGGAGATGGGAGGAAGAGGGGTAACCAACCTATAGTGAAAATTAGTGAAGTAGAAATGTATCATAAGAGAACTAGTGTTAAAACAATGAAATACTGCTTATCAGGAAAATTATTTGTATTTCTGATGTGATAATAATAATCTGTATTGCGTTTAACCCTTCTAGACCAATAGAGAAAAGAGCAACAGGTAGAGAGATGTCAAAATAAAAGCAACTTTTTTAACCTCATATATACATAACAAATGGATACACACCAAAATAGCACATTAAAATAGTTTAATTTTCTCAATATTTACAATATTAATACTATATATATAAATATCAAAATATCAAAAATAACAAATTAATAAAAAAACAAAAATACAAATTTCTCTTCTAGAATGTCAGTTTCGAAGGTAGAACAAGTTTGAGTTAGATTGTTAATACATTTCTTTAGATATTGACGAAAAAACATTGCTTGGGGTCATATTGACCCCACGCGACTAATTAAGGGTTAAAAGGTGCCATTGATGATGTCAGCATTATACACAAACCTCACCATCTAGGCTTTTATTATAATAATTGCATAATTGAACCAAATTAAGTCATCATATTTTAATGTTACACTTAGGTCCTAGTCTTTGGAAATACTTGGAAGTATGTACTATGTGCATGATATTGTCATTTGAATTTATTATTTTATGGTTCTTAATTTCATTTTGCATATGTATTTTGTCATCTGTTGTTATTAGTTTCCATTTTGGCTACTTGACTCCAGTGCAATTTGAGTGTGACAGACATCCATGTAGTAGGCAAAGTGCAATTGTTTTTTAGTCAAGTTGCTGATTGATACTAGGTTGGCATTCATCTAATAGTAGGAGAAAAATAATTGATCAAGCAGTAGATCATAAATAAAAGCTATTTGAAGAAAATTCCATATTTTTGAATGATTCATTCACAACATGGGAGTTTAATTAGGATGCTTAAGGAGTTTTTGAAAGCCAATTGGATTTGTGGTTTTGAAATTATATTCGTCTTTATAATCAGATATAAAAATTTTTCAACCCCTCTTATTTGCTTATACAATAGATCAACTGCCATTAATAACAACTCATATAAGATTTGAATATTGCTTTCATCAGAAGTCTGTTTTCAAGGAATAGTTTTTGGCAGTTTCTTTATTATTATGTGTTCTTGATATATTTCTTTCCTTTAATATGTCTCCTACCATATCACAACCAACAAGAATCACCCATAGTTCAGCTACAATTATCGATAATATCTTCTCTAGCTTTTCCAAGTTTGATAGCTGTGTAATCGACACTTATCTCTGACCATAGTGATCAACTTACAAGGTTTTATATCACAGTCAAGGCAATGCTATACTCAGTCTGCTTGTACTAACTTTTGTTGCCATATTCAACAAGAGTGCTAGGACATGATTTACCATGCCACATCTCTTAATGTTAAGTTTAGTAATTTCCTTAAAATATTTTTGTTCCATTTCAATATGTATTTCCCATTAACAAAACATGTTGTAAAATGTAATGTAAATAATGAAAATAACTGGATAACCCCTGAAATCAGGCTCATGTCTGTGCAGTTAAAACAGACTTATAGTTCTATGAAATCCAATGACACGGAGATTACCAGAAATCACTACCATATAATGAAAAAACATTATGCTAGAATGGTCACTGAGGCTAAGAGAAGATATAACATCGAACAAATCTTTAATTCTGATAACCAAAGCAAAACTGGATTATAAAAAATTCCTTCTCCAGTGGTAATAAGTACCCTACAATCGACTCTATTTCCCACCTGTACGAAACAGTCTCAGATCCTATCAGTATTGCTAACCATTTCAATAAACATGTCATTAATGCCATTAATCATCTTTCAAAACTGTTTCCCTCAAATGAGTCTAACTGGACCCAGCCCATGACTCATGTCTGTACTGACTCAATTTTCCTATACCCATCTTATGAAAAGGAAATAAAATCAATTCTTGATAAAATCAGTACTAAAAATTCAGCAGGCTACGATGATATTCCTTGCTCAATTTTAAAAGGCAAAGTCAAATTTCACCTACTTACCCCTCTTACTCATTTAATAAATGAATCCTTCAAGTCTGGTATTTTCCCTGAACAACTAAAAATAGCCAAAGTTATACCTATTTATAAAGATAGGAATGCACTTTGAATGGGTAACTACCGACCCATTTCTGTCTTCTCCAAAATATTTGAAGGTGTCATGTATAGAAGGATTCTGTGTTTCCTACAGAAATTTAACATTCTTTCTGATTCTGTTTTGTTTTCGTAAAGGCAGATCAACTGATTGTGAGACAGCTATTTATAAATTTATCTACTCAATGCTTTGGACAGACACGAAAATACCATTGGTATTTTCTATGACCTGAGCAAGGAATTTGATAGCATAGATCATAGTATCCTACTCTATAAATTAAATAAGTATGATATTTCAGATTTTGCCAATGACTGACTAAAGTAATTTCTTTCCAATAGAACACAATTCGTTTCCGTTAATTCCTCAACAGCTCAGTCCAAAAGCATATCTGAACAACTTAGTATAAAAAGAGGTGTGCCACAGGGATCCATCCTGGGGCCATTGATCTTCCTCCTATATATAAATGACCTTCCCTCCTTTCTAAACTGTGGTGAATTATTCATGTATGCTGATGATACCAATCATCTTCTTAAAAATGGAAATGATATTCACTCTATTGCATATGCTGTTAATAACATGGTGAGCTGGTGCAGCAGCAACTCTGTTTTCATCAACAAAAAGAAATCCACTTTCATTCAATTCCATCCTCATCAAAAAAGATTTCATCCTGTCCTCTTCTAAAAGTTACTGAAACTTTGCTTAAAGGCTCTTTCATTGCAACATTTCTTGGAATCCACATTAACTCCTTGTGTATTAAATTTGCCTCTGGATGACATTTTTATGATCTTTTTCTATCTTATGGTTAATCGGATAATGATGTGGAATGACATGGTGAAGAAATACGACAGATCTTTTCATTGAACAAACTTTTATTCATTACAAAATCAATTCCCCACTTTGTGGAGAGAATTATCACAAAATTTCTAAGTGGCAGTTCAAATCAGAAGAAATACATCATTAATGTCTTCCTGCTAAAAAGTGCTCTTAAAAGAAAACAGAAAAATGCTTATACACTTCATCCAAAATTTACATTAACATACTCAATTCTCTTTTGAAAGTTATTTAAAAAATAAAAAGCTGCTTTGGATGGTCTCAATTGCTTTCTGCTGTTAGATTCATGATTATATAATGTCAGTATTTTTGTAGCATTGTATTCTTAAGATACATAGAAATCTTCATATTTACACAACCAGTTTCCTTACAAAATTAAAAAACATCCAAAACCATCTTTTCTCAATTCTTTTAACTTCCCTAATAACAAAATACTATAAATATCATCTTCACATATTTCTTTTTCAACAACTTTTAAGTTGCACTCATGGCAATTATAAACTCTCAAATTAATATGTTCATACGAAGTTAAAAAATGCATTATTTTAAAAAACTACTCTAACATATAAATAAATTCAAAAATATATATCAGTTATTGGTATTTGATCTTGAATAAAATTAGATAATTAGAAGAGCATTTTAAATATTTTTAAGCATGTCATCAGGGATGTATTTAAGTGTTCATGCTAGCCATTTCTTCTCCCCACTCGCTCGATCCTGGCATGTCGTCTGGGTGGCAACAAGGACTTAAGCACCCTTCAAAACAGCAGTATTTCTTGACGAGAAAAAGGACTCTCCTTTGACAAATGCATATATATAATATCAAGGGGCCCTGAATACCATTGATGACAATGTAAACATATATCAGAGCATCATATTTAAACCACGACAACAATAAAAATATCCAAGTGGTTGTCATGACAAGGAACAACTTGATGAACATCTTGAAACTGAAATACAATTACACTTTATATCAACATTAATAAACACCATCAATTTGATATCTGTAGCTAATCATTCTCAGTTAGTTGACATTTAAATGGAATATTTACAGTATCTTATATTTTCCTTCTGATGATTTAAGCTTAACATACATAAGTAGACTTTGTTTAAAAAGCAACCTTACCTAAATTTCATTTTTTGGTGAATACGTCCGTAACTAGACATCTTAAGTATAGTCTGCCTTGTAGTTACATAGAAGTAAACATTGACTAGGATTGTGAAAGCAATTGCAGTGAAGAATATTGCCATACCAAGCCATCCTGCAATTAAAAGTTACCAATCCTTAATTTATTAAGCAGATTATGCTACATTTGTCTTGATATTTGGAGTCTGAGTTGATTGATATATCATATTTTGATTAAATTTATGTTCAAGGAATACAGTAATTACAGTAACAGCTGAGAAAGTTAATTTTAAATCATAACCACTAAAAGAACTAATTAATATAGCATACCAGGTTTTATAGGCATAAACAACCCATACAAACCATCTACATAACTGTGATGAAGATCTTAGAAAAATCAAATGATTTTGAATTGAGATGCACCCCCAAATAAGAAACCAGTTATCTGAAGTGTATAAATTTATTCACACTGAGAGTTAGATATTTAGTCAGAGGACAATAGGTTCATGTAATTTATTTTGCCAACGGTAAGGTTAGACCAATGGTTCCCACATTTTTGTAGGTAAGACACCATTTCAAAAATAAACAATATTGTAGCACCCTATCTTGAAATGAGGCTGTAAACTTTTACATATGTTTGTTGGCACTATATCGTCATCAATTTATTAGAGGAAAAATTATTGCCCTAATTGCCTATCAACATTTTCATAACTTTGATTTTTTTATTTAACATTATTTTATGCATCATCCCTAACATATAATAAGTTGCAGCACCAAGTTTGGAAAACAGTATATTTGACTGTTGTTTATATCTGCCTGTAGCTTTGAAATAGTGTTGAAAATGGAATGTCAAACCAAATAGTCCAGGTTCAGAGGCCATAGCAATAATTGTGGTTTCATAAATATTGGATGAATGAATGACTTGTTCAGAACTTACCCAGAGTGCGCTCTGCAGGTGGTACTCGGTTAATTGCAGGGTCAGTATCAAGGAAAATGTGAGCAAATATTGCTAAACTTGTGAATACTGCCATACACATAAATACATACATGGAATAATAACAGTACTTTTTTCCATCTGTTATCCTTATGTAAACATTGCGAGACCTGAAATTTCAAGTTACCGGGTCACTAATCATATTGATTCAAGTCGATCCATAAACATCAATTTCACCTTATTCACCTGAATGTCTTCCACACATAATATCCCATGATGTTGAGCCACAAGAAAGCTGCCAGTAGACATCCATTAAGGAATATATCTGAAAAAAAACAGTATCCAGATGATTTTGAAGATTGAAAGTTCATATCTAGTGCATAATTTCACATATTATGACATGTATTGGTGTAATTTAATTGGTAAATTGAAATAAAATTAGCAATACGAGAAAGTATTTTTAATGAAAAACTTTTGCTTATTTCCACAAATAAATGCAAAACACCACCGGTTTTGCATTTGTGAAAATTAGCAAACGTTTTTCATTAAAAATACTTTCTCGTATTGCTAATTTTACTTGATTATGGAATTTCACAAGGTCTCAGCCTCGTCCATTAACTTGGTAAATTGAAGTTAATGTTCAAGGTGTGAAGACGATCTCTGCCCTGAAAGGATGAGAACCCAGATTAACTTGCTTACTCAAACCACTAATGCCTTTAAGCAGCACTGTTGTGCAATGTTTCTGTGAATGCTTCAAGTCTTTACAAAATACTTGCTTACTCAGTATTATCCGACATTTAGCACCTAAAAATGTCTTGAGCTGTGCCTCCATTTATTGGCTTTCTATGATTAGCAAGTCCACTTAAAACAAATGTGTAAAGAGATTCAGACAAGGCCGATCGAGTATTGCTGTAACATCTCTTAGAACATTTAAAAATCTTATAATTAGATTCTGAGCTACAATTACTAAGATATGCCGTTTTCTCTATCTTATAGACCGTAATGAACTAGTTGGAAATGTAAAAGATATTTAATTGGGAATTAAATCGAAATATACGCATTTTGAAAGTTTGGTTTATTTTCATAACCTTGACGGCTCGAGTAGTTTTTTTTGTTTAAATTTTTCGTAATTCATCATTTTATGGGTTTCGTGGACTACGATTTTTCTTCGTCAGTGTATGCTACTCAATCGGATAGTAGTTTGTAGGCCCAAAATAGGTTTTTACAAACCATGTCATACGAGATCGTAATGCGAATTCTTAAGTAATCTTAAACGTAAACATATAGTGACAGCGTGACTTTTCCCCTATTTATGTTCATCCATTGAACTCTCCAGCACTTCCGGGTCGCTTTATTCATCGTTTAAAACTAACTGATACTTCTAACTTACCGGCGGCCAAGAAGCTGACGTGCTGACTCAATCCCCTGAATATTCTGACCGTATCGGCAGCGTAGGCCACAATCAAGGAGACGCACATGGAAGAGACAATATTTCCCGCCAGGTCACGTAGCTGCGGCACCACAAAGTGGGCTACGGCGACCACGAGGAAGCAACCGATCCCCAACGCGTGAAGCATTGGATCCACAACCAGCCTCAACACGAAATCGGCGCTACCCCACTGCCCAACCGACCCCCATCCTCCCCCGTGGTCTCCATCCGGTGCACACAAGGCGGCGAAAAGCACCTCGCTTCCGGTCAGCTGTCTAACCTTATCCAAGCAATAACTCCCCTGTTCGAAATCAAAGTATCTCCTCAGGGGTTTGTCGGGATCGTCATCGTGATGTTCATGGTGAGGGGGGAGGATGAAATGTCGCAGCCTACCGCTCGGAAGGAGGGCCAACTCATCTTGCGAACCGGCATACTGATATACAGGCCAAGGGGGTTGGGCTCCACACTGTATCATTCCGTGCACGACCTCAAACCCGGCACCCCCGGCCAGGAGCACGTTGGATTCTCCCGTCTCGCTAGTGAATACAGGTTTCCATGTTTGCGTTTCGTTGTCGGCTACCATGCATCTAGCCGGCGCTTTGGGTTGGGCGACTAGCAGCTCGTCGGAATTGCAGCACTTATGGACAATTACGGGAGAATGCACCGCCGCCTTCTCTTGCTGAACGATCGCTTCCGGCGGCGTTTCCTGTCCATCTTCATTTGTTGACACTGGTCCCGGTATCACCGCCATTGCGACTATCGCCGCCAGCGCGAACGCCCCCGCTTCCCTTGCCTTTACCATCCTACTCGTCCCGCTTTTCCATTCATTCAAAGGAGCACTCCTGACGCCAAACGGTGCGTGGCCACGCCGTCGTAGTTAACTTCTCTTTCTCACCTATTCATTTGAGGAAGGGTAGTTCCACGGAAATTCATCACGCTTGGGAAACTTAATAAGAGGGTCGGCCCTCTCACGATTCTGCGTCATTCACCTGTCGAGGTCGCAGGCGGACGCCGACACGCCGATGAAGCGCTGTCGTTCGCGTGGGTTTCCGTCAATGCCACGTAGGGGGAGCTAGTGTACCCGTCGTTTTCCCTCTGCCTCTCGGATTGTTAAGCGTATGCTCCCGCCATCTAACGTGTGGCCTTGAAACTACCAGCACGGAAGGGAAGGCACGCCTTCCGTTTGATCTTGTTACCTGGTTGCACTGGATCGGGGCAACTGTGGTGATGACCTACGCGCTATCCGTTTGTTGTGGACATAGCTTCTCAATTCCGGTAATTGGGAATTCCCCTACTTTTTTCTAGCCACGTGAAAGAATCTCGATGTGGTTTTGGTCGTGATTCATCGTCCGTATCGTATGCAGTTTTGACCTGATTTTTGCCAAAAGAGGAAATAGAGCGGGTTATTACCTTTTTGAAGCTCGTGAAAATGTTACGGAATGAAATTAATGAAGTTTCATATTGCAAATTCCTCGAAATTTTGTTATAAATTCCTTAGTTTTCCACTGGGTAAATGTGATTTATCGATAAGACTTTTAAATATACTGTTCAAAGTCTTCATAACACCTCGAAATATATATATTTCTCACAGATAATTATTTTTCCAATAAAAATTCATTCGTTGGTCTTCTTTAGGAAAGCCTGAAAGGTAAATTTGTGATCATTTCAGTTTTGAACCTGATGATTATTTTTACAATATTGATTGCCATAACTAAAATCAGCTTTTGAAAGACCTATTTTTCGGGTAAACGTGTCACGAAAACTAGATCCGCGCCATTCTTTCCATATCATCGATATTTAAAAGATGCTGTGTCTTAAACTCTGCACACAAGTTATTATTCAAGTTGCGTACACGTGCTCGATTCTTTATTGGTGATGCTTATTTGATTTTGTTCGCTTCTTATATTTGAAAATTTCGCGTTTCAGTTATTCGTAGATTATTCCAAATCTAAAAACAATATCGAATACATCCTTGCAAAAGAAATAATGTTGTCTCGTTTTGGATACGGAGCAAAGGAAAAATAAAACTCTTACTTACCTTGCTTATGTTTTTATATTGGAGATGAATAACTTTATTGAGTTTATTATATAAAAATCTTTACATGCTTTTATTGGACGTCGGAATCAGTTACGGCAAGATACACACTACAATATTCTAAATATTTACTACATTTTTTGGTTTGTGGAACTATTGTGTTTTTTTGGCATGGTTACGTTGGTTTAGCTTCGTCATCGCCCCTGGTAAGGTTGATTGGGTTTAACATGGTCGATTCTGCTTCAGTTTCGGAGTATCACTGGAATATAGTTGGCAACGGACTTAAACTGTCAACGTGTCTGGAGCCCATTTGAAAAGCGTATCACGAAAGCGTTAACGCCCCATCTGATGACGGTTCATTTATCCTTTCATGATATTAAAAAAACTTCCGTTTCTTCGTTTCTCACTTTATTTATAAAAAATATGATTTACGATGCCAGTCATTTGCTGGTATCTCAATAGCAAACTCATACTGGGAGGAGTCAAAATTTAAAAAATATATATATTTTTCGTGTTTACCTTTTTGTTATGACAACATCCTTATTTTAAAAAAAGCTGTCGCACCAGTCGGAATAAAATCCATTATTTGAACAGTTCTGGTATATGGAGATTTTTGTGGTACAAGGCAAATTTTCTTCCACAGTCGCGACAATTTGAATAGGCGGGTTAATTCTCCGTCCTCGTCGCAAGAGACTTTTTATTCGCCCTTTTTCCACGGGCGACTAAAATTCTCCGCGAACAATTCTTTCACTCCATTCACATGAAACTCGCAATTGCCGTTAATGTGAGACATATGGCTTCGTAGGGTTCCCTCCGAGCTTTCCCCAGCCTCCTTATTTTGTTAGGGCGTGCCTACATATACGTGTTTTTTTGGGTAGTTTGGGTGGACATCAAGTTTGTCTCCGCGTGGGCGAATCCATCGCCACTTCCGTTTCGTCGTCTCTCGGGCAGGCCAGCATCGCTTCGTCTTGCTCCAAATCCGGTCCCGACATGCATCTCTTGGGACAAAGGTACGTGATGAACGACCGGCCCCAGTCCCTCTTAGCCAGAGCGTAGAGCACCCGCTTTCTGCAAACCACTATTACGAATATGAAGACGCCTTGGAGGCTGTTGAGGGTGTCCGTGAAGTACCTGTTCGTTAGAGCGGGAGAATGATGGGGAAAATGTTTTTTATTCAGTCGTTGCATTTTAAAAACGCCTCAAAGTAGATTATCTTGAACAAATAAATCAATGGATTTCCCTTCCATTAGCGTCCCTTTAGGTATTGTAAGTAGATTTATTATTGTATTCGCTTTAAGTTGGAGCTATAGATGAAATGTATATACTACAGTCAGACCCCGATTTAGCGCCCCTCTATATAGCGCCACCTCCGCACCGCCCATTAATCGTAATTAACAGAACTTCCACCTTATGATTACATCGAGCAAGCATGTATGTACCTCGATTTACCGCCATTCCCGCTTTAGCGCCAATGTCAGTGATGGACAAGCGGTGTCGCTAAATCGGGGCTTGACTGTTGTAAGAGTAGTTAAAATTCAAGCAAAAATAATAAGTTGTAAGAAGCAGAAATACGCTTTCCCAACAGCTGACAATTTCTGGGGTGGATTATTTAAAGCAGGGGTCGGCAAACTTTATTGCATGGAGGGCCACATTCGTAGTTTTGAATGCTCCGGAGGGCCACATTGGAAGTCAAGAGAGCTCCGGCGGGTTGGATGAGCGCTTACATTGCAAGTTACCTAGATTCTGTGGTTTATTATTAGTGAAGATGAAGTCTAAATAATTCACTAGCGTTAAGACTTCAACAGAAAAGTGTTTAAGACCATAATTTAACTGATAAATATCAAATTTTCTACATTGAATTTGATCTACCAATTCTTCATCATGACTTCGCGGGTCACAGATTGCCGACCCCTGATTAAAGGATAATCCGCATTTTTCGCTAGTTTTTTTTATTCGCATGGGTTCCAAGACCCGAAGCTGTAGTATGTTTTCAGTCCGTGCAAAACATGATCCCTCTATACATGTCATCTTGAGTCTCTATAAAATTTTCATTTTATAAGTGAATTTATTGGCGTGAATTGATAATGTTACTTTTATTAGTTAGGGCTTTGAACTTTGTAGAGCGTGATTTATCAACAAGAAGTCCAAACCAGGACTAATGCAGGATGGTTTCCCAAAGTTGACGTCCCGAATTGATTACTTATATTGACAGGAAATGTTTCAGTATGTGTAAGTCATTCTAAGGAATTCTCATACCATAAATACCATTTGTAATTCATAGTTTACCAATGATAGAGAAAAATTGGAAAACAAATTAATAGAGCATTATGAGGTTTAAAATGCTAAAAGCAATGTCAAAATCTCTTTCTGACATTATATTTTGCATGTATTTTTTAATAAATGAATTTAATAAATGTTAGCGTTTATACGCTAATATGTATGGATCAACTGTCCATTACTGAAGGACAGTCGAGTGGAAAAGAAAATAACCCATTTGTTCAATACTCAAGCCGAGTACGGTAATAATCGTCTCCATGACAACAATTCGATAAAATGCTATTTAAAACGCAAAAACGCTGTTTTAGTAGAAATTCAAGAAAATACGCTCATTTATCAAACATCTGTGATAAGAATTAGAATCTACATTCTTTTCCCCTTAGAACAATACAAACCTCGCCGATATCACAATTTAAAGATATTGTAAACTATTAAAGAAAACATCTCAGCACGATGGATTTGAGATTTCCTATGTAAAACAAATAGAGAAATTTCTTCCCTGGAATCGAACCCGAGACTTCAATCTCCGCCAAATAAAATATAGCCCGGAGGTGGGTCCCGGCAAAACGAGCCTCATACCATGAAAATCAATCCATTGATACAAACGTTGTTAGTGGGATACATACACACAGACACGACCATTTCATAAGGCTGTTTCTATTGGAAACCAGCCTAAAAAATGAGAGCGTCAGATTGTTAGGTCAAGCGATTTGAAATTTTTCCTGGAAACCTTTCTAATAGCCGAGCATTTAGAGGGCATTTTGGTACGTGGAAATAGTTTTCCCTGAAATAAGTGATATAGACGGCAGGAAATTCCAGCCCAAAAATTACGTTCTAAATAATATTGTTGTGTCGATCGGTACTCACCAAAATCCTTCGTTATTTTTCGCCACGAATGATATGACTTCGAAGATCCACATAATGCCCATGAGCATGAAAAGTTTCAAGTACAATATGCACCTATAAAGAGACAAAATCCATTTATTTTTCAGATATTTTTTAGATATTCGCAGCTTCACAGTGTCAACAGAAGTGAAACAAAGCTTTTTATTTTTTCACCAATGTGCAAAAAAGCCTCAAAAATTCATTTTTATATGTTACAGTGACATGACCATTTTTGAATGTACAAAATTATTATGCCCCATATTGTTAATTTGATGGCACGAGTGCATCCTTTTCTCGAGGATTCGTACATGGAATCAGAGTTTTTAAAAAAAGTTTTAGTTTAGTGGTTATTTTACCATTTAGATTTGGAAAGGAGAAAATTCTGTATAAACCCTAAACCAATATGCAACAGCATATTCGGTGTGGTTTATACGATTTCTTCGTACGCAGTGCGCAAAGTGCAGGCACGTAGGGTAGGTCGTGTCCGTCCGTCCGTCCATCTCTCGAATCATTTTAATGAGATTTTCCATTGGAATTTTCTCCGGAAAAGTTGTCGAGCGAAGTTTCCGGATTTTGGCCGTAAATTATATCGTTTATTTAAAAAAATAATCGTTGATATAGTATTCTATTTCATTCCTTTAATCTTAAAATCCAGTGATTTTACGCATTATCTGCCAAGTCACAAATAAAGCATTTTTGGAAACTCTGGAGCACACCTTTTCACAATTGTTTCAATGCAATTTTTATCGAGTGAGTCCGCGAAATAGACATTTTTATCCCTTTTAAGTGTTTTTATTTCATTCGCGGACTGGTGTCGGCTTATGGTGGCGTTGAAAACGTTTATTTTTATTCATTGTTGCCGCGAAAAACCTGAAAGATCTCCCGCTTGATGTCTTTAAAAAACCGAACGAGTGATTTCCGAACAAAATTTACACAATCCTGGATATTTTAGCGGAAACGAGATTTTCTAACTCGAGGACATTCGTTGGGAGTTATTGCTGATTTAAAATGTGTTATTTATTTAGATCAAGAAATATGGGCGATTTTTGTGTTACGTTAACCTATTATCTCTCCAGCTATGGAGTTTTAAAAAAATTGAAACATCTTTCTCATTTGCCCGAATGAACTATCGGTTGATTAAAAAACGCTGACTTTACGCAAGTATATCCGATAGTAAAGGGGTTAATTGCATACGTAGTTTATTTGAACATTTTCAAATGTTTCTGTCTGTTTGAGGGGCGTTTGACTATTTTTTACTTTAGTCCAAGGATTATTTTCAAAAATTGTAGGAGAAATTCGTGAAATATAAAATAGTTTTACAAACAACATTATAATAAACATATTACAATATACATTTTATTTGTAAACTATGAACGTAATATATCACGGTAGAGGTGACGCACACAGCTTTGCGTCTGTTTTACTCCTCAAGAACAATAGCTAAAAGGTTGCAAACAACTTATTCGACTACTCAGGAAATACTCATAGGTTACATAAAAGAACAATGTATATGAAGCAAAATTTACCAATTTCCAGCATTTCAAAATGCGTTGGAGTACTCTGTACGCCAGCGCGCCTAACTAAGGTTTAATAAAGCATTGAATATCTGTGATAGTTTAAGAATTGATTAACTTTGTCCAAAAAAAATTCAACTAAATATGCGGTTCATTCTAAAAAAATTACATTTTGGAAACCTTCGCGGACCACAAATGGTCCGCGGACCATAGTTTGGGAAGCACTGGTCTAGGGCAGTGTTCTTCAAACTGCTCCGCGGAGCCCTTGGAGCTCCGTGAAGTGATTCACGGATTAAATAAATAATATAAAAAAACAAGTAATAAAATCATAATATAATATAAAATTGGAAACTATTGTTAAAACAAACATTTAGTTGTCGTATGCACAGATATATATATATATATATATATATATATTCATAGCAAAGTTAATTTGGTTGGTGGAGAGTCGTAGTTTAAGAGGGTCGCTTAAAGGGCTCCGCAGCCCCTCGAAGTTTGAAGACCATTGGTCTAGGGCAATAATATGGTTAGGGGGGTCTCTTTTGCATCGTAATATAATTTTTTCATTTTCTTTATTATTTGATAATAATACACCAAAAGTTTAAATTTAATTTATTGCTACAATCAGAATCTATATCTAATAGTTTCTGTGAATTTTGCAAGTGATTTTTTTTCTAAGAGCACCATTTAGACCATTGGTAGGTTACATTTTCTGCCTGGAGAGCCTCATTGGTGGTTGCGAATTCCTCGACGGGCAAGTTGTAAATGCTTCGGAGGGCCAGACTAGACTTTAAATTAGCCGTTAACTAGAGGTTGTGAGGTATCATATCAGTGAAAATTATGTCTAAATTGGGTTTTTAAGATTAAAATTTTAATATCAAGAGTTTTACTGTTGTAATTTGGATGTATATGATATGAATTTGTGTTCAATCTCTTTTTGATCACAACTTCACGGGCCGCATAAAACGCTTTTGAGGGCCGCATGGGGCCCGCGGACGTTAGGTTGCTCACCAGTGATTTAGACATCTTGCCTAGGGCGCCAAAATACCCTTAGCCGACTCTGTTCTGGAACAAGGATGTTTTACTTGCAGGTTTAGTCGAAAGTATGGAATCATTCCGAACCGGGGATGTTTCCGGAGCGCAGAATTCCGGATAAGAAGGATACAACCTTATATCTGCCCCATAAAAATAATCGAATTCATAGTTCAGATACCGATATTAGGCGCCTTTCTACGTAAGGAATTCGTGGCTTTTTCAAAACGATCGTGCTTAACGGTTCGTATGTACAAGTGGGTGTGTTTGTGTCACGCGAATCGTCCCAAGGGCCGTCGTACTCACTTGAAGCGCGAAGATCGCAATCCAGGGATGGTGCTTTCGCTGCCGCTAATCCTCCAGAGGCGGTATACCGTCATGACGAAGAATATGACGTTCATGGCGAGGAGAACGGATATCGGTCCGTAGAAATAGGCCCACGTCTCCGTGTCACCTGGAAAGAATTTTTTCTTTTTTTCATCAGGCCGTTCGTAAAATAAATTTGGGTCGTTGTCGACATCTTTTACTTCTCGCTTTGCGTCCAAATTTTTATAAGGCTTTTTCCTCGGGTTTTCACGGTAGTAAGTTAGTAGTAGTAAGTTGGAGGGTATGAGTTTCAATTGCCGATTTTTTGCGTTTGTATTGGGTCATTTTAAATTATATTTTTTTATTTAAGTATACATTTTTGATGTTACGTCCCTCCCTCGCTTTGCACGGTACATGCGTTCCAGGAAAATACCGTATTAAGAGAAACCGTGCAAAGGGGGATAGACTCCCCATAGGACTACATGAGGTTACATTTGAGCACCGTCTTGAGTTCAGCGTGAAATATTTTAGTTATTTTGTGATCAGAATTGCTCCCTTGATTCTTCTTTCTAACCTCCGAGTCGAATTGAAATTTTTTATATTGCTTGGAGACCGTTCCAAAATCGTGCAAGAGTGAAATTGATGGCCGTGCAATTCGAGGCGTGTTCTCTAAACATAAAACCGTGTTAAACTGAAAACGTGTAAAACTAAACCGTGCAGTTAGAGGAATGCGTTTTCTCCATTCATCCCATCTCATCATTTTTGACAAGCAATTACACCAGCTATAAAACAAGCGAATTAGAACTTCAAAGGTGACACCAAACGAATATAAATAAAAAATATTTAAAAAATACAATGAAATTCAAATATCCTCATCCCTCGAATTTCACGGTTTCTCTTTGCGTGTTTCATTCCTTTTATGGTGGCTTAATTTTTAACCAGAAAGAATCATTCAGTAAGTCGCCCGATCGCGTAAAAGCCAACCGATCTTACTTCGAAGTCCGAAGGAATTACTACGTTTCACGAACAGATATAAATATGTAAAGGAAATTTTCTCTCTCCCCCCCCTATTTGTAGCCTAGGAGCAAACTTTTGGTTTATTGTTATATTTTAATTTTTTTATCGGGTCTGAAATAACACATGTCCGCGACGACGACCATTTGGCGAGCAATCGTCGATTTGGATGGTTTCAGGAGGTTTTGTGGTGCAGAGATCGTAGCATGTACGAGCTTCTGGTGCTTAGAAGATAAAAAAATAGATCACGGAGGAAGGGTTGGCATGCGTGCGTGCGAATGTTGGAAAACGCTGCTGTTATGTCGAGTCGAAAGTTCGGTCTAGCCGCGAGACGAATGGGGGCGTTTGTCGCTGTTACCATATAATCTATATATGTACATATATCTGACCTTTTTATCTGTTCGACCTGTAGGAATCGTACATCTCTTTCGTTTTCCGTTTAAAAATAAACTTTAGTAAGAGCGTCGCTTCGTTGTATTTGTAAATTAGTTAGCGCAGTGATGCAGGCTGGGGACACGGGCGCGTAGGAACAGGTAACTTTCATTGCAGAGTTCACACGCATTCATTCAGAGCCGGGCAAAAACTGGTTTTTAATTCTAGAAGTCATCATTTTCCTTATATTATTCAACATATATGACTATAATTTCCATGTCTACGACCAGCGCCGTAAATAGGGCGGGGCAAGTGCGGCATCTTCCCCGGGCGTAACTAAAGAAGGGGCGCAAAGATTGTTAAAGGCAAGTTGTGCATGTCACAAGGGCAGGGGAGATTTCACTACTATACTTGTTTCAGACATTACGCTTAGCAGAAACTATAAATTTCGATGATGCTATTGATGAGTTTGCTGCATTAAATTCACATCGAATAACTCTTTAATATTAAAATATTTATACTTTCTGTATTTAAATTATATATATGTGTAATTATGTATGTAATTATATGTATAATTATGTATTTAAATTATTTACATTTATAGTAAGAAATTATATCATTTATAGTTTATTTTTATTTATTAATTGTTCACCCTAAATCCATATAGGTATTAGAGAATTTTTTAAGGAGGGGGCTCATATTTGGTAGGTTGCCCCGGTTGCTAAAATAGATAGTTACAGCGCTGTCTACGACCCACACGGTCAAATTTTTGATAGTCGAAGGTCTGTTGAAGGTCATAGAAGGGAGGGTGCTAGGAAAGAGGCAGAGAGGTAGGAAGAAGAAAGGAATATTATATGCGTAAAAAGAAGGGTTTGAGTGTGAGAAGGTGAAAAGAAAGGCCTTGGATGGTACACATTGCCGTAACTAGGACGGGACAAGCGGGGCATCTGCTCCGAGCACAACAATTTTATCAAAATTACCTATATCAAAATATTAGAGAGATGGAAGTACTTATAGGATAGTTGCCATTCAAATGACGCGTTATTGTAATAATTGTTTATACATACTAATTACTCGTGCATACATGCTGCATTTATTTTAAACACTCTGGGTGTTGGCTAGACGGCGACAAATGGTAATTCCTGTAAAATTTGTTTATCACCTATATTACGTGTTACTCGATCAGTTACTTTATTAATATTTTAAAAGTTCATCTTCCGGCCCCCCTCAAGGCTCGGACCCGGGGATTTTGTTCCGGTATTCCCACCCTCTTGGTGGGCCTGATGGTGATGGCTTACATAGCGGCTGAAGTTTATCCTATCCGCTTAACTATCGCATTTTTGCTCCTATCTATAAATTATAAATAAATACGACTTTGTACGCAAAAAGTTGGGAAAAGTCTGAACGTGGACTTGGGTGTGAAAAGGAGAATAGTACGAGAAAGCTGGAGGTTGAGTCGCAAGAAAGAGGGTAAAAAAGCTCATCATACAATTTTCGAGGGTTTTCAGAGCGACTGAATCGGTAAGATTGAGCGTCGATAGAGAGAAGGCTAGAGTTGATCTTAAAATGCTAAAAGTCGTGAGTTCGAAACCTGTGATGAGCAAGGTTGCTTTCACTCGTTACCTGTGACGAGTTCAATTTAATTTTTCCAGACCAGGGTCTGGCAGCGAAAATGTGGCGATGAAGCAATCCGTGAAATTTAATACGGGTATGTTCATATTTTTATTAATAAAAATGATGACCGTAAAACACTTTTGGCGAAGTTTTAACGCCGACGAATATTAAATTAGGCTTGGTGTTTATTAATTTGACACGGCGGAACTCGAGAATTCCTCTTTTAATGCCAAAGTACTCGCAACTTCCAATGCGGCCCGCGAAAGAATTCGCGACTGTGAGTGTGGCTCGCAATGCAGAAAGGTTACCGAACTATTTCATAGACCTTCTTTTGTTCAATAGAATCTAGACTCACAGAATGTGTGGCTTTCAGATTACCAAAGCTTCATCACGATTGAAGATTATATAAAATATTTATTTTTAAAAACATGCAGTACATATGTCGAATTAGGTCATAGTATATTCAGCATCGTCGAAATAGGTTACAAGTCTCGGACAAAGAAATTCATTCTGTAGATCCCCTCCTTTAAAACGTTGAGATTTAGGAGTTCGTCCACTCATATTCCCGCAGGTTCTGGCATAAATTCCAATTGTATTTGATAACAGAGTTCATCGTTTATCATAGAAAGAGTTTAAGAGACCGTATAGTCGTAATGGTGCATAGCTTTGCTTTTCTTTGATCTTCTTGAACTTTTGCCAGAATCCGACGGAAGAAAGTTGTTACCGGAAAATTTTAGAACGACATATTTTTTCTTATGTTTTATCTCTATCTTCGACTCGTGAAGGATATTATGACGGCTCCAAGATGGAACGTATCAAGCGAATGAAACTGTGGAATTGGTGCCATTTTTCACAATTAAAATACGGTGTTCATAATGATATCATCATCATGACTAGTGTTCTGTCTTATGACAGATCCTACAAATCTTTAGATTGCTTTGATGGCTAGGGAATATACATTCATGGGGTGGTGGAAACGATAAAAAATACTAAATTTATGTCCGCTACTGATTTAAAAAAATAGTATTAATTGAAGATCATCGAACGAGAAATTATTTGATTTTTTAGTGCATCTAAACTTTTGTTTTTATTTGTTGACTGTAAATGCCTTTCATTTCTCGCGACAGTTTAAAATTTAACAAGATGATCCAAACGGAACTTATGATGCCTAATTTCCATCTAATCATTTATTTAATACTTAAATATATTGGCTTTCATAGCTTTAAAATCACCGCGGATATGTTGCTCTTTGTGTTCCCAAATTTCATAATTTAGCGTTATAAAATATTACAAATACATATATTCGAACGGAAAACTAAATTGATAACGCGTATTTGTGTGGCAAAAATAACTCGTGTGCGTATCATAGATACTAGAATATACCGAATCCGAGTCCAACAATAGTCGTTGCAATGGCCGCACTCCCGTAATGAGTGATAAAAACTGCAATAACGACAATGTTTACGCGAAATACGAACAAATACGATCGATAAGTAAAATTCTGCGATATAAATTAGAATCTCGATTCCTCTCCTCGGAGAATAGTACAAATCACGCTGTGATATTACAATTCTAAGGAATTTTAATGCGCAAGAGAAAATTACCCTGTACGATGGATTTCAGATTTTCCATGTAAATCAAATGGGAATGATAGTTTCTGGAATCGAACCCGAGACTTTCAATCTTCGCAACAAAAACTATTCTCTGGAGCTCGGCCCCAGTAGCAAGAGATTTCCACCAACTGTCATGAGAATCGGTATATTGGTTCAAAAGTGAATCGGGGGGACAAATGGACAGACAGACAGAACGACGTAACTATAAGCCTATTTCCATTCTGGAAAGTATGCTAAAAATCATCATCACATCATATTTTGCTGACCTTTTTTTTCATAAAATTGATATTGCACAAAAATAAAGGGTAGTTTATTCTTGGCGATTTTTAGAAAAATTTGATATACTCAAAAATGGCTCCAGAGAATTTGATTAAAATAAATCCAGTTGTAGAGCCTGACGTCCCAAATAATACTGCGTAAACCATATCTCTTAAATCACTAGATGGCGTCCAGTGACACTACAATGTACGCTAAGGTACCTTACCTAAGCCCTATGACATAACGCCTCCGCCTCGATCCACGCAAAATCTTATTACAGTCTAAACGGTTAAACTAAATTGACTGATATATCATATTTTTGTATAGTATCATTCATAATAGACACTGAAGAGATGAACGATATTGCGCAACAATTAAGGGTACTTTATTCTAGGATATTTTGAAACAAAATTCGATTTACTCAAAAATGGCTCCAAGGATTTTGATTCAAATCCATCCAATCGTACAGCCTGATGTCACAAATAATACTAAGCCATATGTTCCAAAAAATTCCTATATATTGACCAGTGGCATTAAAATATACGTTAAACTACGGTTAACTTTGATTTATAAACGTTTTTCTTTTATATGCGTGCACAGTGGACCAAACGTATATACGTATATGAGAGAGTTTGTGCAGTGTATATTGCTCCGTTAATTTAAATATTGTTAACCGATCTAAGTTTTTTTTAAATTTTTCGCGGTCCATCGCAGATTCTTTTTCGGCTCACCATTTAAGAAACACCGGCTTAAATTACTATATACTTAAGAGATCGGCAAAGTTTTCTGAAAGTTGCAAACATATAGGTGGGCCACATTGGAGTTTGCGAATGATTCAGCGGGGTATGTACGAGCTTAAATCGTAAGATGTCTCGTTATTGTGATATCATATAAGCGAAAATCAATTATATGGATTTTTAGCGTTAACATATCAACATTCATGATATAAAGACCACAATTTCAGTTAACAAATATGGAATTGTCGGTGTTAAATTTTACGGGTCTCTTTTTGATCATATCTTCACCGACCGTATAAAATGCTCTCAAGGGCCGCATGTGGCCCGCGGTTCGTAGTTTGACGACCCCTTTGATCTACTACATTGAAGCCTTAAGTGAGGTCTAAGGTACATTTCTGAATAAACAAATCGGGTGTTAATCTCAGTGACAAAGAACATAATGGTCGCTTTAGTTTAATGCCACGCTTGATTCATTATTTCCTGATTATATTTCTGCACAAGTATTGTCTTATTGGCGGTGGAAGTTTTGTCTTACAATTAGATAATTCAGTTTTATCTTCTCGTGAAATTGTTGGTATTTTTTACCGTCTGTTCATGTTTATACTCCTTTCTCTTTTTCCGAAATTTCCCGAAAATATCTGCGCGATACATAGGTTTGGGAACGTTACTTCTCTCGTTTTAGCATAGTTTTCTAATTGTTGACTCTTTTCTTTCGGAAAGATTGTTTATTTGACGATTTCAAAATATAAAGTTGACTTTTGACGGCTGTCTAAATGCAGGACATTTCAAGTTTTCGAGAATAGTAAGGACTTGGAGAAAATTTTATGACAGCCAATTCTCAGTTTTTGTATTTTATATATCTCAGAAAATTATTCGTTCTCAACAAGTAAAATTTTCTGTAAGTTCGTTGAAAAAAAATCCCACCTCCACTTGGTTTGGCGCTGGCTGTATTAGCTGTACAGCAATCTCTCGATATAAAAACGTGATCTACATCAATGCATTTATTTGGTGGCTCTCAAATAGGCCACTGAATGTGGGGAATGCCTAGCATGCCTTACTTTTTTCACATGTAGGGTAATGCAGAATTTATACTCTGGATCAACACGTAGCCTCTTATTACCCGATCACTTACTGCTCGCAATTTTGCTAGCCTGGTGAAATGATAAACCTCCCATGACAATAAAAGGTTGTCTTCCTATTGTTTTCTCAGTCGCAATGCTGAGTCACGTTGTCTCCCGCGACCTCGGATGGACCTTAAAAGGTTACGTGACCAATCGACCAAACCATCAAAAGCTTCTTCGATTAATTTGTAAGGCTTCGGCCAGGTTTATCGATTCCGAGATAAAGATTGCATCCAAGACGATGTTCAACTTCCGCGTGGCTTCAGTGTTGTGCAACTCATCTGGAGGTTATTTTTCTTCGATAAAATGTGCTTAAGGAATAAGCACAGCTTATTAAATGAGTCGTCTTCAATCGGTGGCACTCCGAAGTTCGTGTAGAGTTATAAGGGATGCGCGAAAATGTTAAAGATGATATTTTTCTGATGGCTTGGGCATTCAGCACGATAACAGAATTTAGAAAGAATTATCCAACTCATCTAATGGCTGAAATCAATTTTTACTTTCTCCATATACGAAGTATAGAGAAAGTATTGTTTCCATGAAAAAAATCGAATTCGAGATGTCAACGGAAATGCATGTTTTAAGGTCCCCGTAACACGTTTTGACTGCTTTCTCGATGATGTCTGTGGGCGTGTCCGTGTCTTTGGCCGGAATTTTGTGGGCGCTCTACCTCTGAAACTAATAATCCGATCAGCATGAAACTTCATATTTTGCATTTTAAGCGCCTTTTCATGTTGCGCCAACAAATTAAGCTCCCATATTTCCAACCTTTTTTATTACCATTGTACAAACATAACGCATTTACTCGAACACCGCTGCCAACTTTTTTTCCAAAAATTTCTTTCGAAAATTATGGTGCTTGTCTAACATGAGGATTTGAAACCAAAATTTATTTTCTTTCCCAAATCGGTTATAATTTATCTCATCGAATGGAAAAATTAGATAGCATTTGTTCCCCATTCTGTTGTCTCAAAAACGCGGGGTCCGGTGTCTTATGTGAAGGCGTGTGGCATTCGAAATAATAATGGTTTTTTCGAAAGTTGTGAAGTTCAAGGACGTACCCCGGGGGGATGGGTCCGGACCCCCCTTACCTCCTGGAGTACAGACATTTGTGGAATCTGCGATAACCACGCTACAAACTTGCTACGTTGCCACTTGCTGCGTTGAGTTATGAGAGCTAAAAACGCTGTAAAAGTTTATAATATTTGAATAGGACTTTTATTTATTCAATTGCTGGAAATTGGTTTTCGGCCTAGGACCCCCCTCCCCCTCCAGAAATAAATTTTTGGGTACGTGCATGGTGAAGTTACAACTGCTTATCGCGTTTTAAAACGTGTATCCCGACTAGGGAACGTTGAATAAATTCTATTATTTTTGACATTTTCACGCACTCCATCACAACGGTGATTTTGTTGATAACATAATTCAAACCTTGAGAGATTTCGAGGTCTTTTTTCGCGAGCGGTCATCTAGGCCGTCTTCGAGATGTACATATAAACAAAGTTATCTCTCGGTTATTCATGAGGGAGTTATTTTAATAGATTTTTATTTAATTTCGCCATTTTATTGTCCTGCAACAGTAAAATATATCAGAGGTTAGGTAAAAATTTTCAAAGTGGTACGTCAAGGTTGAGAATCACTGGCTCAGAGGAACCTTGGCATGCATTTCAGCCTGTTTCCTCATTAACTTTGGTTCCTACTTTTTAGTTTTTCCTTCCAAGATTTTCTTGGGGCATTTTCTTAATATTCTTCTGTTTATTTTGGAATTTTATTAGAACCAACTCGCCAGAATTTATCTATTTATTTTAATTACCACGTAAACACCTTACCGACCTTTCGCAATGGGCATAATAACGATAAGAAAGACTATCTATCACATACAACCACGTCCTCGTCAGGATCCAACCCCGCGACCATCGAGAGCAGTGCACGCTAACCAGGGGTTCTATCCAGGCCCTTTAGTTCAGATAATTCGAAATTATAAAAATTAAAGTTTAACGAATCTTTTAGTTCCAGGAGACCCTGTACGTCAATTTAGCTCCCTTCCTAGATTATCTGTCGGATTCAAAATATGATAAAATCTTAATGATAGATTTTTTAATTTGTGACGAGGCAGTATGGAAAAATCATCACGGATAATTAATTGGAAATTTTGCGGGTGTCTCGTGGAAACATCTACCTTTACCGTGGACGAATATACTCGTTCGGTTGTTTAATTTTTTAGTTCCCGTTTTCTCAATCTACGTTAATCATCAACCCCATAATGGACGTCAACGCTCAGTTTTTTTTTTTTAAGGAAACGAGGTCGGGTGGGGTCGGAAGAGTTTTAGGGTCCACGCTGAAAGAAAGAGATGTGGCTGAAAGCAGACGAAAGGGTATAAAAAAACGTCTGGAAGGGAAATTGTGGAGAGGAAAAGGAGCTTTACACGCGAGGACCCGAGGAAAAACAAGAGAAGCGTGGTTTTTAAGGATCCTTCAGTGTGTGTATGAGAGAGAGAGAAAAAGAAGGGGATTGGTGTGTTTTGCGAGGGTGAAAACACAAAAAATGTGAGATTTCTCTTCCGAGGCCCGCCAGCCAGCTGCGACGGAGGGAGATGGGTCTTTGAAGCTTCTCTTCCGTAGGGGAGACTAAATAGCTACTATACTGAGGGGATAGCGAAGGGGAGAAATGGAAAAAGATGAGAGATGAGAGAGAGAGAGACGAGTTCTCTTTTTTATATACCCGCCACGCTTTTTTTTTGGATCCGTTATCTTTGCTCGGTCCAAGGACTTTCTGGAGTGGATGGATGGACCGTTGTAAATGCAGTCTTATGTTTTTCTAATCCGTCGAGAGGCGAGCTGTTTTTAGGAACCGCGGTTGAAAAGTGATTAAACTGAGTTTTTTTTTAGGTCGAGGGAAATTTTTATTTCGTTAACAGGACTTTTAACGCGTGGAGGTTTTAGGAAAATTTATTCAGTCGGATATTCTTTACCCGGATGGACTCAGTGAATCGGACACTATACCAGTTGTTCCGGTGTTAAAATCGATTGGCGTTTTTTAGAGCTTCTGGAGACGTAAAAATCACGTTGAATCCTATTCTAATTTAGAAGTTGTACTCTGAGAATCGCGTTAACAGTTCCGTTGCGTTAATACATTTAAAAAACCATTGCTAACATTTCCAGTTATGGGCCTTATGTGTCCTTATATACTAAATAGATTTCCTTGGGTTTATTCGGTTCGTAGTGTTTGGTTTGATTGATAACTCATTTAGGTCAAAACACACTAGTTTTCACGGGAATTAACTATGTTCTTAGCGAATGCAGGATGAGCTTTATGGCTAATTTACGATTTCTAATTACTTATTTATGGATAGGGTATTTTAATGAATTCTTTTCATTGATACGCATGTGAAATTTTCCTTCATTCTATAACCCACTATGGAAGCCTTAGCTATGTGGAATTCAATACTTCAGAACAAATAAAACAAACCGCATATTTCACAGATTTATATGCAGTGGAAGGGTAACAAGTAGCCAAGGAAATCGGAAAGAAAGGAATTTCATACAAATTAGCCAATAAACACAAAGAGAAAGTAGTTACATACATAGTAATCAGTAAAAACAAAGAGTTACATACATTGTTATATATCGGGAAAACTAGAAGAAATCTTGATGTTAAAGTAAATGAGCCTACTAAATGTTTTTACAAAAGTCGTGATTTTGAGTGATAGAGGGGAATTTTGACAGTTTTACAGTGTTCTATTTGTTCCTTTATCTACTAGTCAATTCCTATGCCGTAAGGAGTATTTCTTAGCATTTCAGTTGGTTGTCCCATTGGGTTATTCTTTAGAATTGCGTCAATTCTCAAAGAAATAATTTTCTTAATCGAACCATTTACATACTTCAGGCTCGTTTTTTTACCTTTAGTTTATTTAGTAAGGTAATATACAAAACGATGTCATGTGCCGTATGCATACAGCGTGCATTCTTAGATCAGAGAGGCTTTACAACTTTTCAAGATGCATCGCGTGAGACTTGAAGATAGCCTGGTTTGCAACGAATAAGCGGAGTTCCTGTCTCCCAGAATGTCGTGATCGAGAAATTAAATTTGCATTTGAAAGGAAATTAGTCAAGGTTGAGGACGTTCGTTGAGTTTCCTTCTCGTTTATCATCCTCTCCTCTCCGTTCTCTTAATGCGATATGGTCGACTTTATCTTATCTAATTCGCTTTTATATCGAGAAAAGAAATCTCTCGTATTCCACAAGTCGTCGTGATCGTTCGAGAATACGGAAATTGTTACCGTTCCTTTATCAGGGAATACACCTGTGTTAATTTTGCGGCAAGACTTAAGTAGACTTTGGCATATGAGTCACAAATCCGTGAAGTCGTGTGCGAATTTAAGCTACGAGATAGCCGTCGTCAGCGGAAATCCAGCGATCGTAGGTTTTAAGGAGAGGCCCAACCATCGGATAAATAACAATGATTGTTGTCAGGACGCGCGTGCGGGTTACTCAAATGCTTTATGGCCTTGCGGCCATCGTGTGTCTAGCTCGCTGATTATAGTATGTTTCTCGTCTTATGAAGCTTGACCTTGAAATCCTCTGTGAGTGACTATTTCTGCGTCCAATCAACGATCGAGTAACGGGCGACGGAGAGGGGAGAAGCTCAGTCTCTCTCTCGCCATCGTGCTGTTCACATCGCTCTTAGTCGAGTATGTTGCCAGCTCTACTGCGTTCACGCTTCCGTTGCGATCTCTTTATCGCTTTCACTTTGCACCTTGTTATAATTTTAACGCAATGGAAAATGGCCGGTAGTAATAAACAATGACCGTAAGTTTTTCTGCGACGCGTCGCCTTTCATTCGCAAGCAGATCATTTCAAGAGCGGATATCTGGCAATGCTGTTAGGTTTTTCCATGCATTTTGAAAGCCGCGGGTGACGGGGGAGAGGGAAAAGGGAAGAAGGGGAGAGGGAAAAGGTTCTCATTGGCTACTTGCTATGTGAAGGTCAAGCTTCATAAGACGAGAAACATACTATAAGCATCTAGTCAACCTCGGTGTCATTTTCTCGTTCCGTTGAAGTTGTGATGCGGCGCAATCTCTCCGTCGTATTTTAACGCGTATGTACGATATAATTGATCCGAAACGAATGATTTACGACTCGGGAGAACCACCGAGGTCGTCTTATGGCCGAAAACAAATAAAAGAATAAGTACTTGAGTGTCAAAAATTGAAACAATAAGTGTTTTTCTGAGGTATCTCCAATAGCCAAAACAAGGCAACAAAAAATCAGATGCACGCTTTGGCTACAACGCACCCGTCTTCAGTGGTGGTTCACCGAGAGTAGATTCTGGGTGGCCCCATTGAAGCCGAAACGCGCATCTGGTCTTTCATAACGTTATTATGATTATTGGAGATATCAAATTTCTGATACCTAAGTGCTTATTTTTGAACATTTTAAAAAATTGTGACCCATTATCGCCGTCAATCACGAAGGCGCAAGTGTTAATCGAAACAAATTTTCAAACGAATTTTCGAGCTCGGCTCGTGGCTGTATTCCAGCGGATAATCGGGTTTATACCGAATCATTTTTATGCCATAGGAGTTACCTAGGGCATCTACTAGTCTTCTCGCTAATTGCCAAGCGTGGATTTATGATTCTGAATGAATCATTCCTCTTTATTAGTCAAACGGATCATTAAATCGTCCTCGTTTATTCAAGTTTATATTCGGGAAGATACATTTGCCGTTCACCGATGTCACGTGCGTTCTGAACGTTGAACTCCCTTATCTTTGAAACCTTCACTAAAAGTACGCCGTAATTTCCGCATTAAAGAAGTGCGATGAGAAAGTGAGGTTTCTGAGACGGTGACCATCTGTTTCCAAATTGAGTGACGAGGGAAAAAGTCTTTTGAAAAGCGTTGTCTGGGGAGAGGACAGAAAGTGGCCATTGAGTCATTTAATTCTCTACAATTCTCTTTGTCGAAAATCTCTCCACGAGCTCGAAATCCATCTTCATTTTATGGTACTACCTCGTTAGTAAAAACTCCAAGGGACTTAAAAATTCATGATTTGTACTAACGAGGTTTGTAAAAACGAGTTCGCCATAGCAGGGCACATATACCTAGACTTTTGCAAGGGACTGAATAACATTATTTATAAACGAGCATTTTGTATTAACTGAGTTTGTAATATCGAGGTTTAACTGAATCTGTTTGCTGGCACACATCTCTTTTTCAAAAAATGGCGGTAAAACTTAACGATTGATGAAATCATTCCTTTTTGTTTCTTCTCCTAAATTTTGCAAGTTTCGCTTGGCTTTCAAAATTTTAATCGCTTGAAGTACCAGTGAACAATGATCAAGTTTTGTGGTTTACATAGAATGGATTCGAGCTGTTGGGTGTGTTAATCACGGTCCTTAAGTGCCCAAAAATCTGATTTTTCGACTTTTCAGGTTATAAAAACATTCTGGAAGTAATTTGGAGTGGATTTGAGCTAGGTATCTTATCCGATAAGATTCGCTATTTTTTGCGTCGGATAAATTCGCAGATTCCGAAGTAGGTTTCCTTCCTTAATCGAACAAAGACTTATGAAATTGCACCCGATTCGATGAGTGGTTTATGATAATATTAATTTTATAACCTTACTTGGTGCTTCATCAACAAAGAATATTACATAGCCTTTGTCAATATCGAAGTCTTTTAAGTTCCGAAATCTCTCAGGAGAAAAATCTGAGTGAGATTGTAAATTTGTATCGTCGATGCTGTGGTAATGCATCTTGTCCGTCGTGATGAATCCGGATGAAGATGACTACCTGCGTCTTTCATTACTAGCGGCTGCGAATTACGATGTAAAACTGAATTTCGTATTTAAAAAAGTAGTTGGATTATTTCATTAAGCGCGCCAAATCACGTCCAGCCTGTTTTCATTCGCAATAACTTGAATTTCGCTCAAAGTAACGGTAGAATCCTGTCATAAATTTAGCAATCCCATCCATTTGTTATGCTTCTTTAACTTAAGTTTCCATAATCGACGTTAATTTATATATGTATCATTTGAAAACTTAACGTAAAATTAAGCTTTAGATCCGCGGAAAATAATATAACCATGATTACGCATTTGTAAAACGTATGAAGGCTAAGAAAGGGCAATTTTGACGATTTATCGAATTATAAAATTCGACTTATATGGAGAAAAGTGGCGAATTCGTAAAACTGTCAGATGAGGCGTGAATGATTTTAACCTAAAAGACCGGCACTTCTATACCATAGGAAGTTGTCACAACCTAGTTATTCGGTTATAGAAGCGTCGAGTTTATATTTTTGGCATAAAATAGTTCCTTCGAGGCTGCACACCTCAAGGCAGTGGTTTTAAAACATTACAAAGTCGCGCCCCCCCCCCCCTCTCCTAAGAAAACTTTTTCAATTACAGTTCATAAACAATACCTACTGGACATACAATTACCATTAACTCTAGAACTACCAGGGGGGGCTCTGAGGCCCACAACTTGTTTTTTCCTATGTTTCTCTCTGGGTATTTTGTTACGTTGTGCAGAGACTTATTTAAAATAATTACCCGAGGTTTCTCACTAATGTATGCATGTTTCAATTTTCTGCAAATTATTTAGTCATTGGCTGCATGCCTTGACACGCGGATAGCCTAACTTATAGGGCACCATATGCGTGGAAAGCCCCGTTTGAAGCACGCTATTTATTTAAACTATTGTGTCAGATGAATCATATTAAATCAGTTTGCTATTATTTCTGTAAATACAATCTTACTGCAATATTAATATCATATTGGAAACATAACGAGGAAGAGTGTAACAGAATTATTCTAATGTAAATATTTGTCTTTATGCGCATATAATTTCAAATAAATTACTAAAATTGTATAGCTGTATTCCTATGATGTTTTTAAATATATAACAATAGGTTCAAAACGTTAAAATGATTTTTATTGTATTTTAGATGGTGGGCCTCTGAGGCCCCTCCCTTGGTAGTTCATGGTAGTGAAAATCGCTTGGTAGTTCTAGGGCTAATAAAACTATATCAAGGAAAAACATGGACACAAACAATACGTCCTAGCCAATTGAGGCCTAGAATTTGGCTGCTGCATATTGTAGTTCTCAAGATTAGGATGGTTAAATGGAGAGTAAATATATAAAGAAATATTTTGCTCCCCACAGTTTGGAAACCACTGCCTCAAGGAAATAAAAGTGGTCTGGCGGGAGGTTTGGTCTTTACGGTTGGGATCGATTATTTCCTCGACGGACGCAGCTTATGTAAGGGAATCGTCGAGTGAAAGCTTTAAAACCCGCTAGCACTCTAGGTCCTGACGGTAGAATGTTTTACAGGTACTTTATTTTCTTCCTTTAAATAGTTACTCACTCTCCATCTCTGCTTAATGGTTAATTCCATCGATTTCATCAATTTATGTATTCATTCAGAGGTTTTTTTTAAAGGGAAGAATCGCCTCTAATTTTTCATAAATTACGCGATTTGATCTAAAAGTTTAACTTAACGATACGAGTTTTTTTGCGTCCCGCTGCATCAGTTGCTTCTCGGCGTCTTTATTCGATTGTTGCAGTTTACCTCCTCATTGCGACTTTTTAATTTGATTTTAAATTTTGTTGGTTTCGAGAATGGGATTAAATGCACTGTTCAAGGAAAGTTTTCATTTCCCTATTATCCAATCCTTTTGTTTCTTTCAATTTTTTCGTATTTATTCATTTGATAGGATTAGCTGTTCAGGACTAGGGATCAAAATTTTACATATCACTGATCGCTGCCACATCCCAAAATTTGTCAGAACCCGAAAATATTTTATTATACTTTTAAAATGAATGTATCAATAATGCTAATTTCATAGTTTGTACGATTACGAGAAGACTGATTAGGCTTACGTTAATAAAACATCCATTCTTCAGTGCTAATTAACCGTTTTTTTTACAAAAATCATATGCTTTGTCGAAAAATGATAAATAAGAACTCGGACAGCAGAATCGTTTAGTAAACTATAAGCACGATTGAACTACGAGATTGTCGTTAACAGCTGTACTGTACTTTTTTTTTCAGGTATAACCGATAGAATAAACTAGAGATTTTAAAAAACTAGAACTCTAATATTTTGGGGGGGGGGGGGGGGGAACGTTTTTCACGGATCCGTATCCAAGAAATTATGCTTTAAAAGATTATTATGCAAATGATTATCACCCTCAGTCTTTCACGGAAATCCACAAAACTTCCATTTAAAAACAGTTCCGCGGAACCCGGTTTTATAAAATCACTTGAATAAACGATAGGTTGTAATAAACGTAATAGTTTTCAGCGTAACTTGGTGGAACTGTTTCATGACTATGAAAATAAAAAACTGTATATTCCACATAACTATTTTTATTTGAAACGATAGGTTAATTGATAATGCGACAGGCTGAGCTCGGTAATTCAATTGTGGACGATCTTTTGCATTTCTCTAACATAAGCTTTCTCAAAAAATGTCGAACCTCCGTTGTTTGAGTTGGTGTCAGGGTCACGTCGTCGCTTTCAACAAAATGCATTCGCGCGCAATTACCGAAGGGTTCTGTTTTTTTCTTTATCTCTCGTTGCGAGGTCATTTCGCGCCTCTTTCACATGATGCAGTTGCCATCCGCTAACGCGTTTCTGCTCGCTAATGCGTAGTCTGGGAGTGGTTGATGCATTGAGGTGTAATTCATTTTTCTCGCGGGCGACGAGAAATAAATTAAGAGATTGGTACCCAAACGAGTTTTTGAAAGTACGTACGGAGTGGCCGTCGATTCTTAAAACCGGCGCGGTGTGCTTCAAACTTCGTTCGATCGATTCAAGTGTTTCCCTTTGCGATAGTTATTACGTTACGATAGAAGAGACACGCGAGCTTTTGAAATCTTAACAATGAACCTAAAACAAGCACGTCAAACTCGAAGAGGCATCAGGGCCACATTAGGGTTACAATCGTTAAATGAGGGCCAGAGTTGGAAAAAGGGACCTTTTCTAGTAGGTTGGGCGTCTCTTTTGCAAAAAAATCGCTAGTTTGGAAAGCGCGTAATGTTGTACCTCAGTAACTAACAAAAAATGTCTCCTTTTCACAAAAATAAAATATTTATAGAAAATCTCGAGTCGAAGTTGAGACAGAAATTCGCATTCGGGCCGCACTGAGGCACAGAAGGGCCGCATGCGACCGGCCAGTTTTACATGCCTGTCCTGAAACATGCGCCAAAAAATATGGAGAATAAAATGGGAGGGAATTGCAGGCGCCATGGTGACCTGTAGTTGTCGCAATGCAGGGTACCATCGTAAGATATCGATTTCGTTAAAAAAATTCGTAAAAAATACTGTTATGTGACCAACATTAAGCAAAAATAAGTTCGGAATCGTTTCCTTTAAATCAGTGGTGGGCAACCTTGTCTACGCGGCGGGCCGCATTGGTGGTTGCGAATTCCTCTGCGGGCCGCATTGCAAGTTGTCAATGCTTCGGCGGGCCAGATTAGACTTTAATCCAACGTTAAATACAGATTCTGAGGTGATAATCAAGTCTTATTTAGGTTTTTGCGTTAACATTTATATCTCAAGTGTTTTATGGTCGTAATTCGAATGAATAACATATGAATTTGTGTTGAATCTCTTTTTAATCATAGGTTCGCGGGCCGCACAAGATGCTCTCGCGGGCCGTTGGTTGCTCACCACTGCTTGAAATTAATATCGAAGGCACGTCGACAATGATATGGATCGTCATACTCAACTTACCAGAAGGGGATCTTCGATTTGATCGGAAAGAATCAAATTATTCTCTAAGCTAACGTTGATGGAATACGGTCTTATTTATTTTGTTTCTGAAACGTTTATTACCGTGGAACCAGCACCTGGATTGAGCAAAGTTTGGCCTCAATACGCCTTCGTTATCTCCCAGCGCGTGGTGAGTGACAAGTGCCGTCGCCAGGAACAAGAGCGGGACGCCCCATCCGTAGATGAAAAATCCCCAGAAGAGTTGACTGTCGGAGATGGGAAATCTCTGGTACCTAAGGGAGAAATGTGGAGGTACGTATAAGTAGGGTTCTTGCGACGAATGGCCCGTAGCGATTTGCGAAGCGGCGGCAAAGAGAATCCATTTACGTGGCAACAGAGAAAGAGTTGGTCCTTGAAAGGGGTATATAGGCTCCATCGATAGAGTGAAAGTCTTTTTTCCCAAAGTTGGCAGTACTTCACTGACCTCCCCCACCGAGAATTCAAATTAGGCCATTTCCTGGGAGAATGGAAAAAGAATACAGTCTTGATCGGGTGATTGATAAGGTTGAACCAGAGAGCGTAAAAAGAAACTTTCTCCATTTATCTGGAGTGACCACCAATCGAATTATTCGCGGTTTATTTTTTTTTAGTTTGTTTGACAATTAAAACTTAGAATGATAAATTATCGTTATTTCGATAAGGTGTTATTTCAGTAGAAATGTTTCATTCGTTTTTCAGATTTTCCTTAAAGAGCATTGTTTGTGAATTTCATTGCGACATACAGCCAGTAAATGCTTTTTAAAATTATTTTTCGCAGTGAAAAATTGTAAATAGTCGATTATAAATGACGGAAGTATGGCAGAAATTTTTAGGTAATTGGTTTTAATTTTCTACTTTTTAGAGATATATTGCGCAATTGAGAAGCCGAACTTCTAGGAAAAACACCCATAACATAAGCGCATTATGGTGTGAGCTTAGGCTCTAGTCAATATTACTTACTCAACCGTTCTCCAGACGTTGAACGAGGCGATGTTGAGCCAGAAGAACGCGGCCAGCATCCAGAAATAGAGGAAAAACGCTGAAAAGAAAAGAAAACGAAACCGTTAAAATTACGCGTGCTCCCAAAATTATTTTGTCGATTGACGTTCTGCGGTATGTTTAGGTTTTTTTCCCCTCATCAAATTACCATTGGAGCGGATAAAATCATTTTATCGGGATCAAGGAAAATGTTAAATGGTATTCTTTTTGTTCTTTGAACGCCATCAATCTCTTTCGAAAACGTAAACGTTTCAGTCGAAAATCAATTTTTTTAAGAGTACAAGGAAGTTTGGCGATGCTTTAATTATCAACATATTTTTGATAACATTTCAGTCTTTGCATATTAAGTGAAATTACGGGAATGAAATGTAAATGTATGATATATAACCTTCTTGCATTGAAAGCATACGTCCCTCGTCCAACGCGGGGATTACGTTCTTGGAAAAAAGACGCTTTGGGAAACCGTGTTGTGCCTTGAGAAAAAAATAGCGCGTTCGCACGGGCTACAGCTTTCTCGCATCACTTACGTATGCAAATGCGTCGAACCGCGTATGATTAAATTTTATACATGTTGTGTAAAAAGTGTCATGTTATTTAACCGTGTATAATCCACGTTGAGGAGTTCCCCGTTCAACAAGAGTTCACTGCCTTTTTCGCCCTATCAGTGTGGAAAACGCTGGTGTAGAGGGAATCCTGACCTATATAATTTTTATAAACATTACTAGTTCATTCTTTTAGTGATGAATAATTCTTAAAAAATATATTATATGTATTACGCGTATTACATTTTTCCTGATGATTCCCAGAATGCACGCTAACTCAGCTCGATTCGACGAAAATAATTTCTACTTGATAACACATACACGTTCCACCTCGAAAAGTCGGAGGAAAATGATTCATTCAAGAGCCCAACTTGACTTAAATTTAATAAATTTTACGAGGTAATGCGGGTGATTTACGCCCGCCGGCCGTTTTAAATCTTCCGGGTTGTTTACCTTTTTTATCTTTTCAAATATAGCCCGAGGTATCACTCAAGCGTCTCTTTATCAGACGCCTTCTCCGTCGTTAAGGGGTCTGCCCTACTTTGTAGAAGTGCGTGCGAGACTTACAATTAATATGAAATCGTTGAAATCGCCATTCCATATCTTATCTAAATTCACTAAATGGCTCAGTTTTGTTGAAGAAGTGTACAGAGACCATGTTTTTACCGATTCTGAAAGTTCTAGTTTTCGGAAATAACAGATCTTTTAATTGATGGTGAGAATGTAAGCGATAGTGAGTTGGAGGGAGAAATTGCAGCGTCAGATAGTGAAGTGCATAGTGATTTTGAGAGAGATGGGGAGTACAACAGTTGTGAAGAATTGATGTGCTTATCTATTTTCATTTAGCTCTTGTAATATTCAGATTAGCTAGAATGAACCGTTTAAAATAATCTAATTACAAGTACAATCTATTTTATTTAATCTAGTGAACGATAAATTTTTTTATCTTTGCGAGTCGGTGATGCATGCATCTACATGATTATCCTGCAAGTTGCCAGTGACGTATGGCAGGGGCTGTCATTATACCATTTTTACACACCAATTAGTCTCTATTGGACTCTCTACTGGCCTGTCTCCTCACATGTGCAAAATGATCATCAGTATCTGTCTCTTCCGGCGATTATTTCGATGTTTTTTCATTTACTCTGTGATCTACTCATCTACGTTCACTCGCACTATGCCGCGCACTTTCGCAGTGGATTTGGGGTTATTAAACTTTTAGAAGAGATTTCGCTTGCACTCCATTCTTCTACGCTTCATGATCTGTCATAGATGTAGAATCTTTGAAAACGTTTTCTCTGCAGCTTCTCGTTTTAACTAGATCTCGTAACTAGGTATCCTGCTGTAGTTTTAGTAGTCTCTTCATGTGGAAATCAGACGATAATGGCTCGAGTGTCCCAAGAAATCCCAATCTTAATCTTAATTTGAACTACCCGATAGGATTAATTTTTGTACGTTCAAATTGTGAAAAACGATCACGCTGATAACAATTTCGTCATTATCGCCGAGACTGTTCGACGGAGGTTACTATCGCAAGTCGGTGATTTGGGTTGGCTGAGTTGCAGTTAACCATTTAATATGACTTCTGCTAAGCAAGAATGCCGCAAGCGGCTCGCGAGCCTGGGTTGGGCCACCTGCACTATGCGTAGCAATCACCTACCGCGAGGGGTGCATAACCTCAAGGATGCAAAATTAAATCGTCCGTCGACCTTTTTCATGTGGTTTTTCGTTGGATGTATTAACGTTTTAATTCCCATGTTTTTAGAAAAAAATTATTTATTTACGAGTAGTTCAACTTTTTTGATTCCAGTGAATTGGTATTCCTGGTTGAATGATTTGATCGGAATATGTAAATTCCCATCTTCTATTTAGATATTAACCCGTCAAGCTGGTTCGACGCACACGTGTACGTCACGTCAGTATTAAAGGATTTGAACATGGTATCACTCGAGAACCGCAGACTGAACTCTAGATTAAGAGTCTTTGAGAAATATAGATCGGCAGGTTTAACAGAAGAGGTTTTAGGTATAATTGAAGCACCAACGTACCTAGGTAGAAAGGATCGCGACAATAAAATGCGCGAGATCGATTGTAGGACAGAGCGTTATCGGGGCCCATTTCTTTCCAAGGACTGTACGAGATTATAACCGGAGAATCGAACCTGCGAGAGAAAATTGATAGGTAGGCTTCGGTGTATTTCACCCCCTGCCACCCACCAACTTGAATTGCATGGTAACATGTACGGATCCTGACTTCTATTTACTCAAACCTAAATATCTGGATCATCTGTTTACATATTGGTCAACATTAAAATAAACGAAAGTGCCAAGGATGGCGAAATTCTTTAAAATGGCCGCCACGAGAAGCTAGATGTAATAAAAAAACTTGAAGGCTTGGGGAGTTAATTTTAAATGCCAAATTTAATTGATATTCTTCCAGTTATGAAGCTAATTGTATGTATTTACACACACACACATACAGGGCCGTAGTGACCACTTTTGGCGCCATGGACAGAGGAGTTTTTGGCGCCCCAAAATGATCTATTAAAATTATAAGTTTGTCTTTTTAAAAGGGTATTTAACTAAAAATAAACAATCATTTCTTTGAAGTTTTATTTTTTCGAGCTTTATTTGCAGCAAACATATTGATTGTGTCATTGAAATCTATATTTTTAGCAGTGTCATATTCGGTACATAAGATGACCAGACCAGAAAGTCTCTCTTGGTTCATTGATGACCGTAGGTAATTTTTGATCAATTTTAGTTTATTAAAAAAACGCTCTCCAGTTGAAATTGATGTGGTGAATGTCAGAAAAATTCTCAGTAAAATTTCCACTTTGGGAATTGAACTTAAAAGTTCGTATTCGTGAAGAAATCCTAAAATTTCTATCTGCGTAAGTTTTACACTTTATATCGAAGGCAGGTGGTGTTTCAAACTGCGAACTTCTTCGATTAACTCTCGTTCATCCACATCGTTTTTATTCATACTAGCAACATTTTTACAGGAATTTATAATTTCATCTTCGTTCATGTTACCTATATACAGCACAACTTAAAAATTTAAAAGCATTATCAATTTCACATAAAGATGTAAATCATACCGACAGTTTCCTTTGAAGAGAATTTATTGTCTTATGTACTGCATCTTAGAGTGTATTTTCTGTTGTTTCAGGTATTGAAGGCGCTTCAATTTTCATCTTGTCATCAAATTTCCTTTTTCTTTCTCTTATTTTCGTGTAACTCACATTTTATCTAGTGTATAATAAGACTTCCATTTGGCGCCCCCTTATATATGACTGTCGCTTTTTGCTTCTAAAAATTGACGCGCCAAAAAGGAAATGTAACTATTGACCGTAATACAATTACGCGCTATATCCAGTCGTCTCCGCCGTCTTCATCGAAGCGCGACTTATACTCGCAGAATCCAATTAATGCGACGGCGAAACTAATATCCTGAAGTAGTTATTATGTTTTCTTGTGTCTGCTGACGTCGTGAATGGGACTCCCCGCAGACATAGCCCAGACTGGCAATTAGAGAAGACGCTCGCGAAGGGGACAACGCGGATCAGGAGCGTTTCGCGTTATTTTTAGGTTCCGAAAGTGAAACTGCTTGACGCATAAAATTGCGAGAAATTTTTAAACGAAAGACAATTTTATAAAAAAATTAAGTCTGTTAAAGTTGAACAAACTTTCAGCAAAATTTCGTTTATTTGATATGTAGACTACTGCTAGGCATCGGCCTAATCCAGCGGTTCTCAAACTAATGGATGGGTTTATTTTATATCGTTCTCTTAATCAGCATTAAAAAAGATTTCACGCTAGTATTTAGTAAAAAAAAGTATCAATTTTATCTATCGACTAAAGTGGTAACAGCGATCAGCTGATAAGGTCGTATATTTTTTCTTCGGCCTTGATATGGCTGTCTGCCTCCAAATGCTAAGGTCGCGGGTTCGTATCCTGATGTGGGCATGCGTTTGTATGGTTGGATTTATTATCGCTTAAAAGCTATTTGTAAAATGCCGTGACATTTAGCAGTCCTCTTTACCTCTAATATATAATACAAAAATATTGGCTCGTTTTCATTCGGATCACCCGTTTAATTTACAAGTCGTATATTGGAGTCGGTTGTGAAACGCCCGCTACGGCTTCCAAACACCTTGTCATCCCTGACCTATCCAACAGCAATTATCTTCCTCTCATGAATCTTAAATAAATGCGACTATGCCTTTCACTCTTCCTGATAAATTCTTTATACTCTCCTAGGATCTTTGCATTATTTATCTTTTATCCGTCATTTAGTCTCTTTGTCCCCGTCGAAATGCGTAAACTGCGACTTCTATCCTTTTCGGCGAATTGTTATGCCTCGTAGCGCGTACTCATTTTCTCAGAACTTACGTTGTGTACTTCCTTTCGCCATCCTTATACCCAGGAGATTACTCTCACGGTTATGTAACCTGCGCGTGATGCTTTTCGCTGCGGAACCGTTCTTTCGACGAGAAAATATCAAGGTTTTTGTTGTTTTTCGTGGGATAGCCTTGACTTATATCTTTATTCGAGCGTAGCCGATGACGAATGTTTGTAATGCCATGCGATGTATTTCCATCCAAGAGATGGTCGATTAACGTCCTTTCGCCTTTTATGTTTCTGCGTTTGAATAAACGAAGAAACGTTTTATTTAGGACCGTTCCTAAAAATATGCTTAGGTTAATAGCTGGCTAGCTATCTTTCCCTGTTTATTCGGCCTCATGGTTAGGTATTTTCTCTTTGTGAGGGACATTATATCGTACACCCCCGCAACCGTCGTGTGGCGGGAGCTCCCAAAACCTAAAGAGTTGCCATATTTCATTCCATATTGGCCACACGAATAAAAAGAGACCGAAAGACAGATGGGACAGAGAGATTTTGAGGTTCTTAGGGCCGACTTGGAAAAGAGTGGCAGTTGATATGGAAAAATTGGTGGAGTCTATGTACACATTCGTACACTTTGACTTGACACTCTTAAAAAGGGGAGTTATAAACGGACCCAACATATCCGGAATGTTTCGTGCGACATTTATGATAAAACCGACAAAATATTTTGTTGAAAATGCGACTTTACCTGATGAAAATCTATCTGTAAAACGTTTGTGGAAAGCCAACAACATTTAATTTCGAGTTTAATGTAAGACAAAAGTTGGGGGAAGCCGGTACTAGCTTGGCTAGCCTAACGAAAACGCGTGAGAAATACCCGATTCTGAATCAGGAGAGTTAGTCTGCCTCGGTAGTTTGGTGGTAGGATATCTGCACGGCAAGTGGAAGACCCGGGCTCGATTTCCGGTGAGAATTTTCCCCCCACTCTTCCAGAATTCATAAACAAACGTTCTCTCAATCAAAACTAATTTATTTGTCGCTTCCGGCCAGGCACAATGGAATTGGTCCATCACAAAAACGCCGAACCATTGTTACCATTTCTCCCGTCTCCGAACAAGGTAATTTACTGTATTTTATTCTGTATTCTTTCTGTTTTCGGAATTTTGAGTTCTCATTTCGCTTTCATTTCGAAGGCGTTATCCTTGACGTCGGCGTTAGTGGAGTGACCCAGTTCAGGTCGGCCGCGAATGAGTTTAAAGAATTGTTACATTCCGTGTCGTCATAGTGTGCGCCGGATGACGTCATACCCAACCCCTCTTACCATCTCGATCCTCCGCAATCGGGGGCACATAATGCATATTGGGGTCGGCGAAAGACGATGCGTGAACGCTCGATCGCCGAGTTATCGTGGGGGGAAGGGGGCGACTGCTGACCCACACGGAATTCATTCGCCTATATCGATACTTCCCTTGTCATCTCTTTATTTATATCCTTCGGAAGGGCTCTTGCGAAACCGGTTTTTGGCTGTTAAATTAAGCAGCTATAGGATGAGCGCGTCATTATTTCCGCCTGTGGCCGTGTCGAGGGAAAAATTCGAAGTTGGCTCTTGCGATTAGTCGCTGAAAAATTATGTCGCTGGGACAGGTGGAGTGCCTGCTTTCTAGGTTTCCATTCAAATGACGCCTTACTCTTCAACTTATTGGTATTTCAACTTATTGTAACGTATTTATATGTATCAGGGGCGAGTTTAAGTGCCTAGCTTAGGGTGGTAATAAGAAAACAAATATATTTACTGACACCTATCTATGCAAAATTATACCGTCTCATTATAATAAATACACAGCGTATACTATACACTGCATTGATATTTTCAATTTTTTCTAGATTGCCTATAATATAAAATAAATTCATTGAGATAATATTTTAATGAAGATTGATCATTTCCCTTATGGGGGTAATTACCCTTTGTATCCGCCATTGATATATATTTGTGTTGTTTTTAAAAATCCGATAATGTAATAGTTTTATCCGTCGGTCCGGCCGTCATTCTTCCGTGTCCGGTGAACTACTTCTACATCGTTGGTTAGGGCAATCAAATTTTTAGGATAATTTTGGCTGGTGACAGTAATGATCCACATTGATTTTGGGGTCCGTTTGCCTTTTAGAAGGTTTTTAAAAACCCCTTATTAGTTATCTATACGGGTCCGTTACTACGGCAAATTTTCGTTTTGTTTACATTGCTACAATAAAAAACCGCCATTAATAGCTGATTCATAAGTTATTTCATTACTTGTTTCTGATACTATTTAATTTTGTAATTTCCCTCTCTTTTCTCCTATAGTTTTTCATTCAAACTTGGTTGTGGTGGGGGAGACTCGGACAATTCCGCAGTAGTCTCACATTCAGTTCTATTGCGACTTTAGTTTAGTGATTGGAAATATTAACGGCAGTCTTCTTCACTATCCAAACAATGGTTGTCCTTGAAATAAAACTTGAGCCTGATGACCTTTCGCGTCAGTTTTTCAAACTCGATGTGGCTGTTATTTAGTACAGTGCTAGGACTTGGTACTGTGGAGCACTGATTAATTACCGATACATTTCCTTGCAAAGGTTGGGTGAGTTTAGTATCAAATGGAAGCAGAAGTTGTTAAGAACTCTTTTTTAATTGTTTCATTGTACTACCTTCATTCTATGCTTTGTGAAAGCCTTAGCTACGAAAGCCTGTCTCTTAGCTATTTTGAAGTTTTACGCTGCAGGGCCTCTTCTTTCGAGCGATGAACAACAGAAATATATTGTTTTTTAAGTGTATATTATAAAATAATGTGTTCTTTGAAGGAATGCTAAGTTTTGAGCCACAAGCTTTTTATTTAACCCAATATTTATTTGTTTTACGGATTATGCGGAATTAGTCTCCCCTATATGAATTATAATTTAGCTTTGTTTCGTTATCGTTATTTTTTTAAATTAACTGTTTATGAAGACTGAAAGTTTGTCACCTAGTTGGTTTATACCCTCGTGGCGTATTCCGTCATTTGTGCACGCAGTGGACGAATTGCCTAAATAAGAAAACATTTCCAATTTTTCTGTATTGTCGCGTTTTCTTGATAAAATTCTATCACTTACGCTGTTTTCTCGCCTGCGCCTTTTCTTCGTTTTTGTTTGTTGTTTTTCCGAAATTCATTTACTGATGCGTTGGGAATAAATTTGAAAAGAGAAAAAAGTCTGCTATGACCGGAAATCGAGCCCGGGTCTTCCACTTTCCGGGCGGATATTCTACCACTGAACTATCGTGGCAGATCAATTTTCTCGTTTCTGAAAGCGGATGTTTTCTTGGTTGGGACGGTACTAGCCAAGCTAGTATCAAACTGCCTCAACGGATGTCCTCGAAGAGATACACCGAAGAAAACTTCTCCCTCTCAAATAGTGAAATTGCCAAGCAAGAAATTGATGGAATAAAGCGATCTAAAGATCCCATGCAGACAGGCATAAGCTGTGAAGTTGGGAATAATTTTGAAACGAGAAAAAAGTCTGCTATGACCGGGAATCGAACCCGGGTCTTCGCTTTATTCCATCAATTTCTTGCTTGGCAATCTCACTATTTGAGAGGGAGGAGTTTTCTTCGGTGTATCTCTTCGAGGACATCCGTTGGGGCAGTTTGATACTAGCTTGGCTAGTTCCGTCCCAACAAAGAAAACATCCGCGTTCAGAAACGAGAAAATTGATCTGCCACGATAGTTCAGTGGTAGAATATCCGCCCGGAAAGTGGAAGACCCTGGTTCGATTCCCGGTCATAGCAGACTTTTTTCTCGTTTCAAAATTATTCCAAACATTACAGCTTATGCCTGTCTGCATAGGATCTTTAGATCGCTTTATTCCATCAATATACTGATGCGTTGTTCTTGGTTAACTATTAATTATTGACACACCAAGGTTACCTTTGCGTCGTTACCTTTTTAATCGAACTCGAAATTGGAATGCGGTTCAACGTTCAAGCATTATACCAGTCTCCTCCCACTTAAGAGGGGAGGGTAATTAACTCGCGGCATCTCAAAGGATGTGTTGCATTGTAGAAGTGCGCTTACGTCATTAGATCACTTTCCGTTCTCCCTTAAATGCGATATATACTGTGCAGCTAATCACCTCTAGGCATAAATTTTGCCGAATGCTTTCTGGGCGTAATTTATTCGCACACAAGAGCCGCTTGTCGTAGCAGGGTTTGCATTTGTGCAGGAGATATAAACGAAACCGTGACTTCCAGTGCATAGAAACCGTGATGACAAAAATCTATGATAATTAAAGTGGGATGCCGTTATCCGGCGACTGAAAACCAGGAATAAAAAACTCTCTACCTCACTCCATTTCGTCCTTTTGATTGTTTGTTTATATGGAACTTCTAGCTAATAAACATCTGGGATTATTGTAGCCATTACTCCTTCCACACCGAACACATACACAGTGACGGAGGAAAACCCGGTGCCGGCATTAGCCTACTCTTAACGAAGAGCACCAAGGGGACCAACTGCTTAACGTGCTTCCCGAAAGACTGACTTGCGCGGTCTCCTCATATCACACAAGTAGGTGACGGGATGATCCCAGGTTGAAGAAGAAGTCCAAACCAGGACTAATGCAGGCTGGTTTCCTAAAGTTGACGTCCCGAATCGATTACTTATATTGACAGGAAATGTTTCAGTATGTGTTAGTCATTCCAAGAAATTCTCATACCATACATACCACTTGTAGTTCATAATTTATCATTGATAGAGAAAAATTGGAAAAACAAATTAATAGAGCATTATCAAGTTTAAAATACTAAAAACAAAGTCAAAATCTCTTTCTGACATATTTTGCATGTATTTTTTAAATAAACGAATTTGATAAATGTTAATGTTTATACGCTAATATGTCTGGATCAGCGGTCCATTGCTGAAGAGTAGTCGAACGTAAAAGAAAATAACCCATTTGTTCGCTCGTATATGCTCAAGCCTAGTTCGGTAATGATCGTCTCCATGGCAACAATCCGATAACTTGCGATTTAAAACTCAAAAACGCTATGCTTAATAGAAATTCAAGAAAGTACGATAAATTATCAAAATTCTGTTATGAGAATTATAATCTACATTCTTTTCTCCCTTAGTTCAGTACAAACCTCGCTCCGATATCACAATTTAAAGATATTTTAATGTATTAAAGAAAACATCTCTGCACGATGGATTTGAGAATTTCTATGTAAAACAAATAGGAAAAACGTTCCTGGAATCGAACCCGGGGCTTCAATCTTCGCCAAATAAAATAAAGCCCGGAGGTGGGCTCTGGTAGCACGAGCCTCGTACCAAGTTTAATGAAAATCGGTCCATTGGTTCAAATGTTGCTAGTTGGGGACACACACACAGACAGGACCATTTCATAAGGCTGTTTCCTTTGTAAACCAGCCTAAAAGTCCGACTTTCGCCGACTTCGGACTTGGGACAGCTGCATGGAAGGCCAAGGCTTGAACCACTCCGCCACCGCCATCCACTCAACTATGCGTGATAGAAACGCAAGCAAGAACCGTATTCCCAGTTGTAGGAGAATACTTTTTATCTCTCCACCTATTCTGATATTTTGGGTTTGGCATCCGTTGCCCAACAGGAAATAAATTTTTACGAGAGAAGTCACTTTTTCTCACAATCGTCCACTGCTTCTCTCATTCACTATCGTTATCTACCGCACGTGCCAAATAGTTCCACGACTAATAAAATAAATCGACCAATGGGGCTCTCAAACTCGCACACTGGTGGAGCATACCAAACAGATTATTAAAAAGGCAGCGGTGAATATTTATTTAGGACGTCGGTGAATAAGCGTCGCAGCGAAACATTAAGCTTTTGTAGTAATACTTCGTTTGAAGGACACTACAAAAATACAAGCGTTTGTTAATTCAATCCTCGCTTAGGTCACAATATTAGAGTTGTGTTCTCACACTCCATACATGCTACGGTATTGTACTTATCGTACACCCAAAGCGTCCTCTCAATTGTCATAAACTATGTCGTAATTCTGCCTATAAATAAATGTAAGCACTTTCCACTACGAATACATTTTTATATCCAAACAAGATGATCCAAACGGAACTTATGATACCTACTTTCCATTTAATCATTTAATTAATACTTATATTGACTTTAATAGCTTTAAAATCACCGCGGATATGTTGCTCTTTGTGTTCCCAATTTTCATAATTTAGCGTTATAAAATATTACAAATACATATATTCGAATGGAAAACTAAATTGATAACGCGTATTTGTGTGGCAAAAATAACGCGTGTACGTATTAGAATATACCGAATCCGAGTCCAACAATAGTCGTTGCAATGGCAGCACTCCCGTAATGAGTGATAAAAACTGCAATAACGACAATGTTTACGCGAAATACGAACAAATACGATCGATAAGTAAAATTCTACGATATAAATTAGAATCTCGATTCCTTTCCTCGGAGAATAGTACAAATCACGCTGTGATATTACAATTCTAAAGAATTTTAATGCGCAAGAGAAAATTACCCTGTACGATGGATTTCAGATTTTCCATGTAAATCAAATGGGAATGATAGTTTCTGGAATCGAACCCGGGACTTTCAATCTTCGCAACAAAAACTATTCTCTGGAGCTCGGCCCCAGTAGCAAGAGATTTCCACCAACTGTCATGAGAATCGGTATATTGGTTCAAAAGTGAATCGGGGGGACAGATGGACAGACAGACAGAACGACGAAACTATAAGCCTATTTCCATTCTGGAAAGTAGGCTAAAAATTGTACGCACGGATGATAAAGGTCAACGCAACCGGTATATTCTATGCTTAATAACCCTGAAACGGTAAGAAAACCTGAATCAAGCGAGTTCTAGGTCTTGAGCTTCCCGGATAGACTGTAATAATTTTCTATTATATTATGCCATGCTTAAGTGCGCGGCACTAAACTGCGCGAATCACAGCTACAATTTCTGCGAAAGTTTTCTAATTATTGGCTCGCAGTTGGTCGTTTTAATAAAAATATTTTCCGAAAATATGAAATTGCTCATCATATAACGTTAAGGTAGTACATATATGAATTCAGATATTAACTTGGACCCTGAGTCGTAAGGAATTCCATTTATATAAACTCGACGACAAGCAGTCAAGCGTACTTAGGATATTCTTTATATTTCTGGCCTCGGAAAAAGTTCTCGGTAACGTTTTTGTTTTTTTTCTTATTCTCAATTACCCATTTGGAATTGACTTATGTTTAAATATCTTTTTTAGGCACAATCGGTTCGGTTATCTCACCAGCTTCAGTTAAATGACGTCAGTAATTTGAAAATTAACTGCTCGCCCTTTGATCTGTTCAACCGGTTGAAAAGTCCACATAGCGCCGCAGCCAAAGCGAAATGACCCGAACGCGAGCGGATTACTTCGAGTCCCAGCCACACGACCAATAGAAACAGATTATAACACGAACATTATGGCCAGAGATTTTTTCCCATCGTTTGATTTTTAAGAGCCTATTTTGTGAATAAGACGAGTCCTTTAAACCGCTGACTTAAATTAATCGATTTTCTCTCGTTTTGGAGTCGTTCGGTTATAGAGAAGTGATGCGCTAAGTCAAACCCCGATTTAGCGCCACCGTTTTTCCATCATTGACATTGGCGTTAAAGCGGGGGGTGGTGGTTAGTCGAGGTATATGCTTTCTCTATGCAATCATAAGATGAAAGTTCTGTTCACAACGATTCATGGGCGGTATGCGGGGATGGCACCATATAGGGGAACGCTAAATCGGGGTTTCACTCTATGTACTTCGTTTATTTTCCAGAAACCGTATTTGCGAGATTCGCATTTGAAGAGAATTTAAAGGCCAGATTTTAATCGTGGCACCGCGAATGCATAGGTTCAGAACAGAATTGGGCCACCTGAACTTATGACGCACACAAGCCCACATACGTTGAAAAAACTCCGCCTTAGTCGTACCATTTATAGAGAATCGAAAGTGTGACAGGAAATGTTTAACTTAGTCACTATGCGGGCTTATAGCATCAATGAGACTACAGCGCGGCATGACGGTGAAGATAGGCGTCATTTTTAGTGGTTGGATAGAGAATGCTTAAGAGATTTTTAATGGCGAATTTGGTAAATTGAGAACAAATATATTTCCGGAAATAATCGCATTCGAGTCACATCTCTTTTCTAAAGATTCTTTTTCTTCAAGCTTTTAAATTATCTTTCCTAAGTTTATGCAAACAAGTTTGTAGCTGATATATTTTTCTAATCTTTAGGTCTGTTAATGATTAGCCTTGTCATTCAATGCTTAATTTGTTTGTCTATTCTTTGGGGTCAGGTAAAGCGTATGAATGACTATTATAGGCATGACGCGATTAATAAACTCACTTCTGATTTTTGTGTCAGTGAAATCGTCGGCAATTTTAATTTATCAGTACTTGACTTTTGTGGGTACTTCATTAGAATAAAGACACGATAATAAGAGGTAATTAGAATTGCCCGCGTGGTTTACTCGAAACGTTTATGACTGCGTAATCACTATTTCCAATATTCAGAATCGATCGTCTGCCTTTCCAATTGTTTTTTTTTTAACTTTAAGCGCTCTCTATATAATTTATATTGATGATAAACAATTTATTATTCTCTCCGACGGATTTTATTATCTGGCGTATAATATCATTCACATAAAATTAGAAAACTTTGCTTTTAACCCTGTGAAGTCTTTCAAATTAAAAGTCTCGTTAAAGATATTGAAGCTCTATTAAGACCACTGATGGATGAATAATTCAGTTTTCGACTTTGGTTTTACGGGCATCGAAACGTCATAAACATCCTTGAACTTGACTCCTCGCGAAAAATGTTAAAAGAAAAGTTTTTAGACCGGTTTTAAAAATAAGTAGCAATTGATAAACGCCTTCCGCTCTTATTTCAAATTGTTTGAATGGTCTCGCGGCTCATTCGATCGAATTTCCTTCTGTGGACGGACAAAACGCTAATCAACCGCGGACTCTAGACCTCATCGGGGAGGCGGCTGCATGGGCAACGCCTTAATGTCTTTAGCATACGAAGGGCGGAGGGATGAATGGGAGGGGAAAAAGTGCTCCGAGAAGCGATAGGAGAAAGATGCTGACGTTAATGAAAGCGTAACTCTTGTTTTTTTATATCAGTGGCAACCGGACGCCTCATATCGCACAGAGACCCTCATCTATCCTTCGGCGACGCCATGTGTGGATTCGAACTGCGTCTTTCCTCCAGCGTGCGACCATCTTGATGTCTTGGCGGTTGTTATTGCCATAGAGGGCGTGATGTTATCGCGTGCTCGAAGGGAGTAAAAGAATCGTTTTGGGGCGTTCTGCGTTTTACGATCGCGTGTTCTGTGGAAGAAGACTCCTGTCTCCTCTTTTTTTACCGCATTTGTTTATTTATTTTGAAGCGTTCGAGTGTCGTTTTGATGAATGGGATTGAGACGCGGCGAGGAAACTTTCGCAGCTGAATGTTTAAGGAGGCGTTTTTTCTTTTTCAATCTTCTTCATTTTTCTTCGTTTCAATTTTATCCGATTTAGTATTTTTTACGTATTCCAAAGAAGTGTAGTTCTTAGGAAATATAGCTCTGTGCTCCCTTTCGCTTTCTATCACTGGTTGCCCATTTGCACCAAATGGAATTTTAAAATATTTTTTTTATCTGATCGGCTGCTGTCCAGTTTTTTCATCTATCAATATTTCTTTATCCTCGGCGAGAACCTTTTTTTTATTGGTCCTGCCTTCCTTAAATTAATTTTGTTACGTCTGTGAAAAATTTCGTCGTCTTAAATTTGTTGTTTCGCTGTATCTGTGATTTTTGATCTCTGAGAAAATAATTGAGGTTTCGCTGGCAAAGAAAACCGAAATTCAAGAAAATTAATTTCAGCTATCACTGGGCTTATCTTTGATGCTGTTAATGCTCTAATTTTAGAAGACCGTGGGTTGCGTCTTATGAAATAATTATAAATAAACAATGAATGCACTTGCAATGTCGCTGAATCATACAAAAATATTATTAAATAATCTATACACTTCTATTAAGGATTAAGGGCATGCTCGCGAAATAATCCTAATTTAGTAAATTAATTAATGTATTTGTTTATTTATTTATGCGTATGTAAACTTATAAATTGACATCGAAATTTATATAATTTTTCATTGGCCCTAAAATAGTGCTTACCTCAAGAAATGGCTGAATAAACGATTCGAAAGAAAATTTGCATGAAAGCATTACCATCCGGTGCGATCAACTACGTCATTTTTTACTTTCTCTCGCTTCGCCGCTTGCAAGAGCTGCGACTGCGGCATACCAGTTTCTCTGGGAAACCGACACGCGATTACATTTGCTCTGCGCCGAGCTGAAATCTATTTAGCATGTGTGAGCTATCGAAATACCTCTTCATCGTATTCTCCTTGCGTCCTAGCACATCTTAACTCGTAATTAATGCCTTCCGCTTGTTTGCTGATAGATTGTTCGCTGAGCAGCACGTGTACAGATTGATTTGTTGACAATTAAAAGTTGAACTAGCGAGCGCAGCTTATAGCACACATATGCGTTGCGTAATTATCTCCTTCAAACACAATGCGATCGAGTAAACCATATGCGCATTTTATATTCTAAGTATCAGTCGTTGGCAGTGCATCCGTCGTTTTTATAACGTTCATTCGGGATTCTATCCCACACTATTCTCGACTGTTAAGGATTACGAACTGTGCACCCTTATTAGTTCTGATGATCGGTGATTATGCCACCGAGGAGAACTACTTTGTAAATTATGGGTGCAGATGGTTTACTGCAGGAGTCTCAAACTCACATCGGTGCGCGGGCCGCATAAAGGCCCTCCACCAAACCCGCGGGCCTCGTTAAGGCACCATGCCTGATCCGCGGGCCGAATTTCATACTTTCCAAGCCCTGATACCTTCCGTGTTCTTTGTAATACTAGATTCACTCTCCCCTTCGACGAGTGGAGAAATTACACCAGTCTTATGGTGCGGCCTTAAACCCATTCTTTATAAAACATTACATTCGGCGTCGAGATTTAAGTCCTTCGATCACGCAAAAAAAACATGCAGGCTACGGTAAGAAAATTCTTCTGTGCCCCAAATGTGCAGGAGCAATAAACCACGGCTATTTTAAAAGCGCTTATTTAATAAACATTATTTACCAATATATGAGTGAAATATTTTCTAAGAAATAAATTTGAGTTTGCGCCATTTAACATAAAGTAAAGGTCTCTCTATAGTGAATCAATAATGTGTGTGATTCGCCTCTTGCCTACGCGCAATGGGTATCTAATTGTAAGAGGTAGTGCAATGAATAGCCGGATAGCAAGGGAGGAAAGAGCACCAAGGGGACAAACGGCTTAACGTACCTTCCGAAGGACGGAGTGTTGATTTGAGCGCGCTCCTCATTTCTCTTTTTCTCGTCCTCGTCTCCTTATTTCCAACACACACAAATAGGGAGCCTGGCGTTCTCGGAAAAAGTCCTACTGAAGGATTCGAACCGGGTGTCCTTTATTAGCAGATCATGGTGGGGCCAACATTCTAACCACTACACCACCGGCTTCCCAACATCAAGTAACTTACTTCGCGGGCCACATAAATGCAAGGCGTGGGCCGCGAGTTTGAGACCCCTGGGCATGGCAACTACTAGTACCCAAGATCTGATTAAGGGATTCGGGAACCCTGGCGCACAATTTTTCGCACACTATCCCCCAACATCCCACACATTGTTCGGGCCCTCCGTAAAGATCTTCTAATCACGCCACTGCGACTCGATTAATCCAGTAGTGCCGGTGCCATCTATTGGTAATGTTAAATACACAGATGTGCAAGTAAGGAAAAAAACTGACGAATCATATAATGAGGGCGTTTTTTTAAATAAAAAATACACCTCTTAGATTGCCCCTGGAATCTCCAGACTTCAACCGTGGGAAGAACTTATGACCACGAACAACCTCTTAAAATTTGGCTGCTCTAAATTGAACACTGTGGAAATAGTTCACCAGACGCGGAAGTGTGACAGACAGACGGACGGAGTGACGGGAAAAACGATTACATTTGCGGATTTAAAAAAAACGCTAAAATGGGAGGTTTACGGCGACAAATATCTGACAAGAGAATGCAACGTGAGTTACACCCCATGCCAGCGCTCCTATCCTGTTAGCATAATGTTTCACCTCCATAGACGAAATTTAGTTTAGTTTTTTCCTTGTGTTACGTTTAACTGTTTTATTTTTAGACGCTGCGACGAACGTCCGGCGTAGTGAATGACCACCCGAGACATCTGACGCAGGAAAGGATGGGATATTCCACTTAATAGGGTCGTATTTCTTTTAAAAGGACGCAAAGTGTGCCACGAAAATGCCTTTCCATAAGGAACTTCTTTATGCATTTATATCTTGGTTGCGAAATAGAAATTATCAGCAATCTGCATCACCAGTGTTGAAAAATATCTTGGCAGTGGCTTCCTATTTCGGAGTTTAGTGAAAGAAGTCTTTAGCGAAGAGACTTTCCAGTAAGCTAATCTATATATATATATATAAAATCATCATCATAGGTAGTATGTCCGTAGACAGATCCGTGATTTTTCATGGTTAAACCTAGTTCTGCATATACTCCTATTTTTCGCTGCCCTCTTCATATCTTGATAACTCTCTTTCCCTTTCAATTCTTCTATCAACTGAAACCTTTTCCTGCCTCTTTCCCTTTTTCCATCTAATTTTCCTTCTAACACGTCTTTAATCATACTCTCTCTCCTCAGGTAATGTCCAACCCAGTTTGCCTTCCTCTTTCTAATAGTCTGTATAATCTATATATATATATATATGGGTAACAAAACATTCGGAAAGTAATAAATTGATGAAGAGAATGAATGAGGGGATATTATTTAGGAAGGCTGTTTCTCCTTTTCTTGCGAATTGGCGAATATGGAGTGAATATAAAAAAAACCTTATGCCAAATCTGGCAGAGATAACAACTATAAACATTTCAACAAATTCGTGATCCGTATAAAACTCGGCAGTTGAGAATGTTTCGGAGTAGATACGTTATAATAGTGTCATGGAACGTTACATATGAATTACACGTTTAAACGGAATTCCATCTGTAGGTAGTTTATGGTGTTACGTTCCTACGGAGAAATCCGTGTGCGTAAGTAAATTTAGAATCACGTAGGAGGCGCTTTTCGCTTCAAATCATTAGCCACGAGTGCGTTTGTTTTTCCCATGATTGATATATAATACATGCCATCGCGTCATTCGGGTTTCCTGGCTTTATTCTCATGCATAAGATTTCGCAATTTATGCATCGGGCGATGAGAAGAATTAGATTTCATCCATCTCGTCTCCACTACACCGCAACTGGAATCGCTTAGCGGAGGCATGCTAATGACAATGTGTCTTTATTTCCTTTCTCGGGAGATCCCGATGACGAATTCGGTTTGTCGGTAATGGACGTCATTACGGACCGTGTAACGGTTAAATATCCCGCCAAAGCATTAATTCCGCGTGGGCCGATCTCGTCCATTGTTGCGCGCTGTCATGGATTGAGAATGTATGTCAGGGGTGGCCAAACCTACTTGCCCACGGAGCCGCATACGATGATTTTCAGAAGTTCGAGAGCCGCGTGACACATTCTGCGCTCATAAATTTACGAACAGTAAAACATAACCTGTATCCGAAGCAATTCGGATATAATGAATGCCCATTAGGCATCCCAAACACGTCTCGAGTCACACTACGTCTTTGTGTTCTGTAGAGAAAAACGTTGACACGCCACTGAATGGAAATTTAAAAGAGCCGCATACTAGGATAAAAGAGCCGCGGTTTGGCCACGTCTGATGTATACATTTCGCTTCAAAGCGCGAATGTTGGAAGGTTAGAAAATATTAGGAAAAGTATTGTTGGGCGTAACCAACGGAAGGAAATTGGAGAAAGACGACTCCTTAGTCAATACGATTTAAAAGGTGAATAATTATATTGTCTATTAATAATAACACAGTGATTTAAATAATAATAATGTCAATTTTCTATGATATTTAATGATAATTTTGCTGGAATTTATAGCCGTGCAAACGAGGAAGAGTCCTAACTCCATTTATGTCGGTACAGACATTTTATATCCCGCAGTTACTGATATTGTTTAATGGGAAACCAAAATAAATGTGGTATTTTTTCTCAAATACGATGGCTTAGGAATCGACGGTTTTTGTGTCTATGATCGGTAAAAAAGAGCGAAAATCGTTACGCCCGGATTTGTTATTCCAGAAGTTCCATTAAAACTACATAGGATGTTTTCCAGTTTTTCCAAATGGAACTTAACAAGTAAGGAAAGAGCTGCTGAATCAGACAGTAAATTGCGGTTAAAAAATGATAATACAGAATGTTAAAATGTATATATATATGTAATAGTATGATCAGTCTAACTCATTATTATGAAAAATAGACAGGCGAACAGACAGACAAATCGGAGAGACGAACAAACCGAGAAAACTTGCACAACTGGACAGAATTCTGAATCGATTGGCGAAAAAACGAAGTCTCCAGCTGCTTTCATTTATAAGCTAGCGCTTGTGACAGACAGACGGACCTCCACAAGTAAACGTGCACAACAAGACAGAATACAAAATCAGTTGGCAAAATAAAATACGCTTTCGTTTAGGAGAAGTCAACGCGTCAAGCATAGAGACAGACAGGCAAACCGAACGCAAAAGCCGATTATTTCAAAAACCGCCTAAACACGACTTCATCCGGGATATTTTCTATCTTTATCCGAAAAAAATCCTATCTGTATCACTTAATGTTTGTTGATCGAATCGACAAAATATTTGCGGATCATGGATCTTTGACGGAGAGAAAAATAAATTAAGTTTAAAATATAGTAAAGGAAGATACGAGCTTAATAATTTGTCGAATGTCCGTCTGAGGCAAGGTCATTTTAATGACACTATTTGAATATCTATTTGAATCAACACAAATGAGGAGGAGTCTGGATGGAATAGTGAGTAACGCGTCGGCTCCCGGGTTCGATCTCGATCGGGTCACTTTTTCATTCAGTTTTATATTTCATTTTTTTATTTAATTCGATTGATGGTTTTGATTTGAATATGACCATCGAGTCATCTTTTTTTAACTAAAAGTTTAAATTTGTACATTTTCTGTTGTCCCGAAATATATCAATTATAAAAGCAAGGTATATTATTCTATTTTTTAAGTTGCGTAGCGACGGGCAAGCCACTTGTTACAGTAATAAGGGAAGGGAAGAAGAAATGAGTGGGTCAAATTTTGAAAGATAATGGATTTGCTGAAAGAAGTCATAGAAGGGAGGATGCTAGGAAAGAGGTAGGAAAGGGAAGGAATATTATTATGCATTAATGGAAGGGAATAGGTACGAGAAGACGAAGCAAAAGGTGTTGGATAATACAGATTGGATTGGAGGAGCTAAAAAACCAACCGAAATGTAGAATGGTTATGATGATGATGGTTCATGGATGTGCATACTTGATTTTGTTCGGGTCGGCACTGAATCAAATTTATAGTTGAGACCAGACTACTGGCTACGGACGGAAGAAATCGTAAAAAATATTGGATCCTGTGTGTTCTTCAGAATATTTAATTATGGAATCTTGTTTGCTTTAAATTGTGTATAACTACAATTGTTGCATATTTGTATCTAATTTTGTTATTGTAATGTTGCGCCTACCACTTAATCCAACACGGGGAGAGGAAATAAAACGAATCCAACCCCCAACCACTTAACCCAACCCGGGAGGATGCGGAGGTTTAAGGGGGCGGCAGCCCCCTTTATCGACTGCAACAAAACCTTGATGCGGGAGTTTAAGGGGAAGGGGAGTTTGCAAAACAATTCCTACACGTTCACATTTGCACTCTCCATAGGTTGGCTTGATTTTCCTTGCACGTTCACATTTGTACTCTCCATCGGGTTGTGTTGGGGTTGGGTTGGTTTTCCTTCCACGTTCACATTTGCACTCTCCATCGGGTTGGTTTTTTTGTTTCTATTTCGGTTGTTAGGTTTGTAAGAAAGTGGCGGTGCTATAAAGGTAAAAATCCGTTTATTTTGTTGTATAACACACAAGATCCAAAATATTTTTTCGGACTCAAGGGGCGCCTTAAATGATTGTATGGATAAGTCTCGAAATCTAATTATTTTTCACCACCAAAACAATTTCACTATATTCTTAGTACACGAGAAAATATAAAAGAAAAATCTGATGTGGCCACCACATGACTTTCTCCATATCTGTAATATTTTTAAAAATTCCAAATAGGTTAGATAATAAATATTTTAAGTAACTGCGAAAAATTTTAGCCTGCAAAGAGCAGAAATAAACTCAAACCATAGCCTTCTGATATTGGATATAGCCACAAAGCTCCAACAATTAAGAAAAGAAATTGGAGCGTTACTAAGCGACAATTGTTAACAATAGTCGTCGGTAGTTGGCGTGGTGGTGGCAGCTAAAATATAAGATACCTCTTAAACAATGCATTATATAGAAAAATGTTTCAAACAAAGGTTGTTGAAAATTACATTTCCTAGAACCTTTATTCCGATACATTTTTTACATTTATCAAATATTAAAGCAAATATTTCAAAATAACGGATGTGACGAGAGAAAACACCCACTTCCAGTTGACCGATTTTTACCAAAAACTAATCAGTTCTTGTGACTTTTATAAAAATGTTAAATATACAATTTCGCGTTGACCTAATTAATTAATTAACACACACACACACAGACATCATCGAGTAAATGGTCCAAACGTGTTCAGGGGACCTCAAAACGTGTATTTCCGTTGAAATCTCGAAGTCGATTTTTTCATGAATACAGTACTTTCCCCTATACTACGTATATGGAGAAAATAAAAACAAGCTCTAGGGATCGTTGGCACTTTTCGCTATCAACCGTTGTTACGGTTTTTTCTGTTAACTTTTTTCCAAATTGGAATTGGCTTCTTATCTTATAAGTATGATTTTTGGACGAGTAATTTAGACGCCAAATTCCTCGCCGTGGGTGTCTGGAAGGGTCATTCGTTTCGATTTATCTTTTTGGCAGTTTTCGGTACGTATATCTTGTATGTCATTTAAAACTCAGCCAGAAGTAGATTACGTCATAGGATTCAGAGCGTGGAGAGCAGCCAAACATATCTCGGTACCATCTTTATCTGAACAGTGGATTCGCGCTCGCCAAGGATAGCGTTCCATTTTTTTCGGTAGTTTTTGATTCATATTCGTCCAGAATGAGATTGTTCAACTTATTTCACCAGTTTCTTCGGATGATTTTCGGCTAGCTTTATTTGTTATTGACGAGTTTACTTTTTAGAGAAAGAAAAATTCCTAATATTAAACCACGCCTTATTTGATACAGACTGCATGCGTCCAATTGAGCGTCATTTTTTGTTTTTTTTTTCCATCCATCTATAATCAATAACAGTGGCGTGCCGGCGGGGGCGGGGGCCACAACTATTTTTTTGGGAGGCCTCGTTTTTTTCTGGGACTTCAATTGCGGCCTGCGAGCGAGAACGAGAGCGAACCATGGAATTAAACAAAAAAATAATAAAAACCAGCTATCGCGTAAACATTCACTAAAAACGGATGCTCTGTAGAAATCGCAATTCGATTTAATTTTAGTCGCAGGACTTGTAGGAGTTGCTTTTAGTATTTACTCGGCCGACGCCGAATTCCAAAACGTCGAGGCTTCCCCTCTTAGACGTATACTTCTTAGGCCAATAGATCTCAATTATTGCAATTACGCTCGCTTAGTCGGCTTAAACGAGCGACGAGCGGATAAGGGGAGAAAAAGAGCCGTAACGAACTTATTATCGAACAACTGTGGCTAGCGCTGCAGTTTTTTATATGCTTCGCTCTTCGGCGTCTTTGAGCGGGCATCTGGTGGGATATTATATTTTTTTGTTCTTCCCCGGCTTACCCCTCGATAAAGGGGTCACGAGGTCGAGATAAAATAGTAATTTGTGGGAGTCGAAAGAGGAGAAAAAGAAACAGCCAGCGTTGTTTACTGGAAGCTTGATGTCAGCTTCTCTCTCTCTCTCTCTCCGAGTTTATCGCTCCGAGCACGGGTTAAAGTGTTTGAAAGGAATGCGTTCGGATTTAATATTTGGGCGCTTCCTCCGATCTGGTTAAATGGGTCGATGCAATGGCCGCTATCAGTTATCCCATAAAAGTTTAAAACCACGTGGTGAAAATCATATGTAATAAGATAAGGAGAGAGAGGATGTCATAGAATCATTTTTTCGTCCAAGATAAAGTTTCAAGATTGCAGAACAAACATTGCAACATGTAGTTTTTGTTGCGAAATAATAGCCAATATAAATTGATTCGGTAGAGTGAAATGAAGTTACAAATTGTTTCGTGATTAAAACTTGAAATCCATAGCCTTCATATACAAATTCATCAATTACGCTGTGATGATAAATACTTTTTGCGGTTTAGTATTGTTACTCGAAAATGAGATTGCAAGATTGCGCACACACACACACACACAAATATCCAATTCATAAATTTAGTTGTCAAATAGTAGCCATTATAAACAGACTCGATAAAATGAAATGAACAGTTACAAATTACATCGTAATCATACCCCTGGATTCATAGCCATTTTATGTACATAAATTCATTGATTACGCCGTTATAATTAATACTTTTAGGAATTTCGTCTTAAGCAAAGATTGTTCAATTAAAATAGCTTAATCTGGAAGGATTTTGGAAAAAATTTTATTACATATGCGCAAGTCCGAAATTATATTTTTGAATAAAATTTGCTGATGTGAACCGCCGTTTTACTTGAAAATGAGCAATACACTTCTATATCGCCTTAATCATTCTTTAATCATTTTTCAAGCGGATTAGGCTGAATGAAACGCAATTAATTTTTTTATGTTGCACGCACTTATTCGAAAGGTTTGGAATTTTGATAAAATTCCTGCCAACGCCTGGAAATTTTCACGGAAATCGCCTGAGACGTTACTCGCGACAAGCGTGCTCTTTCTCTCTTTGGAAAACGAACATTGTGATTTAAAAGAACAGCATCCACAATAGAAAGTACGTCCTTTTCCAGATCATTTTACAAACCAACTCATTCATGAAGATGTGGCATGAAAGTTTTTTTTGTGAACGTATCACGTTTAATCAGTGGTTCCCAAACTGAGTGGCGCGGCACACGGGGGTGCCTCTGCCGATTGTTAGAGGCACCACGAAAAACTTGGTTTAGTAAATAAATCAACGATATGGATTTGCTGATAAGTAATTAGGGCAATAGTTTTTCGTCGAATAAATTGGCTATGGTGTAGCACCAACAAATGGATGCGTCCAAAGGTTGTAATACCCGTACGTAAAAATAGAAAAATCTTGTTTCAAGATTGGGGTGTCGCGAAATTCTGTTTATCTTTGAAAGCGTTCCGCGCGTACAAAATTTTGGAAACCACTGCGTCAAATTCACCTCCGCTTGTTTGTGTTATAATTCTTCTCTGACAATTGAAATAGTCGATTCATTTCGATTGACCAATAAGGAATGACGGCTGTTAGTGGAAGACGTCTTGGAAGCAAACATAAAATCGATTGTCATTGTATATCTTTCGCTCTCGTATTTTTGCGACGTCAAGTGGAGGTTGTTACAAACTCCTTGCACATTTTTATCCATGACTGTCTGTTATTATTTCATGGCTAACATCACAAGTGCAATTCATAAAATCGCTTGACAGAAACTGGGGAATGTTTTCATCAGGAGATGAAATTTCGTGGATTATGAGTCACTGTAAATGACGGTTTTTTATAATTAGGAATTTCATCCGTTGGCCTTTAAATATTAAGATTTGTTTTATAAATCTGCAACCAGTTCACTTCTGTCTTCTTCACGTCCAAGTTTATGACGGTTCTTTTTTATGTAGAAAATATTGAAAAATTAAGGAAAGAATAAAAATAAAACGGACAAACAGACGGACCCCAAAATCAATAGGGTTCACGACTGTCACCAGTCGTAATTATCCTGAAAATTTGGTTGCTCTCACTTGAACGGCGTAGACGTAATTCGCTAATTTAATGTTTTATAGTCCATTGTGCCCCCCGCTTTACCCCTTAGCCTGCCCCTGGTATCGCCAAATTTCATCCGCTGGAAGAACTTATGGCAATAAACAATCCCTCAAAATTTGGTTGCTACAGCTTGAACGCTGTAGAAGTAGTTTACCGGGCAGGGAAGTGTGACGGACGGATTGACAAAATGATTACATTAACGGATTTTAAAAAAAACGCTAAAAAGGTTTCACACGCAATCTGTTTGCGCGTGGACCGTGAGAAGTCAATTCGATTAAACATGGAATAGTGTTTGTTGTATGTACTTCTGGTAAAACCGAAGACGAACGATGGCTCTTCGAATACCCGTCGTCGTTTTCAAATATGTATTTCCGAAGAAAACGACGCGTGCGCGGCGTGAAACAACTTCCCGTCGTCGAGGAAACGCGCCTCAGTCTCCTTTAACCGACACGATGATTGCGTAGCATCTTTACAGATCGATGCTCGTAGTTGATTTTTCGTGGAAACTCTCGTCAGAGAGAGAGAGAAAGTTTGAGGTCGGAAGGAGGCCCCGCTAGACGTCGGAGAGGAAAGTTTTGCGCATTGGAGTCATCGGTCCGCGAGGTAATGGCTCTTCAAGTCGAGGAAATTGGATGGGCGTTGAAACTTGAAGTTGTCTTTCTTTTGTTCTGCTCCCCCTCCCCCCCCCCTCTCTCTCTCTCTCCACCCACGCCCATTGCTCGATAGGGTGACTCTTTAGTGGTTATCGTGAGTCACTCGCTGCACGAAAGTCGCGAATTTTCTGTTCTAGAGTCGTAAATAGTGAACATTGCACCAGTTAAACATGGGCCTCCTGTAAGACAGGTTCTTTCAACGCGTATTCGCGAAGTATGCGCAGTAAAAATTTCGGTGCGAGCAAAGACTGAAAACACCAAACTTCCGAGTTTTGGCGCCGCCTTATGATGAGCATCTTAGAGAAGAGTCTGTGATATTTTGTACGCCTGGCCCTCCTATAACACGGATTCGCTACAACCTACAACGCGGTTTGCTTTTTAATACTAAAAATTCAGATAACGGTTTATGATTCGCGTTTGGTCGGGTCAAGGATGTGGGATTTCAAATTTCTGGGCAAGGGAGATATTTGGAGAGTACAAGTTTTTTGTTTATACGCTTAGATAATAGATAGCAACACTTTATTTGTACAATATGTGCATCAGAGAGAGGTTTGAGAATGTTGGGATTGGAAGGAATATGGAACACACCCCTACCTTCACTATGATAAGCTAGGTTCACATAACACGGATTCACATTGCACGGGACTTTTTCAGGATTCCCTCGTGTTAAAGGAGGGCCGACTGTTAATGTTATCGGCAGGGCCGACCCGATGTACGGGCGAACCGGGCGGCTGCCCGGGTCTTCAAAGTATTAGTGGCGCTAACTCGACCATCTATCTATACATTACTTGCAAGTGAATACGTATTGGATAGGTACCGATTTATATCGCGGGACAGGCAAGATGAAATTCCTTTTACTTTTCGTTATAATTTACAGGGATATTAATAGATGAACAAGTTTTTAAAAAATATCTTAAAAATTTACGAAAGGGGTTTCTCGCCCGGGGTGCCGAAATACCTCGAGCCTCTCCTGGTTATACATATCCTTCTTGTAGGGTAATAATATGGAAGCGAATGTTATTGCCGTATGTGCTTGAATATAAATTAATTTATTTGAGAGTGAAATTAGATTAAAACAACATCTGTAACTAAATATTAAAAGATACCTAAGATGGAGACACGTTATTTATCCAGACTAGTGTTTCCCAAAGATACCGTGTGGTGTTGTATCGGATTGTTAGGTGCGTCGCGAAAAACGTGCTTAAATAAATAAGTCAACGATTAGGAAATGTAGATGGTTCATTATAATGTAGTATCAGCGAATGAATGCGTCAAAGCTTAGTTATATCTGTAACTAAATATACAACCTTGTTTCAAGGTGGCGATGGCGCAATTTTTTGTTCATCTTTGAAATAGTGCCGCGCCTACAAGAATGTTAGGAACCACTGATCCAGACGATAAACTGGGCGAGTTGAATGGGTCGCATTATACCGTCGTAACAATGTTTGCCTTTGTGTTTCTTAGCAGTGGTGGCCCACGAGCCACATCCGGCCCGCCCTGACTTTGACAATTAAAGGGCACACTGTAATGTAAAATAAAAATAGGAAATTATAAAAACTATTTCATCTTTGCCGCACTAATTCCGTTTTAGATAAATAAATTTAAAAGAAATCGACCCCAACTTAACCCCTTAGTTTCCTTAATTTACTCTTCGACTGTTTAGCCCGCAGTGAGTGCGGAAGTGGGCTATACAGGCCACGGTGTGTGCAGAAATGAGCTATTTTGCCCTCGAGCGGAAAGGTTTGAGCACCACCGTACTTACTGCATTCAAGAGGAAAATCGTCGCGAGGCATCGAGAAATTTAGTATCCAGATACAATTAAAAATTGAAACATTTCTAAAATATTTAAGTCCCATCTTTTACCACGATGAAAATATATCTCACCGGTAAAGAGGCACGATTCGTTCGACAACAGGTGGCCCCTCAGATGTAACGCCGAGAGGGACACGTAGGCGAACAACTGACTCATCACCGTGGACATGATGCAGCGCCCCTGCAAGTCCCTCAGCTCTGGGATCACGATGTAGACCGTTAGGGTTAGGAAAAGGAAGGCCACCGAGATGATCAGCAGGATCCCAAAGTATATTCTCATTCCGCTGCCTCCGTCGCTCGCGTCTGGGTCCTCACCGGGAAAGCACGCGATGGCCACTTCTTCTAGCGTGTCCGTTTCATTCTCTGCCAATATATTCGTGATGCAGAACCTTGATTGTGGACAGGCGGAAAAACAAATTGCGTCAGGTGCAGGTAGGGATACGATATCGAAACGAAAGTATCGATACCGTAATCATATGATGTATCGAATGAAAAGTATCGATACCACGAAAGTATCGGGCCGAAAGTACCGATGTCACTAGAAAATCGAAAGAAAAGAATCGAGTACAAAAGTACTTGGTATCGAAAGGAAATTACCGATATGAGTAAAGTATCGATACTTTTTTCGTATCCCTAGGTGCAGATTTAACGAAGGTGTGGCGGCAACCACAGCCGTGGATCAGGGCGCTACGGAGGCATTTCAAATCCGCCCGTATTCTGCGCGTTTATTTCTATATTGCGAATTGTTTTCGCGTCGATGCATGGACGATAATCAGGGGAAAGCGGGAAAGCGTTCCTTTTTGCGACTCGCTTCCCTTTAGCGTGATCGATAGTTTAGGTGGCTCAAACGGACCTAAAGATGTTTGGAAAATCAGACGCTACAAAACAGCCATCGTCGTCAGTGATTCGCCAAGAGTAGATCCTAAAAATTATTATAATTATCGCCCCTGAGGACGGCTGCTTCGCGCGTCTGGTTTTTCCAGCATTTTTATGACTGCTTGAGCTGCCTTACAAATTGAATTTTAGCCATAACTTAATTAATTAATAATTAAATTAATTTTTCTATGCTTATTGATGCTTGTCCTTAGCCTTTAATAAAAGTGCTCGTGCTACAATTCCTATCCGACCGCCCGTTTTCATTACACTCTGTTTTTCAGCATTTTCCGAAAATTATTTTCTCCGATGACAGACTTGGAACTGTTATCTGTTTCAAATTATTTGAATATTCCGTATTGTTCAGATTTTTATTGTTAAAAATATACAGAATATGAAAAGATGCATCGGTGAAACTTCTTAGCCTAAAAGGTTTTAATTTAGGATAGAAATTATAGAAGTCCTTTAACTCGTATGATAAAAAGGAACATAGTAAAATACAGCACATTCATATTTAATATCATATGTTTAATTTAATTTAAAATCAACATCGGTCAAATATACCAACGCTCGCATTTAGACTACCCACTTTATTTAATGCAACAATATTCAATATTATTTTGAAAACTAGAAAGAAAAGTGCACTTCGAAAATGCAATACACAGAGCTTTCAAAGGCATCATTTACTCTATTATATAGGAACGTTAAATTGCATTAAATCACATTTGGACGATAAATCATAATAAGGATCACTCATGCTAAATTTAGTCAATCTTTCCATCAAGCGGTTCAGCAGATGAGCGACGCGACAGAGAGACAAACGAGGCGCGCATTGCGTTCCACTACTACCGCTTCCCTGGTAATGAACGCCCACAAATATACTGAAAAGGTTTAATTAAATACACTTCGGACTTGCTTTTAAAAAGTACACCTTGTTTCTGTTACTTCCTAGTCCGCTTAGGAAGTTTTAGGGTTTCCCTAAGACAACTTCCGGAAGGGAAAGAGAAAATGAAATCTCCGCGTCAACTTACTATGCTCTCGCGGATACTATTTAAAGCTGCCGCGCTATCATTGGCATGTGCTCCAACCGTCGAAGTGGTTTAATATTCAGCCCTCGTCTCGTTCGGGCGGAAAACAAAGGAAACAAAACAGTAACGTATATGTCCTCCACGGGGGTAGTTAACTTTTCCCACCCCTGCAGAATTATGATTAATTTTTCCCCGTGCGTCACGGCTGTTCGATTCGAACGAACGGCGCCATTGGGTGTCTATTGTTTCGCGAATGTGAATAGAGAGGAGAAATCGTCATGCTAATGCGATCGCCGTTTTGAAAAACCGTGCGTCTTTCTGTTCTGACTGTTCTGGTGTCACTTTTTTTTAGATTCCCCCATTTAAACGTGTCTCATTTGCCTCTCGAGTTCCGGTATCTTGTAGAGAAATTAATTTGTGCGCCTGCGCTTGTGGGTACATACATATACATACAGTGTTTGATGATACCGCTGCAGTGCACAGTACCGGTACCTTTAAAAAAATAAAATATCCTTTATCATAATTGAAAAAGGAGAAACCGCCTTATAACCATAAAAATTAAAAAAGAAGTGCACAAATACACATCGGTTTAGGGGAATTTTTAATCCTTTATCCTATTAATAATTAAGCGATGTTGAATATTGTCCACGCATGATGGCTTCATGTGCATTTATATTTCAAATAACGTCCAATAACTTGAGAACGGCTGCATCAGTTTGAAAGATCCTTTCAGTTTTGATTAGATTGACATCACGTGACATTTTTGACCATTCGCCGTCTAATCCCGAGTTCGATTCCACGGACTTTTCGTTTTTCCATTTGTTTAATACGTGATCGGGAGGAATGTGATGAGCAGAACTGTGCTTTTTAACATTTATAAATATATTATAATTAAGACTTTGACGCAAGAGAAGGAAAAGAATGGGAATTCTTATCGTCGATTCTGGTGTCTAATTCGTATTTTTTCTCATTTTGGGTTTTTATTCGAGTTTTTCTGAATTTTTAACATTTCAAAAAGGTTGCTAGGGTTACTGGCATTGATGGCCTTGGATTTGTATTGCATTTGCAATTAATTTACGATCAGACACGTATGAAGGATAAAAATCAATCGAACATTTTCGTGAAATCTTTCGTCTAAATATAAAAAAATGAACGACCGCTCTAAGAAACTTCTAATCAAAGTCAGTAACGATTGTAGCAACTCAGATAATATCTATTGCCGATAAAATTAGTATTTATTGTGCTTTTAGCAATATAACGTGATGATTTTAAACGGGTAGTATTTGCATTTTATTACGTTTGGTCTGAATGTTTATTAAATTCATGTTATGTTAGCTTGCAAAATTATAGGCGAGCGAAGCGACGGGGTAGCACCCCCGCAAGGGACCAGGGGCGGAGCCCCTATTTAAAATAATGATCCATTTCAGCATTCTTGAGAAAATCCTGAAAAATGTGAAAAATAATTTAAAAATTAATAGATGCGATAGTTTTTTTAAAGAAAATTTCCTCCATCCTATAGGTTCCGTCAAATCTGAGTATCGGTGTGTTTTTTCTAGAAAAAAGCACCATTTATGTATATATGTGTGTATGTGTATATGTGCATGAAGTCATTTATTTTAAAATCGTATATAGGTAAAATGTAAATGCTTTCGATTGATAAAGCATATCAGAAATATACGAAACAGCAGAGACGTACCTGGGAGATATGGCGCCTATGGCAAAATTTAAGGAAGCATCTATGTAAGTTATGCAGATTATTATTTTTCCTGTATTTTAATAGAGAATAGTAGCATTTTATTAAAGATGACTTTTACATGTGAGCATTAAATTAATACTTATTTATGGGAAAATAAACTTTTGACATTTTTTGCGAGAACCTTCGGCGTCTTTTCCAACCCTAGTTACGGCACTGCGAAACAGTATCCAGTGAATTTGTCGCATCGCAGACGAGCATATCTGGGAATATATTAAAATAAGGGGCTATTTTCTTTGGAACGTTTGGTAGCCTCATCTGGTAACGAATATCCAGTTATATGCGCATCACGTGCTAACCGGATTACGTTCAAAACTAGATATGTTCGGCAAGCAGAGGCTGTGCGTAAGCGATTTTGAATTTGGTACCATGAACTCGAGCTTTTCCGTTAACCTTCATTATTATTATGTTTACCAAATTTATAAGAAACAATTGGGTAAAATATTTCGTTTTTTCCCACTCATTTTTACTGTTCTTCCAACTTTATGATAATCCAATTCGGTCTTTCGTTTACAATTCGCATTTTTGGGTTCTTTCGTAGGTGATGAAAAATAATGTTGGAACTGTTGAGGCTTTTATTCGAATATTAACCTCGTACCATTGCGCTAAAATTAAACTACTATTGAATTAATGTAGCTAGTACATATGATAGTCGAATTTTCTTTAATTCGTGAGTTTTTTTAACAGTATAAACTTTTCTGTGAATCGATTTTGTTCATTATTGTCAAAGTTCGAGTTATAAAAATATACTCATTAAAATGAATTATAAGTCGTGCCGTGCAATAAATTTTCCGGCATTCTCGTTGAAATATGATTAGTCTTCCGGCGTTTTTGCCAATGCAGGAAATCCGCTTCGTAGAAACCCAAGGTGCCCGTGCGTCATTCCATGTGACATTCCTATGTTATTTTCTGTCAATTAACTTCAGGAGTTTCCTACCTGTTGCGCCTGTGCTTTGAGGTAGGCTGACAGTGTTCTTTCTACGATGCTTGAATCCGCGCTCTTTAGCACTAGTCAAGTCGTTTTCTTTCTTAATATATAACGTCATATCATTGACAACTGTGATAGTTTGTTTTTGTTTACGAATATGCATATTTTTGTAAGAAGAACGCGCTTGATATTCTAGATCAGAGGTTTTCAACCGGGGTTATGTATACCCCTATGAGCACCACAAGAGTTTTGAAGGGGCACGCGAAAGCGTTTAAGATTATAATTCTTCTTTGTTGGATGATTATGTCAATAACTACTGTACTTGAATTTGGTACGCCAGTGGAGTTCTTTAGCGTAAAATATCAGTTATTCTCTATTTTCATCGCCTTGTCTTTTTTCATAACCCATTTCCTGTGGGGTTTAGCCCGAAAAAACATCCTTATTTGAATATTCGAAGGGATAATGGCTATAACGTAAAGTGGGATGGTTAGCGTGTCTAACTCCCAATTCCAGGGTCGCGGGTTCGAATCATCCCGAGGGCATGGTCGTATGTGCTTGTCTATCTATTATAACACATGTAATTTGGAGAAATCCTTTGTGTTAAATAAATTATTGTTATTATTATTATTATCTCCGAAAGCCGTAGAAAAGTTATATCGTAGTTGAAACTGTTCTTTTCGGTGATGATTCATCAAACATTGATTCTGATGATATTTATAAGTTTTATCTATCTCGTATGTCGCATTTGGTCCAATTGCGTGACTAACAAGTAAGTGTAAGTGATGCTTTTCATTAGTACTTTCTTTCTTATATACGGAGTTTGCGTGTGTATAAAATTATATTGTAATCGTGTGACCTCGGCTTGAAGATTTTGATTTTGATTTAGCTCGGGGAATAATCTTGAAATGAGAAAAAAGTCTGCTATGACCGGGAATCGAACCCGGGTCTTCCACTTTCCGGGCGGATATTCTACCACTGAACTATCATAGCAGATCAATTTTCTCGTTTCTGAACGCGGATGTTTTCTTGGTTGGGACGGAACTAGCCAAGCTAGTATCAAACTGCCCCAACGGATGTCCTCGAAGAGATACATCAAAGAAAACTCCTCCCTCTCAAATGATGAGATTGCCAAGCAAGAAATTGATGGAATAAAGCGATCTGAAGATCCTATGCAGACAGGCATAAGCTGTAAAGTTGGGAATAATTTTGAAACGAGAAAAAGTCTGCTATGCCCGGGAATCGAACCCGGGTCTTCCACTTGCCGGGCGGATATTCTGCCACTGAACTATCGTTTTAGCACGTTTTCTCAAAAGCAAAAACGTGCTGTAGACAACCAACTTTTTTTGTTTCAAGAGGTATTTGGAAGATTATTTTTGAATTAGATAGTTCTTATCGATCTATGAATTTTCCACCGATTGGGTTTTTTTTTAATAATTCACAGATTGTCCTTGAGTTGGCTTCAAATTCGGAAAATTCAAAATTTATAAATGACATTGTAGCCAAACTACTGTGGCTCGAGGAGTGAAGTTTTCACGAATGGGACGGTCTAGTGAGGGTATAAATTCAAGCGGTGCGGGTTTCCTCCTTTCCAAATGGGGAGGCAAACCGAGACCCTGTAAGTTTTTAAGAAAACGTGCTATAGTAAGGGTATGTTAATTGTTAGCGATAGTGAAGTATTGGTTTTTTCGATTGTCCGTAGTCAGTCGTATGTGAGCGGCTATAGCTGCTAAGCGGTTTAACAGACCCTGAAGAAATGTTGTTGTTGTTGAAATGAACCATATTGCACAACAATGGATTTATTCTTGTTGATTTTTCCAAAATTTCGATTAACTTAATTATCCAAGTCCGGATTTTAATTAAAACATACGGATATATATCTTAATGCCATAAACAATATTACATAAGACTTCAAAAATGACCGTATTACGTCCGGTCACATGATATTATATCGAGTTACATCCAGCTACCGCCCTCTGCCCGATCAAACAGAACCAGCATTGTTACGAATCAAGCAGCCCGTGAATATCTGTTAATGTAACCAGTGACATTATTATGTGTGCTCGAAGCTTACGGATATGAAACGTTTTTTACCGAATTACGATTTAAGATTGTCTTAAATAAGAAGCTTCCTTTTTAAAAAAGGTATATTGGGAACCTTTGCTAAATTGTTTCCTTATCATTTTTTTTTAGACTTACTCTTTAAAATTCTTTTTATCGGCGGTCTTAATACGTCGATGGATTTTTTTTGCGAGCAAATGCTGAGCGATCGAAGCATGATTATTTTCATTTCATTCCATTTTCCGTTCATTCGAGTTTTTAATTAGCGAGAGGAATTCATTCGATGAAGTCTAAAAATTGCACTGCGCTTTATTTCTCGGAGCTTTTTAAGCGTTCACTTCATTTAACTGCCCGCAGGACCTTGAAGTTCAAAGGAAAACTTTTACGAAATTCGGGTCTTAAAATATTCGAGTTCTGCCAAAACTTGATCCAGGACAAAAGAATGACCTCGGCTGCGCTTTATTAAAGGATTCCATTTAAAGATCCATTCATAATATATGTCTGTCTCCTAATTGGTAAAATTCAAATACTGAAAAACAAACGGATTATCATCCTACGGATCGAATCTAATAGTTGACATAGCGGCAACTCTCATTGTTACAAAACGGTTGCGTAAACGGATCATCGTCACCGGATTATTTTTACGTATTAACGTTTCCGCGAAATGCAATAATTTCTTTGGTGCGCGTTTAGTTGCGTTCCATTCCATTGAGTCGTGCTATGTTATCGCTCACGAAATTGCATTGAGTACATTTTCCATTGTACCATAGACAGTCGCTTGGTTATGAAAGGATTCTTTCATTGAAGCATATTTCTTTCTATCGGATTCTTTGTAGAAAAAGAAGAATGCGCTCTTTATTATTCTGTATAAAAAACTACCAGTGTTGCGGAAAAGGTTTTATCTTTTTAAATTTTAAACTCGGGTGATGACATGTTTTCGGTTTAAAAATAACCAAACGTGGCAGGAATTTACTTGCTATTTGGAAATTGCATACGAGTTTTATTGTCTAACCAACCGAATTCTTCCCTCAAATGGTCGCTGGTGTGGGATGATCGGCCGAATGAAGTGTTTTACAAAATAAACAATTTAAGGTCGTTTACCATCGTTTGAGATCACCAAACGCTAAAGAAGCGCGTTAACATTTTTGGAACGCTTTCCGCAATTTTTTCCTTCCGAGGATTTTTTTTTCGTAATAAAAATTGATAGAATTAGGCATCGACGTATCTTCGATAGAACGGCTCCCCGTTTTCGCCGCGCGAGGTCGTAGGTTTGGCCCCTTCGCACCTTTCTGCAGTATAGTGAGACCAAAAGCCATCACGCCAAGGTTGCCTACTTGAACTTTATGTTATTCAGGGTGAAGGTTACTTTCTAGCATCCAGCCCGTCCCCATGCGCTCCTCATTACCGGTTTGCCTCTTCTTCACCTTTTCCACCAGCCTTCGTCGCCCACCTTCGCCCGCATAACCTCGTGTAATCACCCGGCTTTATTTAACGTAAAAGCTTACCTTTACTCGCTGAAATAACAACGAGAACACATCGAGATGAATGACCTCGCGCGAATTCGTCGGTCGCAAGACGGAAAACGACCTCTCGAACCGCGAGGTTCAAGAAACGGCATCAAGAGACGGAAATATTTCGGCGAATACTTAAAAAAAAGAGAGAAAACTCTTGAGGGAGTTTGCATACCGATCGGAAACGGCGCTAATTGAAGCGTCCTCGCAAAAAGGTTTTTCCCGAAAGCGAGAGTGTGTATGGGAGCGACGGAAGAAAAAGCCACGTGACAACGTGTGCCTTCCACATACCCACCAAAAGAAAAAAAACTCACATGTGTGGTGGCACGCTGTAGTAAGAATCGCCTTCACCGATCTTGAGGTGACCATCTTCCTGGACGACGAAACTGTCGAAGGGATTCTTCGATGGCTCCAGAAGGTACTTGCCCGAGGAGCAGTTGATGTTCGGATGTATTATATTCGTGCTAAGCTCATCCGGCCGAGCGCAGCTTCGCTCTGCTCTCACGTACACGTTGTCGTCGAGGCAGCATTCGTTGCCCTCGGTGGCGCCGAAGGATAGGAACGCCGCCACTAGGATGAAGACGCAGCATCTTCGAGCGTTCATGTCGAACCGCCGTCCCACTCAACTTGCTTCCAGTTCTGGGCGCGATGATCTGCAGCATGTGGTTCGGGCCGCTAGGGGAGCTGTCGTCGCTGTGGAGGGGAGGCCCGCGAGCTTAATTCCGCTTGTGTTTTCCGTTCTCTTTTTTTCACGAAGGTTGTATTTTCGGCCTTTTGTCCTCGAGTTCTTTTTTTCCGACGGTCAGAGATTTTTCCCTGCAAGCAAGGGAAATAATTTAAGTTGCGTCATTAAGATGGAATATAATGCAGATACGCGCTCGACGCTTTAAAGTACGTAAGGCCGAGAGAATTAAATTAACTAGGACAACAATGAAGAAGTAACTTGTGCAACAATGAAGAATTAAGTGACCTTTGCCATATGGTTTATTTTTGCCGAAGTTATTCCCGCTCGATTGTTTCCAATCACAACATCAATGCTGCGAATGATTTGATGAAAATTAGGAATTTCTTCAGTCGACACTCGAGTTAGATGAAAAGCGTAAGAAATCACGTTCGTGGTAATATAAACAAAAACAATATCTCTAAAAAAATATTTGCCTATTTACCCAGACTGTCAAACCTGTATCGCTTAAAAATCTCGTGCTTATATATCGTTATCGGTTGAGCTGCAGCCCTCATGTAAATTTCCATGCATTTGAAAAATATTTGATTAATTTAGGTTACTTATCTCGTCATTTAGACATCTTCGTGCATTGTAGGGGGTGTACAATACTTGGGGGATTTAATGTTTCGAATGCATATAAGGTGGTCGTATCTGCCTAGATAGTAAACTGATTAAACCATGGAACAAGAGATATGCAGTTTTCGAAAGATGTTCCTCTATACCTGTTTCATTGAAAGCAGTTTTGATAGTTCAACGAAAAAATGACATTTTACCTAGGGTAGTCTTGTTTTCAGTGCTATATACCGGTTTCTCTAAACCAGGGGTTTTCAAAAGGTGGTACGTTTACCCCTAGAGATACGTCAAGAGTTTTGAAGTGGTACGCGAAAGTGTTAAAAATTATATTTTTCTTCTTACTTCGTCTTTCATGCCCGACTTCGAAATCAAAATTTGCGTTGTGGCGACTAAGAATAACGTCATAAAACAGAAAAAGACGCTAAAACTGTATTTTAACGTTATAAACATGAGTTATCTATCTTATTACGTGTTATTAATTTCATCATGACTTTAAAATGTACTTGAGTGGACGCGAATATAAAAATTCGCTAGGGGGTACGCAACCATTAAAAAAAAATGCTCTGAAGGGGTACGTCAGCAAAAGAAGGCTGAAAACCCCTGCTCTAAACGGGCATTCGGGACACAGGATTTTCTTCATTTTAGCCACGATTTTCTTTTGATTTGACTGAATTGCGTGACAGAATCTAACGATAATAAAAGACTACTTCTGTCCCTTTGTCCCTTGGTCCCTTTGTGGCTCCTCCCTCTGTCGCGCTATAAAAATGCGAATAACTCCTTAATGGAACGAGATTCATTTTTGATATTTGGCAGGAATGATCGATTCACGTATTGTAAGATGATGACGAAAAGAAATCTCGAAAAAGTCCTAGGTTCGACTCCAAGGTAGCCATTTCCATTTCCCATATGATAATACGTAGAAATCGACTTTTCGACTTGCAGGCTTTTATTCTTTTTTAGATCTAAATTAGAAAGAATTCACCTATTATCTTCGAATCTAGCCCATTTTAAAGAAAAAACTATTAAGTTTTTTATTCTGTTCATCTATTCCCGCATACAGTTCGAAATTCCTCATGTTAAACGTTTAATTCACCTATTTTGGGGAAATCTTGCCATTTTAACGGCATGTTGCCATGCCAACCCATTACATTGTTAAACCTCGAAATCCTATTGTTATTTCAATCCTTATGGGCGAAAGCGTGCTTTGAATGCTAGTACAATTAGTACGAGAGAGAGGAGAGAGAAATTCTTTTCATAGCAACCAATGTAAACAACATTCGTTGCGTTGTTTACGAATTTGAATGTAGAATATTAATCATTCGCATATTAAAATTAGGTACTTAGAATCATCGTAGGAGTTAGAAACTTGAAACAACGAACGCCTAAATGAACGAAAGTTTATTTTCTTGCCATCCAAAGAAAGTCAAGGCATATTTATGTTCATTTTTTATTTCACAAAAACCTTTCCCGTTGAATTTCAACGGGAATCTCCCTAGTTATATTCTATTTGCGTAGCATTGCATCGTTGATGTTCCTACAGTAAAGTCAATTGGTATTTGTAGTCGAGTCGAATAATGGATTACGCAATAATGCGTCTTCATCTTGTTTGCGTATACGTTTAGTTACTCTTACCACCATGGCCGCAACTACCTATAATTTTTTTTTCGCCGCTAAAGTGCGCCCAATGGGACAGTAGCGGATTTACTAAAAATTGCCCATAGACATGGGCATTCGTAGGAGGGGAAAATTTTCAATTTTAAAGGGAACTAAGATACATTTAAAAAATAGTAATGATCATCTGTATGCATTCAAATTCGATGATCCCTCAACATGGAATATAAAGATCTAGTTGATTTGAATTATACGTAGCCCTTTAAATATCGCTTCTCATTTATTTCTTGATCTATCTTGCGATAATATCGATTACGTATTTTGGAAATATGTAAAATTACATTCTACCTTTTAAACTAAATTATAATTTATGTACGCAAATTTTGTGACATAAACAACAAATGACTATGTAAAGATCACGTAGATTTATAACATACAGCCGATATTTAGACAGAATTTAACGCTTAGCAATCTTTCGGCCATTCGTCATTTAAAGAAGTATTAAGGTCAATTTTCTCAATTCTGCGTTGAAATGAGAAATATGTCAGTTTTCAAGTATGATATAACTTCAAGTTCGTCGGATTAAATGAAAGATGCCAGACCGATATAATTTGACCTCACTGAAATAGTAGGCTTATTTTGTCAACTTCTATTCCAAGAGTCCTCCTGGATGACTCTTAACATCGGCATTATTGTCCACAATTTGGCCTGTTTAAAAGCCGTTCTTTATTACATAAAAGGCTGTCGAGTGAGACACTGGAGTGAGGATTAAAAAGGAGAGTTCGAAGGCACAATTTTGATCACGAAGCGGTTAAATTCTTCACCCTTCTTCATTTTTTGCCTTAAATAAAAACTTTTATATCGTTATTAGTTTATTTGGTGGGGAAATCATCGATTCAGAGGTTGAAATGCTCTCCTGATTGATAGGATCTAAACTTATTTCCAAAATTTTATACTGTAGAACGGGTGAGCAACCTGCGGGCCGAGTTTTCTGCCTTAAATTTTGTTATTTGTTTATTATTAAGGTTTGAGTAATGGTTATGCTACTTTATATCCTATGTAAATTTAAATAGGCATTTGCTTATAACTCTCTTAATGTAAAACTCTTTTAAATATTCCTGTCTTCTCGAGGATAATCTCCCAGGAATCGAAACTTCTGAAAATGTTGACAGTAATGAATTGCGGACGATTGATAAACACGCCATTTTATTTCTTTTATTTCTATTACAGGATTTAATATTTACTCACTTGACTTTACTATGGATTTATGTTTTTGTAATTTTTATTAATTAATTAATTAAACTATGTTTATGTGTGTACGCTTTATATTTATTTCACTTCTATCTGTCATGTTTAGTGGCTACTAACTTATGCTAAATACTTATTTACACTAACATTCAATTGATATATTATATTCTGATCCATCACTAACAAACATATGCAAAGATCATATAATGTTAATAAGGCATTGTCTCGTATGTAAATGAAAATAAAATAAGATTTTTATTTGAAGGAATATTCGTGATGTCCATTTTTATCAGGGATAGATACAGTTCTTTCAGAGCTAGAGGTACTCTCAAAAAGAGACACGGTGATGTTCGTAAACATTTATGTCGGTCTTAGGGAGGGATTAAGGGTACGGCTCACCCCCGCATTCCGATCCCCGATCTTTCTTTAGAAAGACCGGAATATATATTTTTTTAACAAGCAGGAATAACTCAACATCCCAGAGGTACCCCCGTAGCGGCGTCACTGCCTGTCACCGTTAAGGGGTCAGACGTAAAAACCCAAAATGCCGCATTTAGCCGAATCGAAGACGACCTTGAAATTAAGGTTTTTCCCGAATGTACGGCCACAAAAATGAGAAAAAGAAACGGGGAAAAACGTTTTTCGAACTTCTCTTAATATAAAACTGAATATTACAAACATTGGCAATGTTATTTATTGACCGTTATCATAGAACTGTTTTATCTTAGAAAAGAGTAAGTTTATTTTTAACTCCGGTTATAAAAAATCTGCTCAGTTCCGGGTGATTACTGAACTCTAAAAGAATTATATGTTTATTTTTGGTGTATGCCACGAGAGGTGAATGTGACGAATCATCCCGTTTATGTGCAGTTGAGAGGAGGATGGGAGGCGCATTTACGTTCGTGTTGCGTTTGGAAATAATTTATGCAAACCAAAAACGCCGTTTCCATATTCGAAAATCTCGCGGCGACTGGATTTGCAACATTCCTCACACTAAAGGATCAAATGAGTGGCATCCGCTTCTTTATGGATCTCTCAGTCTTGACAAGCGCCATATCTTTCGGGTCTTAGGGTGCTGATAGGAGCCAATCATCTAAGCAATAAAAGATTTATGCAGTGGGGAAACCGTTTAAGGAAATACGTAACATAATGATAAACAAGAAGTCCAAACCCGGACTAATGGAGGCTGGTTTACCAAAGCTGACGTCCCGAATTGATTACTTATATTGACAGGAAATGTTTCAGTATGTGTAAGTCATTCCTAAGAATTTTCATACCATAAATACCATTTGTAATTCATAGTTGATCAATGATAGAGAAAAATTGAAAAACAAATTAATAGAGCATCAGGTTTAAAATATTAAAAGTAATGTCAAAATCTCTTTCTGACATTATATTTCGGATGTATTTTTGTAAACAAACGAATTTAATAATTGTTACTGTTTATACGACAATAGGTATGTTTGGATCAATTGTCCATTGCTGAAGGATAGTCAAGTGGAAAAGAAAACAAGTAAAGGTATAAAAATGAATTTTATAACCAACTTTTATATGGCTAATACTTTAATATGAATAAACTTTATAATATAATTATGATAACTTTTCAGCTTACATGGCCGTAAAAATTTGCAAAAGTGTCTACCTACCAGCTGTTGAGGAAGAGAACTCAGTGGCAAACGTAAGAATGTTTGGCATATAAGTAGTAGGAAGTTTGATAGTATCTTTTGTTTCATTAATGGAAATACTAACTTATCCGTTCATATTACTTAAAATCAACGAAAATATACCGCTAGTTCAGAGTAATTCGGCTTTAGATACTAGTAGGAGTGAAATTGTTGAATATTTCATATTTTAGTCACCTCACTTAAATGACAAAAATAATAAATTGTTCTTTTCCGAACATCACATCAACCATCCATATAAAACACTGTATAAATATAGTTATCTGAAGAATTGCTAAGCTGCAACACAACACTTTGAAATGTTTCATTTAAATTTGTTCAAATTAACACCCTTTACAACAGTATTACCTATCTTAAATAGTGAATAAAGACAAAAAGTATTTAAGATAAATAAAAACTTACTATCAATAACAAATACGATAAATAAAAACAATTATTAGCAGAAATATTCCTTCAAAAAACGTAGGAATGCTCGTATCAATACCAATTAAAGTAAAGAGACTTCTATCAAAAGATTACAGCATTAACAATGACAATAGTTTGCTTAATCTCGTTGCTATGATGAATGCTTGTCTATCTTCTCACGCGTATTTAAATAAACATTTATTATATTTACATTATATATATATAACAGCTTACGGAAAAGGAAAGGTAAAATGAATATATGGATGGCAACAAGATGTTGGGATGAGGAAGCCCAGTGAACACTCACCAATCAGACGACTTCAGGTTGGCGAGGCCCTGGGGATGTCGAAGCGACACACGTAAAAGAACACTAAAACAACACAGAAACATCACAAATGTAGAAGCTTTCGGAGTTATTCCTTCATCAGCTACAGAGAGAGAACTCATCTTCCTCATCCCAACATCTTGTTGCCATCCATATATATATATATATATATATATATATATATATATATTAACTAAAGGAAAAGAAAAGGTAGTGATGAAGGTGGCAACAAGGTGTTGAGGGAAGCCCAGCGGACACTTACCAAGTTGAGGACCAAGCTGGCAGGCTGCTGGGGGCGTCGAAGAGACACGTAAAACACACGAACACAAAAACACACGCAAGCTTATCGGGCCTATGCCCTTCTTCAGCGAAAGAGTAACGTAAAGTGACACACTGGGCGGGGAATATATATATATATATTATAAAGCGAAGTTAATATAAAAGTTGGTAATAACCCATTTGTTCATTTTTCTATGCTGAAGCCGAGTTTGGTATAATCGTCTCGTTGGCAACAATCCGATAAAATGCGATTTGAAACGCAAAGCCGCTATGTTTTAGTAGAAAATCAAGAAAATACGATCAATTATCAAAATTCTGTGGTGAGAATTATAATCTACATTCTTTTCCCCTTTGAACAGTACATACCTCCCTCCGATATCACAATTTAAAGATATTTTAATGTATTAAAGAAAACATCTCGGCACGATTTCCTATGTAAAACAAATAGGGAAAAAACGTTCCTGGAATCGAACTCGGGAATTCAATCTTCGCCAAATAAAACATAGCCCGGAGGTGGGCCCTGGCAGCACGAGACTCATACCAAGTTTCATCATGCAAAAGTTTCAGTAGGGGACACATACCGACAGGACCATTTCATAAGGCTGTTCCATTGGAAACCAGTCTAAAAATTGTGTTACGTAACACTCGCTATCCAATGATCGATGTATTTATTATAAATTAAAAATTGATATTAAAAAGTATGTACTGTATGTCACGATAAAACGTTTTTTGTGCACTACCTCAATATTAAAGTTTCTCTATATCGGAACATACAGTCAAATCTCGATTTATGGCCACCGTTTGCCCATTGGCATTGGTGCTAAAGCGGGGGTGGCGATAAATCGAGGTATATGCTCGCTCTATGTGATGGAGTTCTGTACACAACGATTAATGGGCTGTATGCGAGGGTGGCACTATATAGAGGAGCGCTAAATCAGGGTCTGACTGTAGTTGACAAAAGCTCAGAACTTATAACAAATGGCAGTTACTCTGGCTACAGCAAACATAAGGTCTGTTAGATGCCTCGCTTTGCTGAAAAATTTTTAAATCAACTAAAAATAGCCGCGACAATGAAGTTGTCGCACCCAAGTTATATCTGATATTTTATACACCCTGCGTTTATCCTTTCATGCAAATTTTTTTAATAGTCCGCTTACATTTTGAAACAATGCGTGTAGTCACTGTGATCGATTTCTTAAAAATTGTTTCATTTCTAAAAGAATCGTCCTTGCGTCGGATTCTGTGAAATTTTGGGGATTATTTGGAATGCGTTCAATGGTCCAATCGCGAAAAACAAATTCAAGTCTTCGGCCGCGTGTACGTCCTAACGGCGAATTCGCATTTCTTTTATAGCAGTCTGGCCAAGGTGGTATTTGCCATAGGCACCGCTCGGCTCCCGCAAAATATTACAAATTTATTTTCCTTTAAATATATCCTTAGTAGGTATTAAAATATTGCACTTGATCAAGTTAGAATGAATATTTATTTTCTATTAAAACGCTGCAGCGTTTATAAACGTTCAACGTAACTTGTGTAACACCGATTCACTCCGGAATCGCAAGCGTTCATTCGCGCTCATTAATAATACGTGTTCGGTTTATGTATACTTTATTTTCGATTGGGAATCATGAAAGCTTCGCGATCTGTATGATGGGTCTGCGCGGCGTCTCCTTGTTATTTCTCTTAAATCGGACGTTTGTTCGTTCCATCTGCAGCCTAGACCGCCTTAAATTAAATTATTTACCTGGTCATATAAACAATAGAGGACTATGGAAATTATATTGCGTTAGCTCAATTAAAGCGGCGAGATGAAAAGGAGAATTAAGAAAAATGTTTCGTTTTCTCTAGCAAACGTTTTTGTAGGAAGATAGAATATCCCGTTCCGGGTGAAAAACAATATTTTGCAGCATATTATATTTAAATAATTAAATCAACTAGCCGTCAAACAAACATTTATAAAAAAGATGGGTTCATGCGTTAGTTGAATGTAATACCAATACATTAATTTTCTCCGCTTCTCTCTGAGGGTAGTTTCCTCTAAGCATCGTTAAATTACTGGAAAACGGAGATCGAAGTAGCGATGAAGAGAAGGCGAAAATTCGTCCATCATTGAACGACCTAAACAAGAATGCATTTGAATTTTTATGCTCAAGAATAATTTATTATAGGAAATGTTTTCTAAGACTCCCTTTTTTGTGTAACAGATTTGGAGTTAAAATGTCCATCTAATAAATCAAATCGATAATAAATCTTATTCGATGTGCTATGCATTGATTTATAAATATTGTTATTTCGATAAATTTTTTCATGATTGTTTACGTATTTAATTTGTGTACTTTAATTTGATCTAATATTTATTTTTAAAGCCGCGGTGGAATTCGATAAATAACTTCTTATATAGCCGTCGTTTTTTTCCGAAAACAGTAATGACTTGTATCGTATGAATAATGCACCCGACATTTTATATTATTTCTGAGAGAAAATGTATTAATAATTTATCGATTTTACATTGTCCTAGTCGCTAATGTTAATTTCTTAAAAAAAGATATGAGAAATGAATGCTCTAGAGCAGTAATTCCAAAACTTTGTGAAGGCGCGGCACCCTATCAAACATAAACAGAATTTCGCGGCACCCTAGCCTCGAAACAAGGTTTTTATATTTTTACATACGAGCATTACAACCTTTAGACGCATCCATTTGTTGGTACTAAACCATAATTAATTTATTACAGGAAAAATTATAACCCTAATTACCTGTCAACACATCCAAATCGTCGATTTATTTACTAAACAAAGATTTTCGCGGCAACCCTGAAAATCAGCTGCGGCATACAGTTTGAGCTTGTTTAATTTTATGAGAAACCTGAGCAATGATAATGCGATTTGACCTAGACTTATTAGGATATGAACTTAACGTTTTGTTGGCCTTTTCAAAGATAGGATGATGACTTTTATAAAAAATATTAAAAAATTAGTTTTCAACATATATCTGAGATTGTTCAAACTACATGTTTCCTGTTATTTTTTCAGTTGCTGGATATGCTGAAGTTCTACTCCCGTTTTGAGATAAGTGATGAGACTGGCGATCCATTGACAGACCACGACATGACCCAGATTCATTATTCCAAAATTACTTCTCTTCAGGTAAACACGTATATTAATTGACATGAAATGACAGGTATATTAATTGACATGAAATGACAGGGTAATTTGTGGGGAATTTTTAAAAAATTCTATCCTTTTTGTTTACAGAAAGCAGCTTTTGCCAAATTTCCAGACCTTAGAAGCTTCTCGCTTGCTAATGTGGCCAGCGTAGACACAAGAGAAACACTCCTTAAACATTTTGGGCCCCTCAGGTACAAGCAAGTGATATGTGTAAATATTGTTTGTGTTCATCCTAACAATTACTTAATGCTAGCTAATCATAATTACCTTACCTTTCAGCAATGATATGCTTCGTGAGATCGCCACATATCTTAACCTTGTCCCTCCTGTTGGAAACAAAGAAAGAGAGAATTGGTTCAGATTTGATTCTGAATTTCTTCTAGAACTTTTGGTGAGTTACACTGTGAATGAACATATAGAGAAGACTGCCAAGTCTATACTAGTGTTGATTTATGATTAAGACATCTATATTGCCTTCTCATTGATTAGATATACCACATTGATAAGATAATTTTCTGAAATGGTATACCTATAAATTCTCTCTTAAAAGAAACAAGCTTCATCTCATTGCAGGGCATTTGTCATTTCTCTTTCAAAATGGCACAACAATAGTAATGATTGTGATTTTTCTTCAGGTGTCCAGGCATGAGAGACGGGCATCGCAGCTGGAGGCCCTGAATGAAATGCCCCTCTACCCAACCGAAGAAATTATTTGGAATGAAAATATTGTCCCCACTGAGTATTTCTCGGGAGAAGGATGTCTTGCATTGCCAAAACTCAACCTGCAATTTCTCACTTTGCACGATTACTTGCTCAGAAACTTCAACCTTTTCCGACTGGAATCTACATGTAATTTTAATGTTTTATTTTATACTTTCAGCATTTAAGGAAGAATTGGGATATGTAAATTATTGGTTCCATCTTATTAAATTTAAAATGAAGGCTTGAGCCATTCTGAATATAAATATGGTGGGGTAAATATCCTAGGTCGGTATTAACTAAATTGTGTAAAATTATCTAAATTGTGCAGAAATGTGTGATTTCATTTAAAAGCCATCTTGAGGGTATTTTGAAGAGTTAAAATTCCGAAAAAGAATTGTCTCATTGTTTGGCTTCAGTCTGATTGATGAAGAAGATAGCACAAATAAGCGCAAAATGGTTAAGAATACCAGATGTGCATTTTGTTTACAAAAGAGCTGTTGTCGGTAGTGATCTATAGATCATTGATTCTAAAATACTGTCTCTCAGAATGCGTGTCTGATTTTCCCAAATGTTTGGTGACCATTGGAGTTGTCTTCATCAACTAAGTTAAAACTTTTAGTAATGGGAAAAATACGTATGGTATTCAATTGCATGAAATAAAAACATTCTTCATCTTTTGGAATTACAGAAACATACCAAAGGTTTAAATTTAATTTATTATCTACCAGTCATTGCTTTTGTTGATTTTTATGGTTTCTTTAATAGCCTACACTCCATTTGTAAATATTTAGAATGATAACTTGTGTTAATTTTATCGCATTCATTGCTTTAAAATTTTAATTTTTATATAAATGAAAATATATTTCTTTTTCAATGTGAATAATACTCTAGTTTAAAACTCTGATCTGATTAGTTGTCATATTCGCTTTTTTGAACATTTCTTATTGCATCCTTTTTTGTTTTTCAGATGAAATTCGCCAGGACGTTGAGGATGCAGTGAGTAGATTGAGTCCATGGTAAGTAAAAAATTGTTGGATAAATTACTAAATAACATTACAAAAAAATTATGAATCTTTAACATGAAAATCATGCATGTAAAAATATATTTAAACAATTTTTATATTAAAAACAAAGGCATTTCTTATTGATATTTTCTTGATAAAATTATTCAAGCTGTGCTTAAGACTCAATGATTTAAAATCCCCCTCTTGATTAAAATCAACGTTAAGTAAGTCAAAAAAAGAGAAATTTTGAATCTTCAGTCTCCTAAAATACCTTGTTATTTGTTGCAGGAAAGCTGAAGATGGAAGTGTGTTCTTCGGTGGGTGGGCCAGAATGGCTCAACCAATCATCAATTTTGCTGTTGTAGAAGTTGCAAAACCTAACATTGGTATGTATTTTTGCTTCAGTTTTCATATTGTTTGAAAATGTTTTAATGACGAAAACTTGTAGAAAATCATAACGTCAGCAAAACAAAATTAGCAGTAAATGAGTTTTTTTGGGATTTTGAATAGTTTTGTTCTATGAGTACTCCTTATTTATTGTCTGGTTTTGAAATTTCCCAAGTATTTTGTCATTTGAGTTAAATTTTGAAGCAATTAAAATGGCAACAAATGTATAAAATTAATGAGTATAGTTATATTCAGGGCCGGATTAAGAAACCCATGGACCCCATGCACAGCCCCACCAAAATCGTAAATTCGTAATAAGTATTTAATTATTGCAAGGTACCCCACCCAAATTGTAAATTTGTAACAAGTAACAGATTATTGCAAGGTTTGTGATCACTGGGGCAACACTTGGAAAGGTTTTTTGTGATAAATGTGGCAACATTTGGAAAGGTTTTCGGCAAGATGAGATGAGACAGGTTTGGCCCTCTGTCCTCTGGGCCCCATGCACTTACGTGTTTTGCATACCACATAATCTGGCCCTGGTTATATGCAGTGGTTTTTAAAGTGCATTTTCAAAAAATCTTTCATTTGAGATAGTTCTTTATGTATAAAATTGATATAAATTCACATTTTATGTTTTGTTTTAGTAATTGATGAAAATATTTTGCAAAATGATTTGACAAATGACCTTTTTATTGAAACATTTTTGTAACAGTATATGTTGTGTTTGTAAATTTTGAAGGAAGTTTTTCATGTTTTGGTTAATTTTTGTTTCATATATCATTATTTGTAAATTTTTAGTATTTGTTTATCTTAGTTAACACTGCTTTTTGATTTCATTTTCTTCAATTAAATGAAATGACCTCAGTTTGAAAAATTAGGTAGTTTTCAAATCACAATGGTAATTTAACTTGCTGTGTTGAAGACACAACCTGTGCTTAAGCTCTTTCTAATACATTTTTGTTTTAAATAGTTAATTTTGGGAAGTTTTTAATTATTGATTTCATGATTGCAGGGGAGAAAAGACCATCAAGGGTAAGAGCAGATGTTACTGTTAATTTGAGTGTAAGGAGGGAGATAAAGAGCGAATGGGAAAGCCTGAGGAAACATGATGTGTGCTTTCTAATCACTGTGCGTCCTGTTTGTAATATAGGTTAGTATTTCCCTTATCTCATATTTATGATCAAGATAATGACTGCATTAGTATTTCATTAATATTATATTGAAATAAAATGTTTGTTTATCATAATATGCATTATCAGTTTTATGCATATGCTTATGAATTATTTATATAAAATGATATTATGTAATAATCATACATTGTAAAGGCCAACAAGCATCAGTCTAGGTCACTGACGTTAAGTCCAATCCTAACTTTCAAACGACATAATGTTATGGTGCTATTGATTTTGAAGTCATAGTCATATTTTGATAGCTAATTGCTTTTATGAAATTATTATATTAATTATAAATAATTATATTTTGTAGTAAATTGAATCATGAATTTAAATCCCATCTTTGATTCTGTGAATTTTAGTTTAAATTTGAGATCTTGTCGTTATTTCTTCTTGTGAAGCATTTTATAAACAAATCAAAGTAGTAATTAGAGAGGAATTTTGTTTTCTTTCTGGAGTAATGAGTTGAAATGGATGTGTTATTTATATAGTTTATCTGTTTATCATCGATTTTGAATTTGTTTTATGCATCACCTGGAAATTTATTTTTTAAACTTGTTTCAGGCACTCAGTTTACACATACACAGCCCTTCATCCCTCAGGTGGGTCTTGTGTATGTTAGAGGCTGCGAGATTGAAGGTATGTTGGATCAGAATGGCCGTGTCATGGAAGAAGGTCCCGAGCCAAAACCAGCATTGCCTGGGGATACGAGGACATTCAGGGTTTGGCTGGATTGTAACCAATACAGGACTGATATGGACCTTGCTTCTCAGGGAAAAGAGGTTGGTCAAATTTTTTTATTAAATATTGACTACGCATCCTTAGGATTTCTTGATTTATTTATCTGCAACTCCATTGTTAAAGACGATTTTTTAATTAGGGCATCTAAATATGCTTTGATGGAAGGTTTTCATCGGGGGTGTAACTTGGATGGGGGAGGGGTGCAGTCCCTCAGTGCGTGTGGCTCCATGCTTTTTGGGGATCCCAAAAAATGCTTATAAACCTTAACTAAATTGAATAAACGAGAAATCAAAGAATATTCACAAAAATTTATAAGAAATTTATTGACCAAAGCCTTTGTGATGAACTTCTCTCGCTAGCAACAAACACTGCTTTGAAAGATGAGACTGAAAACTGTATGGGCACCAAGGAACTATTGAATTTATTAATGATTAAATACAGACTGGGATCAATTTAAAACAATGTACATGCAGCTTTGATGCTATATTTGACATTGCCAGTAACTGTCTCATGAAATGAAAATTTTTTTCATAATTGAAGTTAATAAAAAGCTACTTATGCAATTGTATGCCCAGAAGTAGATTAGAGTATTTATACCTTCTTTCAGTGTAAAACTCAGAAGCATGCAAAATAAAAACTGATGAGTTGATATAGAAAATTTCAGAATTGACATGCCGAAAAAATCAAGAATTAAAAACATTTAAAAATAATTTTTTTTACATAGGGGAGCCACCAATATTTTTCCTTGCATGGGGCCCCAAAATTGTAGTTATGCCTCCGGTTTTGATGTACCCTTTTCAGTTTCAGTGAGCTGGAATATGCCGTAAAAATTACTCTTGGAAACTTTGAACTGTTTTATTTTAATTTAAAATAGGTGTCATGGATCTTCTATCTTTTTGCAGCATTAAATAGTGGTAATGATGAGGTATGTTTTAATTTCCATAGGATGTTTATGAAACATTCAACATTATTATGAGAAGAAAACCTAAGGAGAATAACTTCAAAGCAGTCCTTGAAACAATCCGTGAATTGATGAACACTGAATGTGTTGTGCCCGATTGGCTTCATGACATCATTCTAGGATATGGTGACCCAGGAGCTGCGCATTACTCCAGGTAAAGTAGAAATGGATCACAATGAGATGTTTTCTAATATTAGCATTGCTGCTTTTATCATTTTCATAAAATATTTTTTCTTTTTCTGCAGAATGCCAAATGAAATCCCTACTCTTGATTTCAATGATACATTCCTGGATATGGATCACTTACGAGCAAGTTTCCCAGATCATGTAATTAAGGTGAAAACGGATGATCCAACAAAGTTGGTTCCTCCATTTAGGTAAGCCTCTAAAAATATTAATTTCTGCAAAAAATCTTGTCATCCATATTATAACATCCAACTCCCTAAATTATATAGAGAATTATCAAGCTTACCTGATGGCTGAAAACAAATTCAAGAATAAGGATTTAAGTATCAAAATTGAAAAAATAAGTACTTATCATAGGTATTAACCTTGTTACGGCTATTGTAGATACCTGTGATAAGCATTTAATTTTTCAATTTTTTTATGCCCAAGTTCTTATTCGTAATCAGCATTTCTATATCTGTATCCATGATTAGTTTGAGTAAATATTTTTAAAAAAGTACCTTTAATCATCAATAATTTTCCAGTTGCTGATTTTTATTATAATATACAATCTTTGAATTACTCCTGACAATGACTTTTTTATTGTAGTATTTGTATATCAAACAGACCCTGTGGTAGAATTCAGAAGTACATAACCATCTGTTGAAATATGCTGTGGGACTAAATTTTAGCAAATATTTATCTTAATATTATTTTATCTTGTATTTTCAATTATTTGTGGTTTGAAATACTTATTAATCCCATAATAATTAATCTAAACTTTTTTATTGTTGCTTGAACTTTGACTTTTGTACATTTTAGGTTGACTTTTGAAGATGTATCAAAGAAGAGCAAACAAAATGGTGTTGTTGATAATGAAAAAAGCCAAAAACTTATAGTTGTTGAACCTCATGTCATTCCAAGCAGAGGACCATACCCATTTAATGAGCCAAAGAAGTATGTTTATTTGTTTTGAATAGTATTTACCAACAAGCATTTTTCAGCGAGGAATGTTTTTTGGATATAAATTATATGTCTTAAATGGAATTAGTAGTAGGTAATTTCTCATTAAAATTCTATTGACTTTTATTTGAATAATGAAATTTATGTCTTAAATATTTGAATGATCTGTTATTAAAGGAAATATTACATAAGCATTTTCTTGTGTTGAGGAACTTCCTTGGGCTGCAACGAATTGGCTTTTAGTTTGTTAAATGTTACAGTGAAATAAATACCTCAAACATCCTTTCTTTCAGAAACACTATACCATTCACACCTACTCAAGTGGAAGCCATCCGAGCCGGATTGCAGCCAGGCTTAACACTTGTGGTTGGGCCTCCTGGTACAGGAAAGACGGATGTGGCTGTGCAGATAATTTCCAACATATACCACAACTTTCCAGCTCAACGTACACTCGTCGTAACACATTCAAATCAGGCTCTCAACCAGCTTTTTGAGAAAATCATTGCACTGGATGTGGACGAGAGACACTTACTTCGTCTTGGTCATGGAGAGGAGGCTTTGGAAACAGAAAAAGACTTTAGCAGGTGAGGATAATATAAACGTCGTAATTGAGAATATCTTTAGCAAAGGTTAACTTTTTACTGACTCGTATAAATAGAGGAAGGCAGTATTTTTCAAACTTTTTGGCATAAATACTGCATATTAGCTTATTCTCTTGTGCACTGTTGTGTGTTATACTTTGTTAAAAACTGGTTTACAGAAAGGATAGGGATCATGAACTAATGAATCTTGATATTTCAATGGACAAATTGAGTCCAAAAAAGGTGTTAGAACTATTTCTGGGCATTTATCAGGTAGTCTTCATATTTCATGAATTTCCATATCCTGTAAAGTTACCATATGATTATAAATTAATGAGTTAAAATGAAAGTTGCTTTACCTGAAGGTTGAAATGCTATGTTGATTTTTTTGGAAATAAATTCAGAGATTTTGAATTTACATATTTATAGAGTGCAAGCATTCCAAGTGCGACTAGCTATAGTGTACAGATGTTTTTCTTTTCTTCACATTACCTTTGTTTGCATTCACCCAGTATTGGGCCATGGAATGCTATTAGCTGAGTCGCAAGGATCATGACAGCATTGCCGGCACTCATTGTACAAACAACAGGAAGACATCAAAATGCGCAGAAAATGAACTCCTTCCATTAAGCAGATTATTTCCTCATAGCATTTATTAGTTTTTGTAAGTTTATGAAAGCTCTGATCAGATTTTTTTGTAAAGGCATAGAATTAAGTATTGTTCTATACTAGGTTTCTAGAGAAAAAGTTAGAAAAACACTATGTTACTGTGCAGCTAACCTCCACATTGGTGTGATATAAAACTATATAGTATGTACCTAGTTGCATCAACTATGGATCAATTATCAGCGATTAATAGTTACAAGAAAGCTTGTGCAATTTATTTTGCAACAGTTTTCTGTGTCAACTTTTATGATTCCACAGTAAATGATGTTTATTTGCTCGGATGTGAAATTCATCATAAATCTTATTATGTAAATTATTTAAAATGTGTATCTTAATGATTTATTCCAGGTATGGTCGAGTAAATTATGTGTTGGCAAAGAGATTAGACTTGCTCACAGAAGTTCAGAGATTGCAGGAGAGCTTGTGTGTGTCAGGAGATGTGGCGTACACTTGTGAGACCGCCGGCCACTTTTTCCTCTATCAAGTTTTTGCAAGATGGGAGAGGTTTTTGAGCCGAATCCGACCTGCCTCTGGAAAGGTTAGTGTCCATGTAGCCATGTTAGTCTGGCAAGGGAAGGTTTCAGACCTAAACACTGACTTTGGGACAAAACTTGGCAGATTTTCTATCAGACATATTTCCCGGGTTATGGATTTTTAAACATTATAATTAATCTTTATATTAGTATTTAGTGATATGTTATTGCATTTTAACAATAAGAACTATCACTTACCATGGTAACTGGATAGAGGCTATGGAAATTTTGATTTTACCTTTAGGGGTAGTAGAACAGTGAGAAACTGAACATTTTCATAACCTGCGAAATATAATATACAAAAAATCGGAAAAACAGTATTGCAAGGTTTTGTAGCAAAGTCAGTCTTTAGGAAAAAGAAAAATGTGTTTATTGATTATAGTTTTTTCAAAAATTTAATATTTAATATTCAAAACTCAAGAAATATGAACCTGACAGAAAAATGGCAAAACATGTGTCGCTTATTTTTTGATTCTCTACAATATAGACAAGTTTTGTCCCAAAGTCAGTGTTTAGGTCTGACACCTTCCCTTGTGAATCCATTTTTTTGCTGTATAAAGAATTACCCAACATAATTGATCATTCCTTTTCCTTTGAAATTATCTTTATTTGAATATTTTTCTGATTGATGATTTAGAACAGTGCTGCCCAACCAATGGTGCATGCACCATTTTTGATGCATCCTCCTCTCAAACGTGGAGCATGGCACTTAAAACAATTTATACGATCATATCGTTTTTCCACAGTTGAAGTATATCTGGAATTTATAACTATGATCTCAAAATTTTACTGTATTTAGGTCAATATAACAGTTTAATTTGTGAGTTTTGAATGATTGAATGCTGTTGAAATTATAGAATTTAGTGGGCAAGTGATTGTAAGGGAACTTTGTCATGTCTGATGACTCGGACCCGACAAATATAATGAATCACCCTCACTATTCTCTTCCAGTAATTGTTTATTCAAAATGGATCAACTTCTAAAAATCAGTCATTTTATTGTCTCCTGAGCAATTTCCACAACTTAAAAAATTTTGAATAACATGTCTATTTATAAGCACAAATGCATGTGAACAAGTTTGCGCATCCATGAAACTTATAAAAAATAAACAATGCCCAAGATTTACTGACTCTAATCTAGACAATCTGCTGCTGCCTGCAACAAAAAATTTACAACCCGATATAGAAAAGTTGAATGAATTGAAATTACATTAGAAATTGCACTGAAGATAAGATTTGTTTTTATCAAACACTTATATTCACTTATTTCATGCTCAGAACTAAGTAGTGTATCAACATTTGGTACTGAATAAATGGCGCATGATAGGTAAAAGGTTGGACACCACTGGTTTAGAAGATATGAGTTTTTTAAATGAATATATGTAACAATATTTAAATTATGCAATTTAAATCATGGCAGTGGGCTTCAGAAGTAGATATCTAAATCCAGAGGTTATGGGTCAAGTAATAGTGCAATAACAGATTCTGTTTCTCATACAAGGATAATTCATAGCTAACTATGCTAAAACAATTTTCAAATTATGTAATCTTGGTATTATGTTTATATTTCACATTAGGTTGCTGTAGTATTTGTTGTGTTAAATATTTAATGAGCAATGTTCATTTTAGTTGTTAAGTTATTTTTATCCATGGTTAATTTTTATTTCTTTTGTTTTTGGAATAGATTGTACCAGTGAAGGCTGTATCAAATGAATTCCCATTCCATAGATTCTTTGACAATGCACCAAAACCATTGTTCAAGGGACAGTCATATGAGGAGGACATGGAAATAGCAGAAGGATGCTTTAGGTTTGTAAAATAAATCAACTCATTATGGACCAACATCCCATTTTTGGGATGCTGATTAAAATGCTAAAATTGTTTTAAATATGAATGATGTAGTTGTTTTAACATATTTTATTTTGAGACATCAAATTGACTTATCAAAGAATATACATACATATTTTTTGTAGATTTTCCCTTTTTTTCACATTTAAAACAATTGACTTAAATTATTTGCATGAAACTTCTCTGTAAAACTGACAAAAATATGCTTGCATTACTGCTATTGGCAAAAATTTGCTATATCTAAAACTTTTTGATTTTGTTAAAATATAACTTCTGCAAAAATAGCTTACTAGCATCTCATTCCGATCTTTGTTTGCCATATATAGTAGTACAGGGTGATTCAAAAGTCCCCAAACTATACATTTTTAAAAATTGTTTGCTGGAAACAAGAGGAGACCATCTAGTGTTGTTGGTTTTAGTATGTATGGGTGACCTTGGCGAACGTGCTGCAGTGGCGACATCACCACCTGCCAGTGCGCATGCCTGGGAGTCGGCTGGAAGTGTTAGTCAGTCCGCCATGAGTCTCAGCCAAGAACAGAGGGTCACGGTGCTGGAAGCTTATTTTGCGGAAAAATCTTATCAATGTTGCGTCCACTTGTTTCAAGAGAAGTTCCCTGATGCTCCTATTCCAGGGAAAACAGCAGTGTATGATCTTGTGCACCGTTTTCGCGACACTGGTAGTGTTAATGATAGGCCTAGAAGCGGCCGACCGTCCGTGTTAACGCCCGCGTTTACCGAGCATGTTCAACAGGCCCTGCAGCGCTCTCCCGGCAAGTCACTTCGGCGGTTGTCACAGCAGGTTGGAGCGTCTTATTCAGCCTGCCAAAGGGTTACTAAACGTCTGAAGCTATGGCCATACCAAGTTTGAGTAGTGCAAGAGCTTCGCCCACTGGATCCAGAAAAGCGTGTCGCCTATTGCGAATGGTTTAGGAGATTCACTCGCAAAAATGTGATTAACCAGCTTAACATGACTTTCTTCAGCGATGAGACTTGGTTTCATTTAAATGGGTATGTAAACAGCCAGAACACTCGCATCTGGGCTGCGGTTAATCCTCACGCACTGCATGAGGTCCCACTTCACCAGCTGAAAGTTTGAGTGTGGTGTGCCATGTCTAGGCGGCGAATTGTGGGACCAATTTTTTTCGATACAACTGTTAATTCAGCTGTGTACTTAGACATCATCCATCAATTTGTAGCCATGCTGGAAGCTGATGAGTGTTATTGTTGGTTCCAACAAGACGACGCAATGTGCCACACATCCAATGAAACAATCGAGAAGCTCCGTGAGTTCTTCGATGATCGATTAATCTCGAAATATCTTTGGCCACCTCGCTCACCGGACTTGACTCCTCCAGATTTCTTTTTGTGGGGCTATCTGAAGGAGATGGTGTATCGCAACAACCCTAGAATGCTGCAGGACATGCGGAACAACATCAACAAAGCCGTGAGGGACATCCCAGTCAACATACTGAAAAGAGTTTCCACCAACATGTGTTGTCGGATGAATATGTGTCTTTCACAAAATGGTGGACATTTCCAGCATCTGTTGTAAACTTTAGTAATGGTTTCAATGTCAAACTTATTTTACATGTACAAAATCTATTGAATTTAAATAAATCTTTTAAATCAGAGTTCGGGGACTTTTGAATGTTCAGAGTTCGGGGACTTTTGAATCACCCTGTATATTTCAGAGGTAGTTAAATTTTAATTTTCCTCACAATATAAATGTTCTGTAATAGAATTCTTTGAATCTATCTGTTGTTGGTTACTGATTGACCTAAAAAGATATCTTAGAAACAGATGACACACCTTTCACAATATATCCAAAAGCAGTAATGTCCTGAGATAGTTAGAATAAAATTTAATATTAAGGGTGAATCTTTAATGAAGTTGTTTTTTAAACTATCTAATGGTTACCATTCATGATGTCATTATTTAGAGTGACAAATAATATGGATTTAATATATTATGTATATCATAACATTTAATTGATATCCTCAGGTATATTGAAAAAATTTTTACACAACTTGAAGAGTTTAGAGCATTTGAGCTGTTGAGAAGTGGTCTTGACAGATCCAAATATCTTCTAGTGAAAGAGGCAAAGATCATTGCTATGACTTGTACCCATGCTGCTTTGAAGAGGAGAGAATTAGTGGATCTTGGTAAGAAACTCATGAAATTGTTATTAGATGGTAATTTTATATTGAAAGGCAGCATATTGAAAAGAAACTTCATATCATAATCCTTCAATAATTGTTTGGAATTGTCTTTAGAGACCATTTGTCACAGACGATTGAGTTCTCGTAGATTTTTGAAAAAGGAGTAAATAAAAACAATCTTTTGTAATTCTTGGACTTTCTTCTATTCCAATTATATGATCTATGTTAATAAAAGCGTTAAAATTGAATTATGTATAGATTCATTGCCTGGGATGTGTGGAACAATCATATAAGATAACAGGTAAAAATAGATTTGTCAACTTACAGGCTTTTACTCTTTTGCAAATTAAAATTAGAAAGAATGAACCTACGATCTTTGGACCTGGACCATTTTAAAGAAAAATAAATATTGTTTCTTATTCTTATTGTTATATTTTGCCTACAATTCAAAATTGCTCAAGTTGTATGTTTAAATCATATTTATTGGAAAAATTTAAGCTTTTAAACGTTATTTTGCCTTGCTGACCGTGTCATTGTTAAATGTTAAGATTGTATTGTCGTCTCAATACTTATGTGTACTAAATATGCATAAGGAAAGCATGCTTTGAATGCTTTAATACAGTGGAGCCCAACCTTTTTACATGGCGGGCCGCATCGGTGGTGAATTCTTCGGCAGGCCACATTGGAAGTTGCCAATTCTTCGGCAGGCCAGATTAGATTATAAATTGGAAGTTACCTATATATTCTGAGGTGCCATATAAGTGAAAATCAAGCTTAAGCAAGGCTTATATGGTTAAAATTCAATATTAAAAATTTTACTATCATGTAATTTTTATAAAAATGTATGAATTTGTGTGTTAAATTTTTCGGATTGGTCTTTCATCAGAGCTTTGCAGGCCGCACAAAAACCCATCGAGAGCCACATTCGGCCTGCAGGCCATACGTTGGGCACCATTGTTTTAATAGAAGAGATAGAAGGATAGAGAGAAACAAAGAAAGGAGAAAGATAGAGGGGGAGAGAGAGGGAGTAAGAGACAAAATTAAATGTTCCATAAGTTAAAAATAGTTTTGGGAATATAAGAATTGTGTAACGTAATGTATTTCTTTGTCATACAATTTTTATTCACCCAAAACTAGTTTACTCTCTGGAACACTCAATTATGTGAATTTTATATTTATTGTTTATTTTTAGTGCATATACAAGTTAGTTTCATTAATTTTTATTTAAATTTTATTTCAACTTAATTCTTAATTCACTCATACCTGTCATATTTAATGAGCAATTACACTAGTTATTCGATAAAATGCTGTTTGAAGAAAATTGTGCATTTGATATTTCCTTTCTTTATACTATTTGTATTCTTTCATTTCTACATAACCAAGATTATTGTCTGAACAAATAAGGTACCGTATTTATCCAAGTATCACCTGCCCCCGAATAAGGCCCACACCCCAATTTTTGGGAAGGTAAATTTTAAAAAAAAACAAATATCATTAAATTATCAATTTAGTGAGCCCAAATATAAGACATAATATTATTACAAGTATCTTTATGCATTATATATTCCTCTTTCTGCAGTTTCCCATATTGTTGCGATGTAAAGGGAGACCCTGATTTATGAAAGTTCTTGAAAAACATTTCGTAAATCGAGCCATAATATCCCATTAGCTTCCATTATATAATACAAGATATGTTCTCATGGTAAAAAATTCTCCCTTATAAGGCACAGAACTTGTTATTAAGTCATATAATGTGGAGTGTAATTATTCCATGCTCCATGTTCTATTTCGCGTAACTTGATGTCGTAGTAACTTGACTGACTATTCAATTACAGTTTGAAATTATAAATTATTATATCATAAATTATCACAATTATTCTCAATGCATTTGTATTAAAATACATGATAACTTGTACTGAACGACATAAGTTTTATTGAAACTAGCGAGGCTGAATGCAAAGCGCGTAGTGCCAAGATTTCTGCAGCAGGCTGGAAGGTGTGGTTCACATGTATATAGTCAAGGTTCATCATAACTAAAATAAAAAATACATAATAAAAATAGATAAAATAGTGCAATGCATTCAGTAATAATTTTATTTAATGAAAAATACATCTTCATCTGCGTCGTCATATTTAGTACCATATCAAACAGAAAGATTTTCTCTGATATGAAATCCTCGAATAAGACACGCACCCTGATTTTCTAATGAAAACAAATTACAATGGTGTTGAAATTACATATTATGCATGATCACATAAAGCTGAAACTAAATTTTGACATTTTAGGAGAAAATTCTGGGTTTGATTCCCAGTCAAGTTCAAAATTTTTTTCCTTCTAAAATGTCAAAATTCTAAAGAGAAGTTTTGGAATAAAAAGGTGTCGGTAGTACTTGGATAAATATGGTATTATTTCATGTACATAAAATGAGTCATGAAACTTGTGAATGAAAAAATCTAAAACTCTTACAGGGTTCAAGTATGACAACATTCTCATGGAAGAATCAGCTCAAATCCTGGAAATAGAAACATTTATCCCACTGCTTCTGCAGAATCCTCAGGATGGATTCAGTCGTTTGAAAAGGTGGATTATGATTGGAGATCATCACCAATTACCTCCCGTTATCAAGAACATGGCATTCCAAAAGTATTCCAACATGGAGCAGTCCTTGTTCACACGCATTGTAAGATTAGGTGTTCCAACTGTTGATCTTGATGGACAAGGACGAGCTCGTGCAAGGTATATCATTTTTCTTATAATTACAAAAGGTTTCTGAAAAATAGTGAAAATCATCCCATGCTGTTCAACTCATTTGTGTTTATCAGGCCAATGTTTTCTTAATTCATGACTAGATCTTTAAAAAAAGTTTGTATTTTTTAAAGGGTTTCTTCATTATTCAGCATTAAAGTTCATCTGTAAAGTTGGAAATTATGTAAAATTTTCTTAATTTTGTAATTCCCTGAATGATTGTGTAATTACTGAGAATAATGCCACATTATATTATATTTGCATGCCTTTAGATCTTCAGCTGTATATCAGAAAGTGTGAGAATTTCAGGATCTCATTTAACAGATGGTTCTAGTATAATTTTGCTCAGTCATACTGAGTTGCATTATTGTCAGTATTCATGTCAAATAAATAAAAGCATAAAACTGATGATAGTTCATCATAGTCACAGTTAATAAACTGAAAAAGCTTGCTTAAATTTATGTTATTGATTTTTGCAGAAAACTTGCTTGTTGTTACTCTTGTCATTAAATTTTTGATTGATAAAGCATTAAGTTTCATGAATAGTTTGTTTTATTCCATGACTTTTTATAATACAGAAGCAACAGATTCAGCAAATTGTGTAAATCATGTTTATTATTATTATTTGCTTTTTGTATATTCATTGCCACTAAATATGAATTAAATTTGCAGCATATGCAACTTATATAAGTGGCGCTACAAGAAACTGGGCAACCTTCCTCATGTTGAGTATTGGCCAGAGTACAAAATTGCTAATCCAGGATTTTGGTATGATTTCCAATTGATTAATGTTGAAGATTTCAATGGTGTCGGAGAATCAGAACCAAGTCCATACTTCTATCAGGTTTGGGAATTTTTATTTACTCTGTAATGTCATCTAACTTGTCACCCAATGAATCTTATTAAACAATTTATGTGGTAAAGTTTTTGGAATGAGCCATACAATTTTTTCTTACAGAACTTGGCTGAAGCTGAGTATGTTGTGGCAACTTTTATGTATATGAGACTTATTGGATATCCAGCTGAAAAAATATCCATATTGACCACTTATAATGGCCAGAAGCATTTAATTAGGGATGTAATCAACATAAGGTGTGCAACAAACCCTCTCATTGGGAGACCTCACAAGGTAATTTTATCACTAAACAATTGATGTTCAAATTTATAAGAAATAAAGTTTGAGGCAGCATTCCAAAATCTGTGACCCCCTCTCAATGCGCACAACCTTATTTAAGACCCCATAACTCCATCAGTCTACCAGTAAATAAAATCTATGACGTTAACTTCAAAGTGTTAGAAATATTTATTTTATTTGCACAAAAATTAATGTTAACTCTTAATATATATCCATACATAAAATTAAAAACATTGTATTCGCAACCCTCTGGAAACCTTGCGTGACCCCTCACCAGTTTAAGCTCCCTTGCTTGTTTATGTCAAATTTTAGAAATATGCATATAAGAATATGAGTTTTATAACTATGATACTGAAGTGTAAATATTCAAATTGCTTTAAATTGATTAGTTTAGAAATAGCAATTAAAGTTGGCATTATCTTAGTTTAAGATTGCTTGAAGCATTCTTCTTGCATATATGAATTGTGTGATATATGTTAAATAAATTCATCATATTAGATAATCATTTAAATATTTTATGTTATATATTTGGAAATTGGATTGATATGATGATATTTTATTAATAAATCTTAGTAAGAAATTTTCTTTATTTTTTTACCAGGTCACAACAGTGGACAAATACCAGGGTCAACAGAATGATTACATATTGCTATCTCTTGTGAGAACGCGAGCTGTTGGTCACCTCAGGGATGTACGTCGTCTTGTTGTAGCCATGTCTCGAGCTCGTCTTGGACTTTATGTCTTTGCACGGGTTTCTCTGTTTGAGAACTGCTTTGAGCTTACACCAGCCTTTGGTCAACTAACAGCTAAGCCTCAACAACTTTATCTTGCTCCACATGAAAGCTATCCAACTGAGCGATTAGCTGATACACAGCCACAGGGCAGTCCTCACGTGGCAGAGAACATGCCGCAGATGGCATCATTTGTTTACAATTTCTACATTGAGAAAGTGCAAGCCATGAAATCCATGTACCAGGTAAATTTCCTCAACTCAGAGTTTGTTTTTGATTTGCATTTATTGATTGGTGTTTGAATTTCTCCTAACACACTGCAATTACAAACGCTATTGCTAGAAGTAAATTATTTACAACTTTGGGCTGTTATCTATTTTAAATAAGTGTTAATGATTATTTACATTTTAAAATTTTTAGAAGAATCGATCCCTTATAATTTGATCTGTTATCTGTTTATTTTAGGATGCTCAAAAAGTTTGGCAGAAGCCTGGAGATCACAAAGCCATTGCACCTCAGAGATTTGTTCCACAGCATCCTGGTGGGGACAGGGATACAGACAGCGAAGAGGAAGATGATAGGGTGAAGGAGGAGCAGGACATGGTGCTCGGTAGACAAGGAGACGTGGAGGTGGACAAACCAAAAACAAATGATAATGCCAAAGGAAATGAGGTCGTGAAAGAGCTGATCGTGAATGAAGTAGAAGAAATGAATGTAGATGAGGGAGAGAATGAAGGAATGAATGTTGATGATGATAATGATGACAACTAAATGTTTGTGTCAAAGATTGTGTTAAACCTATGTTTTTGTAGATTTGTAAAAAAAATAAAATATCCTATTTGTAAGAATACTAATTTTATTAACCGACCATGGACTACATTTAAATATCAAAATATTTTGATGATCCACTTATTGAACATGAGAAAGAATCAAAATAAAAAAATTATAGACAATAAGTATTTCTATAAGTTTTATAATAATATAATATAATAATGTCTTAAAATTTCTATAAATACAATAATAAAATATTAAATAAAAGAATTTTTGGTCATTTAAATTTAATGTGTTTGACATTGCCTATCTCTCAGTTTTTCATATTCTGGGAAATACACATATACCAAGACTCATGTAGTTGTATAGATGAGCACCAATCAACTCAAGTATATGCGTGATGTTAAGTTTGCATTGGTCTATTACCTTAAAATTTGTGGAGTATTCTTTCAGTTAACATTCAATATCTGAACTATATTTTGTTAATTTAAAGATATTATGCGATAAACTTAACAGTTAATATTAAAAATTTTTAATGAATTCATACATCTTTGTTACAATGAGAAAAAAATGCCATGGTTACTTAACAGGTTTGAGAGCCATTGTATTACTTTATATGATAACTATTGTATGTTTTATTGAAATAGGCAGTGGTGGATTAGGACATTTGATGCCCCAAAGACATTTAGTTCGGCCATCACCCACTTATATTAAAAATTAATGAAAATTTTGTCTTTGAAGTCAACATTTTATTTACATTAAATTTAGATTTAAAATAGAAGAAATATTATAAAAAATTTCAGTCACAAAGTAAAAATTAATATGACGGCATTTATAAATGGATTGCCAAATTTTATAGTATTTCACTATAAAAGAGTCCTGGAACAAATTGAAGGATCACGTGCTACAGACTGCAGCTTATCAAGGAATGCACAGCAAATTATGCATTTCAATTTGAAAGTAAATGGCAATCCAGAAGATGATTACTTATCTTTCATAATTCCAACAGTTTGTTTAACCTTTTTTTGCTTTCGTTGTTGGTGAAATAGCACAAGGTTAATTTTGTAAGCTTATATTAAATTCTCAATTATGAAACTTGTCTAAACGTATATTTTTATTAACAACAATAAATACCGATGGATAAAGTGACAAAAACATAAAATGGTGTATTGGGCAACTATCCTGTGAATATATTCACGATTTGTTTCGAGCATGAACTCAACATTCAGTAATTGGGAATGTTAGACCCTAAAATAGAGACAGATTAAGATATGTCTAATCTATATGGTGGTCAGATAATAAATTTAGAATTGGGGCACACATATAAGATGAGACGACGACAAGCAAAGAAAAACCTCTTTCAACAGCATTTTCGAAAAATTAAAATAATATTTGATTTCTTCAATTCATCTTTTATAATAAAAAAACAAAATAAATCACAAATCAAAATGAACAAAGATAAATAAAAAATATATCAATTCAGTAACTTAAAATTTAAGTACCAAATATTGCAAGTATAAATCACAAACAAATTCAGGTTTATTTATTATTATTAATATTTTTCGTTTATACGAATGTTTTTTAATAAATTGTTATTTTTCGAAATATAGGCATGAAGTTCCTTACAGGATTGCTTAAAATTAGTTTTTATTAACATTTCGCCCTCAACGACCTCTAAATTTAATCTATTCCTATCTTTCCTCCAATCATTAAATATCAGCCTGAACAGACGTTCGCATATCGAGTTTGAGTAAGGCAAAGCGAAAATTAAATTTATTATTTTTTCCATATTCGGTACATTGAACGAATTCAGAAATTTAATCCAAATGGCTTCGATATGATCAAACTCTTTTATATTTTTATGGAATGTTTTCAATAGAGCATATTCCTCGTAAAGGACATCGATATCCGAAATTTTAAATCGCTCCTGCGGACCATCTGAAAGACCCTCGCGGCCCAACAGTGGACCGCGGACCACACTTGGAGAATTACTGCTATAGAATAAACAGGTAGTAAAAAGGAAATACGATGAGGAAAAGAATTAATTTTTGCGAATGTTGGTTAAAATGCTATTAACACACATTGCAAAAATGACATTTATTTTACCTAGCCTTACATACAAAATGAACATTAATTTAAAGCAGCTAAACATAATAGAGAATATTTTCGTACATTTTATCCTCTGATTTTTCATAACTATTACGTCATTAAAGACTATCAAAATTAACTCAATTTTAACCTCACTTTTCAACTTTCAAACAACTTACCACTACATATTTAACTTGGAATCTTATCTTATGCATGAGCGAAATATTATCCTTGCACTTCTGTGACATTCACAAATACCCGAAAACTATAAATCGACACTACCTGTTTATTCTATTTACCTTTGCCAAATGCGGTTATTTATGCGGTGCTTTTAACAAATTAACCCTTCGAAACACAGAATTGGGGTATTTTGAGTACCCTATTTGTGTTCATTTGTAAGGGGTATTTCTAAAACTTTATTCAATAAATGGAGTATTGTACCCCACAATGGGATGTCCGGCCACCCTTGCTATCTGTCTAAATTTGCCCAAAACTTATTTTTTTGAGTAATTTAAAAATGACAATAAAACAAACAGCGTTGTCTAATGACCTCTACTCATAGGAAACATTATTATTAATAAATTCGACTATAACCAATAAAAAATTAATAATTTAATGAAGATAAATATTTTTAATTAAATGCAAGGAAACGATAGCATCCATTATTCATTTCTTACTAAAAAAACTGAAATGACAAAATATAACTTCCTTATGAATCATTGTTTTCTTAATACAATGCGGCGCTAAATTATCTGTCCTCGGTCAACGAAACCGTCGCATTATCATTGCATCTGCTTCTGCTACTAACAGATGGCGTTCGAGTAAAGATAATACAGAATCAGCTGTGTTGGAGTAAGTTACTGAGAAGACATACAGTTGGAGAAAGTCACGAATTGTTTAAGCTATGAAGGAGCCCAACGAGTAATATTTCGCTCTAAATTGTGAGAATTTTGTTTTTATATCTTTTGTTGTTGCCTATTTAATCTTTATTTGTTATTTAACTGTGTAGGAAGTGAGGAAATGGTTGAACCAAAAATTACTGTAAATTTTCTTTGCCAAAGATGCCTTCAACCACTAAAGTTAGATCCAGCTTTTAGCAGTTTGGACCAACACACACTAAATGAACTATCACGTAAGTCATCTGCATATAGACGGAAATATTAAGTGAATTCTTGGTTTTTGGCTACGTTTCTCTTGCTCTATATCGCTAAGCGTTCGCTTCCAAGCGTAACCTCGAACGTACTGTTATAATAAGATGGATATTTTGCCATTACAGTGCCTATTTATCCTGCTCCCGATGTTGATTTGGAATCACAAGCAGCAAGTTTAGACCATTACATTCCTCCTTTTCGGTTGACAGAATCTGGGAATGCAGCTAGTGGCTTTATGCTGATTGGAGACGAAGGAGAAGCCGAGAGTCTTAGTCACCACGTTAAGGTATTTATTCTTTTCACTTTGTGTAAACCTTGCATTCCAATGATTGCGGCTAATGTTTACTCTTCGGAAACAAATGTCGATGTTGCATCATTGTCTGTGCGAATTCCACGAGAATGGACGGCCTCTCTTTACATTTCTTAATTTTAATTATCCTGCGACTGTTGTATTGTATTTCATACCTATCGAATAAAAATATGCTAAGATTTTTAGTGTTAAATACAATTGCGTGTATTATTATGGGTTAGTTTTTATTCTTCGAATAACGCAGGCTGCTATAAGTTTAGAAATATAATTTTTACTCTCTGATGTGCTTTAATAAGCTAAATCACTTGTGTATAATTTTTGTTTCTGTTACTGTTAATTACTATCAGTGTGTGTAGCTTTCATTTAGAAAATCGTTAGTTTTATGCATCATTAATGTATTATTTTATTTTAAATAGCTTTATAAATATTATTATACTGTATCTCTAGTCACTGCAAAGTTGTATGATAATAGTCATACCATTGTGCTATGCAGCCATCCCTAGAGAAGTATGGGACCCAGGGCAAATCGACCTGTGAGGCTCTTACCAGCAACTACTAAATTACACTTAGACTTCCCTTGCTAAGGTGCTGTCTCAATTTGCCCTACCCTAGGGATGGCCTTGGTACTATACCAGTGTGTTTCTCAGTATCATTTTAATTTTGAAACTTACTGGATGATATAAAAAAAGTCAATTTCTCATAGGTTTTGCAATCTTAATGCATTGAAATACAGTTAAGCTTGAAGTGATTCAAATGAATTTGTTCAGAGTGATTTTGTTGGGGTTAATAGATGGAGGAATAAGGCCAGAAGCATTGGGGAATGTGTGGTGTAAAAATATTTATCGCTTCATGAGGAGGCTTACTTTTAAGGAAACGAAAAGGTTCATCTCATGTTGCTATGAGCATTTGTTTTGTGACCTGCAGTCTTCACTAAGAGCACTAAGAAAAATAAGACTTGTGAGATTTTTGCAAAAATACACAACTTGGAATTCAAATAATTATCTGCTTGTATTAACCATGAGGGAGGATGTTATATCCTAAAAAGTTTGCATTGAATTGTTGCTGTTATAAATCTGTTTACTTGCTATTTCCTTACCATAATAAGTGAGTTCCTCTGTATTTGTTTTACAGGTGACAGCTGGATTGTTTGATATTCTTTCAAATACTTCAGATGTTGACCATCCTCTATGTGAGGAATGCACAGACAGCTTGCTTGATTTGATGGACCAGCAACTTCGGCTAACCGAAGATGAATGGAATGATTACAATGAGTACCTTAAAAGGTAATTTATTTGTCATATTCTTTAAAAATTTGAAAATGATTTTTATATATGGGAAGTAATGTTGGACTACACTTGTTAGATGCTCTGATTTTCATGAAAAAGAAATTTTAACACATGATCCAAATTGGAAAAGTTATTGTGATGTTAAATTTTGAGAAGCGCTCTTCCGTAATGAGACAAATATCCAAGTTGTTTTTGTACAAATTAAACATTAAAAGAGTATGTACATCAATTGGATGGGCATTGGAGGCCTTTAAAGGATCTGCTTTGGTGGTGCATCATAAATCTTGACCCAAACCAAGCGGAAAGGGTGTTTGGAATGAGCTGGGAAGCTTTATAACATGGGCTGATTATAATGTGGTGAAGGGGTGGTGATATTTTTCATAATAATCTTTATGGGCTGTATTATTATTTTATTATCTATGTAAAACCAAGTGTACTCCACAAATTGACATCACTTCTATCTTCAATGTGTCTGTCAGTGGTGTATAAATGCAACCAAGCTCTTCATGTAAGTGATGATTTATTCCAAAAATAGTTTTTAATGAGTACTTGGAAGATGATTTGAAAATCAATGTCTCCCATTTTTAAAAGGTTTTATTTTTTTTAGATCAGATATTACGAACTACGTCATGATGACTCCTGCCGCCTTATAAGCAGAGGTTTCATCAATGAAAGACAAAACTTGCTGATGTGTTGCCACAGTCAAAACTTGCCATGAAAAAACATTTGAAATTCAACCATGGTGCTTAGTGCTTGTTAGTGTGTGTTTGTGTGTAATAGTGTATTGCTAGGGACAATACACAATAACAGTAAAAACAATGGACCCTTCAATTATACATAGTGTGGTAGGGGTAGTTAAACTTGAGAGTGATGAAGTGCAGCCAAGTACGTCAAACTTAAACACTGAAAGTGGGGAGTTACTCTCAGCAGAGCAAATAAAGCGGTCTTATAGCGATGATTCATCTGAATTTGATGAAACAGATTGTAGTGACATAAGTTGTGCATTTTCGGATTCGGAAATCTATTCCCATTCATACGGACATGTTGCTGAAAATGAAAATTATGCTGTTTTGGGTGGCCTGCAATGGAAACCTGTTGGAGAAGTAGAAGTTCAAATTAATGAATATAATCAGGATGAAGAAGTTCTTCTCAAGATTGATGGCAGTAATCCTTTTGAAATATACAGTACATTTTTGACTGATGATATAATTGGACTTATTGTGGATGAAACTAATAGATATGCAGAACAATTCTTGTCTGAAGATCTAAAAAAGGGAACTCCCAAAAGGAAAAAATGTCGTAAATGGCAGCCCACGAGCATACCTGAAATGAAAAAATTCATGGGCATCCTTCTTGTTATGGGAATTGTTCAGATTCCAGAAATTCGCTTGCACTGGTCTGATAATGAAATTTATACAAATGCTTTGATAAAAAGGAGTCTTAGCAGAGACCGATTTCTACAAATCCTAAAATATTGGCATTTTAGCAACCACCAGTTACAGCATATTACAGGAGACCGACTCTATATTATTCATGAAATTTTAGAGATTATCAATCTTAAATTTCAAAGTGCAGTGAAACCCGGTAAAGCAGTGGTAATCACAAAGAGCATGATTCCTTGGCATGGAATACAATACAGCCCAAACAAATGTCATATGCACGGTATCAAAATTTATAAACTTTGTTTGCCAGAAGGATACACATACAAAATTAATGTATATTGTGGAAAAAGTGATGTTCTTCCAGGAAGAGACCATTCACATGCTATTGCGATGAGGCTGATGGATGGTCTCCTCTATGAAGGGCGTACTTTGTATGTGGATAAATTTTACACGAGCATTCCACTTGCTCATGAATTACTTGAAAATGGAACTTTTATATGTGGGACCATGAGGAGCAACAGAGAATTGCCTAAGGAAGTTTCTCGAATGAAACAGTATCCTGGTGAAATTATTGCTCTTGAAAGTGAACACGGTGTAAAAATGCTGAAGTGGAGGGATAAATATCCAGTCATTATGCTGACAACATGCAAAGAGTATAAATGTGAACTAGTTGAAACAAATTTAAGAAGTAGTGAAGGAAATGTAGTGAGAAAACCTGATGCCCTGATAGGCTATAATAGCATTAAAAAAGGTATCGATATATCAGACCGAATGTCATCATATTACGCTAGTTTACGAAGGACTGTAAAGTGGTATCAGAAGGTGATGATGGCAACTCTTTTTGGTTCAATGCTGGTCAATTCATGGCTAATTCACAAAAAATTACGAAGTGATTCAAAAATGAGCATATTACAATTCCGCGAAATTGTTATAAAAGAACTCTTGAAGGATGATTCTCATGAATTGAATACTGTTCAACCTTCTACAAATAAAATCCATTGTCTAAGAAAAATGGAAGGTAGGGCTAGGGTAAATAGGAAACGCTGCAGAGTATGCTACAAGAAAATATTTGCCAAAGATGGGAAAAAAGTTGCTGACCTCAAGGCCAAAAAAGTCACCACATATTGTGAAAACTGTGAGGGAGAGCCGCCAATGTGTCTCAATTGTTTCAACCTTGTTCATGCAAATTAGAATTTACACAAATGTCATTCATTTCTCTCGTAGCAAATGTCAATGATTACCATGATATATTTGACTGAATAAATACTACTTGTTTTTGAATTGTTGGTGCATTTTATATTTTAAAAAGATCTCTGAATATAATGAGAAATATATAAGATAGAAAGCTGGTGTAATATGCCTAGAGGGATATACTCAACTGCAAAAATGGGTTGATTGATCAGGAACAAAAGCATCCTACTTCTCTCTGTCCATTTGAGAAATATTTTGTCCTCATCATAACAGTTCTTAACTCTGCAAGGGGTGGGTATGGAGTGATTTGGCTCTCTGCATCTAATGAAACCATTTTTTGTGAGTTACCATAAGTTACCCACTGTTAAAGGATACCTTGCGGTGACCCCTTTGGTGTGCTGCTCTGGTTGATCCTAATGTGCAAGGCAGCCCATCAGGGAGTCATCCCGATATGAGCCTGTTAATGGTGATATGCTTTACCAAATTAACAGTTTTAATTAAGATGTGCACCAATTGTTATCAAGTCGCAGCTCTGCCATAGGCTGAAATGCATTGTCAGCCAGGTATTAATTTAACACAATACTTGGTAACATGATCACAAATTAATTAATTATGTCAGCTGTGTAGTCATATTACAGCTGATCATACTTGTGGAAGCATTAATCTCAAAGAAGGAAAATTGATTGAGGGTGTAAGGTTTTCCTGAACACCAAAATAATTATCTATAGTAACAAAGAAATTAATTGTATGTAAACATAGAGAAAAATATTTTGTACAGAAAAATTGTATTTTTTGTTGCTTTCGATGGGTTGGAAATTGTGCTTACTAGTGTTAACCCTCAAATTTTTTATGGGATATTATCTGCCATATGTGCTTCTGCTCATGTTTTCAATACACATCTTTATATTTATATATTCCACCATTTACTTTAATTGCTACAGAAATAATTAGTCAATTAAGATTTGTGCAAAAATTTGTAATGATTTAAGAGCATTGTTACCAAAACAACCATAGTTATAGCAGTAATATAAAAATCGTAACAAACAGCTGTAATGGCCAATCATAGAGGCAGTTTTAAAGACTAATGAAAGTCTTGGCTAACATATGTTATTGTGATTATGATTAAACTACTTAACAGTGGCATAGGTACATAAAATTGCACAATAGCTTATTTGGTACTTTTGCATTCAGTATAAATGGCTAAAAATGAGGTTCACTTTGTTTTCTGTTCAAATAAGCACAATTATGACCAAGACTATAACCTGAAGCTTCATAATTTTCATTTGGAACAATATATTGGAAATTATTCAGTGAATGCTGTAATTTTTAGCTGACAAGCGAATACAGTTGTTAAATGGATAAAATAAACATTTAGTTAAACCATCATTTATTCCAATCATTACATGTCATAGGTTTTGCATTTTATAATTAATGGAGATAGTCAATTTCTCCTTTTTCTATGCTTTATGAAAGATCAATAAAATTAGACCTTAAACAATGAACTCGAGAATTCCATTGAGTTACTTCTTCAACTTTGATTTTTATTACATAGAAATTCCATTAGTAATTATAAGCTTCTCATCTTTGAGTTGAAACAGGATTTTTTGCTATTTGTTATTTACTTTTGTAAGGTTTCTTTATATTCAAACATTTTTGCTTATTTTTATGTATTGTTCAGTAGGTTAATTTTTGTTTCTCATTATTTAAGGTTGTTTTTAAAGAGCCTTTGTAACAAAGTAGAGCAAAACATTTTTGAAATAGTTGTTAATGGAAATTCTAAATGGAATACATTCAAATAACCGACCTAAAAATTTTGTATCATTAGCTCACCATAGGATCCTTATTTGTCACTCTTAATTCATTCATGATATTCATCTTGCAGATTGGAAATGGAGGATGAAGAAACAGCACTGTGTGCAATGGAAAAAGACCTGGAAGAGGTAGGTTATGCGCATCTAAGAAAATTTTAACCAAATTGGAGAGAGTGATAATTGGTACTTTTATGTGTTTGCAAAAATGCTAAGTTTAAAAAGCTTATACTCCGTTTTAGTACCTCAGTCAATGATACAAGTCATCTATTTCCATTTTAGTTGGCTGTATGCATGGGGATGTTTGGTGTATTATGTAATTTCCTCTAGCAAATGCATTGATATAAAATATGCATGCTTGATGTTCATTTTTGTGCATGCTTTTTATATCTTCTATTTATATTGAAAAATTTATCTCTATGTTTATGTAGAGGTTTTCTTCAGAATTTTCATTTTATAGTGAACCTATCAAATAAATTAGGCATTTGAAGGAAGTGGCACTTTAACATTAATATTTTTTTAAATACTAAATGTTGCAATCAAGTTAAAATATTACTTTGATTAGGTCATTACTCACATAAAATTGTCATTTATAAGCTAATCTAATAACTAATATCTCTGCCTATAGTTAAAGATGGTTTGAAAAAAAAATTTTTGTTTTGATTTTCATAAAAAGAATTTTAGTTTCAATTTAAAGATAGATATCATTCATGTTTTGCCATAAAATGTCATCGATATTATTCACACATTATCCCTATTGTTAATATTCTTGGTATATTGTGGACATACTTTCATTATTTCACATTTCTAATGATTTCCTCTGAATATTTATATCTACATAGTGATTTGATCAATTTAGTGCTTTAATTCTCTAAGAGACTATTTTATACTTTAGATGTGAACTTGCTCTGTATAGTCTTTATTATCACTGCAATGATTCCGGTGAACTGTATCCCTGTTAAACACTAAATCCAGTGGCTGACTGTTGTTCGGTGCAATAGTTCATGTTGGACATCATTCTTGAACAATAAATTGAAATTTTATATAGACAGCATTCGCTTAACGTACAGGTTATGTTCCTGAAAATGTGTACATTAAGCAGACAGTGATTAACCATATACACACATTATAAATTTAAATGTGTTCCTGTGTTCCATGAATTTTTACACCCAAAATTTAGTTGTAATATTATACTACTGCATTAATAAAGTAACAAACATTAAATTTAAATGTAAAAATAAATTAAGCATAGAAACATCGTAAATATGAATAAATACCCGTTTAAAAATAATCCTTGTATAATAATTCTTAAGTGCCTGTCAGTCATGACTTTTTAAGACACTTCCAGATAGAATTAAGAGCTGAAATTTTCAATATGCTTAAATCCCATGAATTTTGGTAAAAAAATAACCCTGAAAAGTTCCCAGGTTTAACTCCAGGAGATGATTATATTTTCCCATAAGTTTACATGGGATTTTTGATTTTTCAAGGTGCAAGATTTTTTTCCTCCGTTCATCAAAATACATTAATATGGACCAGTTTTCTCCGTTTTTGCTTTATTCAATTCTAAAATTATAAAATATCTTATTCTTTTGATGTTACACAGAAGAATTTGTCAGAAATACACATTTTCAAAATTTTATGGCTTGTTTATACTTTTTCTGAGTGTTGCCAAGGTGACCTGCAGTGTTGTCATCTATTAAGCCTTCAAATAGATGAAAGAATTGCGCTATTCACTTAATACTTTTTATGAAGTGTCAAAATTATTTTTATTGCAACATCAAACTTAATAGAGTGTAACATTAATAATTGCAGATACATCATTGCTTGCGGACTGTTGGCATTTTCACTGATTGGCCAAATGAAAAAATCTTTATTTTAATACTGGAATATTACCTTTTTTATAAGGGTGAAGCAATTAAAATTTCACATACAAATTATAAAAACAAACATCACATTCAAAATGTCAGTTGTTGAATTTTATGTCTCTCACAACCCTCTCTTTTCGTAATTTTATAAGGAGAATATGGGCTATCTATATAAGAATTTGCTTATCCCAACCTTTGTCATGAACAATTTTGAATCGATTTTTCTCAATAATTAATCATCAAAAAACAATAATTCTTACCAAATTTAATTGATGCTTTGTGAACTTTGAGTTTAATATGCATTTTGATTGAAAAAAGATCCAGGTTCGACTCCAGAAGATAATTTATATTTCTCATAAGATAACACAAAATCCATTTGTCGATGTGCAGGCTTCTTTTCTTTTGCAAGTTAAAATTAGAAAAATTGACTTTTGATCTTCGAACCCCAACTGTTTTAAAGGAAAATTAATAAATTTTCTTATTCTTATCGTTGATTTCCTTATACTGGTTGAATCGGTCCTCAAATGTTGTTTTAACTTTAAAATATTACATTCTTAGACGTGAAAATTTATGGTTGTTAACAACTACTGCATTGTTGCAGAATTAGCAAAATTATGTATATTAAACTGGATTATATGGAAAATGAGGATCATATTAAATGGGGATATTCCCTATATTAAGTGTAGGTTTACCTGAAGGAACCTGTATTTACACCAGGGCAACTTTATGCAGCTGCCTCTAGAGCAGGGTTTCCCAACCTTTTGAACAATGTGGATCACTTCAGCAACCCTTTCAGGCCCTGTGGACCACCTCATTACTTACGCTAACCTACTTACTGTATCTACGATTAAGAAAAGGAGTACTTGGGTACATAATTTATTTGACCATTTTCATGTATACAGGCTGGCGAATTCCAACTCTCAACTTATGAGGTAATAGATCAGTAAAGTATAAGTTACGGATGGCAGAGAGGTGGAATCAGGAGAAAATGAAGGTGTGGGAAAATGTTCAGATATAAATGCCATTAATGAAAATATTCAATACTTGTGATAGTGTACAACTTTGCCCAAAAAATTCCAGCAAAATATGAGGTGCGGGCTAAAAATAAACTAATTTTGTAAACTTCTGCAGGCCACCAACAAAACCTTCGTGGATCATAGGTTGGGAGAAACTGCTCTAGAGTCAATAATCCTGCAAATATCAGGTTTACTTGACCTGATTATCCAATAACATTAACCGAAAATGTTATTTATTATGATGCCTTGACTTAAAAAATATTTTTAACAAATTAAAGTAACAATGTATTAATCAATGTGCACAACCATATTTTTTAAAATATAAACAGCCAAATATATTTTTTAATTGACATACACAAACGTAGCTGTCACAGGCTACTAGTTAATAATAAATGAAAAATATCACATTGTGAAGTACAAAAAAATTTGTATTGGTAATAATTCATATATATATAACAGCTTACGGAAAAGGAAAGGTAAAATGGATATATGGATGTCAACAAGGTGTTGGGATGAGGAAACCCAGTGAACACTCACCAATCAGACGACTTCAGGTTGGCGAGGCCCCGGGGATGTCGAAGCGACACACGTAAAAGAACACTAAAACACAGAAACATCACAAACGTAGGAGCTTTTGGAATTATTCCTTCATCAGCTACAGAGAGAGAACTGATCCACAAGTGTTCTTTTACGTGTGTCGCTTCGACCTGATTATCCAATAACATTAACCGAAAATGTTATTTATTATGATGCCTTGACTTAAAAAATATTTTTAACAAATTAAAGTAACAATGTATTAATCAATGTGCACAACCATATTTTTTTAAATATAAACAGCCAAATATATTTTTTAATTGACATACACAAACGTAGCTGTCACAGGCTACTAGTTAATAATAAATGAAAAATATCACATTGTGAAGTACAAAAAAATTTGTATTGGTAATAATTCATATATATATAACAGCTTACGGAAAAGGAAAGGTAAAATGGATATATGGATGTCAACAAGGTGTTGGGATGAGGAAACCCAGTGAACACTCACCAATCAGACGACTTCAGGTTGGCGAGGCCCCGGGGATGTCGAAGCGACACACGTAAAAGAACACTAAAACACAGAAACATCACAAACGTAGGAGCTTTTGGAATTATTCCTTCATCAGCTACAGAGAGAGAACTGATCCACAAGTGTTCTTTTACGTGTGTCGCTTCGACATCCCCGGGGCCTCGCCAACCTGAAGTCGTCTGATTGGTGAGTGTTCACTGGGTTTCCTCATCCCAACACCTTGTTGACATCCATATATATATATATATATATATATATATATATATATATATATATATATATATAGTTACATTGTAGATATTCGCGCTTCACCTTACCACACTCCCTCCGTATTGACTATCTACCCTTCCCACTCCCTGCCTCCTCCAATCATCAACCTTCTCACATCACACTGTCATTTGCTGCCCAGTGTGTCACTCTCTTACTCTATCTCCATCGCTGAAGAAGGGCATATGCCCGAAATGCTTACGTGTGTTTTTTTGTGTGTGTGTTTTGTCTCTTTGATGCCCCCAGCAGCCTGCCAACTATATATATATATTGGAAACAAGGTGTTGAAGGAAGCCCAGTGGACACTTACCAAGTTGGCAGGCTGCTGGGGGCATCAAAGAGACAGAAAAGACGCACACAATAAAAACACATGAAAGCTTTTCGGGCCTATGCCCTTCTTCAGCGATGGAGATAAAGTAACTGAAAGTGACACACTGGGTGTGAAATGACAGGGTGATATCGGAAGGTTGATGATTGGAGGAGGCAGGGAGTGGGAAGGGTGGATAGCCAATAAGGAGGGAGTGTGGTAAGGTAAAGCGCTAATAGCTACAATGTAACATAGGAGACATTGTAAGGGGGCTAATAGGGTTAGCGGAGGTTGAGGCCAGGCGGGGAGAAAGAGTCAAGAAGATGCATATGGGCTAGTTCCCAATGTCGGAAAAGGGGGGCAGGAATGTCATTGGGTAAGGCACAAATAACCCTTACATTGTAGCAACTATTGAAGGGAACATTGTGGGCATTGACGTGTAATGCAACTGGGAGAAACGCTATTCCGGTGACCGTTCATGCAGATGTTTAACGGATTGCTGGTGAGGCCTACGTAAAACGTGGGGCATAGGGTGCAGGTGAGGATGTAAATGACGTTACGGGTGGTGCAGTTGCTTCTAGAGGTGATGGGGTAGGTGATGTCGGTGGAGGGACTCGAGAAAGAAGATGAGGGTAGGTGGATAGGGCAAGTGAGGCAGCGAGGTTTGCCGCAGGGGTGAGACCCTAAGGCAAGAGGCGTGGTAGAGGTGGGAAGTTCCTTCATCCACAAGATGTTTCCCAAATTGGGGGGTCAGCAGAAGGAGAGGACTGGTGGGAGGAAGAGGTAAGAATTGGGTGGGCAGCATGGAGGATTGTTTTGAGGGCTTCGTGGATACCAGGAAGGAAAAGTGTCGTAAGAGTGAGTGGAGGGGTTGATGCAGGGATAGTTGGTGCGAGGATGGGATCTATTGTGGGTAGGCATCATCACCCTATGGATCTGTTCGCGGTCCAGGTCTGGAGGGTAACCACGTTTGAGAAGAGTGTCCTCAAGGACAGAGTAATACTGTAGGAGGGATATATATATATATTTAAAAAATTTACTTTTTTTTTTAATTATTTACTATTAAGATACAAAGTTGGGAGATGCACCATACCGTGGATGAAAGAATGAAGTTTATTTTTCTTGAAGGCAAAATTAAAATTCATGCTGAATTTGCATAAAAATTTGATTTTAATCATAAAATTATGAATAGTTTTTCGATTTTCAACAATGAAAAATATTAACTACCATAGCAATGACTCCAATGCCTTGCAGTGGGAATTGATTATTCATGCTTCAATGATTTAATGCTTAGACTGCATTATAATCTATTTGATTTTAGCCAATGACGTTTGCATATGATGACATGATAACTTTAAATTGATTTTTTATCCAGATATACTAAAAGCCATGGATGATGTCGCCATAGTCCTAACACAAAAAATATCCTAATTTTTACATAAATTTTAGCATGATATAAAGGCTATTTTAATAATGATGATTATAGTTATTGCTGAAACATGGTGATCAAAGCCATGAAACTGGAAATTCGAAAACTTGGATTCAAGCCGATTGCCGGAGAATTTAGAAATTCTGCCTTAATTTTGCGGAAAATGAAAATTATTGTCTTATTTATATATTATTATGCCATTGATTTTAAACTACGATGTAAACTTATGATGATGTCATTATATCTAAACACACAAAATTTAGTAAAACATGAAAAGTATTCCAGTGTTGTGTTTCATAGTTTTTCGAGAAATTTTAACCTTTCAATTGTTAAATATATGGCGTCATAGCTATTTCTCAATTTTTTCAAATCCAAATACATGCTAAAGTCACGGATGATGATGCCATAATCTTAACACAAAAATATCCCAATTTTCCATAATTTTAGTGTATTGGGTATTGTCTTAATGATGATTATTCTTATTGCTCATGAAGGGCAATCTTGAGTCATGAAACTTGAAATACGAAAACTTGGACACAAGCTGATTGCCAGAGAATTTCAAAATTACTGATAGTTGCCTTAATTTCATGGAAAATTATAAATATTCTGCTGGAACTCGTGAAATTTATTGTCTAATACATATTATTGACAGGGAGAAGGGGGCTGATATCAGAGGATTATCAATGGGTTTATCAGGATTCCAGGAGGTGACTTTGGAGTTGATTTAGGTGGTGATTTGGGTATTTTTCCAGGAGTTGTTTTTAGATATTTTATTATCCATTATGATTAAAAATTCAACTTAAATTCTTTGAAATATAAGCAAAATCTAAGAAGTCAAGATACCGACTGTACACAGTGCAGCAACAGCATACATGTGATGAAACACCAGACAATGTGATCTACTTTAGTAGGATGTACATATCAGTGGACAATATGTACAGACATACCGTATCTTTATTTATGCAATGTATGTTAACCGGACGTACGTTAAACAGATGCTGCCTGTATTCTGGGAGACATTTAAATGTCATAATGAAATGTGTAATTCTATTATTTATTATATACAACATTAGCAAATAGAAAATAATATCTTGGTTAACTCTTAACCCGAAGTATGGGCACCTGTGTTCAAAGCCATACTTTGGGTTAAAGGTTAAATATATATGAAAAAATTAATAATTTTAGCATTTGCCAGTGAAAAAATCTCAATATTGTAATCAGGATTGCTGAAATAAAAAGAATATATTTGTTGTGCACAAAAAATGATTTCATTGCAACAACATAAATGCATCTCAAAACTTATTGGTTTTTTTATGGCTATTTTTCATTCAGAATTAATTTGTGCGGTATGTAGAAATTTTTGAGTAATATAGACTTAGGGGCATATTTCATTTTCTGTATAACTTAATTGACAACATTTCTTTATGTACAATGTTATTTGTAACAGTTGGTCCTTGCCTATGCCCTGCCTCTGTATATGTTTTTAAATAGTTTTTATTTTTAGCTCTTGAACATCTTACATATGGTTGATTTATTTAGTATTGTTTGACAATTTATTTATTTGGAAGTTATCCATTTCTTTTGATGTAGTATAGAAATTTATTAAACAATGCTAGATATAAGATGTAATTTAACATTTTATATTCTAAGTTATATTATAGACTAGGGGTGGCCAAACTTACTTGCCTTCGGAGCCACATAAGATAATCTTCAGAAGTTTGAGAGCGGCATGACACACACTGTGCTCCTAAATTTATGAACAGTAAAGCATAACCTGTATCCAAAGCAATTCAGATCTAATACATGCCCCTTAGGCATCCCCAACAAATCTCGTCACACTGCGTCATTGTGTTCTGTAGTAAAAATGTCTCTGAATGGAAATTTGAAAGAGCCAAATACTAAGGTAAAAGAGCTGGTTTGGTCACCCCTGTTATAGACAATATTATTGGTAATGTGCTGGATTCACTTCTAACATTGATTTACTGAAATAAAAACAATTTATCTAACACTTCCATGTTTTAAATGTAATAATATAAGAATTCTTACCTGTAAATTACACATGTGAATGTACAACTTCAAAATATAAATGAGAAATTGAAATGAAAGTGTTATTGCAGCATAAAAGCAATATTATTTAACAATAGTAGTAACTATGTAAACAATGCGTGATTTCACCTTCTATGATATAACAAACATGAAATGTGGGAGACAGGCACAAACATTTCGCGTTAGCCGAATTTCGTGTTAACCAAATCACATTAAAACCTTTGATGCTAAAGTTTTCATTTTCAAGATATAATAAGATGATCCAAACGGAACTTATGATGCCTACTTTCCACATAATTATTTATTTAATACTGTGGAACTTGGTTAGTACGTTCCTTGTTTGTACGTTTTCCTCTTTAGTACGCCGATTTCTCAAGGTCCCAATTCCATTCCATTTAAATACTTGTTAAAAATATTTGGTTAGTACGCCTTAAAATAATGACGTTTCCTGGTTAGTACGTTCGATGAATCGTCGCAAAAAAGCGAGCCACTCCATAACTTGCCTCTTAAGTAAAGGCAAAACAATAAAAATACAAATGCATGTTATAAATCATTAAAAATGGAATAGGTCCCTCAGTTTTATGATCATATAACAAATATGTTGGTTCTCATAGTGCTTATCCAAACACAATCAGCATTTAGCACGGAATCTGGTAGAACTTGTCCGGGAGCCCAAAATCTTCGTAATTTAGTTGAGATTTGGTGGAATTATTTCCTTGGATTCCAATGAACCTATACTTCATTTATAAATATACTCTTTATACAGGGTCATGTTGGTTACTACCTCTGATGCGCCACTAAAGGGTTGCACGATTTATATTACAATTGAAACCAATCAAGAAACAGAAAATTGCTTTCGATTTCTTTTCAAAAGTAAATGGAGTTGGCAGAGAATTAAATAAAATTGTCACATTTGTTTTTTCAGGTCCGATATCCAACACAGTCTGCGAACATGTGTTCAATGCTATTAATGAATTTTTATTACTCTTCTAAAGATTTCCATGCCTTTTCACTCTCAAAACCAGATCTTTTTGTTTGAACTACTTCAAAATAAAAATTCAAATTAAATACATGAAATATGGCTTTTGAATTAATGTTATTTTTAAGAGTTTATTATAATTTATTGAATTATGTTAAAACAAAGTTAAGGTTAAATATTCATGTTTTCTAAATAATAACACAAGTTTTAGTGTTCTCATTAGCTGTTCTATAACCTACGAACAATCTTGTTGAGGGAAGAAGGTAATAGGAGCTCTCTTAACTTCCATTTTGTGTTATCAGAAGGAATTAGCATAGAATTGTATATTAGAGTCTGAGAATAATTTTTATGTTAAATGGTATTATGTTTTAAGCAGTGATGGCAAATGAAAAAAAATTGTTTTGTTACATTTTTCATTACTACCAAAAAAATTATATTTTTGTTACATTTTTCGTTACACTCAAATTTTAATTTCGTTACGTTTAATGTTATAACAAAAAATGTTAGTACAAATGAATGAAATTGAGTTAATTACTCTTTCATATATATAAATATATAGTTTTTATTTTCTTTATGTTTGCAACCTACATCGGAATTTATACAAATACTAACCGAATGAAATTGCTGATCAGTTGTTTAAAAAATAAGATATTTATGACCGAATAAACTTATATCCTCGGCAACATAATTGACAGCAGAACACTTTTTTTACAAGTCCTTAGGAAGTGATATTCGGCACAAACTGAGATGACATGAGTAAACCCCCCATATCTGGTTTACCACATGTACGGCCTAGCTCAAACATCAAGCATCAAAATAAATGGAAACAATTATAATTTTAGGGTTGTATTGTTGCTTGTGCACATCCAACTACTACATATCAAATTTCAGCTTCCCTTCTCGTTTATGTCTGTGATGTGTCTGTTTGGATAACTCACCATTTCATTAACAATATGCTTCATGAAAAAAAATTTCAAACAAATGTAGAATGTACAACTTCTATTGATATGACAATCATAAATGTTATTTCATCCCAACAAAAATTTGAAAAGCTGATAGATTACAAAAATAATCTCCTACTTCCATTGGACTTCTTACAGCCGAAAACTAATCTTCTCGTGACAATTTAATAAAAATTCTGAATATAAAATTTTCACTTGATCATTTAATATTTCCAGTATAAATACTGATAATGATGAATGTATTGATTTTGGTGTATTAAAAAAAATTAAAGAATATAATAACAGTATTCTACATGACATTTTGATGCTAGAAACATGACATTGAAAATAAATAGGTTGAATCCATGACCTATGTTATCAAAATATGCAGAAGATAACAACACCAAAGTTAGGGATGGAAATATTTTTATTATCTAAGGAAACAACTTAAGTTTATCTTTTCTCGTTTTTCGTTTGTTCATATGTTGAATGAAATTAAATACTAATTTAAAGTATCATTTTAAAAATATTGATATTGTTTACAATCTCATCTTATGGACTAATATTATGTAATAAATTTTTACTCAAAAATATTAATAGAAATGAAGTAATTTTTTGGTGAATTAACACAGTTGAACAAAAATAAAATGAAGTATTAAATAAATGAGGACTACTTGTTTGTATCTAAATAGTACATATCACTAGAGGAGGTACCTAAATCACCTTATGATGTTATAAACAGTCTTTTAACACAAACCTATTGAGTAGATGCCTACTAATAAATCGAGAGATGGTCGCATTTTCTTGATTGTGTAAAACCGAAACCATGTACATCAAGTCTGTAAATTGAGGGATAGTCGCATTTTCTTGACCCTGTAAAACTGAAACCGTGTACATTAAGCACTGTAAATCGGGGGATAGGTGTATATACCTTCCGCGCAAAGTCAGTATCCATTGATTGCCTATGACCGATCCTGCGTGCAATCACACCTTGAGAATATCAAAATAACAGTTTTTGTTTTTCCGTTTTTCGTTACACTACTTTTGAAAATTTTGTTAACGGTTTTCGTTAGGTTATTCAAAAATGATTTTGTTACGTTACGCATAATGTTTTCCATCACTGGTTTTAAGCATTTTGCATTAAGTGAATAATTATTCATTATAGATAGCTACCAAATGGATCGAGGACGCATTTTGTGTTAACCATTTTCACTTTAATTGCAAATGTTTTCAATTTTTTAGTATTAATGTGAATTTATTATTATGCAATTGCTGCTTTCATGGGAAGAATGTAGTAGCTTTATTTCATTCATTTTGCAGTGATAATATAATTTTCTGTGAAAAATTAATCGTGTTATTAATATTTAATATTTTTAGCTGCGACTTGAAGAGTCTAGGCTGCAAGAAGATCTCAAACAACTACAGGCTGAGGAAGCAGCCACATTGGAATCAATCAGGAAACATGAAGAGGAACGTGATCGACTTGAGAGGGAAGAAGAACGTTATTATAGGGAGTACAGTCGACACAGACGTGAACTACTACTTACAGAGGATGAATTCAGAAGGTTGGCTGATTGCAAGTTAATTTTGAGAGTTTATAATATTTCCGATGTTTGCAATTGTCTTTGGTGCAGTCTACCAACAGGTTTGATGTCTACTATGCAGTCTACCTATGGATTTGGGTTTACTATGTAATCTACTTATATTAACCCCTCAAGCATGATTTTAAAATGGCCATCTCTGTGATTTAAATGCCACCAAATGCAACATGTGATATTTAAATTAATTTCTCTGAAAATAGGAGAAAAAAGTCCAAAAAAAGCAATATTTTACAACACTGGTTCACTATACAGTAGACCCTCGCATAATGACCGTGATCTGTACCATAACAATGGTCGTTATGCGGATCAGTTGCTATGCGGGTATGGGAATTACATGTTAAAGCCTTCATCCATTCCCGGAGACCTGGAATGGGACCTTCTTATCCCTAAAAACATACTTTATAGATAAACCTATTCTAAACAAAATAAAGCATAAATAGAGATAGAAAAAGAATTTATGAAATAACACCAAGTCTGGCACAGAGCTCTGAACACCATCAAAATGCAACAAACAATGAAAACAAAGTCCCTAGATTCATGAATGGGCATTTCTGATTGGCTGAGGGCTACTCAGACCTCTTATGAGTGCTCTGATTGGACAAAATTGGTGGCCTCGTGTCTGTTGTAAGCCGGTTGCTATGTGAGGTTGTGGTCATTATGCGAACACATGGGGGACTAGGGGATGCCGTCCATTATGTGAAATCACACTATGCGAGCCGATTGTTATGCGGGGGCCCACTGAGTGTGTATATATATGTATATTTTTTTTTGGCTGACAATATTTAATTTTGCATAGGTTTTGTACTTCCAACTTGATTCTTCACGATTAGATAATATGTGATACCTTTCATTGCAAGGAATCACACTTGCAAGGATTCTCTGGGTAGCTCCTACAGCGGTGGGATATCTCTTTTCTTATTCCCTACCTCGTGCAAAAAATTTACTTTCCTAATCCTACTCTTCTCTTTCCTGAAAGGGGATTTTTGTCTAAGAAATGATGTCTGTTAGCCTTGTTGCATAGGTGTCAATGCAGGTTCACTTGCCCTTTTTATTTTCAACTCCACACTCAAAAAATTTGGTAAATATTTCATCTAATAAGTCTTATTAGGAATAACAATTGGTTATTTTTATTGCCTTTTTAGAAAGTTAAAATGTTTGCACTGTTGATATTATTCCACAGAAAAACACTGGCGCTTTCTTTATCTCAATCTCCTAATCTCTCAATAATATCTTCGTTATCTTATAAGTCACTTTCAGATGATAATAAATATCCTTCAGGCATAATACTAACAAGAAAAAGAATACTTGCATCATCATTACCTTGATTTTCAGTTATATTTGGCACTTGTACATCATCAAGCAACCCTCTCCTCATTGATGCTGTGGGGAGAAAAACCTTGGTGAAAATAATCTTTAAGTGGGGTAAGAGAGAAAATATTTATATAGGAAGGTACCCTGATCCAAGGACCTTAGAGGCATCTGTGATTCATGGAAGAAACTCAGTGCATAAAGGATAAATGAACCGTAAAAGTGGATGTTGCACAGGATGGCATATGACATCACACACACTTGAAGGGTTAAGACTTTTCTTAAAACTTTGTGGGCAATAGAGTGGAAGCAGGGGCGGATCCAGAAACTTTCCAGTTGTGGAGGGCAACTGCCCCAATGCCCCTACCCCATCTTGTTTCCGCCTCTGCCCCCTCTTGTTTCCGCCTCTGCCCCCTCTTGTTTCCGCCTCTGCCGACGACCATACATTTTGAAAATCGCTACCCCCATCAGAATCTTTCTTTCCTTTGCCATACAGGCTTAATCTTCGGTGTAGAAACAAGGAATGTTGCGCGGAGTGAATTTAAAAAATGCATCAAGTGGAGGGCGATCGCCCCTCACCCCCTCTTGGATCCACCACTGAATGGAAGTAAGAAAACCAGCCCCAACCTACAGGTAGACTGCATAGGTAGTTACCGTATTTACTCTTGTAATACCTGCACGCGTGTAATGGCCGCACTTCCGTTTTTAGAGCTAAAAATCTGGAAAAACTGGAATTCGTGTAATGTCCGCACTTCCGAAATTTCAATGTCGATATTTCACGGCAATATCCGTTAAATAATCTATCTGAAGCCGAGTTTGATGGTACAATTACCGCAAAATGCAAATATTGAAGATGTGACTTCTAAAAATGATTTTTAGTACTTTTTTAACGTACGTAATCATGAACAACTCAAAACCTATTTTGGAGTCGAGCTCCTTAATCTAGAAGAAATTTTCAGTTTTGAGCTTTTGCACATTCTCAAGTTATTTAATTTAAAATGAGTAATTTTTACTAATTTTTTTGAAATCACGCCAACTCGGGCCATTTTTCACATAGAAAAAGAACAAAATTAACGGAAATAAACGTAAACCGTCCATGCTCAAAATAAATCCCCGTGTCAAATCACCCAGACATCACATAATACCAAAAATAAACCTGTCGCTAGACGCAATACGACTCGGTTACATAGAAGCGTTTCTCACGTTTCTGCGGATAAAATGTATCACTTACAGCTTTCAGAAAGCACAAACGAACAACTCCAACAGCTATTGAGTGACACATTTCCATCGCAAGATTGTTTTCTTTGCTTTTATACAGAGTAATAAAAGTATATTTTTTTAGGAATGCGTAACGTAAAAGGAACCCAAAAAACTGCAGTTACGGTAAAATGTGATTTGAGAATGTCACGAATTACAAGACAATCTAACAATGTGTCTGTATTTAATGAAAAATATATGCAGTTCAGTTGTTTATTTGTCGTACATCATCTTTTCTATGAGAATGAACTCAGTCTGGCAAGTCTATTTACAAAGAATATTTACGTGATTTAGGTTTACTACTGACAGCTGGCAAAGAATTTAAAAAAATACCCGATAAACATCTTGCTTATTATATTATTCAACACATTTTTGAAAAATATCTTGGTTAAAAATCGAGGAAATAAAATGCACGGCATATTGCGTGTACCGAAAAAAACTCCTTACGCTAGGCGCGCAATATTGTGTAGGCGTTTCGCGGGTGGCATACCTTCAACGGATGAATGGGCAAATCTCGTGTAATGTCCGCACCCCCTTTTTTGATGGGAACTTTTGGAGAAAAAAGTGCGGGTATTACACGAGTAAATACGATAGACTGTAGCCCCAATGCCATTATATTATGAATTTATGGGATTTGGTGCTTTATTGCCAGTTGATGTAAAATTTCTTTTTGTTATTATTTTGGAAGTAACTAATGTTTATCCTCTTGATTAACTAACTGTGATTATCCATGTATGACCAAGTTCTAAATCGCTTTCTTTTTACATTTTTTTATGAAAAACATTTCTTAAATAGATATTTACTGTTAATGAAAAAGAAAGACAAACCCTTATAACAAGCTTAATGGCAGTAAAATCATTGTCCCTAGGATTAATTTTATTATATATGTGAATTCAGTAATCCAGTTTTTTGAGAAAAAAAAACTACATCATCATTTTGTAATAATTTAGTAACTATATGCCGAGATGTTCAATCTTATTATTATGCTTATGGTATGTACCTATCTATAAAATTTATTTATATTTAATGAAAATTTTATTATTAAAATTTCAGCTGCAATTATACAAAAAATGTATCCTCAAAAATATTGGCAAGTTAGATAGTTAACTTAGCATTGTTTTTAGGAAACTGCTGCTAGAGAAATAAGGGAAGTTCAAATACTACAAGAGACAATGGCGGTGGCAAACTCGGTCAATGTGGGTGGTCAGTTGCACATCTTTTTGAGTTTGCCATTTGAAATCAAGAGATAGACAAGGAAGTTTGTCAGCTGTTAGTTGGAGACATTATCTCTTGAGACTTAGGGCCAGCTTGATGGCGGTGCCAATAGTGCGACTGCATTGGGCCCGGTGCTCTCTAAAAAATATTTGTTGCACTTATGAAGTACATTAATTAAGAAAAATCGGAAAAATGTAGAATACTGTCATTGTGAGAGGGGTTGCTTTATTTATTTGAATTTATTATTAAAAAATTTGACGCACTGGGATTTTCCTAGCTCTGCCTGCTATGTACTTAATAATTAAAGCCTAATTTGCACCATGCTCTGCATGCTGTACATACCAACTGTGCTATGCTGTCCTCACGTTAAAAGACGTAGCCTATGTTCAGTGCTGTAGTTGCAAAAAAGCTGAGGGTATACCGTTGATGGAAATAAAATTTTGAAGGAGGGTCTTACCCAGTTTTTTTAAAAGCACATGATATACCTTATTCATTCGAAAAAAGCAGAGGGTATACAGCGTATACCATCGTATACCCTCCACTACAGCCCTGCCTATGCTATGCTTGAATTTTGGAGAGAAATATTCAGTTCAGTTTCATCAGTTAAGATCAGTGATGGTGTGCCTTGATTTAATGGCAATTTAACCGATGAATACATTTTACCAATGAAGAAGTAAAACAGGAATTAAGTATGAGACAAATATGAAAAGAAAATCACATCACTTAGTCAATGAATTTTCACTTTATGAGGACAAATTCGCACAAGATTTTATATTATGCAATGCAATTAAAATAAATGGAGTGGAAATGGCATAATTTGGTTGGTGGAGCTTTCAGTCCGATTTAGGCTTTATTGTTTAACAGATATAAGAAGGTGGGAAAAGATGTAGCAAAGTCGCTTTATGCAGTGAATGGTTAGAAAAAGCGCCATTGACTCAAGACACTTTTTTGGTGAAAGGGTTAATAGATTTTAAGGTCATATAATATGGTATCAGAATGCAATATCTTCTTAAATTACACAATTTACAGTTGGTATATAATGTATTTTATGACCCAATTTGCTTCTTAAAAAGCCACATTGTTTCGTGCCAAATTTATATACAGGTTTCCCTCTCTTTATGCAGGGGTTGCATTCCAGGAAAGTGATGCATAAAGCGAATTTGCATAGACAGGAACATGTTTCACAAGCAATCCGAACTCCCCTCCAAGACGCTCTTCTTTCACTCCATAATGACTTCTTATGCACTAAATACAAACTTAAAACAATTAACACAAAATTATATTCACCAATAAAAGGAAGCAGATGAGCACAAGTGGTGGCTGTTGTGAGTTACATAACAGTGGAGGTTTAACATGCTGGAGGGTTGTCTTGGCCCAATGCAAGTTACGTGGGCAAGGAGACAAAACTTCTAGTGTGTTCAAACAGTATCACACGAAATCTCCAATTTACAATATTCACTCCACTCTCATCTCTTTTACTGTAGTACTAATATGAACAGCATAAGAGACAATGAGAGACTGAATGGTCACCTTGTGGTGTAGTGGAGAGCTTTCTTTCATTTATATTGCACTGGCTGCATAACCGCAAATCAAAGATGCACAAAAAGAAATTCTGGTAGCAATAAGTTTGTCGCATAATAGCGAATTCGCATAAAGCGAACCCGCATAAAGAGAGAGAAACCTGTGTGTATATATATATATCCCAACAACTTGTTGCCATATATATATATATACACACACACACACATGTATGTCACCTCGACAATCCCAGCAGCTCACCAACCTGAAGTCATCTTATTGGGGAGTGCTTACTGGGCTTCCTTATCCCAACAACTTGTTGCCATCCATTTATTCCATTTACCTTTCCTTTTCTGTAAGCATATATGTATATATTTTTTTCTTTCATGTAACAGTGGAATTTGGCATAAAAATGAATCACCAGCGCTGAATTTATAAGAGCAATAAAATACTTGAAGAAATATTGACTAAATGAAGTGCTGCAACCAATTCAGATTTTGCGGATTAATTGTTAAATAACTCATCCAATATGGAGATCTGTAGTTTTCAAATGTAATTTAATTTTCAACCAATTTCTTTTGTGGGTAGCTTCCTTGAATTTAATTGTCTCTGCCTGTGAAACATGGTTACTGTGGTGAAATGTATGAAGAATGCGTTTTTTGTGGACTAGAAAAATGACTACACCAATCTCTATTTGCGAATTGAATTTCTTAATTACATATTAACAATATATAGCATACATAAAAATAAATCAGCTTGCTCAGTTTATGACTTTAAACAATACACCTTTTGTTTAATCCTCTTATTGTAAAATGATGGAGTGGACCAAGTTGCTGTCCTTAGTGGTGAATGATCTTTGAATTATCACTGAGAAAGTCTGTTGCATTATAAATGTACTTATGATTTATTTAACTGTATTACTTATTAGAGTTACCTTAATAATTGAAGAGGATTTTTTTCTTTATAAGTGTGAAAGTTATATTCATAAGGTAGTAATGAGTATCTTTATGAATCTTTTAGCTTGGAATGTCAACTGCATTATGCCCAGACTCAGTTGGATAAACTCAAGAAGACCAATGTGTTCAATGCCACATTTCACATTTGGCACAGCGGACATTTTGGTACAATAAACAACTTCAGGCTGGGGCGCCTGCCAAGTGCTCCCGTTGACTGGAGTGAGATCAATGCAGCTTGGGGTCAAACTGCTCTCTTGCTCGCTGCATTAGCCCGCAAAATGAACCTCACTTTCCAAAGGTTTCGTCTTGTTCCATACGGAAATCATTCATACATAGAGGTAAGCCATTTTAGGCTGGTTTCCAATGGAAACATAAGCCTCATGAAATGGTCATCTTTGTGTGTGTGTGCCCATCCCCTACTAACTTTGCATCATGGACAGATTTTCATGAAACTCTGTATGAGGCTCGTGCTACCAGGGTAATATTTTATTTGGTGAAGATATGCATGCACGTACCCAGAAATTTACTTCAGAGAGGGTCTTGAGGCCGAAAACCAATTTCCAGCAATTGATTAAATAAAAGTCCTCTTCAAATAATATAAATACTATAACGTTTTTAGTTCTCATAACAATGCAGCAAGTGGCAGTGTAGCAAGAGGCAATGTAGCAAGATTGTAGCATGGTTATCGCAAATTCCACAAATGTCTGTACACCAAGGGGGGTCCGGACCCCACCCCTGAGTATGTCCTTGAAGCCCTGAGTTTGATTTCAGGAGCGTTCTTTCCCTAGTTGATTTACATAGGAAGTCACAAATCCATCTTGCAAAGATTTTTTTCTTTGGTACTTTAAAATATCTTAGATTTGTGATATTTAAGCGGAGGTTGTACTGTTCTAAAGGCAAAAGAATGTAGATTCTAATTCTTATCACAGGATTTTGATAATCGGTTATATTTCCTTGAAATTCCAGTAAACGATAGTATTTTTGGTGTTTTAAATCGCATTTTATTGGAATGTTGCCATGGAGATGATTATTACATTTCCTGTCAATATGACTAATCAACTTGACACGTCAATGTTGGGAAACCAGTCCTGACCTGGACTTCTTGTTTTGTTTGTAAATGTTGATAATTTGTGTTTTTGAATAAAACCTATTTAAATATTTAAGGGCAAGAAAAAGGAATTGAAAGTACTGACGTAGTTTGACTTTGAATTGTAGAATATGGCTAATGTATTCCATCAAATGAATGTTATAAATAACCCCTATAGCCATGATTGTTTGGATAAAATGTGTACATTTTGGCTACAAAGCAGGAACCTTCAGTAACTCATTGAAGATTAATTCTAATAGTTAGTGAATTATGACTAACGATGACAATTTTTTATTTCATCCCTTTGCTGCTCATAGCATCTCTGATTGCCCAAAGCTTAAGCTGACATCTATGAAAAATAAGGTGTCAAATTTTTAATTGATTTAATTTATTGTTTTCAATATGTATTACATTTCATGAAGTCATGCTATTTTTGAACTCGGGCATTTCAAATTTTATAGGGAATTTAAAATAATTTCTCAGCTAGGGCTATGACAATTTAAATCTGAGTAGCAGAGAGTTAAATGTTCAAATGGTTTACTAAACAGCAGTATTCAACCTGGGGTACATGTGCCCCTGGAGGTACACACGGTCTTACCAAGGGGTATGCAAATATATTAAAGTAGAAGTTTCATACTTTCCCACACTACTTTCCCTCTCAGTAACCAGCCTCACCATCTTCCACCTACTCCTCATCTGCCTTGGAGTAGTCTTTATTTTCATTGGTTTCTTTTGGTTAAATAAACCAACACGAAGGAATTTTAGAAGAAATTCCACTTTATACCTGATAAGTTCAGCATATGGTATTTCAACACAGCACAGAAACGGCAGAGGGGAGGTAGAAAAACAGACAATTGATGGGTGATTATGGTTAGGAAATGACAATGTGGGAGGAAGGAGAAAGAGTGAAGAGGGGAATTCAGTATTAACTAATGCAATTATGATGGATTGATTACAAAGTTCAGAGAAAGGGAAGCAGTGAACTATTGAGAAAGAATAACTGATTATACACAATGGGGTACAAATTTCTTCAAAGGTGTCGTAAGGGGTATGCCAGCAAAAAATGCTGAATATCACTGCTTTATGCAATTAGTGTTTATCCATGTAAAGTAGTTTTTTTCCAATGAATTGTAAATTCATGGGAATTTAACAACTGTCATAAATATCGTATTAACTTGAAAGGAAGATTACTTTGATTTTAAGATGACCATAATAAAAAACGAGGTCTTTTCAGGAAAAAACTTCGTAATTCCAATTTTTAAAATAACTTTGTGCCATCTGCCAACACTGACAGCATTACAGTAATGTGCATTTTTTCATTCTCCAAAGTTTTTATAATGATGTTTTTTGTGCCTTTTTCATTTACTGCATAATTGGATGGCATGCTGAAATAAATAAGTGTCTCATCTGTATTACCCATTTGGCTCAGAAGGTAATCATGAATTTTCGGCGATGCAATTACATGCCTCTGAGAAGCAATAAGTTTGTCTGTGGAGTCAGAAGGTAAACGTTGTCAAAGAGAAGTTTGTTGCAAGTAAAAGCCATTACAACAAATCATCCGTAAGCACCAACCATTACTAGCTTTGCATTCTTGCCATGGAATGTTTAGTGGTCGTGATAATGAAGCTTCAGCTTAATGATTTTCTGCAGCACTGGTTTTCCATCTGTTCTTTGAGTACACACAGATTTTACAGTTTCTTCTTCTAATTTATGAAATGGACCTCGTTTTGGTCCAGTAAGTGATTTCCGTGCTGAGTTATCACCTAGGTTTTTTTGCACATATATTTCCTCCAGGCCTTACAATTGTTAATTTCTTCAGCATAATGCACCACCATTAGCTTAAAATTTCTATCAGAACTTCGTCCTGTACCTTGTAGTACAGTCCCTTTTACAGATGTGCCTTTCTTCTTTACACGATGTCATTTCAGTCCTAGTATTTGGGGTAACTTATTTAAAACTGCTCAAAGTAATAACTAGTCTTCAATTCATGTTAAAACTTATCGAAGTTTGTACCAATGGCATGCTCTCATAGAGGTTATACTCTTCAAACTGCAGTTTTACTTGTCGTCTGCTGCTGGTGCACCAATCAAAAAGTAACAAATATATTTAAATTGTAATGAGACATGCATAACATGCCAGAAATATTAGTTGAGCCATTTTCATTGCCATAGGTATAAAATTTCCTACCCAGCTGATTATAAGTTCTGACATAGGTTTGTCAACACTCCCCTTCCACCAGTACTTACGAGGTGGAAAGTTACTCATTTGCATATTGTGAACTTCAAGAATATGAATAAATGTATTGTATTACCATATTTACCCGAATCCAAGACGAGGTTTTTTTCCAAATTTTATCTTGCGAAAATTGGGGGTCGTTTTAAATTCGAGTAAGAATTCGTATACCTTCGATACATAATGATCAATTGATCGCATGTCAATTTGTCCCACAACAAACTCATTACGTATCAATTTAGCGCGACAAATTTGTCGTGAGATAAATTGGAAGGTGAGACACCATCATGCACGTACTCAGAAATTTACTGTGGAGGGGGGGGTTCTGAGGCTGAAAACCAATTTCCAACAATTGATTAAATGAAAGTCCTATTCAAATCATATAAACTTTTATAACATTTTTAGTTCTCATAGCTCAATGCAGAAAGTGGCAGCATAGCAAAAGGAAATGTAGAAAATTTGTAGCGTGGTTATCGCAGATTCCACAAATGTCTGTACATGGGGAGGGGAGGGATCCAGACCCTCCCCCTGGGTACATCCTTGAACACCATTACTGCTGTACAGCAGGGGGGATACACTTGTTGGGTTGAGAGTCACCCCATGCCATACAATGTATCTCGTGTAATTTGCAAAGAATTGCCATTCATTCTGGTATTATCGAAATATGTATAACGGAAATTTTTTGTGGAAAAGTGTCTCCCCCCGCTGTTCATCAGTCATGGTGTCTCACTTTCCAGTTTGTCGGGAGATGTTGTCAATGTTGAATTTTGTTATTGATGTTTAATTTAGCTTATTGAGCAAAATGTTCTTTATGAAGTAGACTATGCAATCCCAGAAAATTTGAGAAACATAAGTAATGTCTAAATTATGGGTGGCATAAAATCTTTTGTTAAAAGTTTTGTGTCATCATGTATGCTATTATAATTCCAATTCATCATTAATTTAACTGAAGTTATATTGTCTTGTTTTAACATGAACTACAAGGTTCAAGAATCTGTTATAGGTGAGACTGAGTTATAATGATGAACTTTCTTCTGCTCGAAGAAGTAGCAACAATAATTTCACTAATTGAAATTGTCCCATGTTTAATCTTATGCTAAAAAACAAACTTCCAGCAACAGAGTGATGGCAGTGCATTCATATCAATTAAATTTTGTTTTCCGAGCACAACAATCAACAATTTTTAGCTTGATTCTTTCTGAAAGAAGTAACCTTAAATGGAAAATTTAGAGTGATCCAAGTTCCAACCTATATGGGTCTAGGTTATATTAGGGTCCCAGCATATTTATAAAATCTTATATCAAAAGATGTGCTAAAATTAGATTCAACGTTTCCAGCATTTTTATGCTGTAATGTGTTCTTTGTTTGATTTTCACAGGTGCTGGCTGAACACCGAGAGCTCCCTTTATATGGCTCTGGAGGTTTTAGATTTTTGTGGGACACTAAATTTGATGCTGCCATGGTTGCTTTTTTGGATTGCCTACAGCAATTCAAAGAAGAAGTTGAGAAGGGCGACTCAGAATTTTGCCTGCCATACAGAATGGAGCGTGGAAAAATTGAAGATTCAGCCACTGGAAACTCTTATTCAATCAAGTAAGTACTTCAATTGATTTTTCAAGTAAAAATATTAATTCATATTGTTCTAAACCAATTAATTTTATTTTGTAATAGCCATTATTTGAATTTATTAGATAATCTTCATTTGAATTTAATGGTGAGGTACTGCATAATTTTTTGGTAAATTTAGTTGCATTTGTTATTCATACATTCACATTTAAGGAAATACTTTGCAGGTTTAAGTATGACATGGTATGAATCTCTAGTAGTATTCCCATATTTTAGAATTTCAGAAATTAGCTACACTGTTGAACTTGTGACCCATTTAGTTTTAAGTATCAGAGAACACTAGTTGACATACAATTCTTCAAATACCCATTATTTATGGCTACTATCAATGGTTTGAGAAGACTTATGCTAATTGAGAGTAGTTTCCTTGCCCTACTGATTAAAATGAAATTAATGTTGCATTTGCTGTGATTCATTGTCTGAAATTGATCCATTAGACACTTGTGCTTGGCTGAGTTTTGAAAACCCAGAGCTCCAAATCCAGTCTCCTAAAGTCTTAAACTACTCATGTTTCATGAATGTCCGACTCAGTTGTTGATCCCGATTTATTTATCAATGCAAAAGTTAATACAGCCAAGTTACCAAATCAAATGTCAACTCATTGTAGAGGTCTTATTTAAAATTTAATGCTTTAATATGGACCTCCTTGAATGTATATGAATAATCAAATAAAAATGGCAATACGAGAAAATACATTCTTGTATTGCTATTTTTATTTGATTATAGAATTCCATGAAGTCTTGTCCATTAACTTTAGTACATGAATAAATTTACTGTCATTGACCTTGTTAAACTAAGGTGTAATGCGATCAAAATTGTATAGAAGAAAATGTTTAAGAAATTCTTAGAAACCAAACCCGCCTCTCGTTTTATGGCAAAGAGGTAGTATTGTTTTTATCTTCTTTGCACCTCTTCGCTCAACCCACAACATTCACTTCTTATGCTCTTAATTCCTGTTGAAGTGAAGTGCTATGCTGCACATTTCATTGGAATAAAATCTCATTTAAGCATTATTATGTCAACTCATCCATCCATTGTTTGTTAATGGTTTTAAATTTCAATGCTATAATTTAAAAAGTATTTGGTGCGACTGATTTATTTATATTATAGCAGCTTTTTACTATAAAATGATGATCAAGTTCAAGCTACTTTATGTTGTCATTTTCTTTAAAGATGCAATTTGCCTATCTTAGATTTTTACCAAGCTTGTTTAAAACTAAATTTACAAAAAATATTAACTCGCTAAAATTTTGGTTGCTAGTGGATGATTTTTCTGGCCTTTGGGTATGATCTTCTTAAACACTCAGTAACAGAGATTCAAGCTACATATAGGTGTGGTTTAAATAACTGGTATTATGCCAGCAAGCCTTTGAATTTTATAGTAATTTCTTAATACAGTGAAACTTTAAATAATCAGCTATCGAAAGCTATAATAAATGTTTATTTTAGACTGGTTGAATGGAAAGACATTATACCATAGAGATTTGTTCAGAGGAAATTGCACTATTTTTTCTTATGTCCAATCTTAGGTGGTAGGAAACAAACCATTCCTGCCACCAGTCTAGTATCACCTTCCAAAAAATTGATTTATGGCTGTCAAAAACCATATTCCAAGTACAGATGATCATTTTCTACTGCTAAATGAGAAGTTTTAGTTTTTCTTTGAATGATTTTTCCTTCAAAGAAGGTACGAGCTGTTAACCCTAGAATTCTACTCCGCAAGTTGGAATATTTTGTCGATTTCCAGAATCCATTCTCTTCATAAGCACCATTGGCACCTACTAGAAGTTTCTTCATTTATGTCTACTCTATACCAAGTTTCCAATTTATGAGAGTTTAATTCCCAAGATGGAAATGTGCATCCATTAGAAGGTTGCATAAGTTTTTCTTCAAACACTCAAATGATGAGAGCATTACAGGAGAAAAATCTTAACCAGTGCAGCTTGAACATGGATTTTAAGCAAAAATAGATAAATAGGCAAACATAAAAGGTAGTTGCTCCCAACTGCTGATAATTATTTTTTAAGACTTTACCCATGAAAAATTAACCCATAGAAGAGTTAATGCTTATTTTTCAGAAAATGAAAGCTCATATTTAAATCTCTAAGAACAAACAAATTTCATGATATAAATCCACCTAGGTACTTGGGAGGTTTTAATGTATAGTTTTATAAATCTTTCTCAGAGACCATCACCTAAGGGTTAAACACTTAACTTTATAGATGTGGTTTTGTTAAGTTATTTTTATTTAGGTTAATAATAAATCATGAACTGTCTGTAACTTACTGCATTTATTACCTCAGATATGTGATGAATTTTATAAACAGTCCATGCGCAAGGCCTAAATAGATTCTCCACAAGTGTTATCCCATTGTTCTGTTTCTGAATTAACCCTAGTAGTGCAGTATAGAAGTCACTGCTTGATAGTGATGTATTGATCGTGCTTAATCTAACCAAAAGGAATTCAATCTAATTCAAGTGTTTTAAGTATGGTTTTCATAAGTTAATCTGTATGTATATTTTTGCATACTTTCTTTTTCCAGGATTCAGTTCAACTCAGAGGAGCAGTGGACTAAGGCACTAAAATTTGTGTTGACTAATTTGAAGTGGGGTCTTGCCTGGGTCTCTTCACAGTTTTCTAAGGATGACTTGGTTTTGATTTAATCTTCTATAAGCTACGTAAAAATGTATGAAATAGAAAGTGATGGTTACTTTCATGTGTAGCCCAAATGACTGTTCTCACAAGTTACAGCATGGATTGAAGGCACCAAATCACTTAAATCAGTTCAATGCAAGACATTAGTAAGAACATTTTTCTAATGCTGACTATAATTGCAATATTATGCAGAAATCACTGCATCCTATGAACGGCTTCTACAAACTAAAGCCATTGTAAGGTTATGTAACTGTTTATTTTATTTAATTGTGAAAAGTGAGTCAATTTATTTTCAAATTAAAGGTGTTTTATTTTTTTTAACACATTTTATAATTTAGTGGTCCATTAACATTTTCTTCAACGATCCCTCACCTATAATGGTTTATTTTTTGTGAGATTGTATACAAAGCCAAAGCAGTTACTCATTTTCAGTGCCAATTTTGTTTTGCCTAAAATTTAATTGCCCATTAGTTTATGCTTTCATTTGCAAGGAAATTGACAAAAACGTTAAGGCACTATGAAGGCAATTTCAAAGCCTCACATATGCCAGAGAGATAAATACACAATGTGGGCCATCTTCAAGAATTTCAAATTAACCTCAAGAGATAACTTCAATTGAAAGACTTCAAATACAGAACTCACTGGAATGAAAAACTCCTTAAGTACTCAGGTATGCAAAACTTCAAACTAAGATAGTTTGGTTATGCTTATTCCTACCATAGAAACAACAAGAAATTTACACAAATTACAGTATCACCCAAGTTTCACCACATCTGTCTCCAATTGTATGTTAAACATCATGGAGAAAGCATCATCAGTTAGTAAAATAAATTATGATTTCTAAAACTACATCATAAATAAACTAAAATAGAAACTGGCTTAAAAACCATTAAGCACATGTGATAAGGTTATAGTTCAAATTAGACTTTCACTGATACCACTAATAATAAAACAATGCTTTAAATAACATACTTAAAAATTAATATTTCACTACCACAAAAATAATCTTCATTTACATTACCAAACAAATTAATTGCCCACAAACAAAAACAGGTCCTGTTACTTCTTTGGTCATTAATGACCAAGCAACTTGCATATATCAAAATGGTCCCTTATTCTGCAGGAACCAGGAGAGAGCAAAAAGAAATCCTCCTGGGCTTAATACTACTGGGCCAGCCAAGAGTTTTTTCACCTCTGGTACTGTTAATTCAACAACTTCGATAAATTCGCCTTCTTCAAAGTTTCCTCCACCTAAATCAAACACAAACATATGCTCAGAGATATTACGCACAATTCTTAAGGCAAAAATTTCATGTAAAACAAATTCGCGCATTCTTTACCTTCGTTCACCCTCATTTCATCGGTAACTTCCACATAATATAGGGTTTGTTGATCACCTGTGACACCAACTCCAGACCTAAAGTTCAAATACAACGTATACATTTCGATCATCATAACTTCAGCACGAAGGCCAATTCAAAAATCACTAAGCTAAAAAAATCAAATTACATAAATATATTACGGGAAAATGCTACGTCATGATTATCTTGTAATTTGAGAATCGCGGACGATATAGCATAAATTCAACGTGCCAACGTTAAAAGTACATTAACAACGCACGACCATTAACGACGTTACTTAATCGTGGCAATACAAAATCGTGTGTTAGAATTAGACGTACCGGTATTGGATAATGCGTTGCAAGCTCGTGGCAGATATATTGTAGCCGCATTCTTCTAATACCTCATCTTGTGCGATTTCTTCCAAAGACTTGTTTTTGTCAACTATTCCTGCACACAATTCAAGAGTTATTCCTGCATCTGGACTATACTTTTCAGTATCAATTGTATTTTTAACGTCTTCGTCAGGGATTCCTCCCAAATAAACGGCTGTTAAAAGTGAATTCTTCATTAAATATCATAAGATTCAATTAGTATTTATGGTAGGCAATACAATCGCGCATAAAATATGAAAATACTCAACGGACTCAACAGTAAATGTAAATCTCATCACGAGTTCTTACCAGGTCGAAACTGTTTCACGAGGACGACAACTTTCCTTGTAACGTTGTAGATCAACACCGCCACACTGAAATGATATTTATTTGAATCATACATAAAACATTTAAAATAATAATAATTTAAATGAACATACCTGCGGTGTATTTTGAGCAGATCCCACCTCTTCCGCACGCCATTCTGAAGTTACAACAATTAATGTTATTACTCTCGTAAAAGGCATTTGAGGAATTTTATTAACAACGCAAATATTATTCAAATTATCTACTAAGGTCCAATGAAAAATCACAAATTGATAGCCGTTCTATGCGAATGACTAGTTCCTTCGTAAAACCAATAGTCATCTCACGAAATTAGCACCACTAATAAGGAAAAAAAATTTACTCGTAGCGGCCATTTCATGCAATTCCACTTATTGAGAATACGACGCTATAATTACTCAACTAGAAATTGCATCAATTATTACCTGGACATAATGCATCTCAACTGGCCTAACATAATTCGAAGTAGTCAACTTGCGAATTTCAACTTCTTTGACGTTATTCATGACTGCAACAGATTCCAGTCGATACTGACGCTAGCCGTTTACTTAACAATATTACTTAATCTCGTCAGTAACTCTACTCACACGACATTAACGCTTATACACTGATAAGTATCAGTATTATTGATAAATAGACTGAAATTTAGGATTACTGAATTACTAAAAACATGTGGTCGTCCGACATCTTGAATTTTTTGATAACGCGCTTCGCAAATTGAGCGCAAAGAGAAGTGCTGCTCGTGAATTCGTTTCATTGAGGTTACTATGAGTTTAAACATTCTCCAAGTTGATTCTAACTTAACTATCATGATTAGAACATCGGTTACTCACCTGGTTTGTCCCAGTGTCTTCTAACGGCATGCTCGCATCAAAATTTCGGCGGATATATAAATATTTCGTGCTCCTACATTAACAATACAACCCGTAACATAACAGAAACCTCATTGGGATAAACAGCGCATTATGCCTACAAGGAAAATAATTTGAAACCATAAATCATTTTTAACATGTAGATTTTTATTCAATATTACACATTTCCATACTGATACTTATCATTCATTTTGTTACACTTTAGTAAGGACCTTTAGTCAAGGAGTCAGTCAAAAAAAGAGTGGCTCAGAACTTACCCTTGCTTCTGACCACATTTTGCAAGGTACTATGGATCATATTTGCAATACAAAGCAAACCTAATAGTGCTGCCCTTGACTATTCAACCACAACCGATTTACAATAATAGCAAGGACAAAGACAAAACGACTTCATAGGTGAATCACAGTATACAGCTCGATTACACAAAACAGTACATCTTTTAGAAATAAAAACTGTCTTCAAGTCCAGAGGTTAACATTCTTCCATTTTTTTTATTGCTGTAGGCCAAAATTTTCATGTTACAGTGGGTTCCTGGTACCTTAATAAAGAGTCCTTCCTTCACGTTACATCAGTACACGCAATAATTTCAGTACCAGAGAACAACTCTTAATACAACAGCAAAGATACGATGTGGTTACTTGCGGTCATCTCTCTCACAATCACGGCTTATGTGACCACTTTTGCCGCACTGATAGCAGGTCTTGGAATTATCTGGACAGTCTCGGGCAAGATGACCAGTCTTGTTACAGTTGTAACAGGAGGGCTCGTCCGGACTCTGCTGACAATCACGAGCGATGTGTCCCACGCCATTGCAGCGGTAGCACCTCTCCTGATCTTCCTTGCACTCGCGTGCAAAGTGCCCAAAGCGGTTGCATTTGTAACACTTTTCACGTCCACGTCCGAATCCACCACCCTGAGGACACTCGCGGGCAAAATGACCTGTGCGATTGCACTTATAGCAAACACTTGAACTCATTGTAACTGCGAGTGAAGCAACTTTAGACTGTGTTCAACGCGGAGGAGAGATTCACACAGGTAATATGGCGACAACGCCTTCGAATGGCTGATACTCGTCACGTGGACACGTGGTGTATTGCACACGGCACTCCCAAAATCTCCTTTTTTCTATTTAAAATTAAACTTTTTGAATTGCATTTGTGTTTAGCCCCAGACAAATTTGGTAATTTATAGCGTACCCAAAAAATATCAACAACAACTGTAGTTTAAGTGTCAAATAAATAAATAATAAAAAACTTTTGGCGCGGTTACTATGACATCGAAAGCTGAAACGGCTTTGTCGGCTTTCTCTTATCAAATGTTTCTCAGAAAGTTCGGTAGATGGCACTCTACCCTACATTTTGAAATGAAAGCTTGGATCAATAGAAAGTGGCATTGTACTACTGAAAAGGTAATTTATGTATTAAAAATTATACTAATGTCCTCACAAGTCACATTTGCAGTGTTTAATTAATAATAAAATTTTAAATTTACAAATTTAATTCGACATTAATAGATTAAGGTGTTCACGTATTTTTTAATAGTAGTACAATCATTGAACGTGCCAAATTCAAAAAGAAGAATTTTTCGAAGCTTTTATCTTCCACATAATAAGGTGGGTTAGCCAAAGTAATTTGTCAGTATGAAGATCTTAAAGAAAGGTATGGCAAAACTAGTTTATAAAAATTATCATATAATCAATTATTCGTAAAATAATATTTAGATTTTTCCTTGACTGGTCAGTTATTTTTTAGTGCTTTACTTCCTTAGGTCGCAGTAAAGTTAAGAAAATTTCCGTGAAAGCTGCATACTAGTAGAAGACATTTATCGTTTTATTTATTAATTAGTGGTTTTTTATTTATTAAAATACAGGATTCAACACGACCAACCGGAAAATGTCGAAGTCTGATAACATCCGACACATGACCGGAAAGAAAATTCACGACAAAACCTAATTTTATGTTTTCGCTACTTGGTGCAGAATTTAATATTTGCCTACCTACTCGAAGGCTCGGCGTAAGATTTTTTGCTTTCACATTGAAGCATTTTCTAAATCCTTTCTATTTTCTTGAATTTCTTTACCTGCTATATTCCTCTTTTTCACTTGGGTTTAACTTTTACTCTCTTTGGAAGCATTGGATTTTTGCGAGTCTTTTTCTTATAAGGTATTCTTAGATGGTTTCAATGGGAAATGCAGACATTCTCTGTTACCTCATCCGCAATTCTGTTGGTTTAAATGATTTTATAGGTCTTCAAAGCTTTCTTGGGGTTGGAAGAATCATATTTCTAAGTTTCCCTTTTTACATTCTGGGGGCTGTCTTTCGAATCTTTATTAATTTTCATTAATATTATCACCAACTAGGTTCTATGGGATTCACAGAAATTTTGTAAGACCTAAGACGTATTCTGAAGTGGAGACTAGGGTTTTAGTTACCGTCGCAAATGCAGCTTTCTTTTTCACCGCTTTCGTTAATTATTTTTTTGGCGCGAGATGACTGGAAGTGTCTTCAACCACGTTCTATTACATAAGTCTGGTTGTTGATCTCTTCGTCTTTTCAATTATTTGACGTCGCACCTGATTTACATCCACGTCACTTTTTAAGCTTTCAATCTATTCCACGCGCATATTTAAGTATATTCTCAAGTATTGAGTTTTGAAGCTTTTAGGTAAGTGCATCTCTTCAATCAAATACACTATTCTAGTGTATTTTCTTCAACTAATCATTCCTTCGTATGGGTCTAGTTCAAATTGGAATCAAAGAACTGTGCTTCTTGGAGAATTATTTTTGAATGAGTTTTGCGAACATATTGATCAGATTCAATTGAAATCATTGATAAACAAAAATACAAATTTGACTTGTGGTTTTGTTTTCTTCACTATCCCACCATTGGATTATTTTCGTTTACACTTGGGTTTGGTTCAAGAAGACTAAATGAAAGCGCAAGAATTCTTAAAGGAATTGTCCTGAATGGTTTGTTGTAGTTAGTACTGATGGTAAAATAATGCTCGGAAGACTTGGAAACAATTTAAAGAAAAATGAGTGTACCAAGGCGTATGAGGGACTTTTCGCAATACTAAATCAGAAACCAAAGTATGTCTCGTAATTCGTTGCTTCCTGACACTTTCGAAGTCACTCGGGAAATTCTTCCGCCATTTACGAGGGAAACGTGCGTTGTTGATCTTTATTAAAAGGAATTATATCCTGAAGATTAGCGCATGTATGACATATTTGCTCTTCTATAATTTGGTCGTTTTAACCTTATTAAGTATGATCATGTATAAGTTTTACCCGCAAATTATGTCTGATATAAATCTCGAAAAGGTTTCGTTTTATTGATCTTTTTGTTGTTCATTAACATATATCTACGCGAGTTTAAACATTGATGTAGTTACATATTATTATGCTAATTAAATTTTTACGATACCTTTTTGGTGTTTCAATGTTATGCTGCTCAAATGTTTCAATAGCAAGAGTTAAAGCGTTATTTAGAATATTGTTATATTTGTAAACGTGGGCAGTACCGTGGCAAGAAAGGTGCAAGTTTTCCGAAAGAAGGATGAGCAACACGCTAGTAGCGAATGGAAAAGAAGTATTATGAATGTTCTGAATGGAGATTTTGAGAATAATGGAGAAAAACACTATGGTAAGAGAAGATGGGTAATATTTTTTTATATCATGGTAGAAGAAAAGCACTATTTTGATAATAAAGATACGTATATTGTGAGAATTTTTTTATTAAATACAAGAACGGAAAAATAAATGGCTGAATGTTTTCTATCATCCAATCGTAATAAACCAATAGTTTGAATTTTAAATAATGAATGGTAAATTGTTCCCCATAAATATTGTCATTGATCTTCGAGGGTAGAGGTGCCCAAACTACGGACAAGCTTGCTTGCTTGCTTGCCGAGTGTCATTATCCAACCTGTGATGAGATTAAAAATTGCAGGAATATAACTTAAAAGGAAATTATAAAATCAATATATTTTGTCTCTTTACCCCTATAATAGATAAATATCATTAAAAGAAAGTTATATTGGTCCCCAACTAAAGTATTTAATTTTCCTTAAATTTGTCTTTCATTTTATTTTTGATTTTGTGGTGCACATTGGTGTGGCCCTTGTTGCATATAGAAGTGAATTTTGTAATCCTTGAGCCAAAAATCTTGGGCACCACTGCTCTAAGAAGTAATGGGTATATGTAGTATCATTTGAGTGATCTCGAGTTTTTTTTAAACTTTATACATACTTTTTACCTAATTGTGTTTATAATTGCAGGACATTTGGCTTAATGTTTGGAATTATTAGTAAGTGTATTGCTTTTGATTATTGGAGGAATGAGATTAGTGAAATGTGATTAACTACTGTCAAATTTATTAAATGACATTGGAATAATATTATTTAAAGAGGTAAAGATATAAACCTCACACATCGAAGCAAATTTAGTGAATCATTCTCTAGCAATTGGTGTCCAATAGGTTTTCTGCTTGCCAAACTAATGGTGCTCATGTAATATTTGCTACATAATATAAAGTGGACAAAATTAAGAATGTTTTATCTTCTGATAGTAGGCTTAAGATAATAATCCTTTATACTGACTATTAAAAATATGACAAAATATTTAAGTCTAGTTTACAACTACAAAAATTTGTAACTGATGAAGAGGTAAATTCATTAAAGTGTTTGTGGGTAATTCACCTCGGGAATTAAAGACAAAATATTTTGAACAAGGTATTGAATAGTTTGCATCTGTAGTACCCACTAAGACATTGCTAAGTGTATTTCACAAATTGCTGGGAAATATTTCTCTAAGCGCATCTTTGTATCCATATTTTCATTGTAATTTGTTCTACAAAATCATATACCACTTTGCCATGTGGAACTGTAAAACTTGAACTAAATTCTCATTTTTGGGCCATAGATTTTTATTCTCTCCTTGTTTGTTGCAATCTTAAAATTTATTGGCTTGCTTCATATATATATATATATATGTTTGTGTGTGTGTGTGTCTTTGTAATTCTATTATATATATATGCCTTTGTAATTCTCTTTATCCAACTCAAAAAACCATATTTGAACTAACTTTTCTGCACCTTGACTGATTGGTTTCAATAACTTTTGGGGTACTCTGTATCTGAGCAAAAATTCTTCTTTAATACTGTAACTTCAATGGCCTGGGTTTGATTTCAGGAGCATTTCATTCCTTCATTTGAATAATATGTGAATGGGTGAAGCCTATTTTTTATTTGCTTTTTAAAATTAGTTCTAGTTATGGTAAAAACTCGGGACTTCAACCAAAGAACGTTTAAAAGAATGAAAATTCCTTTTTCTGCCATTGATTTTTAAAATATGCATTGAATTGGTCCAAAAATGTGCGTTTAAAACGGAAATTTCTTTTTTTGAGGGGAAAATCTTTTGTCATAGAGGGCAATTGCATGGTTGTTGATTTTATGAAATCATTTGCATTAAATTGGAGAAAGGGAGAGGGAGTTTTTATAGCATCTGTAAAATATGCCTTTTTGAGTTATTTTTCACTCTAATAAAAGTTTTTTGTTTTACAAAGCTTTTTGTTTATATTTTAAAAATATATGGAAAAATTGGTACTAATCAGTTACGTGGGCACTACCTCTGCAGCGCCCATCTAGGGGCGAGATATGGACCTATAAGGCACTAAATGTGGCGAGATTTGGAATTATGTGGAGCAGTACTCCATTGGAACTCAGTTGAGCCAGGGAAGGGAATTTGAACAAATGAAAATTTTACTTGGTCCCAACAGGTTGGGTAAGTTGGTGGAAGTGTTTTTCATTCCTCATGTTTGTTGTGTTCATAGGTGTCTCAATTCAAATAAAAAAGAAGGGATACATTTTATCCCTTCTTTAAATGGAGATGCCTCTGAACAGTGAACGTGAGGAGGCATGAAAAACACTTCCACCAACTTACCCAACCCGGTGAGGTCAAATAAAATTATCCTTCAAGTTCAAATTTCCCTTCCCTGGTGCCCACGTAACTTATAAGTACCGAAAAATATGTTAAATTTGATATCCCATAATTTTTTTACAGACATTTACACAAATATTCCACATATTTATGAATTCAGTTATTTCTGATGATTATGTGTACATTCTTCATAATTCAGCTGATGTGATTGATTTTAAACATTTATGTTATTTGTTATATTGGCACATTTCCGTCTTCCCAAATCTTAAACAACATGATTTTGTGGAGTTATTTTTATCAATTTGTACTTAAAGCTATTCATGTTTGCCACTTGACATAAATAATAATTGTACAATTTCATCAGCAATTTTTCTTTTTTCATGCTCTTAAGTATATTATATATCTATGTAATTTATTATCTTTGCATATATCATTTTTCTTTTTGAATATCATTTTATTACACATTGAAATCTCAATGCTATCTTTTTCTGATTAGTTAACCCTCGTAGTTTTAGGATTTTTTTCTGTCTTGAAGAATAAGTAGATCGGTCCTTGTATCCAGGAGGCTTGATGTTTGGGATAAAATTTTCTGAATAATATGTAAATTAATGAATCCCTGGTAATTGAAAACTTTTAGTGTTTTAATGAATTCATCTCAATGTACCAGATGGATGTTACTGATTGCTATTGCTGTGAAAATTGTCCGTAAAAAGGTTGAAGTTTCAATATATTATCTAACAGTGAATGACAAAATAATTCCTATCATTTTTCCAATCAAAATTTTATATTATATTTTCATTCAGTAATTCTATTTGAAAATCACATTCATCGCCCAAGATGAAAACAGTGGAAAATAAAACATGCTTGTTTTGAAAATTAGTTCATCTCCAATTGAAATATGTATAACGAAAATTAGGGTATGGTTAACGCAGGTAAAATGTTAAATAATTTTTAAAACTTATATTTGTACCATCATCATCTTTCAAAGGTAAGATTTTTTAGAAACAAATGTTCAAGTTGATATCTGATTGGACATATTGGAAATGGTTATACCATAAGGTTTTATATTGTTGATAATCATTAACATTTGGATTAAAAGCATAAAAATGGATCATTTGAATGAAGAAAGAATCCAGTTGAAATTCATTAATGAAGTGTTATTACTTTTTTGATTCATAATGGCTATACCTTAATGCAAAATTAAGTATATTTCTCTAATTAGGCCATCCAAGCTCATTTATCAAAGAGCTTCTAAAAATTGTAAAGGTGTATATTCCTCAATACATCTTTCAAATTGTTATCCTCAAGGAACATACTGAATTTATATACTTTCAGAAGTATACCTGATTCTATAATATAATGATGTGAATGGACCATGATTGAATTATCCAAACATTACTTACCAGTCATAGTTCATCATGATTTGTTGAGCAGAATCTGTAAAACGAGGCTTTAAAAATCATTCTGAAATATTTTTGAGTGATTTTCAATAAAACCAGTATACCAAGTATGAAAATTTAATGAAAAGCAATTAATTATATTGTTGATTCTATTATGGCCTATCATGGGGTAAGCAAAGTTATCCTGTTCTGAAAAAAACGCGACTAAGTAATATGTAATAACCTGTAATGCTACTTAACCTGTCTGTAGTAAAATGAGGTAAGTACTACATAAAATAAAACAACTCATGGATCATGTGCATAGGACTCATGATGTTAAACTTTATTATACACATTATTTTCTTTCATGATCCTCTTTACTTGAATATTTTTATACCTTTTGCAATGCTTGTTGAATTACTTCTTTTAAGTGATTATTGGTAATGAGATACATATTATAAAAAGAATGACAACGATTTCAATGGATAATTTGTAGTTCATTTAAGAATAGCTGTCATTTTTAACTCCTTTTAAGAATATAGCGAATTACAAAAGAACAATTTTCAGTATGACACATTGCTATATACAGTTCAAATTGTCATATAACCCTTTGCATACATTCTTAGTTGGTTGACTAATTGATTGTTCATATTACAGGTTAACTGATAGATTCAATAAATGTTCTTAACCTATTTTTGCAAAGCATTAATTGATTGATTTTATAATTGACTCAACTGTTGGCAGTCATGTTTTCACAGTTAAAATGCAAATTCAAACTAATGGCAAAGTGAGATCAAGTTTTGTTAAAATGTTTAAACTATTGAACACATTTACTTTACATAATTATAACATGTTTTATCATTTTGTTTCCTTACTATGCCCTAAAAATCAGTTTCTGTTACTTCCATCACAGTGATAAAATATATGGCTCTAATTAAAATTGCAACAAGGACTTCTTTTATGTTGGGAAAAATGGAGTGCTCAAACTGGAGAACTATTAATTTCTCTTTCCAATTTTTGAAGAAGAAACCTTAAATGCCTGGAGGTATGGAATCAATTTACAATATTAAAAATATTTTTAAATCAAGTAGTTCCTTGATCTTTTAACAAGAATTATGTAATTATAACATAAGAATTTTAATGGTTCATGTATGCAGTATGTAAGGTAACCAGTCAACCTTTTTTCTCAAGTTGTTAAAAATTTATCCTTGTGATACATTTTTAATTTTGACAATGATTAAGTATTCAACCAACAAAACAAAAACACTACAATCAGTCCGATTGGAATGTGAAGGCTGTGTTGGTAACTGCTCTCCTTTGAATCTATTCTTAGCTATCTATTATATAAAGCTACTTGTGCATCAGTCACTGACATAAAATTCTTAGGTACTTCGAGAAGGGCTAGAAATCTGAAATTTGGCATGTAGGTAGGTTGAGTGATAACTTACGAGAAAAATCGAAAATTACAAAAAAGTTAACATTTAAGGGGTCTTTTTAACCCAAATGTTCCATTTCAATACCCATAAGAAAAGCATGGAATTCGGTGCAAGACTTTATAAAAATGCATTTTTAAACTACTTAAAATTGAGATAAGAATTCGAGAAAAGGACAGTTGTCTATCTGAAAGAACAGAGTTCTTAATTTTTAAGGCAGAATTCAAATACCGATTGGCGTAAATATCTGCTTTAAATTGGGAAAAAGTGAATTTTTCCTCTTTTCAACAATGGGAATGTATAAAAACCATGGCAATGACCTCATTGCTTTTAAAGGGACCTTGAATGCTTGTAATGTAAATTAATGCCGTCATAACAAATTATAGTGGAACTTCCATAACTCGAATCTCAAGGGAAAAAAATTATTCAAGCTGTAGAAAATTAAAAATCGGTAATGTATTTTTTATATATTTGTATGAATACAGTGGAACTTCTATTACTCGAGTCGCGTGGAAAAGCAAAAATTATTTAAGTTATAGAATCGAGTTACAGAAATTTTCTTTTTTTTAATTGTGTTAACATCGTTTAATTCCCTTAAGCATATAAGTTAACTTACTCTAATTTTCAATATCATGCACATTATGAAAACATCACCTATATTTTCTTCTGATAATGTGAAAGGTTTTACTGTATCCAAAAAACTAATTGCATAACACACTGTGATTGAGGGTATAATAAATAATTAGAATTCTAACAATACTGAAAGCACAAACACGACAATTAAATTTGGGATATCAACTGAAGGAAGGAGCAGTGACATAGCTAGGTTCTCCTTCACCCAGGGGCAAGCCACAGAGATGAGCTCCCCTCCATTTGCTCCCTGTACAATTTTCCATAAAAATGTAATGTGGGGAATGTAATGGAAACCCAAGCATACTATACTAACATTTTAATTCAGCATATATTTTAATATTATTATTGTCTATAAACAAACGTTAATGTTCAGTCCATGAGTTTGTTCCCCTTCAGCCCTGCACTGGGGCCAACTGCCCCCTCTGCTCGCTATGCCACTGGGTGGGAGCGGATAGATTTTTTTTTTTTGGAATATCAGAGATAAGAATAGGAGAAGGAACCCTGATAGAAGTGATGTTATGGACTGCCTGATGACCAGCAGCCCCTCATAAAATCCTGTGTGTTACTTTTGATATGGGCTGAAATACTTTCATTCTGCATGCACCAACTGCTTGTGTGTGTGTATATATATATATATATATATATATATATATATATATATATATATATATATAGGTAAATGATAAAAGATGCTTATTTTGATGTGTACTTCTCAAAAGTAAATTGATACTCTTCGAATTACTGGTGTTCTGATATATTTGGTGCTTATGCCATCCCAGTAAGAGCACTGCCCAATTAAGAGAACTCTTCTACCTGTTCAAACTTCCCCATCCACTTTTACATTTATCCTTGATTGGGGCTGTGCTTACCATGGGCTCAGTGTGTGGACTGTACACTGGTGGCAGCTTCTAGGGAGCAGCAGCGACAAGTACGTAAGTGTAACAAGTCGAACTGCTCCAATTGACTGAACTGCAAGCTTAACCAGAATATTTTTACAAAAATGGTTTGGTTCAGTTCAAGATATTAATTTTGAAATTCTACCAAACTTGATTCAAAAATTTTAATGGCAGAAATGTGACCAGATGTCCTCTTTTTGAAAATTTTGTCCTCTTGAGATTTTGAAAATTTGGTCACTTGAGGACTGTGAAACATCAAAAAGTTTAATGTCCTCATTTTTTGTGCATGCAGAATATTCAGAAGGTTATTTAGAGTAATAAGGGAAAGACAAGAAATGGGTGGGTCAAATTTTGAAAGCTGAAGGAAGTCATAGTAGGGAGAATGGTAGGTCGGAGGAAAGGAATATTAGATGCATTGAAGGAGGGGATAGGTAAGAGAAGATAAAGTGAAAGGGCTTGGATTGTTTACTGTGGGTTGAATGAACCAAAAAATCTACAGAAAAGTAGAGTAACTATGATGATAATGATGCAGGACCTTGAAAAGTCCTCGCAGTGATTTTGAGCAAAGATTATAATTAATTAACTAGAATTATTGAGCTCATCTTATTAACAAGCTTATTATAGGGGGTTAGTTTCCTCCTCATTTATACACTTATGCCCAGTGGCGGATTTACGCCTCCTGAGGCCCCTGGCGCTAAACATTTGGGGGCCCCTGGCGCTAAGCAGTCGGGGGCCCTCGAATCTAAATATATGTATAGTGAAACCACTCCTAACGGCTACCCTATTTTGTGACACCTCTTAACGGTCGTTTTTCTATGGAATCAGAGAAGTTTCACTGATTTTGAAATTGAGATATTTAATATTTATGAGATTATATACACGAACATTTTTTTGGGGCCACTTACTTCAAGGGGCCCCAGTTGTGCCCCAAGTGTGACCATCCTTAAATCCGCCACTGAGTGTAAGGGAGAAATTCAAGATTTAGGGTAACTGAGCGGTAGGGAAATCTTGCCATTTCCCCCGTTTTTGCAGATCCACACACAACCCCAATCTTTTTATTGAATCGAACCCAGATCGACTCTACTTGGAAGATGAACCGTGGTTACACGTAAAGTCATGAAGGAAAATTCAAAGGCTGTGTTGTGAAGATAAATGAAAGATGATAAGTGGATTTTTTTTGTCAGTTTGGGGGCCCCGGGGCATGTGGGGCCAGAGGCATACGCCTGTGCGATAATCTGCCACTGCTTATGCCCTAAGATATGCATTTAGTTCACCAAGAAAAGGTTGCTCTTAAACATTTTACAAGTTATGTTTACAGTTTCTTTTTGGTGTCAATAGTTACATTAAAATGGATCAATGCCATTTGGAAAACCATATGTATTCAATAATTTGGTAGAAGAGGGAATTATTAGTGATTTTTTAAAATAATAAAGTGCCTGTTGTATAGTAAAATTCCTCAAAAGCAAAGCTACGTTGTAGCAGAAAATTGTGAATGCCAGAAAAAAATCCTCAACCAATTTTTTATATATTTTGAACTCATTAAAGCGGAAACTTGTGAGACGCTGAAAAAATCAATTTTCATAATTTGGATATTTCAGTGCATTTGAAACTTGTGAAAGGCAGAAATAGCTGGTTAAATTTCCAATTTTGTTTTTATTTTCATATATAAATTTATATATTCAAATATTTCATATCGGATACCTTTCTCTCTCACATTTAGAAATTGCAAAAGTAAAAGTACACGTGTTGCCAACTGTAATTAAATTTTCTCTCACTCCGTGATTGCTGATGAGCCTACATAGAGTGGGTCAAATTAACCTGTAGGGAAGGGGTGAATTTTGAGCAGGGCCGTTGCTTGGAAACCTGTCACCTGAGGTAAAAAGACAAAATGCCATCCCAGTCCATGACACTAGTGTAGATCACTGTTATAATACCACCCCTAGAAAAGTATCGCCTGAGGTGTTGCCTCTCAAACTCACTTCACACGATGGCCCTAAGTTTGAGTTGGCAACAACTGGCTAAAAAATATAATGATGATATAGAGAATCTGAAAATGCATAATAATTATTGCTCATGAATGATATATGATACAATTATGCAATCCATGAAAATGAATTACAGCAAACTTAGGTTAAAGGAATTAATGATGAAAAAGAACATTGTGAAAAAGTATCAGATTTGAGTGAAAAAATAAATGAATGTAATTATGTTAATCAGTGAAGTCATAAATTGTTGACAACCAGCGACTGATCAAAACTTGCTTTCAAATAAGCGATTTGGATCTTAATACAACCAGCACAAATGAAAATATCATTACAAAATATGATCAAAGCAATTTATGAAAACAATTAATTCAGCACCACTGGTTCCATCAATGTTGATAGATAAGCTTTCACTGAATTGGATGAAATGGAGATAATTTTCTAAAAAATAATTCTTGAAAAAATAATTGAACATCTTCTGAAATTGGTACATCTGAAATTGATCATAAAAATGGTTAGGTCCCAATAAAATGTGATGCTTTAAGAAGTTTGGATGTTTTAGAAAAAATTGCTGAAGATGAAGGAAAAAAATATTTTTGCGATTGCTAAAGATGTTAAACTTTATTTAATGAAAACCTTTCAATTTAAGAACAACTTAAGCAACTAAATAAACGGTTTTTAAAAATTGAAATAAATTTAATTATAATTAAAGATTATTTGATTTAATCTATAATTAACAAGATGATACAAATGGAACTTATGATGCCTACTTTCCATTTAATCATTTATTTATTTAATACTTTTATTGCCTTTAATAGCTTTAATATCACCGTGGATATGTTGCTTTTTGTGTTCCCAAATTTCATAATTTACCATTATAAAATATTAAAAATACATTTGAATGGAAAATTAAATTCTTCACGCATATTCGTGTGGCAAAAATAACATGTGCATGTATTAGACTATACTGAATCTGAGTCCAACAATAGTCATTGCAATGGCAACACATTCGTAATGAGTGATTAAAACTGTGAAAATCCCAGTATTTGCATGAAATTCTAAGAAATACAATCAATAAGCAAAATTCTATGATAAAAATTAGAATCTTCTTTCCTTTCCTCAGAGAGTAGTATAAATTCTCCCCTGATATTACAATTCTAAGATATTTTAATGTGCAAGAGAAAATTACCCTGCACGGTGGATTTCAGATTTCCTATTAAGTCAAATGGGCAAGATAGTTCCTGGAGTCGAACCCGGAACTTTAAATCTCCGCAACAAAAACTATCCTCAGGAGCTCGGCCCCAGTAGCAAGAGATTTTCAGCAAGTTTCATGAAAATCGGTTCAAAAGTTAATATGGGGGATGGACAAACAGACACAATGACAAAACTATAAGTCTATTTTGATTCTGGAAAGTAGGCTAAAAACATGTGAAAAACAGAAAAACCATTTAAAAAAAGAAAATAATTGATCCTTGAGTTTCCATCTTTGAAGAGTTTTACTGTATTTGGTTTGTACATATCTGATCATCTATCTGTTGACATGCAATGGACAATACAACTTAACCGATTTCAATGAAATTTAGGCTTCTAAACAATGTCCAAGACAAAAATGTGATACATGAGTAAAACCTCCAAAACAGGGCTGCCACTTTACTGGAAAGAACAAATGAATATTTTGCTTAAACTCATAAATATTCATCTGAGAAAGGGATTTCTTTTCATGAAGTTGTGAATCAAAGCAATGCAAGCATCTTGCCATTTTTTATAAGATCTCTTGTTTTTCTGGAAATCATCAAAATATTTCCTATTGCATATTTGCTTTGATTGTTGATATCCATTTTAATTCTGCATAACTAGGGCTTTTTATCAAAATGGAAGACAACAATAACACATCTGACTCATATCATTCAATCAGGTCTTCTAATTTTCCCTTAAATTGAGAGAGTAGTGAAAGTGGCTTACTTGAGTCACTCAGCAACATTACCAAAAATAAAATTTGAAATTTCCATAACTTAATAATAGGTTAAATTTTCATGAACATCAGTATATAGAAAGTTTTTATATACAGTGCAATAATACTAAATTTTAATTTCTTTGCTTTATAAAAGCGGCCATTATACCAGAAACTATAATCATTGGTTCAATACTTGAATATCTAGAGACATATCTGCCTAACTTATGCTATGCTTCTTTTGTGCAATATTTCTACTTGTTTGATCATATAGTAGTTTCCTTACAAAGGAGATTGATCTATTTAAAATAAAACTTTTTATATTGGTCCTGAGTGTTAGTTTTTGTTAGCTTGTGTAAGTTTATTTCAAATTAGAGTGAGCTAGAAAACATAAAATTTCAATGCTGGAAGATTTCATTTCTGTGAATGCTGCAACTTCTAAATTATTTGAGACAGAATCATTAGAAAAAATCTGTTGTGACCACCACATTACTTTCTCCATACCTGTATATTTCTAAAAATTCCAAATAGGTTAAATGATAATAAATATTTTAAGGAAATGCGAGAAAAATTTAGAGACTTTACAAGGAAAAGAAATTAACTCAAACCATAGCCTTCTGATATTGGATATAGCCACGAAGCTCGAACAATTAAGAAAATAAAAATCGGATGTGGCAACCACATGACTTTCTCCATAACTGTAATATTTCTCAAAAATCTGATGTGGCCACCACATGACTTTCTCCATACCTGGAGTATTTCTAAAAATTTCAAATAGATTACATAATAATAAATATTTTAAGAAACTGCGAGAACATTTAGACTTTACAAAGAACAGAAATAAACTCAAACCATAGTCTTCTGATATTGGATATAGCCACAAAGCTACAACAATTAAGAAAATAAAAAGGAGCATTACTAAGACGTAACTAAGTGTCAATTGTTAACTTTAGTCGTCGGTAGGTGGCGTGGTGGTGTCAGCTAAAAATATAAGATATTTCTTAAACAGTGCATTATAGGGGAAAATGTTTCAAACAAAGGTAGAAAAGTAAATTTCCTGCAACTTTTATTCCAATACATTTTTACATATACCAAATATTTCAAAATAACGGATAAGTGACAAGAGTAAACACCCACTTCCGGTTGACTGATTTTTGCCAAAAACTGATCAGTTCCTCTGACTTTTATAAAAATGTTAAATATAAAATTTTGCATTGACCTGATTAATAGTTTTTAGAGCACCCACATAAAGGCTGTCATACACAGACATCATCGAGAAAATGGTCAAAATGTGTTCAGGGGACCTCAAAACATGTATTTCTATTGAAATCTCGAAATCGATTTTTTTCATGAAAACAATACTTTCCCCTATACTACGTATGGAGAAAGTAAAAATCCAAATAGGTTAAATGATGAAGTTGATAAAGCTCAAGGTTAAATGATAATGAATATTTTAAGGAACTGTGAGAAAAATTTAGACTTTACAAACAGAAATAGACTCGTACCATAGCCTTCTGATATTGGATATAGCCACAAAGCCAACAATTAAGAAAATAAAAAGGAGCATTACTAAGATGTAACCAAGTGTCAATTGTTAAGAATAGTCGTCAGTAGGTGGCATGGTGGTGGCAGCTAAATCATTTAGTTTATTAAACAATGCATTATATGGAAAATGTTTCAAACAAAGGTTGTAGAAAATTAAATTTTCTAAAACCTTTATTCCAGTATGTTTTTAAATATTTCAAATATTAAAGCAAATATCTCAAAATAATGGATAAGTGACAAGAGTAAACACCTACTTCTGTTTGACCGATTTTTACCAAAAACTAATCAGTTCTTGTGACTTTCATAAAAATGTTAAATATAAAATTTTGCATTGATTTGATTAATAGTTTTTAAGCTAGAGCACCCACAAAAAAACTCATACATACACACATATCATCGAGAAAATGGTCAAAACATGTTCAGAGAACCTTAAAACATGTATTTCTGTTGAAATCTTGAATTTGATTTTTTTCATGAAAACAATACTTTCTCTTTACTTTGTTTCTAATTTTTACTTTCTCCATATACAATCAGTGACGTACCTGGGGTATATGGTGCCTATGGCAAAATTTTAGAAAATGCCTTGATTATGTAGAATATTATTTTCCTGTCTTTAATAAAATATAATAGCATTTGTATCGACAGTAACTTTAAAATTGGAGCATTAAATCAATACTTATTTATGGGAACATAAACTTTTGCCATGTTTTGCGGGAGGGTTTGGTGCCTTTTGTAACTGATGCCTATGGCAAATGCCACATTTTCCATACCCTAGTTACAGCACTGGAAAAAATTATGACATAAAACCTTGGTGTTATTTAAAAATGTTTTCATATTTCAACAAAATTGAATTTCAGTTAAATTTCATCATATTTGAAGGATGCTATTCTTTTTTCACATGAGAAGCTAGCTTGTGTGCTACATGTATGTTGGCTTTGTGTTATATAAAATTTAAAAAAATGAGCATGTAGTAAAATGTAAAAATTATTGAACTAACAACACTTGTAAATACGTGTTTGAAGAATGAAATATATTTATTCAAGTGTTTGATTTTTGTTGTTCTCTTATTAGTACCTACTTATTCAGGCAAAAAATTGGATCACATATTACATTACATCCTTATATATTATAAGGATGATAAATTTGAATTAAAATTTTCATTATAAATTGCATTGAAAATCTTAGTATGTACATATATGTTTCTATTTCACATCAAGGTTTTAAATGCTCAGACTTTTATTTACTGAATACCATGCTCATTTCTGCTACTATTTTGGCTATATTTTTCTTTGTAAGTATTGAATGACTTAATTATCATTATGCTATTAGAGATTCTTGTGAATTAGTTTGATAAAAACTAGTACAAGAAAAGATATCCATCATTAAACTTGAACCAAATATCAACAACTTTTGCATTGCATATCTTTTGTGAATGTTTATTGAAATCCTAATAAGTATTAATGGTTTTGACAACATGACATTTAATTTAAGTGATGAAATGAAAATTTATAATTTATAACATTTAATCCAAATGGAAGTAATTTATTGTTCATTCTTTCTTATTGTGAAAAAGCTGTCATACCCATACACTTCTAAAAAGATTTTTAAAGTAGTTCTCTAATGAAATAGAATTGTATGGACTGAACTTAATATGAACAAATTACAAAACACTAATGGAAAGAATTTAATTTTAATTCACTGTATTATGTGGCCATGCATAAAACTAAATTTTAAGATGCAATTGAATTTAGTTCAACTGGACTTATCGAATTTAGAAACTTTAATACAACCTGTGCAGAGATAAAAGAGGGGTTAAGCATGTCTATATTAGTAAAAGAATTTCAGAATTATTTATTTATATGGAATATTTTCAAAATGCATATTCTAAATTGGTAGTCTGCAAAAAAAATTATAATTATAATTTTCTAAATCTGGTACAGAGAATTGAGCATATGGACAATCTGCATTCAAATAATAGATGCTGTAATGTAAATAATATTACTATGCAGTACTTCCTTTTCCAGTGTGGGAGATACATTCCTTGAACATGGCAAATCTGCATTGGGCAAGTTTAAAATCTTATGGGGGATATAGGGGTAGGTTCTGGCAGATGCATTGCATAACACATTAATACTGCTGTCTGACTAATATTTACTGGGATTTATTTGTAAACATAAGTAATATAGGAGAAAAACTAATGTAAAGTATGTATTGTAAATAAACAAGTAAATAATAAAAAATACAATAAAAGGTTTTATTGTGCATTTGGAGGAGCTGCAGAAGTGGACAGTTGTGGACCGTTTGATGATGCGGGTTTTATAAAATCAGTTATTTTTTATTGCTTTTACTTTCTTCTCAAATCTTTCTATATTTCTCTGTAAGCTGACAAGAGACCTTCAAGTCCTTTAAATTTGAAACTTCTCTCCATTATCGAGTCAATGCGCACTCAATCTCAGGCACCTCATCCTTGCAAAGAGAATCGCACATACCTTTATTATTGGGATAGGTTTAGCATGTTCCTCTTCTTCAATGCTGTCATCACTGTCACTACTATGTGGTATAAGTGCTTCAAGCTCTTCATTTGTTGGCTCTTGGTGATGAGACAACTCTTCCACATCCTTGTTGTTCATGTCTTCAACCCCTCTCTTAATTATCTTTGAACTATGTTCATCTTAATATGTTCTTGGAATAAGGCGTATTGTGCAAAACCGAGGGATCTTATGCGTTATCTGTCCCCCAATCTGTATGCTTAATTTCCTTCCCCTCAGGTTGGGTTGAATGCAACCCCCAACCACTCAATGCAACCCAGGGGGGGGGGAAGAGAATAGAGCAAATCCAACTGCAGAGCACTCAACCCGACCTAGAGGAGGGAAATGACACAGATTTGGGGACAAATAATGCAAAAGGTCCAAACCGAGTCGCACAAATTCAATATCTTATGGAAAAAATCACGTTTTCATATAGGCTACAAGTTTTCTCCATTGCATGCATATATAAAATGTGATGTGCGCATGGTTTAAAACCATGTATAATTAAATTTTATGCGTGTTGAGCAAACATGCATTGTATTTATTTATTTATGTTTTTGTTATTTTTGTTATGAAACTAATGGATGAATGTTTACAATTAGGAAAGAATTTGGGTACGATGATGTGATGTCTTTCATGATTTTACTGGATTTTTGGTGTGCTTTGTGTACATTTTCTATACTTATACATATAATTAATTATAAAATTCACTTAATAAGAGTTGCCTGAATTGATGTACCTAGCAGATATTTTAATAATTTTTATTTTAAAGAATAAAATCGAAATTATAAATGCCAAAAAATGATATTATAATTTATTTAGGTAGCGATTGATTCATACTCATAAAATCGCCATGTTTCATGGTATTAAAAATTCAATGTAATTGTCACAGATTTATGTATTTCCATAATATCCCCAGGATCCTTGCAGTGCGTAATTATGCTTATCCACTATAATAAAGCTTCCATACCAAAAAATACTGTGAAACAAGATTGTTAACATTCCCACATTAGTTTAATAGCATTTTTTTCTGAAAAAATCTTTTGTTTTGTAAAGGTTTCAATTGAAATTTATTGATAAGATGGCTGCACAACTTCAAATAGAATTCTTTTATTATGAGATAATATCTTTATATTTTAGTTGGAGGTTGTAAGGGATCAGTCTTTTTACTCACTCATCCGCTATATGTGCCATTTACATATAAAATATATTATGCACAGCAGTGGCGGATTTAGAGGATGCGAGGCCCCTAGGTGATAGTGGTTTACGAGGTCCCTAGGTGATAGTGGTTTGCAAGGCCGTCATAAGGCATTTGGAAGCCATAGGCCCTAACGTTTTTGAGGCCCCCCTCCCCATTTGCAGAGCACGTCCTGTTTATCAAATTTTTTCATTGATTATAAAATGTGGCGACGATTACTACTTATCTGATTTCATAGAGAATAACAATATACAGTATTATGCTATTTAGGGGTGAGTGGCTTGGGGGTATAAAGAAATACGGGAAAAATTGAAATAACAAATAAACAAAAAGTTTAAACTCACGTTTTTATATTACGCTAGGGGCTCCGCCTCGACGCGCTAAGCGCGTCAACCGCGTGCCCCGCTCCACGAGGTGAATTCGGCATATATTTAAGGAAGAGAATTATATTTAGATCTATTTTCGGGCTTCTCTCTTTCTTCCTCCCATTCCCCTCAATCTTTAACCCCATCTCTCCCTATCTCTCTTTCTCTAGTTCCCTATATCCCAACCTCCCATCAGACGAGACACGGGACTAGATTTATTTAAATTTTATCTAAATTATTTGTGTTTTGTGGCACATGGGCCGGTTTTGAAAATGAATAAGTTGTAATACTAAGGGTACGGCGATAATAGCCCACGAGGCTGATGCGCCATCCAACACACACGCACGCACACAATACCTCCCGCTTTCCCAAACTTCCACTTTCCCTCATTCTTTCCCTTCCCTTTTCCCTCTCTCTTCTCTCTCTCTCTCTCTCCTATCTTTCACTCTTTCTTTTCCCCACACTCAATAGGGTCCTATCTTACTTATAGTTTTGCTGTTCTGTCTGGTCGGTCTGTGTGAGACGCTTCGATTTTTCAAGGTGCAAAGTTTATTTCCTTCATTCATTAAAATACGTAAATATGAACAGAATTTATCCGTTCTTACTTTATTCGACGGCTAGAACTACAAAATATCTTATTCTTGCGATGCTTAGATGATACACGGAAGAATTTGACAGAAATACTCATATCTATTCGAAATGTTATGACCTTTTCGTACTCTTTCCGGATGTTGCCAGAGCGACCCGCATTGTTGTCTCCGATTGAATTAGCATCTATTAAGCCTTCACATAGACGAAAGAATTAGGGTATTCGCTTCGCGGTTTTTATGAATCATCGAATTTATAGTTGTAGCAAAGTCAAACTTAATAGATTGCAACGTTAATAACTCCAGATAATAGTTATGTAATTATTCAGGAAGCTGTGTGTGGACTGTGGGCATTTTAAATGATCGACCAAAAGAAAAAAATCTTTTATTTCAATGCTGGTATATAACCTTTTTCGTAAGAGAGAAACAATTAAAATTGCACATATAAATTATAAAAACAAACATGAAATTGAAAATGATGGAAGAAATTTGACATGCAATGTAGTTTATAAGGAAACTTTTTAAATTAAACATAATAAGAATATTTACGGTGTTATTTATTGTATTTATCTATTATATTCATCTATTCTATCCATTCTTTATCTAATATATAAAAATTAATGTGTATATATGTATGTTTGTATGCCCCCTATACGTTTTTACACCGTTGAAGCTTTAGAATTCAAAAGTTTCATGGGCCATCCTATGGACAAAAGGAAGAACTTGGTCTAGGTTTGCAGACCGTGGGGTCTCTTATGCCCCATGGGGTCAAGAAAATACTATTTCCATAAGAATGCATGGGAAATGGTGTGGAGAAACCCCAAAATGCCATGCAGCCCTTCACTGATGTGGATGAATATACCTAAATATTAACTTACGCACGAAAGATTGAATATTATAATTCTGTTCATGTTAAGTCGTATTACATGTTCAATCGCTCGAAATTATTCTTTAAGTGCAAAATTTATTTCCATTTTCCAGGCGGCATCAAAGCTAAATTTCTTAATTGTTGTCCTCAAAGGGAGATAGCCACGTAAAGATTAATGCAAGGAAAGTCCACGCCATGGCGCGCCGTAGAGAAAGAATGACCAACGCCAAGATAAAGGATACAAATGGATTTTTGCCTAAATATAGTCTATGAATACTTTTAAAGTGTCAAATGATTTTTAAGGAATATTAGAACATTGTTATCTTTCACCATTGACATTGAAAGATTTATCGCAACATAAACCGCATTTACTTACATTTGTTCGGTAACCAAGATATTGTGTATTGTATATGACGGGTATGAGTGAATTAAGTATTTAGTTCAAATTGAAATAAAAATTAATGAAACCAACTTTTATATGCACTAAAAAGTAAACAATAAATACACAATTCACATAATTGAGTAGTAAAAATAGTTATCGGCGAATATGATGAATGAATGAATGAACAATGAATGAATGAATATGACAAAGAAATACATTACGGTATATAATTCTTTTACATCCAAAATTATTTTAAATATATGGAACATTTAATTTTGTCTCTCCATCTTTATTTCTTCCTCTCTCTCTAGTATTAAAGCATTCAAAGCACGCATTCCTTAATGTATATAGTACATATAAGGATTAAGGCGTCGATAAAATGTCCAGAGTTTTCACGGCTCAGGTCCATAAGTAAATCAGAAGCACTATAGAGACTCCTATTCTTAAATAATGAAGTCATCCACCAGCGGCGTTTTCGCCTTACTTTACTTCTATCACTACTTTCAAGTAACTTATGTAATACAATCAAGGCCGCACTTGCAACAATAACAGTTTTCCTAGGCATTATATCGTGTCTACAAGACAACGAAAGAACTGAAGACTGCAAAGAGTTGGAAAATGAACCAAGCGACAAACCTACGAATGCCACTCAAGCATCTTTTTTCAGTGTTCGTTCGCGTGCGTCTACGTTCGTTCGTGTTCGTTCCCAAAGTGTGGACGCACCTTTATACGTGCATACATGCAAGGCAGAGGCGTTCTTTACGATTTATGTAATCATGTCAAAAAAGCAAATGTTAATGGCTTAGTATGTCTACGAACTGAAATGCAAATAGCGATGCCAAGGAAATGTCGAATTTTTTATTAACCGATTAATTTATCAATTGTAATTAATTATACAGTCGACTATTACTAAAAATATATCTTACTCGAATAGTTGTAATATAATCTGGATGTTCACGTAATATCTTCGTCGTAAATAACCCATTTCTTTTCACTTACAAACGTTGTGTATACCTAAAGAAAATAAATGTTAATTTCTTCGTGGTAGATAATCCATTTCCCTTCATTTTCCAAATGTTGCGTGCGCACGAAAAAATTAATCCATCTATTGGTACCCGCAAAAACTTTTGCGAAGTCAGTCAGAAATCTGCATGCTTTAACATGAAGTCACACATAGTTCAGAGATTGCAATTGCAATTACCTACGATTCGTCTGTGAAAATGAGGTTCACTTAATGACGAAGTGAAACGAAATTATGATGGCTGCAACAACAATTTAACTCAATGAATTATAAAAAAGATATACCGCATTTCAATCTCGTGCATTCCGTCAGCCAAACCTAATTCTTACGTCGGTGTTTCATCATCATCATGCATCTGTCCGAAGACAGGTTTTAACTGAATCGCTGCCTCCATTTCTCTCTCTCCCTAGAAGCCTCTTTTATACCTCTATAAGTAGTGTATCCCTGCTTTATATTATCTAATATTCCTATTCTTTTTCTCCCTCTTCCTCTTCTTCCACTAATTTTTCCTTCTAAGATCGTCCTTTGTAAACACTGTCTTCTCAATATGTGCCCTATCCAATTTGCTTTTCTTTTCCTGATTGTTTTTATTAGCGTCCTTTCTTCTCCCACCATTTCTAATACTTCTTCGTTTCTCTTCCTCTCTGTCCATTTCACTTTCATCATTCTCCTCCATACCCACATCTCAAAACTTTCTAAATATTTTTCCTCCTTTCTCCTTACCGTCCACGTCTCTGCACCATAAAGAGCTATGCTCCATATGTAGCATTTTGCTAATTTCTTCCTTGTTTCTAAATTTATTTTCTTGCTTGTGAGAAGCTCCTTCTCGTTAAATGCTGCTTTTGCCATTGCAATCCTACTTCTGATGTCTTGTGTACTACTTCCATCCTGTGCTAAAATACTGCCGAGATATTTGAAACTACTTACTTGTTCCAATTTTTGGCCATTTACCATTATATTTAATTCTTTATGTTCCTTTGAAACCACCATGACTTTCGTTTTTTCAGCATTGATCTTCATTCCATATTGTTGGCCAACCTCCACTAGTCTGTCTGTCATCCTCTGAAGCTCTTTCTCGCCTTCTGCTATTAAGCCCTGATCATCTGCGTATTTAATGGTGGTAATACTTTCACCTCCTATCTTAAATCCTTTCTCTTCCATCAACGCTTCTTCTGTTATTGTTTCTGCATAAATATTAAATATCGCTGGTGAAATAGGACAACCCTGCCTCACTCCCCTCCCTATTGAAGTACTTTCTGTTTCTTCTCCTTCAACCCTGACTCTAATCTTTTGATCAAAGTAAACGTTTTTTAAGTCTTTTATCTTTCCAATCTATTCCTATTTTGTTTAAAATACCCAGCATTTTATCCCATTTCACTCGGTCAAAAGCTTTCTCCCAATCTACAAAAAAAATACATACCTTTATTGACTTCTAGCGCTCTTTCTGTCATCATCCTCATACATCCTATAGCATCTCTAGTCCCCCTTCCTCTTCTAAAACCAAACTGATTATCTTGCAGCTCCTTTTCTATTTTACATTCAATTCTTTTGGTTATTATTCTGGTTAGAACTTTAGCTGTATGAGAAATTAAACTAATAGTTCTGTAATCCTTACAACATTTTGCATTGTTCTTTTTCTCCAGTGGTACCATCACAACATCTAAAAAATCTTCAGGCCATATGCCAGTATCATATACTTGGTTAAAAAATTTTGTGAGTTGCTTAACTGCTTTAGACCCCAAAACCTTAAGAACGTCCACGGGTATATCATCACTCCCAACAGCCTTCCTTCTTTTCATGTCATCAATTGCTCTTTTAACTTCAGACTCGAGAATACTTGGTCCTAGCTGATCTTCTTCCACATCCTCTTCTTCATTTAATTCAATATTTCTTGGCTTTCCTTCTTTGTCATACAGAACCTCAATGTATTCTTTCCAGACATTCTTTACATTGTCTGGCTCCAATACTATTTTACCACTTTTGTTCATGATTCCTTTACGTCCTATCTTTCTTGCTTTTTTCTTGAATAGTTCCCTTGCTTTGCTATACATGAGGTCTGTTCTACAAATTCTTTCACATTCGACAATCTCCTCGCATTTTTCATTTATCCACTGTTCTCTTGTTTTATCTGTTTCCCTTCTTAAAGCATTATTTAACTCCTTGTACTTTCTTTGGCCTTCTTCAGTGTTTATGTTCTTCCACTTTCTCCGCTCTTCCATTTTTTGCAGCATGGCTGCTGTGATCCAGGGTTTTTTGTTTCTTTCACCCGTTATCTTTCCTACCTTCTTTTCCATTAAATCTTTAATGTTGCTATGGATGTATCTCCACTCCTCATCTACATTCTTCCTATTTTCTTCAGCTCTCTCCCCCAACCTTTCCTCCAGCTCAGTCATGATAGCCTCCTTGTTTTTAAGGAGTTCCTCTAAGTTCCATTTCTTGTTAACTCTTATGTTTCTCCTAACGCTCTTCAGTCTACATTGTATATTTGCCACCAATAGGTTGTGGTCAGAATCGACATCTGCCCCTGGTAGTGTTTTCACATTTTTAATGCTATTTCTAAATCTTTCATTGACTAGTATGTAATCTATCTGGTATCGTCTCTGGTCTCCTGGGCTTCTCCATGTGTAAAGTCTCCGCTGGTGATGCTTAAACCATGTATTAGTTATAATCAATCTATTTCTATGGCAGAATTCCACAATTTTCTCCCCTCTTTCATTTCTCTTCCCTAGTCCATATTTTCCCACTATGTTATCTTCCTGTCCCTCTCCGACTACACTGTTCCAGTCTCCCATTACTATGGTGGTGATCCTTCCATTTCCCTCATCCTCCAATATCTCCATAATCTGTTCATAGATTTCATCTACTTCGTCGTCGCCAGCATTAGTTGTTGGCATATACACTTGAATTATAAGCATATCCACTGGCTCCATCTGGAGTTTTACAGCTATTAATCTGTCATTAACTGTCACTACCTTACTAATTCTTTCAGCTATCTCTTTTCTCATTATAATCCCCACTCCCCTTTCCTTTTTCTCCCCTCCCGAGTAAATAATCTTAAATTCGTCTGAATTTATCTCGCCTTCTCCTTCCCACCGGACTTCACTAAGACCTACTATACTTACATTATTCCTTCTCATTTCCCTTTTTAGGTTCTCTAGTTTACCCCCTGAATTCATAGTCCTAACATTCCATGTGCCTATTTTTAATTTCTCACTACTTGCTTTCTTATTAATCTTACATTTCCTCTGTGCATCCCCTAGGGTAGTCCCCACCCGGAGATCCGATTGGGGGACTATTTTACCTCCGGAATATTTTACCCCAGAAAGATCCATAGAGGTATTTTCAGCTTTTCAGCCTATCATGGGAAATATAATGAGGTAGTTTCCCCTTGCTTTCCTCATCGCAGTTTCACAGAGTGATTACCCATCTGTAGCTGTTCAGATCCACATGATCACCACCTACAGAGGTACTGTACATGGAATATAAGGAAAATACTATCAAGTGGCAAGTAATGGAAGAAGAAACTCTGCGCAAGTGTTTTCTTTTCCTTTTTTAAACGCATATATCTGGACTGTTTTTGAGAGTTGGGCCTTGTCACTTTCGCTGTTTCCGTTATGAAACGAATACTATCGAGTCGGGGGAATATGATAAAACCGATGAAATCGTATTCGAAATTCGTAAATCCACTCGTACTTCTACCATAACAGCTAATTGCGCAGCGAGTTTGCTTCATCCCTCCCCCAACAACCCCTCACTTGGACAAAAAACAATTCCATAGGCCTGCTTACGATATCATCACAATGCAAGAATGAATGTTAAATAACAATGGCGAATTGTAATAGTGCGTAGTAGTGGAAGAATGTAGGTTCTGGCAATTTTATTGCTGCTTTAAAGACTTCGGTGTATCTATCCATGTGGATCTTAAGCAACACGTTAATTCGTAAATATATTAATGGTAAAACTTTACTATACAATAGATAAAATATTAAATGTCAATGTAAACATCGCTTGCGTAATTAAGGAATGGGGAACGAAAATTCAGGGCTTATGGTGCACTCGGAATAATTTCTATTTTAATAAAACTGCTTGATTATGCCAAATATTTTTGGAAAAGCAGTCTGCCTTGATTATATGGTGGTTTCGCCATTGAGATACACCCACGAGCACAAGCCTGACTAAAATTTTTCAATGGTTTCTTTAGATGGTAGTTAAAATTCCGTGTGAATCTCTTCTCCGAATAACGCATTTGAGAAATTTGGGGTCACCGACAGCGCGGGGCCCCGAGAAATAAAAATCATTTGCTACTTAAAAGAAAATTCTTTCCCGAGCGAAGCCGGATAACTCCAGCTGGTATAATATATTTTGGGAATATATCGGCTTTTAAAAGGGATGTTGCATTTCCGACCACATCATTGTTAAACTTCGAGAATCAATTGTTGTAACAATCTGCATGCGTGTAATACATGCGAGTGCATAGATTGCCTTAAATTATCTTATGATTTTTCGCGAAATTACGCAATCCTAATGGGACTTGGATTTAGTTTGGATTCTTTCGTTTTACGTAATAGATGGCTCGCCCGGCGAGCACATTACCTTCCGAGATGTGTTGACAAACCTGTACACGGATGATTTTCATAAAACGAAAAGCGAGATGTTGTACGGTCTGTTAAAAGATAACGACTTTGCTATCGTACGCCCGTTTCCATCACTTTACCTACAATTTCCAAGAGGTTCTTACACGTCTTTTTTCGATTTGCTGCACAATACTTTCGCGCACGTCGATCGGGACACCGCAGACCGTCTTTTAAAAGGTCTTGTAAAGGTACTGAACGATGTTAATATAAAAAAGAAAAGTCCAAACGACCCGGGTAATAACATCTTCGTCGATGACGGCGACGATGTCCGTTTCAGTATCGAGCTCGCATACTACAATACCTGGAAATCCTTCGCTTTGGCTATACGTACGGGAGAACCTGTCGCCGTGAAAGCGCATCTTCAGGATCAAATCGATTCGTACGTTTTGATGAGACGAAAACATTGTCCGAAAATGAAACGATGGAAGACGAAGATGCTAAATTCACCGTAAACAAGACATATATTCCTAACAAAGTTTTCGTATATTGCGATGTAATAGAACCGCACCTCGTGGGGGCCGGTTCGATCAAGCTACTTAGGATAGTCAGAACGGATAATTTGAATCGAGAATTTAATCAAATACATTACTATCCGTTGGACAAAAATAATTTCGATAGCGTAGAAATAATGATCACCGATGATTTGGGACAGTTGATTCCGTTCAAGGGAGGATATACGCCTTCCAGATTGACTCTACACTTCCGGAAAATCGAGCAAGTATAAAATAACGCATTTTATCGCGATTTACTCAGTACGGTAAAGGATGTCGGCAGACGTGCGTCGATTTATCGTTCAATACGGCGGTAGTGGTAATTTCGATGCGGATATAGGCCCGGTGTACGTTTCTAGCAGGAGGTACCAGAGAGGTAGAGGAATAGGAAGTATTTTTGGCAGTCTTTGGAAAATGGTGAAGCCCATGGTTTTCAGCGGCGCCAAAGCGATAGGTAGGGAGGCGTTAAATGCCGGAGCTGGCGTTTTGAGCGATTTGGTTTCGAGGGATGGAAGAGACGTCTCTAATATTTTCAGAGATCGCGCCAGACAGGCGGGGAAAAACCTAAAAAGAAAGGCGGAAGAAAAGATTCAACGAATGAGCGGGTCCGGTCTTAAATCAGTCAAACGGGCGAGATTGCCCGCTTCGCAAAGACTGTTGCGTGCTAGAAAAAGGATAAAAAGGGGTGCGCGTAAAGTAAAAGGACATTCCGCGACACGACGTCGTACGTTGCGAAAGGGTAGGAAAAGGAACAAACGCATCCGGACGGTGGACATATTTTCCTAAGATGATGAGGGTAATTAAAGAAGCTCTCGATCTCTTTTCGGAGCCGTCTCTTCAAACGACTATTTTAGGTTATCGAGAAATAGAATACGATCCGATCGCGTCGTTGGACGGCACGTCTACCATACAGTTCGAAATTAAAGATGGCGGAACGTCTTCCTTAAAAGATCTGAGCAGTACTAAACTTTTGTTACGAATTACGCAGGAAAACGGCGCGCTTTACACCGAAGGAGACGGTAAACCCCGTCCATCCGTGGTTAATGATATTTTCAACGGCATGTTCGAACAAATCGGTGTTTCTTTAGGGAATACTTTGGTTACTGCCTATGGGGGTCATCACCCGTATAAAGCAATGATTAACAACTTAATAAATTACGGTTCGGATGCGAATAGAACCTTTCTGCTATGCTTCAACTGGATCATCGACGATCATAAACAAATGGAACAGACGGATAGCATACCGATGAAGCAAAGAGCCGCGCCTTTCGATAACAGTCGACCGGTGCAATTGGTGGGAAGGGTAGACACGGACGTGTGCAATCAACCAAGATATTTAATCGGCGGCGTAGACGTGACGTTCAAATTTTCTTTAGCCAAGGATAGATTTTATCTTATGGAAGGTACCGCTGCGTCTAAAATTCAAATATTAAGCGCTAGACTTTCCATGACACATTACGACATCGATCATTCATTCTTAAACGCGTTGGAAAAACAACTTCAGATTAGGAACGTCATATACCCGATAAAAAGGACGGAAATAAAAAGATTCACCATCACCAAAGGATTATGTACGTTCAGTCAAGACAACATCGTTCAAGGAAAGCTTCCGACGCGCATACTATTCACCATGGTCACCAACGACGCGTTTGCCGGGAATCCCACTAAAAATCCTTATAATTTCCAACCTTTTCGTATGAACAACATTTCCGTTTACTATAACGGGATGCAAATTCCGAGCGGAGGATTGAATATGGATTTCGAAAAAGACGTTTATACCGAAGCGTATTAGTCGTACATTAACGGTATAGGGAATTTTCACGCGGACAAAGGAAATATGATTACAAAAGAAATGTTCAAAAGTGGATTTTTCATTCTCGCGTTCGATCTCACGCCGGATGGAGCCGCAAACGAGGAACACATTTCTCCGGACGAAACGGGCAACTTAAGAATCGCGGGGGGATTCAGCCAACCTTTGCCAGAAACCGTTACGGCTATAGTGTACGCGGAATATAACAGCGTGATAGAAATCGATAGAAACAGACAGGTATATCTAAAATTGTAATGAATGGTGAGAGAATAAAGCATCTCCTCTCGGCAGATAAACGAACGGGTGCCCTCTTTTGCGGTGTTTTTCCTTCGGACAAATTTCCGACAAATCCTATACCGGGTATTTATGTCGTAAACTTCGATGAGTCACATCTTCCCGGGAGGCATTTTTTCTGCGTTCACATCTTCGACCATTCTAGGGCGGAATACTTTGACTCTTACGGTTTACCTCCAACGGTTCCTTTCATCGTTAAGTTTATTTCACGATTTAAAATCATGACCAAAAACCGCATTCGGTTGCAAAATTACCAATCAGATCTTTGCGGGGAATATTGTTTTCTGTATGCGCTCTTCAAATCCACTGACCGGTCCCTCCCAGAATTCCTTTCCCTTTTCACTCGTCCCGAACTAAACGACTGTCGAGTAGTTTGACTTTTCGAGTCGGAATTTGCATGGTGCGGGGCAAGAAGAACGAGAGTCTGTCACCCGCAGTCGCAAGCCTGCTGCTCGAGATATCAAGCACATCGTCTCGATATAGCATTACGCAGCGGTTCCTGTGCATAAGCATCGTTGGAGGGGTGGGGGAGACGTTATAAAGGCGTTGACGTGATTCGATCTCATCAATAGTGATGGAAGGCTCGGTGGAAAAGGACTTGTGTGAAGAGTTTCTCATCCTCAGGCGTGCTGCACAAGATGGCATAAGTGGTTTGAGTGATTGGACATCTTCTACAGCATCCGATACTTCGGTGGAAACGGACGTGTCTGCTGCAGCCTCTTCCGGCGGTGCTGCCGCCGAAAAGGACGATGAGACGGTCGGTGCTGTCGAAAAGGACGCGGTTGATATAAAGAAGAAGAAGGGTGGAAAGCGAACGGGAAGCAAGAAGGCGTCCTTGATAAAACCGGGGTTACAACCATCAGTTATCGGGTTAGAAGTAATTGCTCCTGACCAAGACAACGGTGTTGCGTGGGGTCTGGATAGTGGGATACGTCGACTGAAAGTGGAGACGTCTTATTACCTCGGATCAAAAAATACCATTAGCGTGACGTGGGTCGACGGTCTATTCGGCGACAGAGACGCAGTAACGATCTCCTTCAAGGAAAAGACCCTTCCCTTAACACTTTCACTGTGGGACTCCATAGTAAACTCCGCTGATTCGGTGAAGGATTACTTCGCTCACGGCAGCGTGCCGACGTGGGTCGAGCCCCCGCTTAAATTTCGGAAACTTTTTGGTGAACGCATGGTGATGATAGAAAGAGGCATTCTCTCCATATATCTTACCGAAAAACATTGGTTAGCGTTCGCCAAAATAATTGACGAGATTCAATCTAGTCGCAAAATAAATGACCGGAACTCGCACTAAAAATAATAATAACGACCTCATCGATAGCAATAATAGCAATAAAAAACTCGGTTATAATGTCACTGCCAACGTGCGAACGTCTGCAAACATTAGAAAACCTAATAATATACCTAAACCACTTATCAGAATTGAAATTGAAAAAGGAGGCAAGTTTGAAATTGAAAAAGGAGAAGGAGGCTTTGAAACTGGATAAGGAGGAGGTGTTGAATTTGGAGAAGAAGAAGGCTTTAAGATTGGAGAAGTGGGGGCTACTAAACCGCATATCTGAATTGGAGGAGGAGGTTTTGAAAAAAAACTCGGTTATCATGTCACTGACAACGTGCGAATATCTAACGATGCCCGAACATCTGCAAACAGTAGAAAACCTTGAAAAATACATAAACCGCATATCATATGGCCATATGGCCTCAACCTCGCCGTAGTAAGAAATAAATATTTGAAATCGAAAAAGGAGGCAGGTTGTAAATTGGATAAGGAGAAGGAGGCTTTGAAACTGGACAAGGAGGTGGTGTTGAATTTGGAGAAGAAGGAGGCTTTAAGATTGGAGAAGTGGAGACTCCTAAACCGCATATCTGAATCGGAGTAGGAGGTTTTGAAATTGGAGAAGGAGGAGGCATTGGTGAATAGCTATATTCTATCTCCGTCGGGGAATAAGCGGCAATTGGAGGAGGACTGCAATATCACCGTCGGGGGGAGTAATCCGGTAGGCATGCTGCAAAAGATAACATAAGGGGTTTGAGCGATTGGACATCTTCAGTTGCATCGGAAACGTTGGAGGAAAAGGACGTGCTTGCTGACAATTTCGACGAGACGGTCGCTGCCGACGACGCAAATGAAACGAAACGTCAGATTTTACGATATCACGACTAAATACGAAGTGCCATGCGACGAACCTCGTTTAGGCGAGTGGGAAACTTATGTGAGAGATAGACTTCGCTTTCGAAAAAGATTAGAGTCTATCGCTCCGCAGCTGGCAATAGTGCTTGAAAAAATGCAAAAAACGAAAATGATGGTGATGGACTTTCAAGCGTACAGAGACGCCGACAACAACTACGTCGTTAGAGAACTGGCTATGGAGGATCTTGCGAAAGGAGGCGTGCGCCATTCGTGGATGTTTGCATGTCCGCCAGAAATCTGCGGTTCAGAAAAGGTGAACGTGTGGCTCGAAGAAAATCATCACGGCATCGCGGCATGTGACGGGGACGTGCCGTACGACCGCCTGCAGTACATCTGCAGACAACACACGGCGCATTACGACGTTCTGTTTGCCAAGGGTTCTGAAAAGTGTGATTTCTTGACGGGAATGCTGGGGCGACGGGTCACAAACTTGGAGGAATTGAAATGTCCTTCGCTCAAAAAATTGTGTGCTACAGATTCTTGCTGCATGTTTCCCGCTCACGCAAAAATCGGTTACGTGTGCGCGGTGAGAAATTGCGACAAGATGAAGCGGTGGTTTATCGATAACGAAATTAAAGACAAAAAATGTTTCGATTGCAGCTGCAAGTTCGTTTCCTAAAAAAAAACTGCTTCGTGACGCAATACTTAAGTATGCCCGCTGCTTGCAACGGTTCCCCCCTTCCCAATCCCGAATACATCGACATCATTGCGTCTCCTTCGCTTCGAGAGTGTGGACGTGTTCGACATGAGTCAACGGCCCCTTCAATTTCCTCCGACGGTTTCTTTCAACGCCTACTTACCAGTAGCGAATACATCGACGGCATTCCGACTTCATCGCTCCGAGAGTGCGGGCGCGTTCGAGATGAGTCTCCGGAACGAGCCTTTGGAGTACGACAAACCCGTGGTGCTTATGGGCACCATACCTCTCAAGGTTACGGACAGTAGCGAGGTCCATTTCGACGTCGGTATCCCGCACGATCACCCGAAGGAAGGGAGGTCTTTGGAAATTTGGATAGATTTCCGGAGAGAAGTCATCTGCATCGTGAGGTTCGGGGATCGCGAAATACGTTTGGTCGGACGAAAGATCGTGTTCACGGGTTTCGAAAACAAAACCACAAAAATCGTGGAACGATTTAACGTTGGACAGCCGCATTCGCTACCCGAAAACGACGAGATTCTCCTGAAGATGCAAAGAGACACCGCAATCATCTGGATGGACGTCTACGAATCGAAGAAAAAAGATGGCGGAAACGTTCCCTTTCGTCTGCTGATGAGAACGGAAACGGACGGGAGGGTTTGCGATGTGGTGGATGGTGCCGCGAGAAATACGTTCACCGTTTTCACGGACCATACTCCCTCTCGAATAATATACAGAAGAGTGGACGACGTTGCCGGCGATCGAGTTAAAACTTTGAAATTTGTCATTCGTATGGAAGATCCTGCGATAACCTTTTTGTAAACGATAAGAAACCTAGAAAGTATTTCTTATTTTGTTCGCACTGTTTGCGATGAAATGCATCACCCTCGCTTATGCAAGATAAATTTTTGTAAATATATATATATTTCATTGTGTTGAATATAGAAAACATATAACGCAATTCTGTTAAGTAAATGCCAACGTCTGCAGTTAACTATTTCTTTTTTTGCTTGTTCGCACTTCTAGCGAAAAAAAAAACTTTTTGTTTGAATATTTTCTGATTGTATGTAGATTTTAAGATAACAAAAAAAAATAAATATAATTTATTCACTCAGTTTTTTGTCTTCTTTATTTAACCTGATAAAAAAAAACCTTGGTCACCTATCAAAGTTCATCTCGACGAGCGGTTATTCAAAATGGCGGAAACAAAATGGCGGAATCCAAGACGGCATGCGCCAGAACCTACATTCTTCCACTACTACGCATTATTATAATTCGCCATTGTTATTTATCATTCATTCTTGCATTGTGATGATATCGTAAGCAGGCCTATGGAATTGTTTTTTGTCCGTGAGGGGTTGTTGGGGGAGGGCTGAAGCAAACTCGCTGCGCAATTAGCTGTTATGGTAGAAGTATGAGTGGATTTACGAATTTCGAATACGATTTCATCGGTTTTATCATATTCCCCCAACTCGATAGTATTCGTTTCATAACGGAAACAGCGAAAGTGACAAGGCCCAACTCTCAAAAACAGTCCAGATATATGCGTTTAAAAAGTAAAAGAAAACACTTGCGCAGAGTTTCTTCTTCCATTACTTGCCACTTGATAGTATTTTCCTTATATTCCATGTTAAACACCGACGTAAGAATTAGGTTTGGCTGACGGAATGCACGAGATTGAAATGCGGTATATCTTTTTTATAATTCATTGAGTTAAATTGTTGTTGCAGCCATCATAATTTCGTTTCACTTCGTCATTAAGTGAACCTCATTTTCACAGAAGAATCGTAGGTAATTGCAATTGCAATCTCTGAACTATGTGTGACTTCATGTTAAAGCATGCAGATTTCTGACTGACTTCGCAAAAGTTTTTGCGGGTACCAATAGATAGATTAATTTTTTCGTGCGCACGAAACATTTGGAAAATGAAGGGAAATGGATTATCTACCACGAAGAAATTAACATTTATTTTCTTTAGGTATACACAACGTTTGTAAGTGAAAAGAAATGGGTTATTTACGACGAAGATATTACGTGAACATCCAGATTATATTACAACTATTCGAGTAAGATATATTTTTAGTAATAGTCGACTGTATAATTAATTACAATTGATAAATTAATCGGTTAATAAAAAATTCGACATTTCCTTGGCATCGCTATTTGCATTTCAGTTCGTAGACATACTAAGCCATTAACATTTGCTTTTTTGACATGATTACATAAATCATAAAGAACGCCTCTGCCTTGCATGTATGCACGTATAAAGGTGCGTCCACACTTTGGGAACGAACACGAACGAACGTAGACGCACGCGAACGAACACTGAAAAACGATGCTTGAGTGGCATTCGTAGGTTTGTCGCTTGGTTCATTTTCCAACTCTTTGCAGTCTTCAGTTCTTTCGTTGCCTTGTAGACACGATATAATGCCTAGGAAACTGTTATTGTTGCAAGTGCGGCCTTGATTGTATTACATAAGTTACTTGAAAGTAGTGATAGAAGTAAAGTAAGGCGAAAACGCCGATGGTGGATGACTTCATTATTTAAGAATAGGAGTCTCTATAGTGCTTCTGATTTACTTATGGACCTGAGCCGTGAAAACTGTGGACATTGTATCGACGCCTTAATCCTTATATGTACTATATACATTAAGGAATGCGTGCTTTGAATGCTTTAATACTAGAGAGAGAGGAAGAAATAAAGATGGAGAGAGAGACAAAATTAAATGTTCCATATATTTAAAATAATTTTGGATGTAAAAGAATTATATACCGTAATGTATTTCTTTGTCATGCAATTTATATTCGCCGATAACTATTTTTACTACTCAATTATGTGAATTGTGTATTTATTGTTTACTTTTTAGTGCATATAAAAGTTGGTTTCATTAATTTTTATTTCAATTTGAACTAAATGCTTAATTCACTCATACCCGTCATATTTGACGGGCAATTACGCTAGTGAGTGATAAAAACGCCAGTATGTTCGCGAAATTCGAAGAAATTGATGATGAAAAGAACTAAAATGTTAACTTGGAAAAATCGGCCTTTGAGTGAGATTCATACGGGAAATGAAGCCCTTCTCTTTGAGATGAGTCCGGATCATTTCTTAGAAGTCTTTTCCTTTCGTCGAAGTTCACTTGATGTCGAACGTTCTTAACAAACTTAAACTTTTTCCGATTCCGGTAATTCGTTAAAAAATCGTTGTATGTGCAAATTAACGTCCCGCGATTTCATAGCATGACTTATAAATGCATTATTTATATTAAGGAAGGGTGAAGAAATAAAAAGATGGATATCAGCAGCAGATTTACATTAATTTTTATACAAATTTTAAGCTTCCCTCTACAAAGTGGAATGTCATGCTTGAACTGGACGGGTTTTCGTCCACCGGAACGACCTACCTGGTATAGTAGTACCATGCACTGAACCTTTGGGACAATACACGTCCTCACTATACGAATGCGAACGAACACAAACGAACATTTCTCTTTGATGTACTGACAGACGGCGGATCATTGTTCGTTCGTGTTCGTTCGCGTTCGAAGACACGCTCGCACTGTATTCGTCAATGTGCGTATGTATGTTCGTTCGCCAATTGTGGACGCGGCTTAATGTGTGAATCTTTCCACTCTTCTTTACATACTCCATACACAGTAAAGGAGAAGTATTGTTTTCATGAAAAAGTTCGATTTCGAGATTTCAACGGAAATACATGTTTTGAGGTCTTCTGAACACGTTTTCACCATTATCTCGATGATGTACATGTATGTTTGAGTATATGTAATAGAAATATTATAGGTGTCCAAACTCAAAAACTATTAATCGTGTAAACGGGAAATTTCACATTTGATATTTTCATTAATGAGGCGAGAGTTGATTTGTTTTTGGTAAAAATCGGTGATCCGATCTTATCACATCCGATTTTTTAAATAATTTCTTTACCTTCACCAACACCATCGCCACCATCACCACCACCACCCTCACCATCACCACCGCCCTCACCATCACCACCGCCCTCACCATCACCACTGCCCTCACCACCACCCTCACCACAACCAACGCCCTCACCACACCAACACCAGCCTCACCACCATCAACACTACCCTCACCACCAACCACACCAACCTCACCACCACCCACACCAGCACCCTCACCACCACCAACACCACCACCACCAACACCACCTTCACCACCACCCACACCACCACCACCACCCACACCACCAGCCTCACCACCACCCTCACCACCACCAACACCACCCTCACCACCACCAACACCACCACCACCAACACCACCCTCACCACCACCAACACCACCCTCACCACCACCCACACCACCTCCACCACCCACACCACCACCACCCTCACCACCAGCCTCACCACCACCCTCACCACCAGCCTCACCACTCTCACCACCACCCTCACCACCACCACCACCCTCACCACCACCAACACCACCCTCACCACCACCAACACTGCCCTCACCACCACCCACACCACCCTCACCACCACCCACACCACCACCACCACCCACACCACCACCACCAACACCACCGTCACCACCACCCACACCACCACCACCACCCTCACCACCAGCCTCAACACCACCAACACCACCCTCACCACCACCAACACCACCCTCACCACCTCCCACACCACCCTCACCACCACCCACACCACCACCACCACCCACACCACCACCACCAACACCACCCTCACCACCACCCACCACCACCACTACCCTCACCGCCACCATCCTCACCAACACCACCACCCTTACAACCACTACCACCGCCAGGCTCATATCGTCAAGGGGCTCGCGAGTATACACCCAATATTTCCACTCGTGTGCACTCGTTCAAATGAGGTGGCCATGGTATCTGACAATTCTCATTGTTTAAAAGTCGCGTTTTTTCGTATTAAAAACGGATTTTCCGGGAAATTCGGAACGTAATTGAATTTTCAGATTAACCAAAACTTCTTTTTTCTAACACAACCGTTTAGGTCCCGACTTCGTATCCTGATTCTAACTAATTTTAAAATGTGATTCTATAATTCCCGAAACTGATTCCAATGCTTTTCTTATGGAGTGCAGGGGTGTCGGAAAACTACCCTTAAAAAAGAAGGCATTTAACGTTTCCGGTTGAATTTAGTACCGTTGAAGAACAGGAGATTTCCGTATCTTTACAAATTATAGATGATGAAAATAGCCCAAACAGTGGCAGAGATATAAGCTTCTCAATTGGCTGTAACCAACCTACCAAAATTTTCGCCTACGACTACGATTACGGTAATATAATATAAGAAGACTGTCAATTCCCATTGAAAAGCATTGTTCTGGTTGCTATGGTAGCTGAAGTTCTTTATTGTTTAGCATCTGCTTTTTAGTAATTTTCATGAATGCTGAAAAGTACTATTATCTTCGTGATGTCCGTCCGTCCGTACGCATATATCAGGGAACAATTGGCTGAACTGATATCAACCAAATTTGGTATGTAGAGTACTCACACCTGAACGACTCAGCAGGGGTGCCACAATCAGGGAAATTTTGTATGAAGCAGGTGTGCAAGATAGAAAAATAATATCAATATGTTTTGTGGAGATATAGAAATCAGGGCTGCCACAATAAAAGTAATAAAAAAATCCTTTTACACGTAATTGTTTTTAATTGTCAAAATAAATTTTAATGAAATTTAGTATTTAAAATGTCACATATATACTAAACCATAATAGCATATTTGGACCGGATCATCCAAACAGTGGTGCCACAATTTTAAATTAAACTATTTCAGTAATAATAGATTTGGAGGGAGTGGGGGGGACGGATTTCAACTTAATTTTGCATATAAGATTCGTACAACATATCATAATGAAATCAAGATGTTTAAAGTGGAGCTAAAGAGCAGAGCTACCACAGTAAAAAGTTAAATTATATTTCTTTTACACCTATTTATAGAGAAGTGACCATATGGATTTTAACCAAATGTGGTGTGTCATCATCATCATGAGGTGTTCTGCCTCTAGGCAGGTCCCTGGCACCAGCGTTGTCTCCACTCATTTCTGTTCCTTGCCATTTCTTTCATTTCCTGATACCCTCCCCTTTCTTTCAGATCGTCAAACATTTTTATTCTTCTACGTCCCCTTTTCCTTTCACCTTCTACTGATCCTTCCAACACCATCAATAGTAAACCTTCTCCTCTCAAGATATGCCCTAACCAGTTACTTTTCCTCCTCTGAATTGTTTCAAGTAATCTTCTCTTCTCATTCACCCTTGTTAGTATTGCTTCATTCCTTAATCCTATCCGTCCACTTAACCTTCTCCATCCGCCTCCACACCCACATTTCAAATGCCTCTAGTCTTTCTTTCTCTCTTTTCTTTAGCGTCCATGTTTCACACCCATAAAGCAATACACTCCAAACATAGCACTTCACAAGACATTTCTTCAGATTTAAATCCATTTTACCACATAGTACCCGTTTTTTCCTATTAAATGTTTCTTTTGCCATTGCTATTCTTGTTCTTATTTCTTTTTCACTTCTCCAGTCTTCAGTTAGCATGCTTCCCAAATATCTATACTGTTTTACTTGCTCCACTCTTCCATCCTTTATTGACCCATTCATAATCTCTCTATCCCCTATTCTCATCACCTTTGTTTTCTTTATGTTCATTTTCATTCCATATTCCATCATCCTGTCTTCTAGCTTTGTAACCATTTCCTGAATATGCCTCGTTTCATCTGCCAAAATTACCATGTCATCAGCAAACCTTATACAATTTATTATTCTACCCCCAATACTAATTCCTTTATCATTCCCTATTCCATTGTCAATCATTTCTTCAGCATATATATTGAACAGGGTTGGCAATAAGCAGCAACCTTGCCTTACTCCTCTTCCTAGATCATACCATTCGGTCTGTGCATCTTTTATCCTCATAGCTGCTTTCTGTTTCATATACAGCTCTTTAATTAACCTTCTATCTTTCCAGTCTACTTTTTTTGCTTTTAGTATTTCCATCAGTTTTTCCCAGTTCACTCGGTCGAATGCCTTCTCCATATCTATGAAGCACAGACTAATTCCTTTACCCCTTTCTATATATCTCTCTCCACTCATTCTTATCAATCCTATTGCATCTCTTGTACCTCTACTCTTTCTAAATCCAAACTGTTCCTCTGCAACATTTTCTTCCATTTTGCTAATTAGTCTCCTGTTCATAACCCTAAGTAGAACCTTTGCTGCATGTGTAATTAAACTGATTGTTCTGTGTTCACTGCATTTTCTTGTTCCTTGCTTTTTCGGAATTGGAATCATAATTGTTTTGACGAAATCCTCTGGCCACATCCCCTTGTCATAGATTGCATTACACAACTTCACTATTTCTTCCAGTCCTTCCTCATTAAGACACTTAAATAATTCTATCGGTATCTCATCTACCCCCATTGCCTTCCCATTCTTCATATCCTTTATTGCTTGTAGCACCTCTATTTTCAATATCGAAACCCCTGTTTCGTCATTATTCATTTCATCCTGCTCTTCAATACGGAGATCCTTTGGTTTTTCATTTGATTTGTACAACTCCTCCATGTATTCTCTCCATCTATTAAGGACCTCCTCTTCCTTATATAGAACTTTATCTTCTTTACTTGCAATCTCTTTCACACATGCACTTGTTCTCCATCTATCCCACGTTACATTTTTTACTTTCTTATACATCAAGTCATACATTCCTTTTCTCTCTAGATCTTCTATATCTGAGCATTCCTCCTCTAGCCATCTCTCCCTTGCTTTTTGGGTTTCTCTTCTTAGTTCATTATTCAGTTTCCTGTATTTCCTTTTTCCATCTTCATCAGTATTGCCTTCTTTCTTCCATCTTTTCTATCATTTCCTTTGTCACCCATGGCTTTTTTATTCTTTTTCCTTTGAAAAACCCAATAGCCTATTCTGCTGTTTTCCTTATAGCCTTCTTTATCCTATTCCATGCTTCATCCACATTTTCCTCCAACACGTTTTCTCTTTTGATTGCCTGAGCTAATTTTTCTCCTATTCTTTCTTTTCCTACTGTGGCTATATTCTCTAAATCCCATTTCCTAACTATCTTAGCCTTCTTAACCTTCTTCAAGGCTAGTTTTATTTCGGCCATGAGGAGCACATGATCACTGTCAATGTCTGCTCCTGGAAGTCCATATGCCTTTTTTACTCCATTTCTATATCTTTCTTCCACTAGAATATAATCTATTTGATATCTGGCTCCATCTCCTGGTGATTTCCACGTGTATTGCCTTCTCTTATGATTTTCAAACCAAGTATTTGATATAAACATCCTCTTCTCTTTACAGAACTCGACAAGTCTTTCACCTCTTTCATTTCTTTTCCCTAGTCCAAATTTTCCTACTACTTGGTCTTCTCTTCCCTCTCCTACCACAGCATTCCAATCGCCCATCACTATCTTGCAACAGTTTTTACCTTCCTCCTCCATAATATTTTCTATCTTCTCGTATATTTCTTCAACAGCCTCATCTTCATGTTGGCTGGTCGGCATATAAACTTGTATCAACAGTAGATCTTTTGGGTGCATTCCTATTCTAAGACCAATTGCTCTATCATTTACAAATATCACCCTCTGTACACAATTTGCTATTTCCTTATTCAAAATTACCCCTACTCCATTCGTTCCTCTAGTACCTCCTGAATAGTACACCGTGATGTCATCACTTTTTATTTTCCCTCTTCCTTCCCATCTCATTTCACTTAAGCCAATCATATCCATTCTATTTATTTTCATCTCTTTCTTTAAATTTTCCAACTTCCCTGCTCGTAGGAGTGTTCTAACATTCCACGTGCCAATTCTCAACTTCTTTCCAGCTTCCTTCCTTCCTTGTGTTAAACGGAACCTCTCGTGTTGTCCCCCCCGGAGATCCGAGCGGGGGACCATTTTGCCTCCGGAATATTTAACAAGAGAAGACTCCGTCATGATGCCTCTACATGGGATATATTGTGGCGGTGGTTTCCCATTGCCTTCCGCCTATATATTCAGCCGCCCCTAACATGGGGAACAGACGCTGTTTGCAGCCGCCCCTAATATGGAGAACAGACGCTGCTGCCTGTTGGTCCGCGGGAGGTATTTTATTTCCCTCCTACCCTACATATCTGTAGAGCATTCCCCTATCCGCCACCCGGGGACGCACCCTCTAGAGGTTACAGGCTCCTCCGAGGGATGTGGTGTGTATAAATATAAATAATTAACCAAAATATTATATTTCTACCGTTTCGACTAAACAGGGCTACCACAATATCAAGGCTAGAATTTTTTGGTAATTATGAATTTGGAAGGTATTGGCTGAACGGATTTAAAAGAAATTTCGTTTATAGGGCGAGTATAGAACGAAATGAATATGTTTAGAATGGATCTAAAACGCAGGGCTACCAGAATATAAGGAAAAATAATTTTCTGATTTTAAATAAAATACATAAGTATGTGTGTATACGATTATACTAGGGCAAATTCGACGAGAAGCACTTCTGTACCACGGGTACCCGTGCACACCCCTACTTGTTTCTGATTAAAAACATATTTCTTTGTCAATTCGGCACCGATTTGAATTTAATCTTCAAAAATAAGAAACGTTATTCTTTTAGCTATAGAATAGTTTTTGTCAATGGTTTCTATCTGAATTTAACTAATTTAAAAACGCAAATTTATGAACGCACAGATTTCCATGTTTTTCTTATAGAGTTTCGAAATGGAATATTGGGGTCAAAAATATCCCATTAAAACAAAAAAAACTGGAATTTTCGAATTTTCTGGTTGGTTGTACCTAATAACTTATCATCCTGCCAAATTTCAGGTCCGTGGCATATCTAGAAGTACCTTAGGTTTTATATTATATATATATATATATATATATATATATATATATATATATATATATATGTCCTATATACTCTGTAAGAAGCCGGTATTTATTATATATATATATATATATATATATATATATATATATATATATATATATATATTCTTAACCCTTCAATTTTATAACAAACTCATTTTCATTCTTATTATTTTCACCAAATAAGAAACCATGCCTAAAAGAAGCGGAAGATTATTCTCACATTCAAATAATATCAATTCCAAATGAATGGTTCTCACCAGAGCAGCAGAAAATGTTAATCAAAAAAATGAAAGACTTGAAGAGCAAAGAGTGAGGCAGGTGAACATCAGAACAACAAAAACTACTGACCATAGGAATTTAAGATATGAAGAAGAAAGACTGAGATGGTCGAGTGCAATAACAAAAGAAAGGATTTATGACTTCAAGAACAAAGAAAGTGAATGATATCACATAAGGTACAATAAGAAAACTTTATAACAAATCTTTAATTTCAACCAAAATATAATCTTTAACTTATTCCTCCCTTAAATACCTATATGTACACTTTGCTTTCTTTTCAACTGAGTATTTGTATGCATCAATTAAGCCAATTGTACTTATAAGGTTATAATAACACTTTCCATGTCATACCAACACACTATTTAACGCCAAATTCGATTTCAAATTCCGGGAACTAATTTTGTTTCATTGGTTTGACTTTAAAATATTTACGTGACAAATTAGATCCACAAAATCAGCCTTTGCATGGGATAACATATGGTTAAGCTAAATTTGATTATATCTTCAAACATGTTTCCATCCCTAGAGCTTGTGATTCCTGCCCAAGGTTTCAATGTTTTTGAAATTCATGAACACATAATGTGATGCAGTCTCTTTCACTGGAAATCAATTCGAGTGAAATAACTATATTTTAAAAGTGATTATGTTGATTGTTTATTATGACTATTTGATAAAAAATACATTCGTCAAATTTGTCAATAAAGGGAACAAGAAAAATTTACTTATTTGTGCAAAAGATGGGAAAACAAGAATTATTGCATGCTATTATGCATTACAATAAAAATTAACTTGGTTTCATTAATTGGTTTTATTCTCAAATCTTACTCAATATTTTGTCTTAATTAAAAACCTGAGCAATGCCAGATACTTTCATCTAGTATAATTATATGAGTATGGCAACAATGCTGGTTGTTCTTGGCAACAAAATATTTATTCATGAAAAACTTAAAATTTTCATCTTTAAAACAATTTTCTGGGTCAGTTCAAATTGTATTTGAAAATCTATGGTTTCTAATTTCTATGACAAATATAAGTAATTTTAAAAAGCAAACAAAAGATGTCTTACACTCATTTACCTGTTATGCTTTCAAAGCAGACATGATAGCAACAATCCTCCAATATTAATCTTATGGAAATTTCTCGAATAAAATTTTTTTGGGTTCTTGAACTTAAAAACTTCCCGTTTTCGCAATTTTACCTCTGTTTGTAAGTCATGAATAATCAATCTGATTTTTTTCAGCATTCTAGCTCATACAGAAGTAAGAAATAGTTCATATAACGCACCTTAGTGTGGTTATAATATAGAGAGATATGCATTAAAAATTCAATTTAAAAAACAAAATGGGCTATTTTTTCTGTTTCTTTCCTTTTGACTAATAGTTCGTAAGTATTTCTGACTTTTGAGTCTCTGTTTTATTTCTCCTCTCCAAATTTTGAGGCCTCCCTCTAAAGTGAGGCCCTGGGCCAAGGCACATTTAGCCTCCCCCTTAAGATGGCTATGGTGGTTTGCAAGATCCCTAGGTGATAGTGGTTTGCGGGCCCCTGGTTGATAGTAGTTTGTGGAGCCCACAACTCACAAATTCTGATAATACATTAAATTTTATAGAGGAAAACAGGCTACCAAATTCCTAATAATTTGTTTGCACATTTATTTATGATATAATGGGTGGGCTTCTGAGGCTGATGTTGATCGAATCTCTAAGTCTTTGAATGGAACTCTTAGAAATAATTATTTTTTTCAATGATGCCCATCAATTGAGAATGGTCTATGCCGATATAGTTTGTGATGATCTTGTCATCATTTTCAATGTATGACCACTTCTTTTTGGGACTTATCACAATCAATTATAAATTTTTCTCTTTTGCAATAAGCTCCTGACTCTGTTAACACCAATTCTCTCATGGCTCTAGATGTGAGGTCCCCAGAGTCACAAAGCTCCTAGATATGCAAGGCCCTAGGCCAGTGGTTCCCAAATTTTATTTTAGGTGTGGCACCCTTTCAAAGAAAAACAGACTTTTGTGGCAAACCAGTCTTGAAACAAGGTTTTTATATTTTTAAATAAGAGTATTACAACTTTTGGATGCATACATTTGTTGGTATTATACCACAATCAATATATTATAGGAAAAATTATTGCGCTAATTACCTATCAACACATCCAAATTGTTGATTTATTTTCTAAACAAAGATTTTTGTGGCACTCTTAAAAGTCATAATTTTATATTATATATATATTATATATATATAAATCAATAATGGCACAGAGGTTAATCTTATTAGCTATATACATTCCTGTTATACTGATAAGAAAGATTCCAGATCTCAACTATGCATATCCTTTCACAATGACTGATTTTCACTCTGTCCCGCTACGTAGTCTTTGATATTTTATAAATTTTAGTTTTACAGCAGAAAGACTTAGGTGTAATTACTGATAGTAAACTAATTTATCTGACCATATTACAGCAATTAAAAATAATGCAATGTCTCTCTTATGCATTTTGTATCGTTTTATGAATATCAGAGACCCTTTAGCACTCAGGATGTACTTTTCTACCATTGTATTACCTGTTATAACATGTTGTACTCCTTTTATTTATTTTTATTTTCTGAATTAAAAATTTCCAGCCATGAAATTGTGAATACATTATAAACTGCTATAAAGGCTGGTCAGCATCATGGAGCTATTTCTTTGGAATTGTTCCCACACACTTGTTTCTTCAAATTATTGTCCATGATGTGTATTGTTTGACTGAACAATTTAGTGGAATTCTTATGGTTAGGGTTACCAGATTCTGATGAAGCAAAACCAGGACACAATGGGAAAATATGCTATTTTTAGTCTTTTTATCATTTGCCTGAATATAAGGCAACCCCTGTATTTGACAACTCAAAATCTAGGAATATAAAAAATAACTGAAAAAAAAGTTGTTTTATTTTTTTCTACAAATTACATATTTTTAAATCTTATATTCTCTTTATCATCACTTGTTAATCCCAGTCACAAAATCTTGCTTCATCATTATCTTCTTTCTTCTCATTGTCGTCTTCTTCTTTCTTCGTGTCATAGTCAGTCTTATCTCACCCTTCCTCTTCCTTCTTCCAATGCACATCATTATTTATTTCTTGTGTGAGTAGCATTCTTTCATTTTGTTTCTCAACTACAAAGTAAACTACACATTTGTCAATTTCATCAAACTCCAATCTTTGACCCATGAAAAGATTTACACTGAAAATGAGCATTTAATATAAATTGCTTCTGACCTTTCCAGCACTTTACATTGTTTTCAGTAATACCATATTTATTTGCAGCTTTACTATTGTTTGAGTCTTCTGCCTCCCTCACAATCATAATTTTAAAACTAGAATCATTACTCCACCTCATGCTTCTCAACACTTGACTTATTTTGAGCAGCTTTTTTCGCACATGATCAACCTCCTTTTTATCCATTGTAAATTTTGTAATCACAAAAAAACATAATCTTTAAAAAATTCTAACTTTGTAGAAAAAGCAATCATAAATCCAATGGGCATAATAGAAGCAATCGATATAACAACCTTACAGAATGTTTATAATATTTGTTGTTTTGCTCAGTCCCTGAATATAAGACAAGTTTTAATTGAGATATAATGTATTTGTTAAAAAACCTTTCCTTATATGTATTTGGGTCAATACAATATATGCTATATGAACAAATTTTGCATAGCTTGGTTATAAGTTTGACCAAAGAATAGTAAATAATTGTACAAATTCAAGCAATAAGTAAAAAGTATTCTTACAGAATTGATCGGGAAATTAATGGGAGCAAATATTTTAGAACCATATTGAACACAAGTTACTGAGATGATACTGTCATGCAATGAAATCAAATGAATGTTGAGATGTTTGAATAAAGAAAACGATATTCTGAAAGACTTTTTCAGAACACAGGAACAAATCTGAAAAACTGGGATGTCTGGACATCCTACTTATAGTACAAGGCTCTTGTTTTATGATTGTTTATGGAGTAGAACACAACTCTATCTGAAAAAATCATATTTTAGCTCATTACCAGCAATGAACTCAGATCCCTGCTGAGTGGTTCATGCATCTTCATGATGCATCTTATTTGTGAATTTCTTCCAAATGTTTTTCAATAAGTCTAAAAATATTTTTATGAAGGACGTTTTTTGAGAAAGAAATTTTATTGCACCGATGAGGTCTATCACTGGGGCTGAAATAATCCACTCACATTGACCTTCATATTTTTAGGCCTTTCATTCCTTGTTGAAGTGACAGCTGATTGACTGTAGCACTCTCCACCACAGCACAGTAAGCCTTACAATTAGACTCCAAAGAACCTTAATCTGGCTTTATCTATCTCTCTTACACATTGTTGTTGATATTTAGAGAATATTTGTCTACCTGTCAAGAGAATTATGGGAAGTTTAAATCTTGAAACATGCTGTATAGTAGGAGTTATCACCATTTTTATTTGAAAAAAATGGGAGGCATTTGCTCTTAGTCAACTCTTGCATAAAATTTCTCTAAAGTACAAACTAGTGATGCAAGATAGTATATTAATATAAACAACTTATTTAACAGAAGTTTTTGCCCATGCTGTGATGAGAACATATTGGATATATTATTGCTCTCAGATTAAAATGGGAAATAATTTTTTCCATTCGAAAAATCCAGTGGATAAAAAGAGTTCATCATCATAGGTATTCTATCTTTTGGTAGGTTTTTGGCTCAACTAACCCACTTTATGCTATCCAATGTCAGTCTCTTCATCTTATTTGATCTACTTCTTTTAATGCATTTAATATTTTATCCTATTCCTACCTCTTAACCTCTTTTATAGCATACCCCTATGACTTATTTCTGCCAGAGCAAGCTAGGAAAGCCACGGGGCTCGGTTCACAGTGTGCATGTCACAAATTTATAATGGTAAATTCAAATAAATTAAGTGACCTCTCTCACTATGACACTTCAATAATTTTCTGACTTTTTAAATATACGTACTTTACAAGTACAGGGAAGTCTCTCTTAGCGCAAGAGATGCGTTCCGAAACATGTGCGCTATCCGAATTTGCGCTAAACGAACAGTTTGTAACATAGCACTTAACCCGGTTGATTTTTATTTTTCAGAAATTTTACTATTTTTATCTGGTAACTTATATAATGATAGGCCCTATTTATATAGCAATTTAAAGTCAAGAAAACGAAGTATATAACGATTCTTTTTAAATATCGTATTTTCCGGTAGATAATGCGCGCGTTATCTATGAAAAAAGTTCGAGAACTAGAGAAAACGGCTGTGTGTGTTATATATAGGAAAACAAGTGAATACTTGTGACTAAAACAGTGATTACGTCTAGTATTATGATTCTTCGATTCCTACTTCCTTTAGCTGACAGATTCACAATGTTTCCTCTCAGTCTACTTAAAAGCCTGAATGGATGTAATTCTATTAAATCGGATGACGGCTCAAGATTTTTTATTGATAAAGACCACAAATTTTTAAGTTTAAAACATTTTTACGGACAAATTTAACGCCTAATAAAAAATCAGCGGTTGGCAAAAGAACGTTTAATCCTTTAGGCAGTCTTTCATTTATGTCCCGAGGAATGAAAAGCTTCTGTACTAGAACTCAGTCCATTTTTATACACTGTAATTAACTAAAAGCCTCTTTAGGCGTTGATCTCTAAAGCTGAAATAATGGTTAAAATAAATTACGCTGTTCTCTCGTTAATCAACATTCTTTGAGAGTTGATACATAATGGTCTTTACCAATCAACAGAAAATGTTCGACTGTGCGTTATCTGTATATTTTAACGAGCTTTCAAAATATTAAGATTCACGTTATCATCTAGGTGCGCGTTATCCATGGGAAAATACGATAAATATTTATTGTGAACATATTGGTGTGCAACAGCTTCAAAAAAATAATTCTTTATAATGGAAAATCTCAATTTTCTAATAAAATTTGCTATGAAAAAGCGTATTATAAAATAAAAATTTCAGTTTCCTAACGTCGATTTTTAAATGCGCGTCGAATCTGTCCACAGATTCCTTTTGAACACGAAAATTCCGCGTATTTTCCGGGTTTTGTCGTAAAGGCAAATCGCATTGTTGATAATTTCAGCATACAGTGCACCGCTTAAAGATCCACTCCTCTCCAAAATAAATAACAACAAATTTATCTTTAATTAGAGTGGAATGACTATCACTGAAAAGAAAGTGAAGTAGAAATGAAAGTGAGAAAAATGTTGAGACCGTAATAAAAGAGCGTAGCATTTAGGAACTTTATTTTATTAATTTTCAAAAATTAAAATTTTTATCCCGAGATGCCTTCAGCGCTATATCGAAAATGCTCTAAAAGAACATGCGTTAAACGAGGCATCATTGCACAACAAATATATTTTAAAGAGTTTGGTTCCTCTGTAAGCGAGGGGCCCGGTACAGTCGCACCATTGGCATTACTATCAAGCCGGCCCTGCTTTCCGTAAACTATTACCTTTAAAAATTTGACCCACCATTTTTACTTTCTCATATATTGAGAAAGTATCTATTCGACTTAGAGATTTTGATGGAAATACTCGTTTTAGGTGTCCCTGAGTCCATAAAAGTGGTTTACGCCATGCCGTCTGTCGGTCTGTTAGCATTTCTACGGTCCAAACGTGTACATGAAATCGAGTGATATTTCGTATTTGTACAATATATCATCTTTTACAGACCCTTTTTCATAAAAATGATATTTTGAAACAAAATTCGATGTACTAATAATGGTTCTAAGGATTTTGATTGAAATCCATGCAATCGTACAGCCTGATGTCACAAATAATACTTACTAAGACATATGTCCAAAAAATTACTAAATATCGACCAGGGGCATTAAAATACACGCTAAACTACGGTTAACTTTGATTTATAGGCTTTTTCCTTTTATAAACGTACACAGTCGACCAAACGTATATGAGAAAGTTTGTGCAATGTATATTGCGCCGTTTATTTCTGTATTTCCCTTATTGCTCTATTTAAGTATCTCTCTTCCCCTACTCTATTTAAAATTTATTTTTCTTTTTCTCATGTCAGTCCAACACATTTTCCCTAATCTACACATCTCAAATACCTATAATCTGCGTACATAATCTTTTCTCATTGCCTATGTCTCATACATATCAGAGTTTTTACTTACCTCTTTTTAATATTTTAATAACTTAATTCAAACTTCCTGTCATTAATACTTATTGCCTCATAAATACCTCCTTTGCACTTGTAATCATTGTCCTGATCTGTTTTGTACTTCTTCCATCTTGAGTCTGAATACTACCTAAATTAATAAAACGTTCTGCTTCTTCCAGACTTTCCCCGTCTACTTTAATATTGATTTGTGATTCCTCCCTTTGGAAAATCTCATTACCTTAGTTTTTCTCCTACAAATTATCTTTCTGAATATCATTGCCTTTTCATCGAAGGACCTAACTAACTAAGTCCTTTTCCAAATCACTCGCTAAAGCTTTGCCATTTGTAAATCTAACTGATTTGACTACTCTATTTGTCTATATCCTACTAATACCTCTGTATCTAGATATTCCCATGCCTCTACTAGCATTTATTTGGCATACATATTGAATAATGCTGAGGTGATTGGGCGGCCTTGTCTCATGCCCCTTTCTAGCATTGCCCAATCCGATTCTCCTTCTGCTAGTCTTACCTGTGCAGTCTGGTCCATATACAGATTTTTGATTAAATACCTATTCCTCCAATCTACTCCTATTTTCCTCAACATCTGCATTGTCTTAGGCCATAAAACTCGATCAAAGCCCTTTTCGAAACATATAAAGGGCACGAATATATTTCTTACTGCCAAAGCCCTCATCACCACTATGGAGTCTCCAGTACCATTTTTTCCCGAAACCAGAACTGGTTTGCACCTATATAGTTATTCGCTTTAGCTTTTAGCCTCCCATTCAAAATTCTGAGAGTAACTTGAGCTTCATACGAAATTAAACTCATTGTTCTATAATCGTGACCTTCATTTACTTTATTCTTCTTCAAGGATTTATTGACCTAGAGAAGTCCTTTGGCTGCTCTCCCTCTTCATATATTTTATGGCACAATGTATAAAAGATCTCGATCTCGCCGTTTAATATTTCCGGACCAACGCTGTCACACTTTACACGTTCCTCCCTCTCGATCTCAATGGATTCTGACTTCAAATCTTTTGCATGCAATTCTTCAATACACTCTTACCATCTACTCCTCGCATCCTCCGTCCCATTTAATAGTTCGCCGTTTTTGTCATTAACTGTAGCAAGCAAATTTCCCTTCTTGTTTTCTGTGAACTCCTTTTATTTTTCTTACTGAAAGTCTACTCTGCCATTTCTCTGCATTACCTCCAAGTCCTCAGATTATCTTTTCCACCACAACTCTCTCGCTTTTGTGGTTTTCCTCCTAATCTTATTCTTTAATTCTCGATACAATCTCCTTCCGTATTCAGTATTTACTTGCTTACACTTCCTCTCTTTCGCCTTTTTAATCGTCTTCTCTGAAACTCGGAACTTTCTTAATTTGTTCGAGGTTATTTTTCTTAACGTTTTATAAGCGCCATACATTTTCGTTATGCATTGACTATTCTTATTTTTTATAATCACTTTTATTCTGGTTTCGAGCAAATTGGATTCACGTCAAATTCACTGATAATGAATTTTTAGCCCAAAGATAGGCAGAGGACAAAGATAGCGAAAAAACCGAACAAGATTTAGAGATTTTCTATTTTTATCTAAGGAATTGTAATATATAACACATTTTTCTTTGCGGGCATTATACTACCGTAAGTTTAGCCACTTAAGTCATTCGAGAATTTAGAGCTTTATCTATTAGTTGTTTTCTCCGACAATGCGTATTAAATACCAGTCTTTAATAAACTTGTCTGCGTAAATAAACGCAATTAGAATCAGCAGTAAAAATACAATTAAAATTTTAAGAATCACTTTTATATTAATGCATTAAAAAAGAAAATTCCAGTAAGACGAACTTCGAATTTGGAGTTCTACAAATCTTCTAATCGTAGGGGTTTCAATTACAGTTTTACTAGTGATATAGTCAATACAACATTTTTATGGCAATCCTTCATTTCCATGATTTGTTTCAAGTGCGTTTACATATATGCCAGTGAAGTTAATATAAAAGATATTAAAAAGATTAAAGCCGTTTGATCAAAGAGCCGTAAGAAAGGAAAGAGGGAACCAAAATGGAATCTCTTGACAGAAAAATAATTATGAACGAACGAAAGAGCTATGGCGAGACAACCGTTGCCACAGACGTAAGCGCGAATAGAAATGACATGATTAGATGGGCTTTCAGTCGATAATCCGACGCTTTTGGCCTCACTTAATCATATCATAATCTTTCTATTCTCGCGAAAATACCCGCGGACCTACAAATTTAGGATTCGCTGATAAAATATTTGTAGTAAAGTTGTTTTTGCTTTGCATCCAACGAGATTCTTTAGCGGGGTCCATGCGGGTCGTTATCAGCGCGTTTAAACTTAAATACCATCGAAGCACCTGTTATTCGAAAGGTTCGCGCTGTTTTATCGCTATCTAAGGAAAGTTCTAGACTCTTAATTCACCGCTCCGAGGTCACCTCGACAGAGAGAGAAAAAGAAAAATCTCTCTCCGAACATTCCAGTCCGTCGCAACCGCGGGGTAAAAAAAGCGTATAATTTGGTATCGAACGAAATCTGTCCTGTTCTCTCGGACAGGACGGAGAGAATAAGAGATTTCGCTATATTCTCTTTTAAAGTCTGCACTATAACCGATTCCTATGCAGTTTGGAAAAAATCCCCCCATGGAGAGATAGAGAGAGAGAGAGGGGAGAAACTTTTCCGCAAAAGGGAACAGGTTTTTACCCTCGGGCCCGCCTCTCTCTTTGTTTGAGCGTTTTCCCTTAAGCCAACGGCAGGAAATCAGGAGCCTCTCTCTGGTGGAAGAGTCGGGGTTAGTCGGGAAAAAACCAAGACGACAGGTGCGCGAAGTCTATTCTGCGCCTTCTCTCTCTCTCATTTTCTCCCTCTCTCATTTTCTCCCTCTCTCATTTTCTCCCTCCCTCATTTTCTCCCTCTCTCATTTTCTCTCTCCCTCCCTCACTCCCTCCCTCCCTCCCTCCCTCACTACTTCCCTCACTCCCTCCCTCCCTCCCTCACTACTTCCCTCACTCCCTCCCTCCCTCACTCCCTTCCTCCCTCACTCCCTCCCTCACTCACTCCCTCCCTCACTCCCTCCCTCACTCACTCCCTCACTCCCTCTTTTCCACCCATTTTCCGCTAACTCCCTCTACTCTCCTGCCTCTGTACCTCCACGCAGCCTCAGATATGCTGTCGCACACTAATTCATCCTCGCGGGAAAACCAGTTCGCTGGCTCATTACATCTCCCTCCCCGCTAACTTGTCACAGAACCGTGCGTGTGAATACACTCACTATATATATATATATATATATATATATATATATATATATATATATACTCTCTCTCACACATGTGCATAAACACAAACATATGCTATACATGCAGACGAATCTCATTGTAACTCTTGAATGGAAAACAGAACCTTCCACCACCGTCAATAAAGAATTAAAAATTCCTCGTGATTTAAATATCTCCAGGAATATATATAACAATAAGTTAAACAGTTATGAGAAATGTTAAGAATGCATAATTCATTATTAAAAAAGAAGATTGTACATTTACCAAAAATAAAGATTCGAAGTTCTTGTAGAGGCTTTTTATTTATCTTAAATTGTAGATGAATTTATTGGGCGGGAGGAATCGCAGAATCGTCGACTTCTTCCTCTAAATTGTCTTGTAGTGGTGTTTTCTTATGTTTGAAGTTGGCAAACCCACTTGTAGACGGTATGTGGAGATTTTTGTAAGCTTGGAGACATTTGCGAAAGGATCCTGGACAAAAAAATTTTTATGGGAAACTATGAAACTTGTCTATTTCTTTCCCGGTATAGTTCATTGCAGCATGTAATCGCTCCACGTATCATAAGTGAGACTTGACTCCTCCTTTCTTGATTCGGATCATTCTTAATGTAGATGGCAATTGCTGCCTCGATGTGCTTATTGGCCTCATACAAGTGCTGCAGGGTTAAATCAGGAGTGGATAATTCTTTATTATCATCATCAGAGCCATCATCACGTAATGAAGTCTGTTCTTCTCCGAGCTGAATTAATTCCTCATTGGTTAAGTCTTCATCCTGTGACTCCAACAATTCCACAACGTCTTTCTCTATTACCTCAAATCCTGCATCCTTGGCAAGGTCAACGATCCTCTTTTGGATGTTAGGAACGGACTCCTGAATAACAGCGAAGTTGTGCTTGCATTCCTTCCACAGCGCCCCCCAGCAAAAATTCCATGTCGCCGGCGTCACTTCATTCCAGGCTTCATTAATGTTTTCGATGGCATTCTTGACGTTATAGGACCACCAGAATTTTCGTATCGTTTGCCTGTCTCTATCTGCTTTTGATATGAGTTGGCCCATTTTTTGACGAAGGTAATATGCCTTAAAAGTCACGATAACACCTTGATCCATGGGCTGTATCAGAGATGTAGTGTTTTTTGGAAGAAATTCCACTCTAACATATTCAGTAAGTTTTAAGGTGATGACAGGGTGACATGGTGCATTATCTAACAGCAACAATACCTTTTGATCCAACGTATTCTTCATACAATATTTTCTACAAATGGACAGAAATGATTCTTGAACCAATCAAGAAATATACCAATATTAACCCAAACCTTCTTATTAGAACGCCAGATCACAAGAAGCTCGGATTTGGTAAAACCTTTAAAGCCTTAGGTGTTTCGGAGTGGTACAAAAGCATTGGCTTAAGCTTACAGTCAGTCACAAGCTGCATTGCCTTCCAAAAGTAGTGTCAGTCGGTCCTTAGAAGCCTTAAAGCCAGAAGCAGAATTCTCTTTGGAGGATAGGAACGTACTTGCTGGCATATTATTCCAATATAACGCAGTCTCATTCACGTTAAAAACTTGTTCAGGGATGTATTCGCCTTCCTGAATAACCTTCTTCAAATAATATTTGTACGCCTCGGCTGCCTCAACATCCGCACTTGCTGCCTCAGCAGTCATCTTGATGCGATGGATCCTATTGCGTCTCTTCAACCTCGAAAGCCATCCGCTACTAACATTAAATTTTTCACTCGCTCCAATCTATTTCTCTTTCTTCTTTAAATCTCCAAACAATGCCGTTGCTTTCTCCTGAATAATATTCATGCTGAGCGGCATATTACGCTGATTCTGGTTTTCTATCCACAGAGTCAGTAACTCCTCCGTCTTATCCAGCAAATAACTGCGACTCCTTGTTAGTCTGGATGCACACAGTGGTGTCACGGACTTTGTCCTGGATTTAATCTTCTCGGCCTCTTTATGTACGGTGCATACAGTTGATGAGGACAGGCCAAAAGCTTTGCCGATGTCAAGCACCTTATCACCTGCTTCAAAACGCTTGATTATATCCAGCTTTGTATCAAGTGTGATAACGTTCCTTTTCGCTTTTGGAGCATTGCTACTTTTTCCAATTGCTGGTCTATTTAAACTCATCGTCGATTGAAGGGTAAAAAATAAGAAAAATGTTTATAAAAGATTCACAGCGAGAGCAAGTAAGATGTATGTGGCCACGGCAATGGCTTGTAAACAAATCCTCGTGATGTAACGATTATGTATGAACCACGAGAAAACGAATGTCACCGAACGTAGTCAATCCAAGTCACAGACTGAAGCATAGAACGGCTGTGGGAAATACTGCGTAGTGCACTTCCTCCTTATTGATACACAAAAGGTCCTTGAAGTCTAAGTGGATATTTGAAAAGATATTTTGAGTAATGAACAGCACGTTCGGTGACGTCATAATAAGTCTCAAGAAATGCAGGCGATAGGAAACATGCGTGGTAAAGTGGACACACGAAGAATCCATGGGTAAAAAAGACGGTCTTTGTGACTCCAAGAGCTTTCGTAAACATCTGAGTTTCTTCGATCTGAATTGGATATATGTTATTTAGTTCGTTAAAGAGAACGAACGAACGTTCGTTGAACGAGAGTTACCTGTACATCAATTGAATCTTTCCATATAGCTTATGCTAATAATTATACTGTAGACGCGCATCTAAACAATGCACAAATACACTCATTGCAACAACTTTGGTCTGCGCCGCTCAAGAAATTTTACGCTACATTAACACGTAATGCTGTTCTATATCTATATCCAATGTGGTGTACACAATCTCAAGAAGACAGCAACAACACGATTGCTCCTTAGGGACGAGAGCGTGGCAGGATTACATACAAAGGCTTTTTTTATGATATGGATTGCAATTTATATGGATAAGAACAAAAATTACTTAGTCTTCGAAAATTTGAGTTATCGAAGTTCGATTTTATATACACAGCCCCACACACATGTATACCAACACTCCACTCTTTCTCTTCAGCACAACTTAACCTTACCCTTTGCCACTTTTATGTTACAGGAAAGAAGGGTGTGGGGATTCCTTCGGCTTAGGTCAGGAGAGGAGCATGTGCACGCTCATAAATATGCGAAATTAGTGACAGAAGGAGGAGTTCTTTCCCGGTTCGAGTCGAAGGGCTGTAAATCACTCTCGAGTATTGTTGTTTTCCTCTCAAATTTCGCTTCCCCCGTTTTTTAATTTTTTTAGGGGATCGAGGTGAAAGATGTTGTTTCGATGTCTTGTTTCGGCAAAGAAGTTTGCATGTATTTCACATTTTTTCAATACATTTTATTTCTGCTGTTAAGGAAAGAGCATCATTTAGGGGTAAAGCTGTTTATTTTCATGTTTAGTGTTTTTGGAACAGCTCAGCTTATCGTCGTAAGAGTGATTACCCCTTTATCATTTTTCGTTATAATAATTTTCAATGTCGGTATTATTAACTATCGTTGGATCACCTCTGAGAATTTCAGATTTTTGACACATTTTCGTTCTTCCAAACTTTTTGTGAGTATTGGAGTTACTTTTTATCATCATTGAATTAAAGAATGATGATAATGACAAAGAGCTCATGTAGTTGTGCTCTATGCAGTGGGTATCTGTTTTACCCTATCCACTATGGGAAATTTTTTCTCATGATTTCAAAATCCTCCCGTATTCCAACTTATGCCCATCTCATAGGAATCTTATGGTCCATTATTTCTTCTATGTCTAAAATTTAACGTTATTTTGACACTCTAAACTTCCTGGATATGTATTAGGGGTATGGCAGCGGATGCCCTTTTCCCCTCCCTTCCGTTCACCAAGAGACGGCGAATGTAAAGCAGGGACAAAAGATGAGGCCGCGGCGCACAACCTCATTCCCGTCATTTCCACCTCCTCAACAAATCATCGCGATCCTACCGATTCCATCCCCTGACCAACCCCTTTCAACCCCGGTTCACCTTGGAGAGCCCGGGGCTAATTACTTGCGGAATGTCTCTCCGAGAGACCTCTTTTTCCTCATCCCTCTGTTGCGTGCCGTCTCCGGGAGAGGGAGTTCCAAACGACTAATTTGTAATGTGCGCACGTGATCGAAAGGGAAACCTGTTTATCGGAGAAAGAACAAACCGCCACTCCCTCTCTAAACCTATCCCTCCTCCATCCTCTCTCTCTTTCTCTCTCTCCATCACTCGATACAATGGCTATCGGACTAATTTCACCGCGACTTAGGAAAATTATCTCGGGAGGAAACATGTGAAGGGTCGATGGAAGCGGGGCTGAAATCGCGGGGAAAAAAGAATTAAGGAGTTGGTTCAGAATCTCGGTCTGCGGGACGCTTGATGAGAGTTTTAAAAATAGAAACGAATGATCATTTTTTGGTCCTTTTAATCCGACCGATGACGGGTAATGGGATATCTTCAAGATTTTTAAAACTTGCGGTCTTTTTTCGAGTTTTTTCTTTCTTGGAAACATAATTGTCGACGGCCATTTTTCATAAGCAAAAAATGTCGTTCACGATTTTTTACCTTGATCGCCCAGCTCTTGAAATTATTTAGAATATTTTATATAAAACGAATACCTCTTTGTGCTTACTCTTATCTTGTCTGTCAAAATTTTGATTTTATAGTATTTTCCATAAATGTTTGTTGCGATGAATAATTTTTGAGATATTATTAGTTTCGCAAATGTTAGCGCTTACCAGGTAATTAATAGTCCTTTCCCTTGAGGTCTTTACAGTTGGAAAATTTAGAACTTGTACATAATATTTTGAGAAATATTTTAAAATCAATAACTTTGGATCCTCAACTACGTAAAGTGCAGTAAGCCCTTACAATATGAGGTTCATCTCTCCCCACCCTTAAGAAAAGTGAGAAAATAAACATTTTTGTTACGTGACACATATAAAACATTATTTTAGCGACGATTATTGTTTTACAAGCATTGATCTCAGACGAAAATTTCTGGAATGCGATATAACGTTTTGATTCAGTAGTGATAGTTCCGATTGGATAAAAATTCAACTCCCCTTTTCATCATTTTTATAGCATAATTTTTTTCCCAGGATGATTTTTTTGAAAATTAAAAAAATGTCTACGCGAAAGTATATATGTATTTATTTATGTATCGGTTTAATAATTATTTTATTATTCACCCCTTCTAGTATTATATAACATGAAAGAATATTTTATAATATTTCGGCATGAGCTGTAAAATGTAAAAAATGCTACTTCCCTTCCTACCATGAATGGCATTTAAAACATTTAATGCCGAATATGAAATCGATCAGATATTACAACTCCAACGACGAACCATTTGACAAAACTTCAAGTATTTGTAATCACAGAATTACACTCCAGAATTCTTCCATTGATATTAAATATAACCAGTGGCGTACTAGAAAATGTATGGACCCCCGCCAAAAAAATAGTAATCCCGGAAAAAAAATTAAATGCCCTTATGAAAAAAATATGGGCTCACTTTAGCCATGCCTCCCCCCCCCCGCCGCGCGGGGGTTGCGGGGATGTCCGCTACGCCAGTGCACTCCAACCTTTTTCATTTCACGGCACACCTATAGATTTTTCCATTCATTGCGGCACACCGAAGTTAATTTCACACGAAACTTTGTTGAAGATTTTTATTACAATTATTTAGCGACAACATCTAAAATAAATGAAAAATAAAATATTTTCTTAAGAAGGGAATAAATTATTGCTAATATTAATTGAAAATCACTTTTATATTTCTATGGATTTGTGAAATAAAACCAAAATTAATTTTTCAAATGTTTTACCAATATCACAATGTTCAGATGCATTACAACAGGATTATAACGACATCGAAGAGAGCATAAAATATTTTTCCTTTAATGAATGTCTTAATATCTGAAGATGTATGGGAGCATAACTAGTTTTAATATTACTATTTATAATAATTTCTTTAAGTTTTACATTTAATGGAAGAACGGACGTCTACTGACTTGGGGTTTCAAGCGATCGCTCCTGAGTTCAATGAATTCCTCTCCAGTTTTTAGGAAGGAATTATTAATTGATAAGTCCGCAGATGAAGAAACTTCTTACGTTCGCTTGTAGCTTGAGAATTACAATTTCTGATTTTCCCTTGCATAAACTCTGAACCTCCCGTGGCACACCGGTTGGAGAACACTGCGCTGCGCCACTGAATATAACCATACAATCTTGAGCCAAAGAGTTTAGCTTGGATAAGATAAATGATATAAGAATTTCTTTTATGAAATATACGATTTGATAAACCTTACGCGCGTTTTAATTCAAGCCGTCATCAAGGATAAATCACGGGCGGTTGCTTCTAATCGGTGAATTTCCAGTGATGACGGCTACATGGCAACTGAAATGCGCACCGAGTATGCCGTCTCCTGACTGCGGGAACCTTTTGTATCATGCAAATCGGATTGTAATAATGGTCGCGTGATTCTCACCCAACTAATAACGCTTCTCCAAAAGTAATTTGTCGCTTTTTTCTACTTTGAAACACTCGACTTTCGAATCTATTTTCCATTCCTTTCCGCTAAACAAACTAAGGTGCTCCTTATTTCTCTGCGTGTTTCTGCAAAACTCCACCCAGATAATTGCCGATCTTGCCCTGGAACGAGTTCTCCAACTTATGTTTTTTTACGCCCCCAACCCACCCCTATTGAACGCCGCCGACGTTATTTGACGAACGGTCGGAGATCCCACAAACAGGGCAGACTCTAATCAGGTGCACCGCGTAAGATGGAAAAGGTTTCATTTTCTTCGAGGGAAACTTAAGTGCCTCTTAAATAAAAAAAAAACATCGGGAGTCGAAAGATGGAAAGGGGAGAAGAGAGACATCGAGCTGAGTTCTGTGGGTGTTGTAACTCCGTCGTGCCGCTCTGAGTTATGAGAATATGTACGAAAGTGAAAGATCAACTTAGCCGCTAGGTTCATCCATCCCTTGTATCCCTCAATGGTTAGTTTTCCTTTGTTCGCTTCCCCTATCTCTTCTGATTACCTAGTTATCTGATAGTTTCTGTTGTACTCTTATCATAAAAAATACTCCCATTTTGGCATTTTCGGCTGTTCGTTAAACTGCCACGTCTGTATTTATAGGCGATTTTTTTCTGATATTTCACGAAAGTTTTTATTGCGAGGATGTTGAAAATGATCGGTTTCCTTTTGTTTAGATATTACGGATAGTTCATAGGTTTTTCCGCCAGTGGAGTTTATTCTCGGAAATTCGAAGGTTTAAAAGGGAATTTTGGAGAGAGTTGATGCCCGAGAATCCTAGTTTCTGATGATAGAAATCCATTGTAGGTAATTAAAATTTGTAGAGACATGTACATTCCCTTTTTATTAGGGAATTCGGAATTTTGAGACGATATTTTGAGAAGACTCTTTATGCCTGCCGCTAGTATTTAATGACGGAAATGTCTTGCAGCAAATTGCAGTTTTTTTAGAAAGTTTGACTTTGTTTCCAAAATATCTAGAGCAGTGGTTCCCAAACTGTTTGAGTGTAAGGCCCTTCTTAACTTATAAAACTTTTGCGGCCCCCCACATGCTATAGGCTTCGGCAATTATGAAAATACATAGTAATAGGAAACAAGTAGGGGTGCATACGGGTTTTCCGTGGTACAGAAGTGCTTCTCGTCGAATTCGCCCTAGTATAATCGTATACACACATACTTATGTATTTTATTTAAAATCAGAAAATTATTTTTCCTTATATTCTGGTAGCCCTGCGTTTTAGATCCATTCTAAACATATTCATTTCGTTCTATACTCGCCCTATAAACGAAATTTCTTTTAAATCCGTTCAGCCAATACCTTCCAAATTCATAATTACCAAAAAATTCTAGCCTTGATATTGTGGTAGCCCTGTTTAGTCGAAACGGTAGAAATATAATATTTTGGTTAATTATTTATATTTATACACACCACATTTGGTTAAAATCCATATGGTCACTTCTCTATAAATAGGTGTAAAAGAAATATAATTTAACTTTTTACTGTGGTAGCTCTGCTCTTTAGCTCCGCTTTAAACATCTTGATTTCATTATGATATGTTGTACGAATCTTATATGCAAAATTAAGTTGAAATCCGTCCACCCGACTCCCTCCAAATCTATTATTACTGAAATAGTTTAATTTAAAATTGTGGCACCACTGTTTGGATGATCCGGTCCAAATATGCTATTATGATTTAGTATATATGTGACATTTTAAATACTAAATTTCATTAAAATTTATTTTGACAATTAAAAACATTTACGTGTAAAAGGATTTTTTTATTACTTTTATTGTGGCAGCCCTTATTTTTATATCTCCACAAAACATATTGATTTTATTTTTCTATCTTGCACACCTGCATCATACAAAATTTCCCTGAAATCGGTTTTGCCCATTCCTTCCAAATTCACAATTAGCGAAAAGTTAAACATTTCAATTGTGGAACCCCTGCTGAGTCGTTCCGGTTCAAACATGTCACTTTGGTATATATTTTATGTGAGTATTCTACGTATCAAATTTGGTTGATATCAGTTCAGCCAATTCTTCCCTGATATATGCGTACGTACGGACAGACATCACGAAGATAATAGTGCTTTTTAGCAATGACGAAAAGCACTAAAAAGAAACTTTGTTCAACTCAGTAGACGTTTTAAATAAATTCACATTTTATTCATTAAAACAGTACATAAATTTAAAAAATAAAATAGTATCTAATAACATCATACTATATATATGTACCTATATTCAGTGCTTTTTTCTGCCGGAACGCATCGGAACGTCGCTTCGGATCTTTCAGTGCAAAAAATACTAATTAATTTGCATAACTTATAAAATTTTTAAGTACAAAGATATTAAGTCACTCAATGAGATGCCAGGTGTTGTTTCGCAGATGTCAGAGTTTGAATGTCTGGTTGAAGCAATGATAGTTTCAACCTTAAATCTGGTTCCACATCCCGCTTGTTTCTGTACTTTTATTTCAGCGCAACAAGTGCAGAACATCCACTTTCACATACATATGTTTTTGAAAAGGCATTAAATACTTCACAACCTCATCAGATAGTTCTGGGCACTCAGAACGAACGTTTGCTTTACCCGGCAGTGAAACGCGATAATTTCAAAAACGTTTCACAATAAAGCAAAAGAAAAAATCTCTTTCGATCACAGTTGTTGCCAACCGAAAAACGGAACAAAATAAATAACTGTTTTGGGTTCGGGTTCAGAAGTAAAATTTTTATCGGTTCTGGTTCGGTTTCACTCCGGGTACAATATCGTTTTTTTCGGTTAAGTTCTTCGTTTCGGTTCCGGTTCGATGCCCTGGGCAGAGAGGTGGAAGAGAGATGGGCCCCCTCATATGTCGCCGCACGAGTGCGACGCACCCCTTGCACCCATAGGCCGGCGAAGCCCTGTGACCAGGTTTAGAGCGGAGCAAAGCAGCCAAGTGCTGCATGCAAACAGCTGATCGGCCATAGTAGTGAAAGAAGTGACTGTTTCGGTGGTTTGGCGAACTAATATCGAAGGTTGGAGTTTTAAAATTGTTGCGTGAAAATAACGGTCTATCGAGTTTTTCCGAGACGAATCGATCCTAAAAGCACCAATTTTGGTCAGATTGTATTGAAATGTAAAACAACTGAAAAAATTAAAAACAATTCATAATAATTTCATATAATAAAAATTATATTTTTTCCAAAATATAATAACTAAATAAAAATTATTTTAAAATATATACCTTTACATTCTTGATTAGTGGTCTTAACCTTTTCGACACCACGGGCCACTTTCAATGAAGCAGGTTTTCCGCGGACCACCAAATATCTGTAAAACCTTATAATATCATTAAAATAATAAATATAATTGGTACATTACTAAAAAAACTTTCTAATAATACTCGGGAATTATTTTCAGTTTTAGTATAGGGTAGGATGGGGCTATTTGGATCATTTCAAATTTAAACAGGAATTGAAGGGGGCCAAACATTTTTTTTAGAATTCAGTAATTATTTTTCATTGCATTATAGTGTTTTGAATTAAAAAATAAAATGCCAAGTTTTAAACATCATGTTTATTTTAAAATACTCCACAGAATACACAATAATGAAAAACATTTGTTTTACAAATTTTGTGGGGCTATTTGGATCAGAGATGGGGCTAATTGGATCAGAGGTGGGGCTATTTGGATCGCATATTTTCTTGTAAAAAGCACTGAAAATTAGGCTTATAAAAGTTAAAAACTATATATAAACAACACATTACATTTTTTGACCATAGTCATTTGAATTAATTACGGATTAAACACACTTTCCACACTTAAATCGTTTATGTCCAACAGCCCCTTCACACAGCTCGTGGTACCAAGTTTTGCATGTTTCGCAGCTTATCCGATCACCTTTTGTGAGAGATTTCAGATCAAAATACTTGATTCCGCAGAAACCACACTGTACATCTTCCGATGATTTATATGAAGATTCTTCACTTGAACTGCTTGAGTCCATTAATTTTCTTCGCACACATGTTTTCTTACTTTTCTTGGCGATCACTAAATATTTTGATTTATTTCTAAGTTTTTTAACCTTTGTTCCTTTCTCCAAATGTAACTTTTTCTTTACTCTTGTATTTTAAACGTTTTCAGAAGATGTCAGATGGCAGGCAGAATGCTTTGCTTTATTTGCTTTTTTCTTTGAACTGACTTTGGTAGGAGTACGTAAAACAACTGAAAAGTTTGTTCCAGAACATGATGGTTCTGTGAGAACTTGATAAGTTTTAGGATGAGAGTTATTTAATTCAGCATTTTGGTTCAGCGGAAGAGGCATTTCGCTTGATGAATCTGTAGTTACATTTGATGATCCGGCAGATGAATTTGATGGTCGGCTATTTGCATTTAAAGATCGGGGATTCTCACTTGACTTGAGGGTTCAAGAGGTTCATTGTAAAGAGTAGGGGTTACATCAAAATATTTACAGTCGAAAAAAGTCGTTCCCAGCACACGAGGCAGAGGAAAAGGTGTGTGATGGCAGGAATTTCTGTTCAGGAATTTTGTTTCAAATAAAAGGAAATAGTCCTGTAGTTACGAACATATTGCACTACTTGTACCATAGAACAGCGCAGAAGTGAGACAGAAATGTAAAACAAAGCGAGAATCATTTTATCACTAGACCTTAAGTTCTAAGGCTGTAATGTTACATACCGTTAAAATCAGAGCTAATAACGACTACCTAGATCCCTTTAACTGCGTTTTGAAGGCATGTACAGATGCGGAACTAAATAAATTCACTTAAAGAGCATAAACAACCGTATTATACAATCGTTCACTAGAAAATGACTGCCGGAATGCGCAAGACATTATGCGCAGTAGGTCAAACGCTAATTTTGATCCAAATAGTCCCATGATCCAAATAGCCCACCCTACCCTATTGATCTCTAATCAATTGATGCGGACCACCCGACAAATGCTCGCGAACCACAGGTTAAGAAACACTGCTATAGACAAATCTCGTGTCTCCAGTGGCAACCCATTCCACTTTGAGAACCTCTGCTCTACGGTAATATAGCGAGGCCCGGAGAGAAACAGGCTCCTGCTTGGCGCGCCAAATTCGAAGATGCCTGGTTCTCAGCGGCGGAAATAACAGTAAACCAAACGCCAATTGGCGAAGGAAGACTTGCTGCGAAGTTATGTGAATTTGCCGATTTCTAGAAATAACCTCGCGGCCTCCTTGGAATAACTTAGCGGCCCACAGGTTGGGAATCACTGATCTAGAGGAAAAACGTTTGTTTTCAGAACTTCGCAATCATTTGTAAAGTGTAATTTTTTCGTAAGGAACCGACTTGAACGTACGTTTTGCGGATGACTCATAGAAAACGTGGTGCGACGTTTCGTATCAGCGATGGTAATTTCGATGCTCATTTTTTTACAGCTGCAAAGAGAGCACCGCGATTTGGTGAGATCTGTTATTTTCTGTATGCGGTCGATTTTACTACAAGGATCCCGTGATGGCTCATTTTTCATGCAGTAAAAGTGCATCATTCATTTTTAGTGACAGAAAAGGTAGGGGAAAATTAAAGCAACTGCAGCGACTTTGTTTCGAAAAACCGTCTTACTTTGTAAGGCAAAAATTACCCTTTCTGTTGGCCTGGAGCGAATTAGAGGGTCATTTTCCAGTAGAGGAAATTATTGGAAGTCTTTTGTTGTTGCTACGTCATTACGCTCCTCTTGGAAAAATAGAATGTCAAGCGGCGTACATCGAGGGTATAATTACAATCGATTATAGTTGTATTTGTGATTTAAAATGCGAAAACTGGGAATGTATGACAGGAGAGCGTTTATCGGAAACTGGGTCTTTGTTTTTTCTTATGCCTAAGGAAACGATTAATTACGGAATTTGTAGTTGTTGAGTAAATTATGACGTCCAATTATTGAGCGAAGCGTATTCATTCTCTTGATTTCCAGTTTTTTTAAATGAATGGTGGCTTTCAAAAATTAAACTATGTTACGTTGAATATGAGTTTATTCGCTGTATGAGATAAAAATAGGCCAACTCAGCGTGGATGGCGTAAACAACGATCAAGAGTATTATGAAATTATGAAATAAAAATAGTAAATTATTTTTCTGTTTTTATACCTTATTGAATGATTATTTTTATTATCATTTTATTTTATTTTCATTAGTCGCAGAGAATCGATGTCGCTAGTAATTGTCTGGTGCAGTGTTTCTCAGGCCAAATTTCGTCGTGGCCGCATCTACGGTCACCGGTGGCCGCGCTGTTAAATTTAGGTTTAAAGTGATATTTGGTCTTTCGAAAAAAACCCAGATATTAATTATAGCGATTTATTAAAAGGAAAATTAACTACACTTCTTTTTCCAAAGCAAGTCGCATTGCCGCTTCAGGGTTACGATCAGTGAGTTTGTTTAGAAATTTGTATTTTTAAAAAAATGAAATGAAGGAAACTGAATGACCTTTCGCACATCAATGTTTTTGGAAACACGGTCAAAATCAGGACAGCAATAAGAGCAACGTCTTTATAATGCTTCGAGCGTGTGTATATATAATACCACAAACTTTCAATAGTGGTACTTTTATCATGAAATACAGCCTTCAGGCATTCCTCTCTGCGAAATTCCATTGATGCGAACTTTATGCCGCTCCAATTGCATGCTATACCTGGGAACGACGAAAGTTTGCTTTGCATTGCAATAAGATTTTCTTGGTTGATTTCTCGAAATGGTGAAATGACACTTTCTTTGTGAAAAAATCCGACTCCTGAAATCTCTCCTCCAATTCATCGCATAATGCTTCAAGACACTTAATTATTTCAAGTTTTATTTTAGTCGTGACATTTTGCGATTTATCTGCGAGAAACGCATTGAGACAAGGAAAAATGGAGTGATCGTTCCAGTTTTTCACCTGAGTGACTATGTCAGCTGCAGTATTCTTGAGTTTATCAATTATGAAAATGGTATCGATAATTGTCAACGCTCTGGTTTGAAGTTGTCGGTTAATAGAACCAAGATTTGGTAAAAAGAATTTTAAAAATAGGATGCAACAACGAGGAGAATATTGTTGTAACTCTAGGGCTAAATCAATATATTTGGGATCAAGACAGTTATTACTTTATCATTAAGTTCACATAATAACTGCACATTTGAATCAAAACTTAACCAGCGAATGTGATTGTTGTTAAGTAGTACGTTATGCTTTTTTACGACCTGCTGATTCCTTCTTGCCTACGCGTAATGGGTATCTATGAGGCAGTGCAATGAAGAGCTGGTCTGTTTAAAAAAAATAGGAAGATAGGTAACTTCCTAGGATTTTTGATGCTTTTTTCTAGGAGGCGAAATATATAATTTTGACAACAGATGTTTAAAAGACTCAGTACTCCACTTTTCTTGCTCATCATTACGGCAACCGCATCTGTAGTTACAGAACAATTATTCTCCATTGAGTCGCTGAGAAGTTTCAAGTTTTCTTAAACGGTATTGTAAATATTTCTGGCGGTCAGACGTTCTTTTAGAGAAGTTAAGAAAAATAGTTTCTCACAAAAATAGCCGTGGTCGGAATCGAAATAGAGAGCACATACAAGTAGTTGCCCAGTTTTAGTTACGTCGTTGCTCTCATTCAAGCACAAGCTGTAGAAAGGAATTTTATTGATACATTCAACAACCTCCGCACATACGTTGTACGGTATCATTGCTCAAAGCTATATCTTGAAACCATTTGTTTTGAGGTTGAATTGCCAGCACTAATGACTCGACAAATTCTCCGTCAGATAAGAGTTAATTTCCAAATACCCTACGTAAAATTAATAAAGTGTGTACTGTGCCTACCAAATAATGTTCAATAGAACACCTGTTACTTTTATTTGGTTGTTCAGGTTTTGCAGCTATGAAATCCCTATTACTTTCACCAGCATTCATTATTAATCATATCACTTTCTCTTAAAATATCAATCAAATAACCGTAATTTTTACCGGTGACAATCACAAGTACAGTAACCAGCAATCATCACGACAGCAGGAGCAAATTCTACAGAAGTACTGAAATAATTATCTCTGTTAGGAATATCATCATCATCATCATGCTTCTGTCCGAAGACAGGTTTTAACTGAATCGCTGCCTCCATTTCTCTCTCTCCCTAGAAGCCTCTTTTATACCTCTATAAGTAGTATATCCCTGCTTTATATTATCTAATATTCCTATTCTTTTTCTCCCTCTTCCTCTTTTTCCACTAATTTTTCCTTCTAAGATCGTCCTTTGTAAACACTGTCTTCTCAATATGTGCCCTATCCAATTTGCTTTTCTTTTCCTGATTGTTTTTATTAGCATCCTATCTTCTCCCACCATTTCTAATACTTCTTCGTTTCTCTTCCTCTCTGTCCATTTCACTTTCATCATTCTTCTCCATACCCACATCTCAAAACTTTCTAAATATTTTTCCTCCTTTCTCCTTATCGTCCACGTCTCTGCACCATAAAGAGCTATGCTCCATATGTAGCATTTTGCTAATTTCTTCCTTGTTTCTAGATTTATTTTCTTGCTTGTGAGAAGCTCCTTCTTATCGTTAAATGCTGCTTTTGCCATTGCAATCCTACTTCTGATGTCCTGTGTACTACTTCCATCCTGTGCTAAAATACTGCCGAGATATTTGAAACTACTTACTTGTTCCAATTTTTTGCCATTTACCATTATATTTAATTCTTTATGTTCCTTTGAAACCACCATGACTTTCGTTTTTTCTGTATTGATCTTCATTCCATATTGTTGGCCAACCTCAACTAGTCTGTCTGTCATCCTCTGAAGCTCTTTCTCGCCTTCTGCTATTAAGCCCTGATCATCTGCGTATTTAATGGTGGCAATACTTTCACCTCCTATCTTAAATCCTTTCTCTTCCATCAACGCTTCTTCTGTTATTGTTTCTGCATACATATTAAATATCGCTGGTGAAATAGGACAACCCTGCCTCACTCCCCTCCCTATTGAAGTACTTTCTGTTTCTTCTCCTTCAACCCTGACTCTAATCTTTTGATCAAAGTAAAGGTTTTTAAGCAGTCTTTTATCTTTCCAATCTATTCCTATTTTGTTTAAAATACCCAGCATCTTATCCCATTTCACTCGGTCAAAAGCTTTCTCCCAATCTACAAAACAAAAATACATATCTTTATTGACTTCTAGCGCTCTTTCTATCATCATCCTCATACATCCTATAGCATCTCTAGTCCCCCTTCCTCTTCTAAAACCAAACTGATTATCTTGCAGCTCCTTTTCTATTTTACATTCAATTCTTTTGGTTATTATTCTGGTTAGAACTTTAGCTGTATGAGAAATTAAACTAATAGTTCTGTAATCCTTACAACATTTTGCATTGTTCTTTTTCTCCAGTGGTACCATCACAACATCTAAAAAATCTTCAGGCCATACACCAGTATCATATACTTGGTTAAAAAATTTTGTGAGTTGCTTAACTGCTTTAGACCCCAAAACCTTAAGAACGTCCACGGGTATATCATCACTCCCAACTGCCTTTCTTCTTTTCATGTCATCAATTGCTCTTTTAACTTCAGACTCGAGAATACTTGGTCCTAGCTGATCTTCTTCCACATCCTCTTCTTCATTTAATTCAATATTTCTTGGCTTTCCTTCTTTGTCATACAGAACCTCAATGTATTCTTTCCAGACATTCTTTACATTGTCTGGCTCCGATACTATTTTACCACTTTTGTTCATGATTCCTTTACGTCCTATCTTTCTTGCTTTTTTCTTGAATAGTTCCCTTGCTTTGCTATACATGAGGTCTGTTCTACAAATTCTTTCACATTCGACAATCTCCTCGCATTTCTCATTTATCCACTGTTCTCTGGCTTTATCTGTTTCCCTTCTTAAAGCATTATTTAACTCCTTGTACTTTCTTTGGCCTTCTTCAGTGTTTATGTTCTTCCACTTTCTCCGCTCTTCCATTTTTTGCAGCATGGCTGCTGTGATCCAGGGTTTTTTGTTTCTTTCACCCGTTATCTTTCCTACCTTCTTTTCCATTACATCTTTAATGTTGCTATGGATGTATCTCCACTCCTCATCTACATTCTTCCTATTTTCTTCAGTTCTCTCCCCAACCTTTCCTCCAGCTCAGTCATGATAGCCTCCTTGTTTTTAAGGAGTTCCTCTAAGTTCCATTTCTTGTTAACTCTTACCTTTCTCTTAACGCTCTTCAGTCTACATTGTATATTTGCCACCAAAAGGTTGTGGTCAGAATCGATATCTGCCCCTGGTAGTGTTTTCACATTTTTAATGCTATTTCTAAATCTTTCATTGACTAGTATGTAATCTATCTGGTATCGTCTCTGGTCTCCTGGGCTTCTCCATGTGTAAAGTCTCCGCTGGTGATGCTTAAACCATGTATTAGTTACAATTAATCTATTTCTATGGCAGAATTCCACAAGTTTATCCCCTCTTTCATTTCTCTTCCCTAGTCCATATTTTCCCACTATGTTATCTTCCTGTCCCTCTCCGACTACACTGTTCCAATCTCCCATTACTATGGTGGTGATCCTTCCTTTTCCCTCCTCCTCCAATATCTCCATAATCTGTTCATACATTTCATCTACTTCGTCGTCGCCAGCATTAGTCGTGGGCATATACACTTGAATTATAAGCATTTCCACTGGCTCCATCTGAAGTTTTACGGCTATTAATCTATCATTAACTGTCACTACCTTGCTAATTCTTTCAGCTATCTCTTTTCTCATTATAATCCCCACTCCCCTTTCCTTTTTCTCCCCTCCTGAGTAAATAATCTTAAATTCGTCTGAATTTATCTCGCCTTCTCCTTCCCACCGAACTTCACTAAGACCTACTATACCTACATTATTCCTTCTCATTTCCCTTTTTATGTTCTCTAGTTTACCCCCTGAATTCATAGTCCTAACATTCCATGTGCCTATTCTTAATTTCTCACCACTTGCTTTCCTATTAATGTTAAATTTCCTCTGTGCATCCCCTAGGGTAGTCCCCACCCGGAGATCCGATTGGGGGACTATTTTACCTCCGGAATATTTTACCCCAGAAAGATCCATAGAGGTATTTCAGCTTTTCAGCCTATCATGGGAAATATAATGAGGTAGTTTCCCCTTGCTTTCCTCATCGCAGTTTCACAGAGTGATTACCCATCTGTAGCTGTTCAGATCTACATGATCACCACCTACAGAGGTACTGTGCAAGCTGCTGCCCTTGCACAGGGGGATGTAAAACCCCCAAGACTGCTTCTTAGTCTGACTCTTCCCCTCAGACCTTTCCGGCTTGGATGGTCCTACCAGGAGAATTATCTCCCGCCGGCATAGCTCTTTGGTTCGTAAGAGTACACAAACCCTCCCACCTCTGTAAGGTTATGCAGTCCTTAGGGAGGGGTTAGGAATATAGAAAGACATTATAAATTCTTATAATGAAAATAAATAGAAATTGAATCTTCATTACGAATACAAAGTCGAAAGTTAACTGCGTAAAAAATAACCACATTACCATATTTATTACGAAAATTCTAAAGGAAATCTAGGAACAGGCACCATTTTGGAATCCTGCCTTGTTCCGGAACAGGGACATTTCCCTTTTTGCTTTAAATTGATTAATTTTAATATTAATATAATAATTACGGCATATTAATATAATAACATAATAATATTAAAATCCAACAAAAGATTAACCCAAAAATCTATTTTTCAATAAAGCATTACTGCGCCATTAAAATATTTAATCTCTTCAAAGACACCAATAGCGTTGTTTTCCTGATGTGTTTAATCGCAAAACAATTAACTTATGGATAATGAAATAATTCACTTATAGTAAAGTTTTTCTAAATAGTAATAAATACACTACAACTAATATAATTTTTAAATAATTAAAAACAAATGTGTTTATATACCCTAACTATTAAAGTCACCCAGTAATGAATTTTTTATGCTAAAGTGGAACGAAGAGACAAAATTGCATCCTGAAAATTTAAAATTAGTTAGCGAATCGGGTTTATATAAAAGCATTAAATAGAATCAGAAAACATGTATGCTAAATTTATATTGCTTTTCTAATACATTATAATATGCACATACTCATAAATGTGATATCAATTTTTAATCCACTTCACTGTGAAAGACAAACGGACTAAAACCCATAATCCTGATTTTTTTACTCGAAAATAATTATAGATTAAATAATAAATTAGTGTTTTATTAGCATAATATAAGAAATAAGTACAATTGTTTTTCATAAAAATGTTCTAACCTCTTAGAAAACCGCTGATGTGCTGGTTAACCAAATTGCTGGGAATTTGTGACATTGCAGTCTGCGCGTTAATCATTTCACTTTGAAAATAAAAAAATTTTGGTGGCCGCAGTTGAGAAACGCTGGTCTAGTGTCATGGTTTTTGACTCGATACATTTTCCAGTAGAGAGACCCACGCCCTCACCATTAAACAAAATCAGTACTTGTGGTTCGTCTTTGTTAGCCATAAATCCTTATATAACAAGACTGAAACTTAATAAGTTTTATTTTACATTGATTTCCATGTTTTGAAATCACTACAACCGATAAAGGCTCGTTGAAAAAAATAAGCATCGTACTTGAAACAAAAGACTTTATTGTCGATCATATTGATCAAGTTCAAGATTTTTACTTTCACTCCATGGATCAAACGAAGTGTCATGGCAATAGTTTTGTTAATAGTAATTGGCTAGGTTTCCCACCGTCTCCGTGTTGTTTTCTACCCGTGGAATACATAACCATTAATCTAGCTGACATGAAAGTGTGCTGAGACTTGTCAATTATCCATGCCCTAGATTCATGCAGCTGATTGTTTCCTATCAGAAGACAATCATTTTTCTTAAGATAGAAATTATTTTCATTATTTATAATTCATCTCTCGAGCCTGAAAAGGTGACAGAAAAATGACAAAAATTCCAAGTAATCTTTTCATTATTCATTTTCATAAATTTAACAATACTTAGTGAAGACAAATCTGCCTTACCAACGCCAAAATTGACTTAAGGATATCTCAATCTTCGTCTAAATTGTGTAAATAACGATATATAATACTAGTAGTTGGTGCTTGCATACTGCAAGCATTTCATATCACCTTGAAAAAACATTCATTTTTCAAACACACATTTCATCATTATAAATATTTTATAAATTCTAAAAATTTCACCTCCGCAGCGAATCCCGTTTTTCCCACATGTAAAAATAATTGATTAAAACAATCCCCAAATGTTGCAATTTTAAAAGTTTTACACTTTCTTCATTATAAGGTAATAATGCTACACATTTTAGCCAAATTTTAAAGTTGTAGCACTTCTAGAAGTAAAATAATATTTTTCTAATTGTTTAAATTTAAATAATTTTTAACGGCCGCCGCAATTCATATATGGTAAAATTGAAATGTTTATTTGTGCAAATTCACTACTCTGTAAATAATTTGAAAATTTCAGCTTCCTAGCTTATATCGTAGTACCTAAACAGTTATCAATTTGTTTAAATTTTAAGAATTTTTAACTGCCAAACAAATAAAAATATCAAAATTTGTATAATCCCTATTTCGTTTTTTTAAGAATTCTACTTATAAAAAAAATTTCAACTCCGTAGCACATGCGGAAATACATAAACCCTGAAAAATTGTTTAAACCATTGCGAATTTTTAGCGGCCGCATTGTTGCACTTTTTCAAGATTTTCGCTTTTTTTAGTCGGTTTTGCACAAAATGCTACCTATAAAAAAAATTTCGAATCTCCAGCACATCTGGAAGTGCCTAAACATTAGTATCCTCCTGTTATATATATATGTTATATCCTCCTCCTCTGTAAGAGTCGTCGATATATAATGACTAGTAGTTGGTGCTTGCATACTGCAAGCATTTCATCTCACATTAAATGAACATTCATTTTTCAGACAGAAATTTCAACATTACAAATAGTCTTTTAATTCTAAAGATTTCATTTCTGCAGCGATTTTCGTTTTTCCCACATGTAAGAATAATAGTTTAAAACAATCTCCAAATGTCGCAATTTTAAAAATTTTACACTTTCTTCATTATAAGGTTCTAATGCTACATATTTTAGCCAAATTTTAAAGTTGTAGCACTTCAAGAAATAAAATAATATTTTTCTAATTGTTTAAATTTAAATAATTTTTAACGGCCGCCACAAATAATATATGGTAAATTTGAAATGTTTTTTTGTGCAATCTCACTACTCTGTAAATAATTTGAAAATATCAGCTTCCTAACTCATCCCGTAGTCCCTAAACAGTTATCCATTTGTTTAAATTTTAAGAATTTTTAACTGCCAAACAAATTAAAATATCAAAATTTGTACAATCCCTATTTCGTTTTTTTAAGAATTCTACTTATAAAAAAAATTTTAACTCCGTGGCACATTCGGAAATATATAAACATTGAAAATTTGTTTAAACAATTGCGAATTTTTAGCGGACGCATTGTTGCACTTTTTAAAGATTTTCGCTTTTTCTAGTCGGTTTTGCACAAAATTCTACCTATGAAAAAAATTTCGAATCTCCAGCTTATCTGGAAGTGCCTAAACATTAGTATCCTCCTGTTATATATCATTATATATCGACGACTCTTACAGAGGAGGATATAACAGGAAGATACTAATGTCCAGCCCAAACTACAAGAGATAGAGAGCTCAAAGTTTCAGTTTTTGTAGATATAATGGAGAAACCTACAGATAAAATGAGACTTCTTACCTAAGTGACATGAGTTCGACTCCAGAAATTCCGAAAGTTGCGTTTTTTCCCATAAGAAAAGCATTGCGCCATTTTTGTAAATTAATTATGGGCACTTGCCGGTAAGCTAGAAAAATGAAATTTTCAGTGTTGCTAGATGGCTGCAATATCTATAAGGAATTATTGTCACTTTTTCTTACAGTATCTTGGGTTCGACTCCAGAGACCCCGGAATATCTCCCATAAGTTAGCATGGGAAAATCTAGTGTGTAGACCAATCTAATAAGTTTAGGAAGCTGAAATTTTGCAAGATTATAGAACTTTTCTCATAACCAACTATAAAAATGGAAAATTTTAAAATTGTTAATTTTTAGGGGTTGTTTTAACCCCATTTGAACATTAAAGTTTAATAATTTTTTAGGTTCTACGGGATGAGCTAGGAAGCTGCAATTTTCAAATTATTTACAGAACAGTGCATTTGCACAAATAAACATTTCAATCTCTCCATATATATATTGCGGCAACCGTTAAAAATGTTTAAATTTTAAACAATTAGAAAAATATTATTTTACTTCTAGAAGTGCTACAACTTTAAAATTTGGCTCAAATGTGTAGCATTAGTACCTCATAATGGAGAAAATGTAAAATAGTTAAAATTGCAACATTTGGGGATTGTTTTAAACTATTATTTTTACATGTAGGAAAAACGAAAATCGCTGCGGAGGTGAAATCTTTAGAATTAATAGAATAATTTTAATGGTGAAATATCTGTCTGAAAAATTAATGTTTTTTTCAAGGTGAGATGAAATGCTTGCAGCATGCAAGCACCTTCTACTAATATGTTATATCCTCCTCCTCTGTAAGAGTCGTCGATATATAATGATATGCGAAGTTTTACGGGCCGAAATAGAGTTGGCCTGAAATATGATGTTTAGTTTTGTTGAATTCGTTGTAAATTTATCATTGGACCTATAACATAGGAAATTTACCTTGATTAAATAACATATAACCAATCTAGTGTGCTAATGTAAAGGCATGATAATTATTTATTTGCAGTACCTTTCAAATGAAATCTTTAAAATTTTAAAGTTAATTTTAAAGAAAGTTAAATTCTTTAAAGTCATTGAAACAACATGACATTTTTGCAACTACTTCGAAGCTTTAATATAAATCCTTTCATTTAATTTTGGCTTGTTATTGACCCAATGTACGAAGGAGATCTTATATCCCACGTATAAGATATTATATAACATATCTAACGGTTTTAAATGTCCTACTGTAGCGATTGCCACACCTGAAATATCTGTTTAAATTACTCTTGTGTGAGAAACCCCATCCTCTTTCTTTTGACCCTCAATTCCAACGTATCTTGTGCGACAAGTTATAGTTTCCTGCGATCGACAATTTTTCTGACAGTTGCTGTGCGGTACCGCATTTCCTGTGCAACGCAATAAAATATATTTGTTGCTTGGCTTCGTAGCACAGTGAGGTATTCTCGGCAAAACCTGGCCAAAAGTATTTTTTTTAACTTTCAGGTATCGCTTTAATAACCATTTCTTGTCAGAACGGATTACATAACCATAAGAGTGCCGTTAATCACGCGCTGGTAGCAAGACTACCTGTACGACTGTTGATCCATTTGATCATAGTATCAGGAAATAACACGTATGCATAAAAAAGAACAAATAAAACTTAGTTAAAAATACACTGATTTCAAGAGAACACGTGCGCCACAGAAAACAGGCAAGTTCAGACTGGCATAGTCGTACAGGTAGTCTCGCTACCAGCGCGTGATTAACGGCAATCTTATGGTTATGTAATCCGTTCTGACAAGAAATGGTTATTAAAGCGATACCTGAAAGTTAAAAAAATACTTTTGGCCAAGTTTTGCCGAGAATACCCCACTGTGCGTCGGATGGTCGTTAAAGACATGTGTATTCTATACAAGATCCTTATTAACATAAGTAAATAAGACGTCAAAGTTAATGAGGTCGAACTAAGAATATTTTAGAATTAAATATATCGGATCAATTTTCTTGTTTGATTTTAAGAATTCCTTTTCCTATGGTTCCATTGAGTACAATTACGAAAATTTTAATTATGCTTCATAATAAATATTATATAACGAAATTCATACGCAGCACAAGAAAAATACATAATAACAAATAGATGAAAATTTAATTGAATTGAAAAATGTCATGGCATATGATCTGTTAAGGTGTGTATTGTAGCGTATTTGGTGTAGGAGCTGAAGCCTTGACCAATACATTTTATTTTTATTTAAACTTCTGCCTATTTCATGTCCAACTTAAGAATTCTTTTAGTTTATATTAACTTTAACTTTATCCATTTTTGGCTCAATTGCAGATCTCAAGTAACCCATATCCAATCGTTAGTTATCATCTTATTTTATAGAAAGTTGTTTCTACACCTTTTTTATGATCTTTCTGCAAGCAACCAAACGAAGGTAGAGGCGGTCGTTCTTGGATTAGAAGGTAAGTCAGTAATATTTACTACAAAATAACCTCATTTAGCAAAGTGAATTTGTTTTCGATAGATAAATATTCTGCTAATACCATACGGAAGAGGTTTCTTTCGTTTCAAATAGTTTATGCTGAGAGGTAGGAACATTTCTATGAAGCTGTCGAAACTGCAAAGTTTTAAAAGCGTTATAAATTTTACGTTATGCGAAATCCAATTTCAGACATCCTCTAGAACAGTGGTTCTCAAACTTGCTTGAATATCATGCGGTCCCCCTTGAATTAAAATCAGTTAAAATAAGAAACTTTATTGCAAATTTCCTCATTTTATGTAACTATTAATAATTTTTATCACATCGTTTTTCCAAAAATTCCCTGATAAAATTTTTATTGTTCGTTAAAACTTTATTTCACCTTGCATCCAAAATAATTTCGCATATAAAATTTCTGCTCGACAGATATTAATAATTCAATCACCGTGGTTTCAGCTAGAGAACCTTGCAGCAGCGTCATTCATTTTTCGGCGATTTTTAGGCGCGTTTCGCTTCCAGCATAAGCGCCTATTAGCGTCGGTTTGTCCGTCCGTCCGTCCGAATGTTCGTTCTCGGCTTCTACCGAACAGGTCTTTATGAAATTTGATATTAAGGACTTACAATCAAAGAAAATAAGAAAGTCACAAAAATAAATCATGTAAGACAATCAGGGATACCACTTTACGGGTGACAAAAAACGAACTTTCCGTTATATCTTGTAAATGTTTGGTCAAATTAACATAGTTTTAAAATAAACTTGTAGAAATAGTAACGTTAAGTATTTCTTTTCCTATACATTTTTATCGTAGGAGTAGCCGTTATTAAGAAAATTTAACAAGAAAGTCGTAATTTGCTTGGTTACTGATGTAGGTAAATAAGATCTGCTATAATTACAAAATACATTTAATTCCTTAAGCGTGCATGGCAGATTTTGTAAGCGGAAGGATATGGATTCTCTACGGCGAAGAAAATAACATAAACATAAATATTACAACTACTGAACTCAAGTGAGGTATGTTTTAAGTAATTTTCGATTGTTCGGTTGATTAAAACTGATTAAAAAATAAATCACTAAATACAAATTAAATATTTCCCTGGAATCATTTCTCATATATCGTTTTTCAGTATTATTTATTAAAATTACGTAATGTTTATTGATGCACCAACTAAGGGGGGAGAAGAAATTTTTAATAGACAAAGATACAATCGGGTCGTGGTGTTTTGATGTTTTCTGGTGTGTGTTCGGTCAAATTATATCGTATAGTTTCAAATACACCATCGCACGAAACGCGACTATTTGTGATACACTGTACACTTTCCTAACTTGTTTACCAGCGAAGCGGTAGTAGCGGAATGTCTTATGGGAACGTCTAGTCCGTCCGTCAGTCCGTATGTCGTAAACCGCTAAACCGCTGGGCGGATTTAAATTATGTTTGAGTGATCGTTATTAAAATTTATCGCCCAATTGTGATTTTGAACTGCATCTGTCAATTAGTGCTTCCACTTTAAATAATGACTTCAATAAACTTATACTCGTATCTAGTTAAATGGAATCTGTAAAGCAACAATTAAATACCATATTTTTCTCCCCCTAGCTCTTATATGATCTGTGAGGTGTAGATTTAAAAAATTATTCGGATAGAGAACAACATTTACTACAAGAAAGTCCGCGAGACCACATAATTACGACTTGTAGTTTTGGAGATAAAAATTCAAGAACCGCCCAAACTTTTGTTACCGTTTCGTACGTATTTCCCCTAAAGAACGCCATTGAAATCAATGTATATTCCATTTATGGAGTATACTTTTCCATCTTGCTCTCTTTCGAACCTATAGTAAAATTTTTTTTTCCATTTTTTATTCCAAACTAAATATAATGGTTTTTAGCTGTCGAGCAATATGAATTGCCTTACGAAATCCACTGGCTTCCAGAAAATAAAATATTTGGTAAGGAAATGGATTTTTTCCTACTCAACCTTGATTTTAATAGTATAAAAATCACGTGAAAGCGCTAGGCGTTTATAAATTTTTAACCAAAATTATATCCTTGTTTTTGATAACATAAATTACTATCCGTCCAATTTTCCACACTACGCACGCAACGTCGGAACCATACCTGCTACACGCGTAAAAAAATTCCAGCCACTTTTTTACTCCAGCCAAAACAATAAAACATCCAGCACAGATTCCACGAATTTCTATTTTTTTCGAGTGAATTGTATCTACTTATAGTTAAGGACGAGCCAAAAACATAGCGTGTCGGTTACGCACGTCCCAGTTCCGTGACCCTATAATGTGGAATGTTTGTGCTTTGCCCGTTCTCGTAGGAGGATTTTTATTTTCAAAATTGCGACTTTGTAACCGGTGCTTATCTGAGGAGAGAAATGTTTTGATGACCGGACCTTTTTTTCGGTTCCGACTTAGGAAATGACCTTAGGGGAGGCGTCTGGAAGGAAAAAATGAGAGAGAGAGAGAGACCTTAATTTCAAATCTCGGTAGTAGTCAACCTATCTGTCCCTCTCATTCTATCCACTCTCTCTCTATTATCATCCCCATTATCATAACCGATAGCCCCATAAGGTCCCTGGTCAGCGGTGGCCATTTCGGTTGCCCCTCATAATACTGTAATCTCCCACAAAAGTAAAAGGTTTTACCATAGGACGCGGCCATTACGTTTTTTCGTTTTCATTCAATGGGGAAATCGGGAACCGTGAAAAAAAATTCTTAACAGAGGGTCTCCAACGCTCATTAAGTCTTTTAGTTAAGAGTTCAACGCTATCTTTCGTGGTAGGATTCACTCTTGGTAACCGACGGTGGCGTCGTGGCTTTTTGGATTTAGGGAGCGTTGATATATTTCGAGAATATTTTTCGATTCAAGACATGAAGACTTTGTTGCAAGTGGGAGGATAAATTTCACATAATTGTTATATCGGAAATAATTAATCTCGAGAATGAATGTCAATTCTTTGACTTTCTTATTTAATTATCGCTTGGTCTAGCACAAAAAGGGTTTTTTAAGGTTAATAATTTTGCTTCTCATCTTTTCTTATCGAAATACAATTTAATGTTCATTTTAATCTTGAAAATATGCTTAAAAAATAATTGTTATAATTTTTATAAAATTTTCCCTGCTTGGGAAATAAAATGTGTTGTATTGAAGAAAGAAATTCCAAAATGTAGCCATACAATTTAATTAAATATTATATTTTAATTTTATTGGGAGAAAACGGTATATTTTACTAATCTTTCATAATACTTTTAAATCAGATTAAAGCTACATTAAATGACTTCAGCAGTTTTTAAACGATAAAATACAAGTTTCATAATTTAGTAATATCGTTCCTGCAGTTCAAAAAACCAAGCTCATTTGTGACTAGTATTAAACAAATCTTACACTACAATCCTTTCATCAATACACGTTTTCACTGAAGCAGTTATCTGCATCATCTGTGAGATTTCAAAGCTGCTGAAACAAAATTTTTTCTTCACGAAATTTGCTCTATAGATTAGAATATTTTGTTTTAACTTATCGTCTTAAATCGACATTGTGTTTGATAAAACGCAAAAAGATTTTCTTTCAGTTTATTATTTTTGCCGTTATCATTTAATATGTATTCTAAGAAACGATTATATGAAGCTACCGTTACTAATTTTGTGGCTAAAATTCTTATAAAATACTGATGGATTATATTTGCCGTAAACCTTTAAAAATATATATTCATCTCATTTTGAACTTTTGGTGTTGAAATAAATCTGGTGTGACATGATTAGGAAGTCATAATTAAATTATGGATTCACAATCTTTTCAATGTGCCGTGTATCAAGTTGTCTGCTAGATCATTAAGCGAACACAGTTATACTTTTGCAAAAAATAGGAAAGATCGTACATAAAATCAAACCAACGTGAAAGTTATTGTCAATGTTTTCAAATACGTTTAGAAATTAAATTATTGTTGTTTAAAGCATCGCCAAAGAGCACATTCAGGCTGACATAGAGCTCAGTGGTGCTCGCGATCACCAGGTTGGCAACCCCTGAATTAGATTAATATGCCTTATTTACGCCAGTGATTATTTTACGGTCAAATCGATAGAAAAAAATATTTCTTAGAAATTTGAGTGTTTATTTTAGATTCAATCCTACGAGAGGAAACGTTTCTCTAATCGTTGAAAGTTTTAACTTTTTTATAAGGAGAAACCATTCATATCAAAAGTAGACATTATTTGCGACTCAATAATTCCTTGCATCAAAATTTTCCAATGCCAATGGACTTGAAAACGATGCAAGATCTAATTTCATTCTCGGGAGAAACCGAAAAACAAACCAGGCATTCCAAAGAATTTTACTCCTCGCCATATAGACACGCACAGCGAATATTTTTTTGGCGAGTTATGCCAGGTAGCCGCGTTTAGGGTAGCATATCTCCTTTCGGTAGGAGGAGTGGTTCACATGACTCGAGGGCACCATACTTCTCTCGCCAGTAGCTCTTTCATCTCCTCCGTGAGAGTAGCCCACGGGCAGATCCCAGAGAACCGGAGGAAGTTGGAGGTCTCGGGGGATGTAGTGGGCGGCACCCTTTGGAAGCGAACGAGGTTAAAATGGGAAGGTGTAGGTTGGAAAGAGAGAGAGAGAGAGAGGAGGGTAGGGAGAGAAGAGTGGACGAAGATGGGGAAAGGGCGAGAAAGGAAAGATGGTGCGAAGAGGAGGAGGAGGAAAGAGATTGGGCGTGGAGGGGGGCGTGCGAGGCGAGAGGCGACCGGAGATCGTGCAATTTCCAGCGAAACACGAGATCTTTCTCGTTGTTTTTTTTATGTTTTTTTATTGCGAGGAACATCTTTTTCGCCACTATCGCAAATTGCTCGCGACGGAAAGGGAAGAGCGTTATTTCCATCTGTTTTGTATAACCGTTCCGTGCGATTGGGAGCGATCGGAGTCAGATTAACCGCTTTTTCGAGATGCCGAGAGATTGGGATTTTTGAAGTTTTTTGTGGGCGTTTCGAACCGGTAGTCCGCGTTAACGTGTCTTCGGTGTTATGAGACAGAGAGAATTTCATCGAAGAAATCTTTGCATCGTTATTTTTTGGATTCCTAGCAGTCATTACGCTAGGCTTTTTGCTCATAACCTATTGCTGGAAAGTTGAAAATTAAGTTTATAGCGCTTTTTTAAATCGCTTAGGTATACGGTGTGCCTGTTCGTCTCTGTGAGCTATATCTCTGAAATACTGTAACCTGAAGATTCCAAATATTCAAGTTAAGTTGATCTATATGGGAAATAAATATGGCAAAAATTTGGTGGAACTAGGATCAGCTACTGGGGAGTAATCGGTATCTTTAGAAAAAAGTGCCTTATGTAATTTGTTCTGCAATTCTTCCTTCACTTGTTGACTATTTTGTGCGTTTTGTTACGTCTCTATTGAAATATTACCAACCTTTGCTGTCATTTATCTTGTATCCCAATAACATGGTCGTAACACATGAAAAATCTCATATAGTACGAATCTTACAAACTTTTTAGCGCGTTTTAATTTATAAACATGCTTATGTTTTCGCTCTGTCTGTTCGTCTGTCCGTCTTTGCAGCAAATTAAATTAAAACAATAATTACACGGTAGGAGATAGAAGACGGAAATTCGCAAGGTGTATGTGGTGTATAACGACATTTATTACGCTGTTAAAGAATGTTTTGGAGAAATATGTAGGTAGGCGGCAGGGGGTGCCTTCAAAATTATAAAACTAAAATTATGAGCTAATGATTATAGAAAATAGTTAAAATATTTAAATTAATCATCGAATAAATTACTTTGTCATAATTATATTACTAGATATATAAATAATTTTAAGTTTACAATTCAAAATAAACCTCAATAAACATAACGTGCTTTTTACTTTCTCCATACGTAGTACAGAGGGAAGTCTTGTATTCATGCAAAAAATCGACTTCGAGATTTCAACGGAAATACACGTTTTGAGGTCTCCTGAACACGTTTTGACCATTTTCTCGATGATGTCTGTGTGTGATAGCTTTTTTGTGGGTGCTCTAACTAAAAAACTATTAATCAGGTCAATTCAAAATTTTATATTTAACATTTTTATAAAAGTCACAAGAACTGATTAGTTTTTGGTAAAAATCGGTCAACCAGAAGTGGGCGTTTACTCTTGACACATCCGTTATATTGAAATATTCGATTTAATATTTGATAAATGTATTGGAATAAAAGTTGTAGGAAATTTACTTTTCTACAACCTTTGTTTGAAACATTTTTCCATATAATGCATTTTTAAAGAGATATCTTATATTTTTAGCTGCCATCACAACGCCATATACCAAAGACTATTGTTAACACTTAACGCTTAGTTACGTCTTAGTAACGCTACTTTTTCTTTTCTTAATTGTTGGAGCTTTGTGGCTATATCCAATATCAGAAGGCTATGGGTTGAGTTTATTTCTGTTCTTTTTAGTCTAAAATCTTCTCGCAGTTTCTTAAAATATTCATTATAATGTAACCTATTTGGAATTTTTAGAAATATTACAGGTATGGAGAAAGTCATGTGGTGGCCACATCAGATATTTTGTTGATTGGTTTCATTCACGTTTATTTCATCTCCAATTTATGCACTCTCTCAGAGGTAATTTGTTTTCACTATTATAAGCTATAGTTCTTGGCATGGTCGCAGATGGTTTAGCTCGTTATTTATTCTAAAGAATGACATAAAATAATTTAAATTAACCGTTGATAAATGCATTTTCATGACAAGTTTTTCCCCCATCGACGCAAGAGCGATTGAATACCCACACCTTTCAGATGCCTGGGCGATCCGGTGTGATTTCAAGTAAGAATATTTAATGGCAGTTTTATTATATCTGAAAGATAACGCAATCGACTCGTTTTAGAATTTTCATCACAGTCAAAACCGGTGACTCACTTGGGAACCGCCGTATGAGCTAGCGTCATTTATGGAAATCGCAAGACGGCAAGGCAATTACTCGTCGGAATCGGTGTCTTCATGCGACCTGACCCCTAACGGTGTCCGGCGGTTGACCACACCTAGTGTGTTGCTATTTCACTTGCATACATTAGCATTTCGACTCACCTTCCATATTGGCGCAGATTCCTAAATTTAACTCATAAATCGTCATACACTATTAATAATACTGGAACCATGCCTTTTTAGCGCTGTTTTAAAATTGCTCAAATGCGTTTGATTTTTCCGTTTACCTTTCTGCCAAATTAGGACACACATATGCAGAGAGTTTTCTACTCTATCCAGCTGTGAAGTACTGCAATTTTAGTCATCCGTCCGCTTTTCTGTCCGTTTGAAGTACTTTACCTGAACAAACGTATGTACTTGACATTATCGTGTTTTCCATACTGGGTTCCGCGGCACGCTGGTATGCCGACGTTGATTTTCATGGGCTGCCGCGATAAACTTTGTCAGGTAAACAAATCAACGATTTGGAAATGTTGGTAAGTCATCAGCTTCTGCTATAATAAATTGGTTATCTTGTAGTACCATACAGATTGTGATACCAGTATGTATAAAGAAAAAACTTAGTTTGAAGGTTTGGTGCCGCGAAATCCCGTTTATCTTTGAATGGGTGTGTAGGCTACAAAAAGTTTGGCAACCAATGAACATATGTTTCGTGCCTTTCGGTCACCAAACATATTTTGTTTCATCGACGGCATTTCTCTCCATCTTCTCATGTCCATCCCCCTCTCGAAAATGCCTCCTTTATATTCCTGTCCTGGTCTTTAATATATTCCTGCTATTTTGAGACAAAATTTAACCAATTAAATATAGTTAATAAACAAAGTGATACTCAGAAAAGCACCTTACGTAACTTTCGAGGCGGTTCTTCCTTTGCTTGTTATTTCATCTTAAGTTCGTGTGTGATTTGCTGGCGTAGGTGGCGAGATAGGAAAGAAGACTTAGTTAAAATCGGCAAGACCATGGGTTGTAATACTTCCCAAGACCATAATGCTTTTTTCTTTATCGATAATGCAGAATTTTGATTTGTTGTGACGCAAGTGATAAATACATTACGTTTGTATGATTTTGTTTTCAACAGCTATCATCTGCTTTTGCTTTGATTTCTATGTCGTGAAAGTGATCGCGTTAAATGATTTTCGCAACGTATGATGTGAAGAGTTCATTGCTCTTTAAATTAAGAATATACTTTATACATATATCTTAGTTTTATTTCTCGTACAAAATTTTTCCATATTACTTACTAGCTTATTTTACACCGGCTTCGCTCGGGGAAGTTGAAGCTTTCATTCATAGAGGTCGGTAAGAGGGATAAGTACGGGGTGGGAAACTAAACGGCTCGGTTGAGTCAGGTTGGGGGACCAAAGTTTGTATTGAAAATATTACTCATGTTTTTTAAATTTAAATTTAATTTGTATAGCTTGGCTTAGAACTTGTTTCCATGTAATATTTTTCACTTTATCTTCGTCAGAATCGCTAGATTATTTATTGCCGGATCCGGCTCTTCTGGCAGCCACATATAATTGCCCATGCGAGAAGCACTCACCTCTAAAATCAATTCCAGTGGTCTTAAATGTTTGTCCTTATGGTTAGGGCATATGCTACTCTAATTGGGAATTGCAACCTTTTGAATTTAAATGGTAGTTCAGTTGAAATCATTAGTATTCTAGGAATCAAGACGTACTCCCCTTTTGATGCTCCTGTTAGAATTGTTGCCTCAATTAAATTAGTTCGCAAATGTTTGATACTGAGCCTAGTTTCGTTACAGTTTCAGTGCATTTAAATTCATTTGTAAGATAATTGGAGCCTCTACTTTCAAATAATGGCTCGAGTACATCTTCAAGATCATTTAAAACTAATTTACAGTTGGAACAGCACATGCGTCCGCTTCTGTATTAAATTTTTTGGCTTTAAAAAATCTCCATATTGTTGTAAGACCTCCGATGTTAATCAATTCAAGACCTTCGTAATCAATGGCTGGATCGTAGGTATAGGCATTATTCTTCAATGAAATCCATTTGGATAATATATTTCGTACGGTGCGTATTTGTTGTTGTTGAAGGCGATTATGAAAATTTTCATCGGTTTCATTCAATCTAGAATTCCTGTCTTTCTATCTGCAGCGAGCCACGATTCCCTTTGTTCAATTGTCTGATTTAATCAGGTGTTTCTTTGTCTTTCACTGTTGTGTCGCAGACTCGTGTTTCTCTTTCATAAAAACTCATCATATTTGTTCTTAAGCGATCTGGACGATCCGCCATTTTAATTCAATATAAACGGTATTATCAATTGTTGGGTCAAACAAACACTAATTTTTCACTCTATAGCTCAAATTATTACTTGTATTTGTATAATAACATAATTTATCAAAACAAAGGTTCTGTCAATGTATCTAATGCACTTGGTAATTAATTTGATAATTTTTAATTTTGTATTTTAAACACAAATTGCAATATGGCGATTTTATTTAATTCGTGAAATAATCGGCTGATAATAAAAAAATAAATGTATAATTGTATTTTGTGTTAAGAAAACGGTAACATTTTTTAACTTCTTTAATTAAAAATTTTTCCTGTATTGTATGCCAACTGTATAACGGTTCTACACAGACAAACTATCCTCTTCATTTATAAGATATACATTTTGATTAATCAAGTAAATTTAGAATGGTTCGCCTCAACAAATCTCTTTAAAGTTTCTCTTTTACAAGTATTATCTATGTATGTGCATAAACTGGCGATAGGAATCTTATGCCTGTTTTGGCTTGCTAAAAATTCATGCACTATACACCAGCTATATCTTATTTGGCGAAGATTGAAGTCCCGGTTTCGGTTCCAGGAACGTTTTTTCCCTATTTGTTTTACATTCATTCATTCATCATTTATTCTAGTTTTCATGTCTTACGACAGGCTCTACCAATCATTGATTGGTTTTGACTAGGGAATATACATACATGGCGTGGGGGTTTACCGTTGCCTTCCACACTTGCTTTACAAGAAGTCTCAAATCCATTGTGCGGAGATGTTTTCTTTAATATGTACTTTAAAATATCTTAAACTTGTGATATCGGAGCGAAGTTTGTACTGCTCTAAGGGGAAAAGAATTTAAATTCTAATTCTTATCACAGAATTTTGATAATTGATCGTATTTTCTTGAATTTCTACTAAAACGTATAGTTTTTGAGTTTTAAATAGCATTTTATCGGATTGTTGTCATGAAGACGATTATTACCGTACTCGGCTTGAGTATTGAACAAATGGGTTCTTTTCTTTTCCACTCGACTATCCTTCAGTAATGGACAGTTGATCCATACATATTAGCGTATAAACAGTAACATTTAATCAATACGTTTATTAAAAAAATACATGCAAAATATGTCAGAAAGAGATTTGGACATTTCTTTTAGTATTTTAAATCTGATAATCGTCTATTAATTTGTTTTCCAATTTTTCTCTATCATTGATAAACTATGAATCACAAATAGTATTTATGGCATGAGAATTTCTTGGAATGACTTACACATATTGAAACATTTCCTGTCAATATAAGTAATCAATGGCAGCCTTGGCAGAGGGCAGGCTAGCGTGTCTGGCTCCCAATGCGAGGGTAGCGGGTTCGAGTCCCGCCTTACTTCATGGTTGTTTGTGATTGTCTTTGTTATCGTTATTGTTATATATTGTTAATCGATCGGTTGTAATAGGCCTCGTGCTGTAAGCCGATTGTTAATAAATAAATAAATTCGGGACGTTAACTTTGGGAAACCAGCCTGCATTAGTCCTGGTTTGGACTTATTGTTCTTTTTGCGTTGCGCAATCTGATTTTTAAAAGTAAAAGAAGGCAATACTACTTTTACTTTCTCAACAAAATTCAAAATAAATTCACTTAAGTCGACTTTCCAGCATTACGGGACTACTTTTACTTCTCACGCCTTCGAATAAAAAACTCAAACGTCTGGCCTAGTAGGTGGTACGAATTCTTTCGAGAAAATTATGCGGCAAGTTACATTAACGAAGGAATGCACATTTGTCTCATACCGAACACTCCTCCTTTTCTTTAAAAATTTTCTATTTGTTATCTTCATCTCAAAGTAAATCTGACATATTCCTGAAATGGTTTAGCGGAAGGAGATTAGTTTATGTTTTTTGAGTTGTATTCGTTATATAGTGTGTTCTTTTGTTCAATCTCTGTAAACATTTTCTCGATGATAATTTGTATCGGTAAAAGAAATTAATCAAAAATTAATAACTGAACTGATCTTTTGGCTAAAATCCAATCGATCAATGTTTTAGGCATCTTTAATATCTATAAAAAGTTGGTTTTGCTGAAATGTTTATAGCTATGGGAACCAGCTAATTCATCAATTACAGACTTGTTTTTTTTTTACTTTCATTATAAAGCAAATATTAACGTATTGGCAAAATTAATGTCACCATTGGAGTCGTGAGACTTTATAATATAATCAATTCAAAAGAGTGATATTTTGAATTAATATGACTGCTCTATGATTGCCATGTATCATTCGCAATCAAAGTGCAGAACGATAAAGAGTGAAAAATGTTTTACTCACGAATACGATTGAAATCGCAGATTAAGGAAGATTTTTGGGCGGTGTTCTTAGTTACGTATGTACATTTGTATTAGGCTAACAATATTTTTGCTCGAAGACTAAAATGAGTCATTTTAATTAGTTCTTTTCTAAAAGTAAAATGAGACTTGTTATTGAGGATCTCTCAAGCTATTTGTGTGCTTAGTCGCGTCATTCATCACACATTTTTAAATCTTGTGTTTATTTTATTTTGTTGTAAAACAGGCAAACGTACCTCTCAGTAACCGACGGCGAATAATTTCGAAATATCCTTTTTCCTACACGTGCTATGTTAAAAAATGTTTTTATATAAATTTCAATTACTAAATCAAGTAAAAGAATTTTTTGCCATTATATTTCTCCTGAAGCTGATATTTTACGTAAACTCCTATTCTATCGTGGGAGTTGCAGTAGACGTTGGAGAGATTCACATATACTTTGATGCATACATATGGCATTTAACAGAGATAAACAATAGTGCTTTCTTTATTTAACCAACTTTTATTTTAGCTTAATCGAACTTTCTTAAAATTTAATTCAGAATTTAGAGCACTTTTGGTAGGAGATGCTGACATTTGCAGAGTTATGAATTTAACGTCAGTATTATAGAAATGACGAGAAATGAAATATATTTTATGGACATCCTTTGATTTTTCAGGGTACATTTGCTTCCATTGGACTAAATGCTTTTTTGAAAGGCGTTCTCGTTGGCGACATAAACGGTAGCTACACAGCGGTTTTCTTTTAATTTGGCTGTTTAATTTATATTTAAACGATTTGTATTACATTCAACAATTCCAATGAGTTTGCTGAAGCCACCCCAAAAAATAAATGCTGGCCATTTTATCAATTTATTAAAAATATTATGAGTATTCTTTTATGTTTTGGCAATATTAAAAAAAATGTTATTATTGAATTTTGTTGCTGTCAATTCTCCTTTCAATAAGGCCATCCCCAACACCGTTGTCGAATCGTTTAAATCGACAAATAATTTCCTGCATGGAAAAATGATGGGTGATGGCAGGTGGCTCGGTTGAATCGAATGTTGTTACCAGTTACCCCTTTAAGTATAATCAAACTCACGACCACCCACGCTAATGGACTACCGCTAGTTGCGCACAGGTGTGGGTCAGATGTGGGTCACAGAGGCGATAGGAATGCGCCGTTCGACAAGGAAGCGTTTTGTGCCATCTGCGTGGGAAAAGGATTCCCTCAAGAGATTGAGATTTCCGAAGAGTATTGAAGGTTGGGTGAGTTACAATCGATTTTCGGTCCCTCTCCTCAATCACCACGATCTCATTCAAGATGCGCCTCAATCCATTTTGCGGTACTTGAAGTTATTATTCGCGGAATCGCGCCCACGGTGCTTTTGCGTGGCTCATAAAGAATCTATGCACTTCCGGAGAAGGGGGTGTATCTCAGAATATTTTAGGTTGGGTAAGTTGGGACTCATATTCTTCCGCGCCACGCAAATTTTTTCACGTATACGGCTGTATGCCGTAAGGCGTGATTTTTTCGGGTGCCCGCATGTATTAAAATGTACCCACTTATCGTTCAAGAAAAATACTTAAACTTCAAATACTACGAGAAGATTTTGCAGAATTGGGTGTTAATTTCTCTTAATAATAACTGCGAGCCTTTTTAGCGATTTTCAATCGGCAACAATTTCATTGAACTTTAGTGCCGTAGCGTACCAATAGCGAACAGGTGCAATGAACCTGGGCCCTCAGTCAAGGGAGGCCATACAACAAAGAAGCATTTCATCAAAAATTATTTGTATTTTATCATAGTAATTTTTTAACTCGTTATTTTCTAGAAAGCATTCTTAACCATTCCAACCCGTAGTCCGGGATATCCCCTAGGTCAGCGTGTGTATTTTTGGCTAATCAACCACTTGGATTATTATAGCCATAACTCCTTCCACACCGAACACACTCACAAGGGAGGAGGGAAACTTGGTGCCGGCGTTAGTCTACTCTTAACGAAGAGCACCAAGGGGGCCAACGGCTTAACGTACCTTCCGAAGGACGGAACGCTGAACTAGTGCGGTCTCCACACAAACAGGGGGGGGGGGCACCCTTGATCGTTGGTGGGCAGCCTTTTCTACTTGGTGGGCCGCATTGGTGGCAATGAAGCCTTCGGTGGGCCACATTGGAAATTATAAATGCTTCGGCGGACTGGATTCAAGTTAAATCGGAAGTTACTTCGACATTCCTAGGGACCATATGTGTAAAAATTAAGTTAAAATTAGGATTTTGGAGTTAACATTACAATATTAAGAAACATGTATACGAGAGAAAGGAGGCTACGGTGAAAAATTGAAAATTTTCAGTTAAAGAAATAAAAAAATCTTTAAAACAAACTCCTAAATTCTCTTAGATTCGTACGGTTTAGGAATTTGTTTTAAAGAATTTAAAGAATGTTCTTTAACTGTAAATTTTATTGAGAATCATGAGGGAATTCAATCTTAGAAATACCTTTGAGAAAAGATCAAAAACAAAATTAAGAAGAACTTATTTGAATTGAGAAATATTTATTAAGGAGTCTCAATTTAATGCTAAACATTTAAACAGGTTTTGCTAGATATAAAATAACATTTGGCGGGTAAATAAAAATAAAAATGTTATGAAAATTACGAAACACGTGGCGGGCCGCATGAAATTAATAAGGGGGCCGGATGTTGGGCACCCCTGCCCCTGCTCGGTAATCGTAATTTTCCCTGTTGTCGGGATAGCTCAACATAATTGGTTTCAGTTATCGCAATATTTCTGGCGAGACTCGTAGAAATAATTTAAAATAATGTTCTACCACCGTATCATATTGAAAGTTGCATAGTCTTGCTCTTATCGATGGAGAGTAAGTTGGTTTCTCATTTAGAGTTTGTTATTTTCTTGTATAAAAATAATAATATGGAGTAACAAAAAGGATTTTGCACTGGGGCTCCCAAAAAGTTTGCTACGCCACTGTTGAAATCGTATTTTTTATAAGTTGTAAGATAAAGATAAATAGGGAAAGACTAAAGCCCCTTGTAAGGGACCCTTTATATTCTGGTTCCTATGCACAGCATACGCTGCGTATCCTCATTAGGCCGGCCCTGTGTGCCGTAATGGCTCAATACACCCCTTTCTTGAAAACTTGGTAATATTTTAAAATAAACGTATGAATTTAATTTATAACGCTCATTTACTTGTTAATAGGCTATGATGATGATGGAATTGGAAGAAGCCGAAGTTTCTTTCGCAAGTTTAGGTCGAGACTTCTAACGTAGCCTTCACGATTACCTAGATGGCTGTAAACTTGAGACTTAATGGCAGAGGTTTATTTTAAACGTCGATTTACGCACGTAAATTTATGACGTGTTTCATTTTAATTTTTATAATGTACTTCTCGACTGAATGGTAGCCAAGACGCGACATTTTCGCAGTCAACAGTCTATAAAATTTTACGCTAGAATAAAATTTAATTGTACTCCAACTCCTAACGGTTTTTGTTCCATTTCACGGTTCGTAATTATAGGATCTCAGGTTAAAATTATGATGATATATTTATTATATTTGTTTTGATAACTGCTGTTTCATGGACTCGTAAAATTTTATCTCAGTTTGTTACTAATCGCCTGATTCAAGAGAAAATTATCCGAGTTCAGCTTGTTATCTGAAATCGAATTGACAAACTTTGTCTCTACAATAGAGTTGGCGTATACCAGATGGTTACAAAGTAGCCAACAACAGTGGTGATACACCGAGTGTAGGTTTGTATGAATTACCAACATCTGCTATCGTTGAACTCCCACTGATGACGGCTGCTTCGTAGCTGAAATGCTCTTCGGGTTCTACCAAACTTTTTATGGCTGTTGAAGAGGCATACTTTGTCAGCTAATTATCAGCTTTAAAGGGAAGAAACTGGATATGTTTGTTTCGAATGATTTTTCTGAGAAATAATAGAGCGATTGCTACCGATGTAATTTTTTGCTAATTTTTATCAATTATTTAAAAATTAAAATGCATAATTTGTTGCCTGTTTCCAAATGTTAACTAGATAACGGTATTTTAGATAAAAACTTGAAATATTCATTATAGAATTATCGAGTTCGTTTTATGGATAAAAATAAATTAAAATAATAACCACTTAAGAATCAAATTTAAAAAATAAACACATCTTAGGTAACTCCAATAGCCGTAACAAGGTTAATTTTTATAATTTACTTTAGGTGAATTGGGCATATGAAAAAATATAATAAAATATATTAAGGGTTAAACTTATGAGCTTCGGGGATTTAAAACATTAAAATTTTCGAAATTAATAGAAATTCTTTAATCTGTCGTTCTGAGATTTGTTTTATCGACTAATTTGTCAAACGTAGCGTGATCGAATCCGCAATTGACGTAAAGTCATTTAAAGAAGAAAGTTCAATTTAAGCATTTTCCAGAAAATCTTAAATTATAGTACAAAAAATTTGAAATTTACTCGAAAAAACTCATTTATCATTTTTATAATGTATATTTTTTATTTATTCGGAAAATAGATAATCGACTCGAGGTCGTTTAGATAACCATTGGGGAATAATATGGGGAAATTAAGGCAAATTTTTGGAGGAAAGCCATCATTTAAAAAAAAAGGCTCTTTCAATAAACTCCGTAATCGAAATTTCTCATCTGAGGTCGTCATTTTCTTCCGTAATGTAGCAGGATTTAGAACCCTTTTTAGAGGCGATTTGGCCCCAATAAAGTACGAGTAATTGATATGATCGCCCCTCTCTCTCTTCATTATCTTGTAACGATATCGACCTCAATTTGCGCGGGAATTGAGGCGGTTTAGCGAAAATAAAAAAGACGCAAGACGTCTTCGTTAACCTGCGACCTTTTTCATAAAACCGAATTCAGATCGATATCTTTGGGGGAGGTGGAGAGATCTCACGCGAAGATTTACCATAAGAGGCGAGCCGCGGTGGAGAATTATCGATAACTTTTGCCCTTTATTAAGGCCATTCACGTATTTAGCCTTTAGCCGAGCGTGGACAAATCGTAGTGGGGTAATGCTGTAGTAAATTATTTCTCGAGTGATTTTTTTCTCGTGTTTTTCTTTTTTATTTTGCTAGCGAATGAGTTCAGCAATTGGAATGGACGTGGATCCCAGGCGGTCTCAAGGCAAATTTTGCAATAGTAGCGCGGTATAACATCAGGTATATCCTCTTCCATCTTTACTGACGCGTTTTATTGGCATTTGTACCATTTTGGGCAATTAATGACAAATTGTTAATTGAATTAAAGCGAAGAAAAGATAGTTAAATGAATCCAGAGGAATGATAAATAAAATCGACGTCGAATTTTCCGCAAGATTGACTTATTGGGCTCTGATTATGGATAATATCATATGAATGAGAAAGTTGACTCATACTCAGCAATTAAAAGATTCAGTAAACAGTATAAAATACAATGGTAAATTGTTTCCGAGGGCGGCTACCTTCTAGCTGAAGTGAAATATGGTTTATTCAAACTTTTCAAAGCTATAAGAATTGCTACACCAAACAATGGAGTTTCATTTATTTGAAAATTAGGCTTTTTATTGTAATACTTGAAAAATATATTTATAGCTCTCTTTTCAGTCTGTCGATAGATATTTTCAAATGTCGCGAAGACGACAATTTTCCCAAATCTAGAAATTACTGTTGATGTATTCGTTAACATGAAATTCCATTGTTATCTTTGAATTTCAGTCAATTCATTTCTTTCGATCTTCTTCGTTGACGTGTCTTTACCATGTTTACATATCAAATTCAAATGCAGAGCAATCGTTATTAGTTATTAAAATAAATATTGAAATTGATTCTTAATGTCTTCTCCGTTATGAGTGACCCTAGTGGCAATAATGGTACAAAGGGAAAAACGAAACTAATAATTTAAATCAGAATAGTAATTTTATAGAAACTTATAAATCATTATAAATCCATTTTAAAACGGTCAGGACGGATTCAGAAGCTTTCGACGGGGTCGAGGAGGGAAGTAATACCAATGCTTCCTCCTGAAGTATTTCATAAATAAAGTTTCTTTCTGGCTTACTACGCTCTAGTTATTCAGGAAGACATATGTTGGATAAATCCGCGTGCATGTAGTTCCACATTATATCAAAAAGAAGTTTTTGCGAAATCAAAATCACGCAACGCATCATTAACGATACAGAAGGACGGACGGACAAACGAATTTATTTAGTCAAAATTGAGACCACAGAGACCCATCTTACATTTTACCAGGGGCGGGTTGGCATTGGCCGTTCCAAAGTCATTCAGCTTTGCCGCCACTTATTTATACTAAAAATTCGTGAAACTTATGTTTCTCAAGACGAATTTTTAAATTATTAAATTTAGATTTAAAATAAAAGAAATTCTGTTAAATGCTTCATAAAAAATTAAAAATTTCAAAGTTTGCCCGCACCCTAAAAACAGGCAGCTCCCAAAACATGGCCGTATTTGGCCTTATTGCAGATCCGTCACTATAGCAATCATAATGTTAATTGCAATCATACAGATTTGTTTGTTTGTTTTCATGGAATTTCTGGCTAATGAACCTCTTGGATTATTATAGCCATAACTTCTTCCACACCGAACACCCACACAAGGGAGGAAGGATACCCGGTGCCGGAATTAGCCTAATCTTTACGAAGAGCCCCAAGGGAGACAACTGCTTAACGTCCCTTCCGAAGGACGGAACGCTGACTTACGCGGTCTCCTCAAAGCACACAAGTAGGGAACGGGACGATTCCAGGTTGAAAAATTCGACCTCCGACGGATTCGAACCTTGGACCACTACGTGGAAGTCCAACACTCTAACCACTCCGCCACTGCTCCCCCTGCAATCATACAGACGACATGAAATATTATTGGCACGCTAAAACTTTATTATATTATATTATATTGCATTATATTATATCATATCATATCATATCATATCATATCATATCATATCATATTATATTATATTATATTATATCATATTATATTATATTATATTTTATTAGTTTTCGGATATATATATATATACTTAATTCCAGGCATTAGTCATCTGTAATAAAATCTAAATACGTATGTAGAAACAGACTCACAGATGAATTTTCAGTTGATTTTGTTGCTAATTAGTCAATAAATTGCTCGCCAAATTTCAAAGAACTTTCTTTAAGAATTACCCAGAAAACTTAGAACGAATAAATTAATACAATCCCCTTCCAAGACTTTCGGGATCCTACCGCGTGTTGTTTCTTCTAGTGACTACAGGCGAAACAGTCGTCACTAGAAGAAACAACACGCGGTAGAATCCCGAAAGTCTTGGAAGGAGTACGAAAACACCGCGGAAGCCTTCGTATTAAATTAATACAATATTTTGAATTGTGTATTCTTCTAATTTTATATTTGTGTAATATTTTTTCCTTTTGGCCTTAGATCAGGTTGAAAACTATCAATATGCAAACATCTACCCGTTGTACACTTAAATTTATATCGAATGTATCCATATTAATATTATTATAAATGTAAAGGCAAATTTATTAATAAATGTATGGCACGCGTGAAACTATGCCACAGAAATTCTTCATTTTTTGGCACACTAATGAAAACCTACTTGCCATCCATGCTGTGTAATTTAATACGGAACTTTAGACTCGATACGCTGAATTAAAAATGAGAGAGGGAGGAATTTTCGTGGCGCGATTGGAAAGGTAAAACCGCCAATCAATCGAGTAGCAACTATTTTCGCCATCGAAGTTCCCAAATTCAATCCTCGCATCTATAAACCGTTTGTTTTCTTTGCAATCAATCCGCCTGTGACACTTCATCCTGCCCTACGGCAAATCCAAGAGTTTTGTTTTTACTGTTAGGGAGTCATGAATCGCGATGCATCACGAATAACCGGCAATTACGTGTCGAACTCTGTCACGAACGCTGTCTGGTGCGCCAGGTTTGAGTCATCGTTCCAGATCACGCTCTAGTTTACGAGGTGAATCCGCAGACCACGACGATTCGACTTCGACCCCTTTCGGGGCTTAGGTCGCGGAAAAAGCGGCGTTTTTCAATTCAAACCTCCTCGCGATTCCTCGGAAGTTGGCCTGTCGCGGGTTTGAAAAAGAACGAATCCGTTTTTCTCCCGTGCCCGCTTTTTTCCGGAATCGGAATAAAGTTCCGGTCGTGCACTCTAAAGGAGATTGGATGACTGACGAAGGTGAAAAAAGTTTCTCTCGATAACTGTGGTTTCCAAAAGGATTTCCACGGGCGATCTTCAGGAATACCGCGAAGGTTTTGCATAAAAAAATAAATAGCTGAATTTGAAATTGCTGGTAAGCCGTTGGGAAAAATGGTTTCTGGTTACTAGGATAACGCCTGGCCCTTCTATAACACGGGTTCTTATAACACGGATTCACTACATCACGGTTTATTTTTTAATACCAAAAATTCATGCAGCGCTGATTATTCCATATTGGAGAGCGGGGAAGAGAATTGCCGGAGGGTCAGATTGCTTTGTAACTGATAACTACACTATTTGTAGATATATGTGCACCAGAGAGATGTTTTGGAAATTTGGGACTGGAGGAGGGTGAGCGAATGAATATGGGACACAGCTCTCCTTTAACTATGTAAAGTCAGGTTCACTTGACACGGATTCGATTTACGCGGCACTTTTTTATTACGCATCCCATTTAGAGCAGAGCGTAAACTGCACTTTTTAAGAACGCATCCACCATATTATAGGAGGGCCGGGTGTGTCCTGATTGAGTTTAAACAACGCGGAAATTCCCAAATACTTATTCCGTACTCGTGGAAGAGTAGAGTAGAAGCATTCTGTTTTATGTATATGTTGACCTCTAAACCTACTAGCCTCGCAACTTTATGGTTTATCCTAGAATAGACAAGTCTCCAAGGAATGTTTTGATGAATTTATTGCTACTTTGTAATATTTTATTTATGAATCCATTCTAATCTTTTGCCTCGTACTGCCCTTTGCAAACTGAATAAATATTCCTCGTGTCCTTTCTCCGTCGTTTAAGAGTAAAAATACCGGGAGGAGAAAGGGAAAATCGCGTGATTATGCTTGAAGCTTTTACGTTAACCTACTGCGACTATATGTCCATAAACACGCGTGCCACTTTAATTGATCGTTGGAACGCTCGCTGGAGACGCATTTGCGGGAGAAAGTAGGGACTCGTCAGAACGGACGATTGTCGGAAAAATGCGCGCACGTGATTCCGATTTGGCGCGTATAATTCCGTCGAATTGCGTCCTGTGCAGTGGCGGCTCGTAGCTAAAATTAGTGGGGGTGCTGCTCCAGAAAATTTTTAGCCTTTGTTTTAAAATTGTGTACTGAAGTACTGACATTAAGCTTAAGGAATATATATTGTACTACAACAATAAAGAAAGAATTAAAGAAAAAAGGACTCATTATATTAAATGTTATCGATAATATCAAGTGGAAATAGGGGGTGCTGCAGTTCCGCAGTGCCTATACACGAGCCGCCACTGGTCCTGTGTCATATTTATCTCGCATTTTATTTGTCTGAACATTTTCATTCAACTTTTTCGATATATTTTAAACATTTTTTTGAACTTGGATGATTATTAATTTCCTCATACGACTTTTCCAAGTCATACCTTTGGGCCACGGCTTAGCATATGGTCCTTTCCTCATGAGTGGACAGAACTCACAGTTTTCTGTGATGTCTTATAATCGTAATGGTATTTACCCCATAGCTTCAGATACATTCATACATACATTGCTTCAGCTTGTATGTATGCAGATATGGGAGATATGCAGCCTATGGCAAAATTTTAGTAAACACCTTGGTTATGTAGAATATTATTTTCCTGCGTTTTAATAAAGTATATTAGCGTTTGTATCAACAATAACTTTAACGTTTGGGTATTAAACTCATACTTATTTACCTATAGGAAAATAAACTTTTGGTATTTTTTGTAGGAATGTTTGGCGCCTTTTGCAAGCGAAGCCTATGGCAAATGCCACCTTTGCTATATCCTAGTTATGGCACTGTATGTATGTATAACCAAAAAACAGTCTAGTATGTTACAATAGGTCTGCAATTTGGAAGTAATAGGTCAACTCCCAGTAAAGACATTGGTTCTAGGGAAAAGCATAATGCTAAAATACCTCGCTCTTATTTATGCAGTAAAATGAGAAATTATTCTTTGTTTTATTTCTCCGTAGAAATAATGGGGTTCAAGTTCTGCGGCGGAACTTTTGAATGTAAGTGGGGAGGTCATCGGCTGAAACTCGACGTTTCCATGACAGCTATTTGTTTCAGTAGGCTGCGGGGGCCGGTTTATGAATTTTCATGTTTATTGTATCGTGTTCTTACTACTAATAAGAATAAACCATTATATCTCAACTTTGACTTTTTCCTCTCTAGTGGCTACAAATTATTGCAAATTTAAGTAGCACAGTTCAACCGGTTGGAAAACTGGTTTCTCTCGTGTATGCTTTATGAAATGTTTAAATTATCTTTCAAAAACGGGTCGCGCCTTATACATAAATTCAGATATGAAACACTAAAGCGTCATTCATTCCGCTTTTTTAATCTTGTGAATTCATTCGCAAACAAATGTGCGAATTTTTATAGTCTTATTGTTAGTAATAAGGAATAGTTTTGAAGATACGCTTGAATTTTCACGCTATGCCATTATAACTATCGTAGTCATCCAAAATCTGTAATAGTTCCATTCAAATTATCTGTTTCAATAATATGATATTTTGTATTCGAAATAGTATGGTTCAGTGTCATCATCCAGCATATAATATGTCAAAGAATTTCTATAAGAAATATGATGTCAGTCTGTATGATACAGTTAATGTATAATAAAATAAAATAAATAATTTTTCCAGTACTTAAGCATCGCATTAATAATCAGCCAAAGACAAATGGAATATTGACAAAATTTTAAGATGGCCACTGAGATAAGTTAATTCCATCTGTTCTCAGAAGTTGAACATTCAGCGAGTCTTCGTCAATACAATGTACGTCATCATTTTTCGCCATGATTTCGCTCTATATCACCGAAAAGAGGGCAAAAAACTTAATTGAATATTTATAATAGCACTTGAATTTTGGAGGAATAAAAAAATAAATCATTCCTTCTTTATTGGAATAAGAACAGATGGTGGAATCACATAACGTTGCAACGTTGTAATGTCATTTCAATTGATAAAGATACGACGTTCCTAGGGCTTGCCAAGTCTTTTTTGCATTTTCTTACTGCAGTAGGAAAGAGAATTGTCTCCTTCGGTAGCAGATAAAGACTTTTCCTGTGGCTTTCTCGGAGAAACTTGACCCCAGTCTCAATAGATTGAGGTCTCCGAGACAGATAAGAAGGCGTCCTAGAAGCGCCCCATCAATTGATATTCTTCTCGGAGACACGCTTCTGTCGTCATGACAACGGCTATCGCGTGACGACAATAGTACACGCATTCCGTGTCCTCCCTCCCACACAACCTTTTTTTTCGCTCATCTCTCTCTCTACCTCTAACCTCCTCTTTTTCTCTCTCCCCCTTTCGCTCTCACCTCCATCTTCCCCACTCTCTCGAGATTACGGTACCCACGGGCATCCGACTTAACCTCTTTAAACTTCTGCCAAGCGATGGCCCCAAGAGCCTGCCTTCTTTCCGTCCCGGAGGTAGAGAATGCTGGACCTATTCGTGGCAACGTTGTGTCCTCCGGCAATCTCGATACGGAAGAGGAAAAGCTCTTTTATCAACGGTCGAATTTAAAAGAAAAAGGTGCGCTTCGCCGAGTCGGATTTTTTTTATAGGCCCTAAAAGCGTGTTGAGAGTAGGTAAAGATTTGGGTGCGCGGTTCATTTTTATTGTTACGAGGGGGGTGAGAAAGCTACTCGTAAAGTTATTGGCGAACGATAAAATGTACACCGAATCATAATGCGGTAGGAAAATTGGAGGAAGCTGATAAAAAATCTCAATGAACGTGGCTCTTATGAAGGCAGTGTCTTTTATAATTTTTAATTCGTTTACGAGGATTAAAATAAAAGAAAATTCGAGTTCCCGTAGCATACGTGAGCATAGACTATTCAGACCTATGGACATTACGCAATTGACGACATTCTTATATTATTTTTCCGTGGAATATTTTCCGATCATTGAGAAAATAATAAATGACTTCAGGAAACCTAAGTAGGGCGTAACTTTTCAGTTTATACGTTTTGAACCAAACCCTTAAAAGGTGTAGATAACTGGTGCCAATACATACGCACGCGCGCGCACACACACACACCCACACAGACAGACATCACCGAGAAAATGGTCAAAACGAGTTCAGGGGACCTCAAAAGTATTTCCGTTAAAATCTCGAAGTCGATTTTTTTCATGAAAACAATACTTGCCCTTATACTACGCATGGAGAAAGTAAAAAGAGACTTTTTAAAGATCAGGCTTCTATTCTTTTGGAAATAAAATTAGAAATAATTGACTTACGATCTTCGAATTTGAACTATATTTTAGGATAATTAATGAAGTTTCTTATTCTATTAATCTTTTTCCGACTACAGTTCGAAATCTCTCATATTAAAATCACATATTTTGGGAAAATATTGGCTTTTAAACGGGATGTTGCCTTGCCGACCACGTCATTGTTAAACTTCGAGAATCAATTGTTGTCTCAACCCGCATACGAGTGCATAGATTTCTTTAAATTATCTTATGATTTTTCACGTAATTACGTAATCCTAATGGGACTGGAATTTAGTTTGGATTCTTTTACTTATCTATACGACTATATAGATGTAGAATAAGAAAGAGGGGGATTTGGGGAGGGAGATATGAAGGAAGGGATATAGAATGGAAGGTACATAGAGAGTAAGGGAGGTATAGAATTAGAAAAGAACGAGAGGCAAGAGATAAAGAGGGACACGGAGAAAAAGAGGGAGAGCTACGGATTGGGACAGGAGAGAATGAGAGGAGAGAAGTGGGAGCAAAGAGAGGCAGAGAGAGAGAGAGGTAGAGATAGAGAGAGGGGGAAGGAAAAAGTGAGGAAGGGAGGGAGACAGAGGGAGGGAATATTATTATTTATTAATTATATTTGTGTAAGGAAAGCGTGCATTGAAGGTTTTAATATGTGAGAGAAGAAAGGGAGGAAGAAAGAAAGGAGGAGAGAGATAGCACGGAGATAGAGTGGATGGAGAGGGAGGGAGACAGAGAAAAGGGAATGATAGATAGATAATGTTTTTTATTAGGGCGAGATTGAGAGTAGAAAGTATATTTTTCCAGAGGAGAGGGGGAGGGAGAGATAGCAAGGAAGAGAGAGGCACAGGAAGAGAGAGAGAGAGGGCGACAGAGAAGGAGGGAGGGATAGATAATGGTCTTTATTAGACCGAGATTGAGACTAGGAAGCCTATTTTTCCAGAGAAGGAGAGAGAGGGAGAGGGAGGGGGGATGTGAGAGTGTATATATATATATATATATATATATATATATATATATATATATATACACACACACACACACAGGCCCTTCGAGAGACTCAGAGAGGCCCGGACCACTCCAGATTTTGAGGCCCCTCACCGTAATAAAAATAAAATAAACGGCGCAATATAAATTGCACAAACTTTCTCATATGGATTATTTTCGGTTTTTCACTTTAAATTGGCTATTACGCTGTATGTGAAATTATTGATAAATAAAAAAAATATACGTTTGCTCTCACTACAATCTTTGCCCCGAAATTAACTCTGTGTGCTTGGTAATTCATTGTCAATTATGTTAATAATGCGTAGCAACAGAACCAAAGCGGCTGACACAATCAACCTCTCACTAATAAGCGTGTGTCATTAACAGAGAAGTACGGAATTTTAGACTAGGGAATCTCCAAGTTCCCCCTCCCCTCTGACGCATGCGCTGAGCGACATGTACAGAATAATGCCACTGGATGATATATAGTAACTTCTTTGCGACATATGGCTTAGTATTATTCGTGACATCAGGCTGTACAAATGGCTGGATTTGAATCAAAATCCTTAAAGCTATTTTTGAGTAAATCGAATTTTGTTTCAAAATATCCAAGAACAAAGTAACATTAATTGTTGCGCAATATCGTTCATCTCTTCAGAATGCCTTTTATGAATGATTCGATTTAGCTTAACCATATAGGCTGTAGTAAGATTTCGAGTGGATCGCGACGGAAGCGTGACGTCATAGGGTCTAGGTAAGGTAGCTTAGCGTACATTGTAATGTCACTGGACGCCATGTAGTGATTTTCAGAGACATATGGCTCAATCTAGATAAGGTGGTAAAAAGCGAAGGGGGCAACCGGATTTGAACCGGTCACCTCTGGATCTGCAGTCGAGTCCTCTACCACTGATCAATACCGTTGTTTTTAAAATTAATCGTTCAATGCTAATAATTTGGAACAGATAATATTGCTCTCTCTATATATGTAGAAATTGTAGAATTCCGAGCTCTTTAAGATAGAGCTACTTTCCAACTACAACTTATTCATATTAATCACAATGTTAGATATCGATTCTGACCACTACACGGCAAATACTAGGATAATCATTCTAGTTAGAATCATTCTCCCTATTTTATGTTTTCGATTTTTAAAATTGATTAGCTTTGATTTTTTTAGCTCCCAGTTATATTGTCGATAAACTGCGTGGTACTGGACGAATAAGTTTTAAATGATTTTTAATTTCAAACGCCACAATTTATCTTATGATGTCTCCGATAAAAAGTGATTAAACTGTTATAAACAGGAGGTATAATTAAAATTATTGTGTATTACATGAAATTTAATTGGCTACATAGTGACAAAATTAAGGGGGCAACCGGGTTTGAACCGGTGACCTCTCGATCTGCAGTCGAATGCTCTGCCACTGAGCTATACCCCCACGTTGTATCCAGGAATGTAAAATGACAAATTCTTTAAGGTAAAGCTACTTTTTTGGTAACTTGTTTACCTTAATATCAACGTTAGATATAGTTTTCGATAACTAGGCGAAGAGGTGAGGGTAGTCATTCTCGCAAGTCCATTCTTCCTGTATACGGTCGGAGTTTAATCATCAATTAATCACAGTTTTACTCGCCGTAGTCTCCTCTTCTATTTATTCCCATTCTTTCTATTACTTGTTCTTACTTTCTCCATATACGAAGTATAGAGAAAGTATTGTTTTCATGAAAAAAATCGAATTCGAGATTTCAACGGAAATACATGTTTTAAGGTCCCCTGAACCTGTTTTGACTATTTTCTCGATGGTGTCTTTGTGTCTGCCTGTCTGTCAGTCTGTCTGTATGTGATAGATTTTTGTGGGCCCTCTAACTCAAAAACTATTAATCAGATCAACACAAAATTTTATATTTAACATTTTTATAAATGTTAAAAGATCTGATTAGTTTTTGATAGAAATCGGTTTATCGGAATTGGGTGTTTACTCTTGTCACTTATCCGTTATTTTGAAATATTTGCTTTAATATTTGATAAATGTAAAAATATATTGGAATACAAGTTGTAGGAAATTTTATTTTCTACAACCTTTGTTTAATACATTTTTCCATATAATGCATTGTTTAAGTGATACATGTTTAGCTGCCACCACCACGCCACCTACCGAAGACTATTGTTAACAATTGGCACTTAGTTACGTCTTAGTAACACTCCTTTTCTTTTCTTAATTGTCAACCGGAAGTAAATATTGACAACGATCCCAGAGCTAACAACATGTAATTTGCCATATAAATATGGAGAAAGTCATGTGTTACCCACATCAGTTTATTTATTTCTATTTATCATTTTGATTAGATTTTGTTTTTTGAGTACCCGGTTATATTTTCAATTGACTGCGTGCAACTGGACGAAAAGTATTTGAAATAAATAAATTTCAAATGCCACAATTCATTATATGATCTCTCCCACGAAATTGTGAACACATTGGAAAATACAGGGGTAAGTAAAATTATGTTGTATTAAATTATAATTAAGTTGGAGCCATAGTGACATAAAATAAGGGAGTAAACGGGTTTGAAGCGGTGACCTCTCGATCTGCAGTCCAATGCTCTAACACTGAGCTATTCTCCCATGTCTCATTTTGGATCGTTAAATGCTAATCACTCTGAAAAACATTATATTAGCTCTCTTGACTTGCAGAGTATACAGCTAATACTAATAATGATATCAATAAACTTCTGCCGGTCGACTATCGACGGTTCAGCATAAAAATGGTCTTATGGAGGAGTTCCCAGTGAGTATGTGGAGAATTACATTGCTCTTATGGTGTTCTTTCCGAGAAAAATTAATCTTTAGGATAGGTGATCGCTAAGAGAAGTTTCACATCACTTAAAACGGTTGCTTAATACGGATTCAATGCAATTTTAACGAATTAACTTTTCGACATACTCAGGTTTTAATGACTTATTAACCATAGCTTGCAGGAAGCCTATGCGAAATAAAACGATGGAAGTTTTTATGTCGACGAATGATAAGCGAGGCATAGCAGCAAAAGCCATAGCTATTTTGAGTCATAAAAAAAAGAATTGCTATGTGAAGTAAATTTAAATTATTTCTAGAATCAATTGAATGTCTCTTTATCTTTTCATTGTAGGCCATTGCTCGAAGTCACGGCTATTTTGTCTGTGGTGTTGTAATATTGTAATGGCGCTTTACACATGGAGGAAATAATATTATTTCCATGCTAATCTACTCCTGTTCAAAGATAAACTACTGAGCTCACATTGTGGACTAAATGAAATAGATGATCTAAATGACTTTTGTAGATATAAAGCGCTTTACGAAACCAGAAACAGTATATTAAAATCGACCACTGGTGAATTATCGTTGAGGATGGCTACTATATAATTTAAATGAACATCTGGTTCACTGAACCATGTTATGACTGCAGGACATAACTTGTTTCTTATTTAACTTTACTATTATATTTAGGATATTATTATAAATATACCGTATTTATTAGTCTTGCGTTACATTTGCAGAGATTTGGGAATGAGTACAATATACAATTTTAAAAGTTAATTAAGCACTCCCTCGCCTAAGTTTGGGGTAAAATAGAAATCAGAAGAAATTTCTCCCATATTCCAGCATATACTTGTTGCATAAGGGATCTATGATATGTACTTTCCATCACGTTCTTTCAAATGAGAAATATCTGAAATAGCTCATATAGCATATAAGGTAAGAGAAGGTAATATAGCAGGGGTGGGCAAACTTTTTACGTGGCGGGCCGCATTAACAGTTGCAGCTTCTTAGGGGGGCCGCATAAACAGATGAAAATGCTTCAGCGGGCCACGTTAGGGTTCACATCGTAAGTAATGTGAGGTAATGCGAAGGATCCTGTTAGTGAAAATCAATAATAAATAATATGTTATCCCCATAGCATCACTGGAGAAGGTTTTCCGGCATTAATTTCAACTACAAATATGAAATTATCTCTATTTTATATTATGGTTCGCTTTCATAATGGCATCGCGGGCCACATAAAATGCCCTCGCGGGCCGCATGTGGCCCGCGGAACGCAGTTTGCCCACCCCTGTAATATAGCCATGTAGGTAATATAGACACTTTTTTTGCTATGCCACTAGTATCTATGAATTTCGGTAGATAGTGGTATCGTGACATCAAGGTTATCCTCCCTTCCATGATTAGTGTTAAATCCGCTTGGTCCGCTACACTGCTTGCTGTTGAACGCCATTTCAGTGTCAGTGAAACTAAGGACACACCATTAATTTAATTTCAATTACGTAAGGACTCCACATAAACTCATCATTAATAATAATTCCCTGAATTTACCTGGATGAAGTTCAGTAGTATATTTCCTCTAGTTTTTTATGATACAAACGGATTTTATATTTTCTCTGTCAAAAACATGATGTCATGTGTTGGTTATATGGCCTACCTATGCCATATAACCTTTACTTCATTACACCTTCATTAGATCTTAAAATTGTTTACATCTTTTACTCGTACATCATGGTACCATACCAGAGTAAGAATTTAAGGGGGAAATGTTCAGAAGAAAACTTGGTGAAAGCTCTGAATGCCGTTCAAGATGGTGAACTCTCCACTAACGTAGCAGCCAAGAAATATCGAGTTCCATGAAGGAGTTTACGACGCTACGTTGAGTAAAAGAATGCATTGGCATCGCAACAAAGATGGGGCTATCACAAAGCAACGTTTTGGTGCAATATTCACTGCTGCCTGGGATAAATCCATACTTCCAACTGACGTCAAATCTGGATTTAGAGCAACTGGAATTTATCCATTTAATTCTTCTGAAATTCCTGATGAGGCATTTGCTTCTACCGCAGTTACTGAAGCATCATCACGTTCCCAAGATGAACAGTGTCCAATAGTGGCTTCCAATGTGCCTCAGAACGACCTTGAAAAACCTGGGCCTTCTGGTGCACATAATCCTAGTTTAATTGATAAAACAAGGGTGTTATCTCGCGATAGTGAGGAAGAAGAAGTTGAGGGCATCTAAAATGATGAATCTAATGAGGAACAATATTCTGTTTCCGTAAATTCATTTGCTGAGATAATTATTTACCTTTCTATAACCACTTTTGCTATTATGGGTAAAGAGATATCTGATGGCCATATTACCTGCACGGTGAAGGTAATATGGCCAAATGCATTCCTTTCGGAAAATAATTTTATTTTGTATTCATGATAGAAGATAAGAGCCATAGTAATTTTTTTCATGTAGCTGAAAAGATACTTCACGATATGCATGCATCGATAACAGGGTGAAAAGTATTAAAAATGTTAGCATGGCCATATTACCTTCACTTACCTTATATATAAAATCTCAAAGGATTTAGTTAAGACAAAAATGAAAACCCGGGCAGCATAATGCTCAAAAAGTGTCGCATGCAGCTCGTGGGCTACCAGTTTGACATGCCTGATATAAAATATTATTGGAATTTTGTCTTTCCAGAAACTAGGCTTGATTACATAAGTAAGTTTGCGCTAAAATATACATAAATACTCAAAAAAGTTCATTAGCTTATTATGTGAATTTATCAATAAGTCAAGACGAAATTGTACATCTCTATTATCCATGCTTCTCCGATTTTTTAAAAAAATTTCCTCTTTCCTCGTTTCCATGATTGACGTTCGTAATATACGTCCGCGGTTTCTTCAACAGCCTCCGCTAAAACAAAAAAAAGGAAACTGGTTTTTTATCGTAATTGTTTTCATTTAAAAGGTTGCCTTCCATTCAAGTTCACATCCTTTATAATTTGGGTCTTTTTATGGTTCGGCAGAACGAAGAATTTGATTGAATTAAGATATAGATTGGATGGAACCTTTTTGGAATGACTGCATGGCTATAGTTCCAATCTTAATTAACTCGATTGCTATGATCATGAATTAGGCTTGTTTGAATTTTCTCACCTGTAAATAATTAAAGGTTTTCCGTTGCGTTTCGAATTCATTTTCGTTACTATTGTATATTCTCGCAAAATCTCGGGAAAATCTATATTGGTTTAATTTGCCGCTTTCGGAATATTATATCATTACATTAATTCAGTGTGTAACATAATGCTAATTATGTTATATATAATTAAATATAAGCTACAAGAATAGATTTTCATAGAGTCGGTATAATGCTAAAGGTAAAAAATTGCCTATCTCGAGTACAATTTTAATTACAAAATAACAGTCGCTGAAGTTATGAGGTGAGAATTTGAATGTAGTATCTTTTGTTCTCTCGAAACAAAACATGAGAGCAACAGATAGTTAACGAGCCGTGTGGGTGAATAACATCCTCCTCCAATCGCCACCAATCTTGTGCATTGCGGAGAAATCATGAGGATGTGACATCGGTATGTGGCCACGGTAACGGTACCTGACTTGTAATTAATACTGTTGGCAGTTGCGTTAAAAGCTTCCTCCAACAAATTCGTCTGAGATCAGCGGTTATTTGGTTCCGCCAGCGGAATTACCTAGCGGGAGAATTTCAGATCGCAGTCCGTATGAATTGTTCGATTTTAGCAAGTTTCAAGCAAGGCTCGAGTATTTTGAAAAGTTTGCTTTCTTTGAGTTGTTTTAAGCGTTTTTCGAAAATTGAATTATCTATTTGTTATGAAGATATCTCCTATTTCTTTTTTAAAGGTGACGATTGGCGAATTGAGACCAATGACGGTTTCTTTGGATTCGAAATGCGCATATGATTTTTTAGACTAATGGTGGTACTTACAATTAGATCAGAGGTTCTCAACCTTTTTGAAAGCACGGAACTCTTTAGAAACCAGACACCGCTTCGCGGAACCACACAATGCTATTCACACAAAAGTATCTAAGAAATATAATACAATAACAAAGTAAACAAACCATACAGGGAAACGATAAAACTTTACTCTGATGGCCCCTAAAATGCTAGCCTAAAAGACATCAAAATAAACAACTTACAAAAACAAACAAAAAAGACAAATGGCAAATGACGAAATAAGATCGATAAAGAGGCCCTTCCAAGATGATATTTTAATGTATGACTATCTGCTAAACAAAAATATAATTACACTGCCATCTAACAGCCCAAAATGTTTAACTAGTAAAATTAAATTGCAAAAAGATTAAACCAAGTAGGGATGTACACGGGTTTTTCGTGGTACAGAAGTGGTTTTCGTCAAATTATTTTTTCCTTATATTGTAGTAACACTGCTTTTTAGATCCGATCAAAACGTGTTCATTTCGTTTTTTCCAATCTATACTCGCCCTACAAACGAAATTTCTTTTTGAAATCGGTTCAGCCAATATCTTCCTAATTCATAGTTACAGAAAATTCTAACCTTGATATTGTGGTAGCCCTGTTTAGTCGACCCGGTTGAAATATGCTATTTTGGTAATTTAGTTATATGAAGATATTATATACCATATTTGATTAAAATCCATGCGGTCGGTTCTCTAGAAATACGTGTAAAAATATTATTTTACTTTTTATTCTGGTATCCCTGCTCCTTAGCTCTGCTTTGAACATCTTGATTTCATTATGGTATGCTGGACAAATCTTATATACAAAATTTAGTACCGTTCAGCCAATTCCTTCCAAATCCTTAATTACTGAATGAGTTGAATTTGTAATTGTGACACCCCTGTTTGACTGATTCGTTTTTAATAGGTATGCTAATATAGTTTTGTACATATTTGCATATTATAAATAATAAATTTGGTTAAAATTGATGAGGTCAGTTCAATAAAAATACGTGTAAAAATATTTTTTTTTATTCCTTGCATTGTGTCAACCCCGATTTCTATATCTATACAAAAAATCTCGATTTTGTTATTTGATGTTGCACGCCTCCTACATACAAAATTTCGTTGAAATTGATTCAGCCAATTCCTTCCAAATTCATAATTACCGAAAAGTTAAACTTTGCAATTGTGGCTCCACTGCTGAGACGATCCGGTCCAAATACGTCATTTTGGTCATAAATTTATGTGCATATTCTATGCACTAAATTTGGTGGAAATAGTTTAATCCAATTCTTCCCTGATATACGCGTACGAACGGACGGACGGACATCACGAAGATAATAGTGCTTTTCTGCAATGACGAAAAGCTTTAACAAGTCGGGACGTGCACGGGTTTCCCCATGGTACTACTTAGTAGTACCATGGGTTGCCCGTGGTACATAAGTGCTTTTCGTCAAAGTTGCCGTAGTGTAATCATGTATTAATGTATTTGCTTTGAAATAAAAAAATTATATTTCCTTATATGGTGGTAGCTCTGCTTTATAGATACGCTCGAAACTTGCCCATTTCATTTTTCCATTCTATAATCGCCCTACAAGCAAAATTTCTTTTTGAAATCGGTTCAGATAAATACTTCCAAACTCATAGTAACAGAAAAATACTAACCTTGATAATGTGGTAGCCCTGTTTAGTCGGCTTGGTTGAAATATGCTGTTTTGGCTATTTATTTATATGAAGAATATATGTACCGTATTGGATTAAAATTCATGCTGCCAGTTCTCTATAAATACCTACGTGTAAAAATGTAATTTTACTTTTTACTGTGGTAGCTCTGCTCTTTATCTCCGTTTTAAACATTATGGTATGTTGTACAAATTAGTTGAAATTTAGTTGAAATCCGTTCAGGAAATTCCTTCCAAATCCGTAATTACTAAAAGAATATAATTTGTAAGTGTGACATCCCTGTTTGGTTGATCCAGTCCAAATATGCTATTATGGTTCTGTATATAGTGTACATTACAAATTTTAAATTTGGTTAAAATTGATATGAACAGTTCAACACAAATACCTGTAAAAGAAATTTTGTTATTAATTGTATTGTGGCAGTCCTGATTTCTATTTCTACATTAAAAATATTGATTTGTTTTAATGCTGCACACCTTCATACTAAATTTCGTTGAAATCGGTTCGGCCAATTCCTACCAAATTCATTATTACAGAAAAGTTTAATTTTGCAATTGTGGCATCCCTGCTGAGTCGATCTGGTCGAAATATGCCATTTTGGTCCTATATTTATGTGAAGATTCTATTGCCAAATTTCGTTGAAATCGGTTCAGCCAATTCTTTCATGATATATGCGTACGGACGGGCAGACGGACATCACGAAGATAATAGTGCTTCTCAGCAATGACGAATAGCACTAAAATTAAAATGTACTACAAAAAATGTAGAAAACAATTATAATAATGAATGGTTTATTAAAAATGGTATCTTAAAGTTATGTGAAATAGATAGTAGAATTGGGTATTTTATGGTGAACCAGAACGAAGTTCAAAACTGATGAATAATAATTTAAAATCGTTACGTTTTATTTCGTATCCAAAAAAATATAAAATACATTATATTTACCGCACTTCATCTTCCAATCAAGATCCAACTTAAGGTTGAAGAAGGTGAAATACAACTAAAAAGATATAATAAAGTAGGTAACTTTAACGTTGCTGAAAATTTATTGATGTCATATTCAATGTAATATTCCTTTTAAATGATAAAACAAAAAATTAAATCTGAAGCGTATTTTGAGGAGGCGGAGTGGGGAGGGGGGGGGAGGGAAGGGGGGGAGGGGGGGAGGGAGGTTGGGTCAAAATTGGAAATGTTTGACACCGATCCATAATTCTCCCGCTAATGAGTCTGTCACAGCAACACACATCTGTGACCAACAGGCACTTCAACAATAACCAAAATCCTAGAAGTCTCCAGTATGACACATGCTGTAAAGGCGATTAAACCACATCCTTTCTGTTATACATGTACTTATTTTCGCGCAACCCCTGGACCTCTTCCGTGGAACCCTGGTTGAGAAGTACTGACTTAGATTACTGCAGTACTTTTGTATTGAAGTACGAATGTTTTCCTTCAGTTTCATGGTTTTTTTTAAATCCATAAAGATAAACGTTGTGTATGAATGAAATTTCCTTTACTTAGTGTACGAGTATGTATATTTTTAAAGTAATAGGATTTACGAAATATTGTCAACATGTTTAACCACAACTCTACGGATCATTCAGTTAACCATTATGATTAATAGTTTAAAGCAAAATTACATTTTCACGAGAGAACCTTTAGTGATAAGTGTATTTATATGTACTTATGTACACATGCAGGTACATAAAATGAATATGTAATTTCTGCGTGAATTCCTGCACGTTTGCGCAGTTGTGTATATTTTTGATCGCGGGTATATTTTATTCTAACTTGCATGTTTCTGGCGCGACGCTAAGATTGATTCCTAACTAGGCGCTTCGAAGACAGACGAGAAACAATTCTCCGCTTTTCGTCATTTATTTGCTCACCATATTTGCACACTTTACGACTCGTTTCGTCCGTTTACAATAATTCGCTCTCCGGTATTCACGCTCAAAGGGTCGTGAGAATACTTGGAGACGACAGCAAGCAAGCCAACTATCTTAGACACGCAGTTAGGGGTCACGAGGCTTAACGTCCCTCCCAATGAACTGCGTCTTTTATATCCGCATCAAGTACGCAACAACCGGGAATCGTGATATGCTCACGTTAAAATCCCTCTCGTAGGACAGACTGATCCGCAGAGTGCATGCATTACGAGCCCTGTACGAGATGTGAATGGCAGTCGCTTTTCATATGAAGAAGCATGCGGATTTGGTGCTTTTATCGAATTGAATAAACAGAACTTCATGTTGTGCCAAAGCTTTCGCGCGTAATTTTTATGGATTGCTCGAGGATTAACGTGTGGAAGTTTACTGATGCGGTCTTTTTTTAGTATGATGGTTTTTGTCGTGAGGCACTCCGCTCGCACGTTATATATTTTGTTTGGATTAAAATTTCAGGTTTTTCTATTAAGTGGAAAACTCTTGAGATTTAAATTTCACTTCCCGAGGATTTACTGCATAGAGACGCTAATGCTGGAAATGTCTAAACGCTAAGACAATCAATAATTTTGTTTTCATGCTGTAGGTTGTTTCGTGTTTTTTACCAACTAGGGGTCATCATCATCATTCTGCTGTCCGAACTATTAGTAATCTATGTTGCATTTTAGCTATAGATCAAGCCGACAGTTTAACATTCAAGAGTACCAAAAGCTCTATTCGGTTTAAAAACGATAATCTAAGGTGTTATTTTCGTTAAATAGGTGTTTATCCGTGGATTTCTAGTATTTTTACTTTTTTATTATGTATCTTGGACTTGATTTTTGTTTTTTTAATGCTTATTTGCTCGTAAAACATTATGAAACATATTTAAATAATTCTCCTCTGAGTTTTCGGTTTATTTACGACAGCAACGTCATCTATAATCATCGATTTTAGGCGGTACCTGTTAATTGATTAAAGAAAAGTATATTTTAATTTTTCAATTTTAGTAAAGCTTATCGATGCGACCGAGTTGTTATTGTTTAGTGATGCATTATGCGTGTCCTAGATATTGCGAATTTAAATACTTCCCAGCATCATTATGGGGGAAATTAATGTCGAATTTTAAATAGCTAAGCTATTGTCGAACCTCGTGAAAAAATTGTCGTTTCACCTTCGCTGTTGGTTTCTGCGAAATAAAATTTTAAAATATTCGGGCCTTGTTAATGGGCACCGCACATCCATTATGTAAGACATTTTGTTAAAATACCACTATATTTAAGGTAAGAAGGAGGAGATTTTTCAGAAAATTAACCATTAAACTCTACGGCGCTCATATACCATACCCGTCGCATAAATTACTTTCGATCTTCATTTTCCGCCGATATGCGTAAGGCCGCCATCTTGCCGCGCCAAGTCGTTGCGCGTCGACACGACCGAGACCTCCACCGCCCTCTACCGGTTCCGCCCTGGGCAGTCGGTCGCTCTCCGCTCGGGGGCAGGACGGGGCAAGTCGGTGGCCCCCCGCGGGGTGAGCGATGGCGTGGGGCCGCCCCGGGAAGCCCCGGTATCATCATCATCATCATCATCAGCGCAGTACCTCTACGGTCCACCGGCCCTGCCGAGACACAAGCATCCCACCTCCGCATCCCCTCTCCTTCCATACCTCTCTCTCCTCGCTCCTACTTCTCCTCCCATGCCTTCCACTATCTCCCTCTCTCTTTCTCTCTCTCCATCACGCCTCCTTCCCGTTCTACCGAACGCAGCATCTCTGGAATCCACACCTTCATAGGTGAGGGTTGGAAGATATGAAGTTGGCACCACGCTGTGCCCACACTCCCAACTTTAGGATCGTAAACCTTTTTAAAGCTTTTTCTAGAAGTTGGTGTGGGAGTCGCGGAATTCCTATTTTCTTCCCTTTCGTTGGTCCGGAACCTCCTCGGAACCTAATTATTCGGCCTTATCGACCAGTTTTAAATGATGGTCGGTTGTTTCGAGGATAAACTTTGTTGGGAGGGCGGGTAAGGCGGTGGAAAAAAAATAAATGTGCTGCGGATGTTTCTCATACGAATGGAACTAGTTTCTTCGGCGTTTAGCGACCGCATTAACGTTGGAAACGGAGAGCTCTAAACGTCAGTGTTCCCGGCGGGAAGTCTCTAACTTATTATTAGGGTATAGATTCTCTATTCATTCGCAAGATAACGAACCCTTACCGAATTACACATAAAGGTGTTCGTTTGAAGTTATCCGTGTAGATCTTCTCTGAATGTACGATTATATACAAATGTTTGCGACATCGATCGGTTTATCCGTTACTAATTGCATTTTTCTTTATATAACGATAGATTTCTCTTACGTGAATCATTTCAAAGAAAATTATTTTTGGGAATCTTTTAAATATATTGCTGGTCTTTTCTTTGCGTCATCGTCAAGATAATGTTCTCCTTCTTTAAAAATTATTGCGCTGTTGCAGATTAATATTGAAATCTCTGAAAAATGTCACGCTCTTCCTAAGACTGCTGCTTTTGCCGTTACAACTATGTTATTTTAGGTAGTCACATGCATATTCAGGATTTTCTTTTCAGCCATTGGACGAGTTCAATAATTCTTCAGTAAACTATAAAAGGTGGTAATCGTACATTGCAACACAATCACAAACGGTCGACTTGTAAAATTTATAGATTCGCAGAGATAAAATGCGTCAGCAGTGGTAACATTTTTCATTAGAGAAAGTTTGAAGTATGAGTGATTTCGGTTTGTATAGGATGCTTATTCGAAACTTAAATTAATTCATCAAGGGAAAAGGACTACTAATTTGGTCGTACCAACATTCAAAAGCTGAGTTTGCATCAGAATTTTTATTTATGTAACTTTATTATATCTTATAATAGAAGTTAGCATTGACCGCACACAAAACTATCTGTATAAAATATAGGCGTTGATAGTGTACAGCAGGGGTCGGCAACCGGTCGATCTCGAAGCATATCGTGGTCGATCGCGCACAACTTAACAAAAATCGAGAAATTAAAAAAATACATGTCATTGTGAACAAAAGTTTCGAATGTTCACGCCTACAAAAACAATAAGATACGATTTTAGCTCGTCACTTTGTAATGTATCACATGAAAATATTGTAATAATAATTGTATTGTAAAATAAACTGATGTGGGCAACACATGACTTTCTCCATATTTATATGGCAAATTACATGTTGTTAGCTCTGGAATCGTTGTCAATATTTACTTCCGGTTGACAATTAAGAAAAGAAAAAGGAGCGTTACTAAGACTTAACTAAGCGTCAATTGTTAACAATAGTCTTCGGTAGGTGGCGTGGCGGTGGCAGCTAAAAAAAAGATATCTCTTAAACAATATGGAAAACTGTAACGAACAAAGGTTGTAGAAAAATAAAATTTCCTATAACTTTTATTCCAGTTTATTTTTACATTTATGAAATATTAAAGTAAATATTTCAAAATTACGGATAAGTGACAAGAGTAAACACCCACTTCCGGTCTACCGATTTTTACCAAAAACTAATCAGATCTTTTAACTTTTATAAAAATATTAAATATAAAATTTTGCGTTGACCTGATTATTAGTGTTTGAATTAGAGCGCCCACAAAAATCTATCACATACAGACCGACAGACAGACACACAGACATCATCGCGAAACTAGTCAGAATGTGTTCAGAGAACCTTAAAATATGTATTACCGTTGAAATCTCGAGTTCGATTTTCTTCATGAAAACAATACTTTCTCATACTACGTATATGTATAAAACGTCATCGGAAAAGTGGTGGATCTTGAGATCTCAATTTTTTTTCGAGTAGCCAATATGATGTTCAAGGTTGCCGACCCCTGGTGTACAGTAACCTAATGATTTCATCCGCACATGAAGGTGGCATGCTAAGTCGTACAAACGGTGGTACTATGTAAAAATAGACTTTTACTACAGCGTGGCTATGTTTAAGATGAAGTTTTATTTAGTTAGGATTGAAGTTTTGATGGTAAGATTTTTAGAAGGGTCGTAATTTAGTCGTTAGGTTTTGTTCAGTTTGGCACACGCCCGTCAGTGTCGAGATCATCTATCCAAATCCACTCCTCAGGTTTTTATGTTTCGGCTTCTATCCATTCAACGCCCTTGCGTGATTGTCCGAAAGAACATAATAGAGGCGTCATAAAATTCAAGATAAGCCCTTTCGAACAAATGTTCTCGAGGGTCATTTCGATCCCGAAAGGGCGCACGCGATTGCATTCGTACAATTCCTTATCTCGAGGAGTGTCGTAGGGAATGATATACAATTTAGAACTACGATACGATGCATTTGAAATTTACAATTTTTCATAGGCCTATAAACCACATTTGTTTTTCCGCTTGATAAAGCAGGCATGAAACATCCGAAATACTGCGATATTCGAATGCTCTAAAAGTTACCAAAAATATTGTTAAACGAAAAATTGCGAAATTAAAAAAATAGTGGATTGCCTCGGTGGATCAATCCTCTCATCAAAACGTTAAGACATTAGGATTTGCCATCCATTATAAGTTGAGTTATACATATTTATGCCAATATAAGATTTAAAAGTTTTCAACTTCACAGAAATCAGCTACACTAGCTGAAAAACATTGACTCTCCGAGGAACCCGAAACTACGTAAATATAATTCTTCGAGGTTGCCCAAATAAAATATCTAGAAACTAATACGCGGACGCAGATACAAACATTGCGACGGCATACGGACATTTACGTTCTTAAACAATAACTTGAAAAAATACTTCAATCAATAGGAAAAATGAGTTCGCATTTGCAGAAATTAGCAGTCAACTTTAGTGCTCATTGAGAAAAACTTCCAAAAAAGGAAACAGTAAGATCTTCTCGCTGCAAACAACGTTGCATGAGTCTGAAAAGGAATGTATTGTTAACGTATAGTAAGTTTAATAGATTGTTAGCTATTTTGAAAGATGAATCTTGAAGTGCAGCCAATTCCTCGTGTTCAGGGCACAAAGGTAACAAAAAACTTTAAATACGTGCTAAAGTCAGAAGAAAAACAGACGTCATCAAGTTTTTATTCGTTCATACCTAATTACAACGAATAACTATGCAAATCGATGGGCAGTGCCTTTGCATGGCTGCTGGAACCATTTCAAATATCAGCGCCGCACAACGGCGATTCGCTGGAGATATGTGTCGGTTGGTGCAGGAAATTTGTTTTTTCTGCCAAAGCCAGAGAATCGCTTAGGATTGTATGCGGTATATTTTAACAAGCGGCTGTCCTCGTGCTCGCATTTCATCAAGGGGCGCGCGTTTAACAAATCGTAAGAAGAGTGTAGGAAGTTGCAAAGGAGTTGGCGGAAGTCTGACTAGAGATAACGTATGGACAAGATGAGTTATTAAAGTAGAAAATATGTGCATCGGTAGGAACATGTATTTAAGGATGGTAATTACCTCCTTTTTATATTATAATAATTTTTAGGCATTCTTTACCAGCGAAGAGGTAGTTGTAGAACGCCTTATGGGCAAAATATCTCTTCTCGTTTCATAGATAAGCGTTATTGTAAAGCGGTAGTAGCAGAACGCCTTATAGGCACGTCTCGTCCATCCGTCCGTATGTGGTACCTTTCATCTCCTAAACCGCTGGACGGATTTTAATCAAATGAAGTAAGAATGATCCCTATTAAAAGTAATTGTCCAATTGTGATTTTGAACTGCATCCGTGAATTATAACTTCCATTTTACATAATTATTTTAGTAAACTTTTACTCGTATCTCGTTAAATGATATCCGTCAAGCAACAATGAAATACCATATTTTTCTCTCCCCAGCTCTTATATGATATGTGAGGTTTAGATTTAAAAAATTATTTGATAGAGGGCTTCATTTAGCATAAAGAAGTCCGCTAGACCACATAATTACCACTTATAGTTTCTGTGATAAAAATTAAAGAAAATCCCAAGCATAACATCGCATATTTTGTTTAAATCGATTGCTGTATTATCTAGGTAAACAACAATTAAAAATCTGTTGTGGCCACCACACGGTTTTCTCCATATCTGTAATGTTTTTAAAAAATCCAAATAGGTTAAATAATAATAAATATTTTAAGAAACTGCGAGAAAATTTTACATTTTACAAAGAACAGAAATAAACTCAAACCATAGGCTTCTGCTATTGGATATAGCTACAAAGCTCCAACAATCAAGAAAAGAAAAAGGAGCGTTACTAAGACATAACTAAGCGTCAAACAATAGTCGTCGGTAGGTGGCGTGGTGGTGGCAGCTAAATATTTTAGTTTTTAAGATATCTCTTAAAAAATGTATTATATGGAAAAATATTTTGAACAAAGGTTGTAGAAAATTAAATTTCCTACAACTTTTATTCAGGTACATTTTTACATTTATCAAATATTAAAGCAAATATTTCAAAATAACGGATAAATGACAAGAGTAGACACCCACTTCCGATTGACCAATTTTTACCAAAAACTAATCAGTTCTTGTGAATTTTATAAAAATGTTAAATATAAAATTTTGCATTGATTTGATTAATGGTTTTTAAGCTAGAGCAACCGCAAAAAAGCTATCACATACACACAGACAATCTAGAAAACGTATTTAGGGGACCTCAAAACGTGTATTTCCGTTGAAATCTCGAAGTCGATTTTTTTCATGAAAACAATACTTTCCTCTTGACTACGTATATGGAGATAGTAAAGATCCATATTTTTCTCTCGCATGCTCTTATATGATCTGTGAGGAGCAGACGAGAAAATTTATTTGGATAGAGGACAACACTTGCCACAAACAATTCCGTTATAGTTTCGGAGATAAAAATTCAAGAACCGTCCAATCTGCCGTTACAGTTTCATACGTATTTCCTATAAAGAACGCCTTTGTAATCTCTGTGTATTCCATATATGGAGTATACATTTCCATCTTGTTCTCACTTTATCTTCCTAATAATAAAAATAAGAACTGAATTATTATATTACTTTGAATTCTATTTAAAATATTTTACCAATCGCGGGAAGAATAAAAGTTTTGCAGCTTTAGTTAGGCAACGGCAGTGTAAGGGATAAGGAATTATGAGTTTAAAAAGGCTCGGGTACCCAAGAGTGAACTTCAAACGGGATATGAATCGTTTATAATCAAAGTGAAATTCATCATTGCCAACGTCGCCGCAGATAACTTTCGTAAAGCAAAGGGGAAGTATAAAATAGTGGTAGTTAAAGGAGAATCTCGGCGATGGTGAATGAATAACTCATACGCAGGGTAATGAAGAGATGCATTAATGTCGTGAGAAAAAATGAATGCTTTCCCTTATTTGAAATGATATAGAGGACAACAATTGGAGTGTTTATAATATTTATCATTAATCTATCTTTTTGTGATTGCAGGGAAGTCACTGCGTGTAACCGAGGAAGGAAGAGAGTAGTTCGCCCGCGATTATCAGCTTCAGTAAATTAAAATGACTCGCAAATTAAATAATTCAGTACTTAAGGTACACAAGCGGTTTATAATGTAAATAACTCGAGAAGCAGAGTAATAATTTAACATTATCTTTTAGAAAGCTTTAAAAGATATTAAAATAGAATTATTGAGCTCACCGTCTGGCTAAAATCAAATTGAGTGAGATACATGGTTTTTCGCTTAACTTAAGCATCGAATGCACGATTGTTCAAAAACTTTGAATTGATATTTTTAGCGTGACATGCGGATATTTAATTAGATTATGAATGAGCAATGGCGTCTACTTTATCTTAAATAATTCATGCGCTGACCTAGGGTTTTATATTATATACATACAACACTTCAAATGATGGATGTTTAGAATTTTTAAAACGCCTTTTCCTTTCGTCTTTCCATCCATGTCGAAGTAGACGATGGTTTTGAAACTAATGAAGCCAAAGAACCCAAGCGTAATGCTTTATTAAGGAGCAGCAATATTCTGGTCATAGTTCAAAGCGTAACATGAAGTTATTTGAATTAGTCAACCGATTTAAAGTAATGTATTTCTGCCTTCACTTGTTTTTTTTTGTGATGTAACGAGGTCAATTTTTTGACCTTCTCTAGTTTCCTGTTGGAACTTTTGCGTCTTAAGAGATCATTTAGGAATCTTGGGGTGTGGCTTTTCTTTCATAGGTATACCAAAGGAAATCTTTCCTTAAAATTCGTGAAATCTCGAACGTTGCCCCGGACGATAGATCGAAATAGCTTGGGAGAGTCGTGCATCCATAATCACCGGAAAGAATTGCGCGCTTATACTGATCTCGCAACAAGGGTGAAGGGGGCTACTGCTCGAGAAGGGGTTACGTCCATGTCTCTAAACCGCTGTCCGACCAATCAGGAAGATGGAAGAAGTACGCGGCTGAAGATCACGGTTAATGGCCGTTGAAATCTTTATGATGCAAACGCCGCTTCGTGGTACCTCTCGTTAGCGTCTTAGGAAAGCGGTAAGAATAACAACCAGCAATCACTCCAATTAGTTTTACTCGGCCTCGGAATTAGTGGCGCGGTGTCTAAACGTTTCTCTTTTTACTCGAGTTGTGCTCCGTGAAAGGACAGAGATGGAACGGTTTTGATGGTGTTGGGCATGATTTGTAGCAAATAAAATATATTAATCTATTTTTGCTAAATTAGCAGTCGAAATTTTACTATTAGATCACGTTTTTCAGCTGCAAAGGCTATTTTTTATTATTCGTATCTTGGAAATAATACTTTGACAAAACGTTATTTCTTATAGAACTTATGTTTCAAAGACGATAGTTCTAGCATGTCTCTGTCATTTTATTGCAGTTGAAAATTAACACATCCAATAACCTTAAATTGGTTGAATATCAACCGTTTATTAGCTATAGGAGTTTTCTGAATTTTTACTGCATCCAAGCGATGGATGATATAGATTGATTATATGGATGGTACGATTGCCCTTAGCCTGGACAAGATGATGGAAACGTAAAATTGTCGTTGTATTTGAAAATTTATTTCGCAATAAAATGTATTAGGTTCCACGGGTGAGAATTTTTTGAATATTTGACAGGTAATATTCTATTCCTCAAATTTTCATCGATGGAAACTATCCATTAGCCAATCAGTTCAATATAAAAAGAATTTATGTCTATTTTTCATTTACACATTCCACACATCCATTAAACAACTGAATCTCTATTGAGTTATCATACGAATTTCCATCGCGTTATTCATTAAATATGACATTTTGCCTTTCATTTGACGAATAAGCACTGTTTTTGCCTTCCAAAATACATTGACGCTTTTTTTGCCCGAAGATAAAGAAAACGGAGATGTTGACATTACAGCGTACACAAGGGTAATTTTTTTCAGAAATGGCGTCATCATTCATGCACGAAGGAAAGGTTTTCAGAGTAATACTTACTAGAGGAGCCCTCCATTTTAAACGCCAACAATATAATTTAGCGTAAAACATATTTGTCGCATCCTCCTCCACGATGCATCCTAGTTCTAAATTAATAATGTTTAAATGAGAATAAAAGAATTATTTATATAAGCAGACTTCTGGGAAACTAATTTTTCTAAACATTCATCGAAAGCGTTTTTAAAGCTATTATTATCACAATTCATTATTTTGATAAGTATATATTAATACGAATATTTGTATACCTACACATTTTTTGACGTTTGTCATGTTAATTCTACCAAATGGATTTATTGAGCCGTGAATTGCATATCTCTCGCCTGTATTTGCCGTCTCTTCCCATTGTCCTCCGTAGAGAGTAGATCAATAAAAACAAGTATTATGGCTCGGTATTTTCGACGGCGCGTTCCGTTGCATTAGCGGCGTGAAAACCGTCGAAAAAAAGGCGAAGGAAAGAGTGAAGTCCCTTTTGGTGCAGCCTATTTCCCTTTTTGGGTCTCAAAAAAAGTGGGAGAGACGGGGAAGGTGATTTTTTGATGCCGCGAGCGGGAGATCTCTGCAGTGGGAAGGAAGAAGTGTTAATGACAAAGATACAGTCACCCCATCGCGTCTTGGTGAGAAGTGGCACGGCGCTAGAAGGTGGATCTTCGTCGTCCCCTCTTCCTACCTCGCTTTTCTCTCTCTCTCTCTCCATCTTCTCTCCTCACAAAGGAGATTTAAAAAAAAAGAAGCTGAGCGGGACCGAGTTTGTCCACGTCTCCGACGGCGATGCTTAAATATATAAAAAAAACACGACTAAATATATAAAAAAAACACGACGGGGTTGACGGAGGAGGAGCCAAGGGGGGGGGGGGAGGAAAACAAAACACGAACGAAAAAAAATCTCGGGGCGCACACACGTGGGCAGTCTCCTTTTCTTTCTCCATCGCCGTGAAAAAGAACAACGGGATGCACGGGGAAGGGGTTTGGAGAGGAGATTTTTTTTTCTTGTTTGGATTCGTATATATTTATATGTGTTTGCGTGCGTGCGTGTGTGTGTTCCACCCAGAATGCAGTTTGTCCCTCGAGTTTGCTGACACGCGTTGGGCACCGGCGGGTTCGTACATTAATTGGATCTTCCAGGCGTCCATTGGCTTTACCCTTTGTTTGGCAGCCCTGCTCTCCAGCAAAACATGCCGGTCGTTTTGATTTTCCTCGGTTTTTGTTAAGTTTTTAGGATTTTAATTTATAATTCTACGTTTATTTTAAAGTACTAGGGGCCGTGCGCCGACACGCTACGCGCGCCAACTCCTCTGCTCGCTTCGCTCACTCAAGAAACTCAGCGCTACGCGTTTCGCATTTTGCCTCACTAAGCTGAAAATTTTTCGGGATTGCTCTTACCAAGACGCATATTTTTTGTTCAAAAAATGTGTTAAACGGCCGCCATTTTATTCCAAGATGTCGAATGAAAATTAAAATAGTTTTTCTTGGTGTCTCCTAAACAATACGGCGTTTGACGCATTTCTCTACAACATACAGTTCTTCAGATAGACAGCGTTACAGTCAGACGGACGAACGGGCATACTTGGAAAATTATATATTGAATTTTAGTTGGGTTTTGGTTCAATACTGTAATGGCTCTAAGATTAATGCAAGGGTATATATTTCTTGAATGATGGTGTTGAAATAGTGGTCTCAAACACGTGACCCGCGGGCCGTATCCGAACCTCCAGTTAAAAAATTGCGGCCCTCTCATTACTTAGCTTCTACTGTAAGTGGTTGAACGATTCAATACTGAGACAATGAAAAGATACGAAACAATACTTCGACATTTAATAATTAAAAATTATAATAATTGAATCTTAATTAAAGCGTATACAATTTCGAATCAGGATCTTTTAAGTTTAAACAGAATTATTAATTCATGTGACCCGCCATATATTCGTTGAAATTATCAAAAATCTGTTTCAAATTTCTTCGTTAGCCGCGCATGCGATTTGAGTTTGAGACCCCTGCGCTAGAGTGCAGGCAAATCATGTATTTTTAGCAACAGGGTTAAAATTTAGGGAAGGAGAAGTTAGACGAAAGCATTTTCTCCTTCTCTTCTGGAGGTCAAAGGACCTTGCGCGCATTCCTCAAGGAAATTCTTCTTTGCTAAGTCCTCTCCAGGTTTACTTTTTTCGTCCGCGACGCACTGTGTACTCGAGAATCCACAAACACTTTTTTTGATCGTGAAGCGTTTGTGTGTATGTTCTTTTTAAAGCGTCGCCATCTTTTTCAAAAATATCCGGAATCTTTTCGAGTAAATCCGTCCCGGGAGATTATTTTTTACTCCATGAGAAACGTACTTGCCAGCGATCTTTGTCGGAAGACGGCCCGCGGAACGTTATTGCCGCCGCAAAGGAATGGGATTTACAGTTATATTTTTGAGCGTCTTTGGTTAAGTAATCCCTACTTGAGGTTTGCTGAGATTTAATCTCGCTTCAGATAGATTGATGATGCCGAAGACAAATCATCGCTTCGTACGTGCGTTGGTGAACCATTCGCCCAGATACTTGGTTATTTTTTGTCGCAAGAATCAATGAGAGTTCTCGCTGAAATAATATGGTAAATAGATTCAATTTTGCTAAAAAACATCTCATTTTTGTGTTACTAAGAAAATAATCGTCATAAATTACTCTCGCGCAAATATTATCGTATTATTATTTTCGCATTAGCAGGTTCCGCTCTTAGTAAGCATAACTTGAGTGTTCTTAACCCAAGTTATGCTTACTAAGAGCGAAACCTGCTACTGCAGAAATAATAAAAATAAGCAGCATTTACATTCAAAGTGACGTAGAAAGAACATAAGTATCATGCCTATAAAAGTATCTATAATATAAATAATAAAATAAGAATTGAGTTTTAAATGACTACGACACGAAAACAAAAAAAGCGGTACCAGTGAACTGCATTTTTTCTATAGTGCCACCCAAAAAAGATTGGGAATCCCTTTTCTACTGAAAAGTTTCCATTTTGTTTTATTTCCGGCCCAGCAGAAGGGGAAACGATGTCTTCTGCCCTTCGGAATTTTGCATTGTAAAATTTATTAGCATGCTTTCACGATGGATTGCTTAAAAAATTTTATTTGTTGATAAAACCGTGCTATTTCACAGGATTAAGGCCATTGGTGTCCTGGTGACATTTAAATTCGGCTGCATAAATTCTTGAGGTGCCTCTTAATGAGGTTCATTTTGAATATTTCGCGGCCGATATTCCTTTAGCGACCGATATAAAGTATTTGTGTCAATGGTGACGTTTTTACGTAATCTAACTTTTATTGTAGTTAGTATTGCATAATTTTTATTAGCCAAGAGATATTTTACAAAATTTACATATGAATATCAAACGAGAAGTCCGAACCAGGACTAATGCAGGCTGGTTTCCCAACGTTGACGTCTCGAATTGAATACTTATATTGACAGGAAATGTTTCAGTATGTGTAAGTCATTCCAAGGAATTCTCATACCATAAATACCATTTGTAATTTATAGTTTATCAATGATAGAGACAAATTGGAAAACAAATTAGTAGAGCATTATCAGGTTTTTAAATACTAAAAGCAATGTCAAAATCTCTTTCTGACATATTTTTATGTATTTTTTAAAATAAACGAATTTAATAAATGTTACCGTTTATGCGCTAATATGTATGGATCAACAGTCCATTGCTGAAGGGTAGTAGGGTGGAAAAGAAAATAGCCCATTTGTTCATTCGTCTATGCTCAAGCCGAGTTCGGTAATAATCGTCTACATGGCAACAATCTGATAGAATGCGATTTTAAACGAAATTTTTAATAGAACTCAAGAAAATACGATCAATTAACAAAATTATGTGATAAGAATTAGAATATACATTATTTTCCTCTTGGAACAGTATTAACCTCGCTCCAATATCACAATTAAAAATATTTTAAAGTATTAAAGAAAACATCTCTGCACGATGGATTTGACAATTCCTATGTAAAACAAATAGGGAAAAAACGTTCCTGGAATCGAATCCGGGACTTCAATTTTCGCCAAATAAAATATAGCCCGGAGGTGAGCCCTGACAGCACGAGCCTCATACTAAGTTTTATGAAAATCGGTCGATTGATGCAAAAGTTGTTACTAGTGCACACACATACATACACACATACAGGAGCATTTCATAAGGCTATGTTTTCTTTGGAAGCCAGTCTAAAAATAAAGCATAAAAGTTACATACATTACATAGGAATTATTATTGAATTAAACGAAAAACATTCTTTTCGGCAGTTAATATAACTAAAAAAACTCGTACAAATGGGATCCCATATTACTGAATAAATGATATTTTTTTTTGGAATTTCAGCGCCGGAACACCGTTATGTATGCTTTAATGAGTATGTCAATATGTGTATGCATTAATAAGTGTATGTGTGTGTGATTTAAACTACAACCATAATTCATTTCGCTTCGAAATTAATCATTTTTTAATTTTATACAATCTCCACAGTAATGGTCTCAGCTTTTAGTGAGTAACAAATGATTTACATGTAAATAGTGAACCGGTTAAAGGGATTTCCTGAATTAAATGCGGACATATATTTTTACAATTATTCGGGCAAAAGTGATTTATGCGTATAAGATTGCAAATTTAAATTTTAACGAGATCCAGTTGATCTGGTTCATATATCTAAAAATAACTTGCCACGTGTGATCGCGAGGCTTTTGCAGGTTACGCTTCTTTTGATCTCAAATCCAATTTTAGCTCGGCATTAATTATTTGCTCGCCCTCGCGATTATTTTCTATGTTCTTTTTTTATCTACGAGCGATCACTCCCGCAACGATTGGTTAAAATAACAATTTACAGCCTCCATATTTGCAGCGGCCAACTTTTTACGAAAATTACAATCAAAGAAGCTGACCAGGTGTAAGCAGAGGTTCAGCTTAATGATCGGCAAAACGTCAAGAAAAATCACGCCGGAAGCGAGAGTATTCTTTCGATAAACAACGGGGAGATACCCGAGACCATCGGGCATATTCTCCTATTCGAATTCTCTACCGCCCGATGGAGAAAATAACTGCCTCCTGGAACTAATTTAGAAGATAGTCGATTTAATTTTGCTAATGAGCACCTGCTCCGTAAAAGGAGAAATAAGACGATTCCTGGATTCTTTCGCCGCAACGTTCGACCATAAATTGGTTTGAAATACTGGGCGTCGGTTTCTTGGTCGGAAGAAGAGAGAAAGGGACCCGGTCTGGTGGATGGTGGGTTTGCTTCTTTGGCTTCAACATATCCAAACCTTCACCTTGCGGGAACACCCTCTCCACACTCTCATCCTCTCCCTCCCGTTCTCTTCTCTCCCCTCCCACCCATGCTCCCACTCAGCCCCCCCACCAATGCCCTCCTCTCACCCCTCCCACCCATACTCCCCTCTCAGCCCTCCCACTAATGCCATCCTCGCACCCCTCCCCCCATGCCCTCTTCTCACCCCTCCCACCCATGCTCCCCTCTCAGCCCTCCCTCCCATGCCCTCTCTCACCCCTCCCACTTATGCCCCACTCTCACCCCTCCCTCCCATGCCCCTCTCCTCCCCCTTTCCCCTTCCGCTTACACCCCACCCCGCCCTCCCGATCCCTCCCACTCCTGGCCAAGGCCAAAGGCGGTTAACTCCTCTTCACACAGCCCAAGGGTACGTGGAAAGATGGAAGAGTTGGGGAGTGTTGGAGGGAGATGGAGGTTCAGGGATGAGGAGAGTAAGTTGGGGAGAGAGTGCTGGAGGGAGATGGAGGTCGAGGGAGGAGAAAAGGGGAGGAGAAGAGAGGGAAAGACGGAAGGAAAAAGGCTAGGAGATAGGGGTGGAGAAAGTAGGAAGAGAGGGGGAGAAAAGGATGGAGAGGAGGAAAGTAAAGGAGAAAGAGAAGGGCCAGATGGATGGGAGAGGGAAGGATAGAGAAAGAGGGACGGAGGGAGAGAGTTACAAGAGCGGGGAGAATTTTTTTTCCGACTCACCACTAAATGAAGTGGACAGAGTACACGGCTCGGGTTCTTTTGTCAATGGCAATTCATAATGTACTCCTTCGGATTTTTTGGTACCGGCGTTTGACCGTCTTAAGGTCAATTGGCGGAATGTTTTTTTTATGCGATAAAAAGCAGACTGGTGGGATGAGACTTTTTTTATTTTCGTTTTGCTTTATTTTGTCGGTTGGAAGAAGATGGAGAGAGAGGATGAGAGAGAGAGGGAGAGTGGAATGGCTTAATAGAAATGTCTCGCATTATAAGTGGGAGAGAGTGATTGGAGAGTTTGAAAGGAGAGAAGATAGGGTGGTTTAGGAGGTAGGAGAGGATGAAATGTGAAAGGGGAAGGAGGGCGGGAGATGAGGGCTCCGCTTTGCGGATTTTGATAAAGGGTTTCCCGTAGTGAGAAATTAATGGTACCTTATTTTTTAAGCGGGTTTCTTATTTTACGCGAGACAAGCGAGAAAGAACCATGAGAATGCATGTATTGCGCTGATCTTTAAGGCATTTATAATTCTCGGAGGATTGAGCTAGCCGCTGTGACCCCAGAGCCCAGGTAGCTCCTTTATCTAAAAAGCCGAGGCACTAAAAACACGGCGTCTGGTTCAAGTAGTGAGCGAAAAAATATTTTAATTTCATTTTAATGGCTAGGGCTCGGCGGGAGTTTCTTATGGTTGTTCGATGTGTTTATACGTGGTAAGAAGCGGGCTCGTCCGTCCCGTAAAAGACAACTTTCTTAAATGTTTAAAAATGCGTCAGTTGCTATTTTACTGCTGGCTGCGTTTGAAGGATTCGGCTCCTATCGATTCCGTCAAAATTTGACCGTCATTTCTTTTAACCGCAAGATTTTAAGGGAGCCTATCAATATAATGGAATATTTATCTCGTTGGAGGTACTATGGCTCTATCTAAATTGATATATAAATGAAGTAAACATTACTCATACTCGAGTAAAGAATTACAAGTTTTTGCATTGTTTACAAGTTTAGATGAGTGAAATTCGCATATATTCTCGCTAAAAAATATTTTACCATTTGAAAAATGAACGTCACTATAGTTTAAGTTAATTATTTGTGAAATTATGTAATTTTTACAAATTATTGAAAATAATTACGTGATACTTTGAAAAAGAAATATATTTCCGGATTTGACAGGTATTACGTGCTGTAAAAGTTTATTTAATACATTCCTTCATTTTTCTTATTTTCTCTCTCTCTCTCTATATATATATATACCTATGTATAATATTATAAAATATTTCATTTATTTATAATTACTATGAGCTATGGCCTATCATCATCATCATCATCTGTCATCATGCCAAATTTAAGATCTGTAGCCTCTCTATAAATATTGTAGGTTTTATATCTTTCTATATCCTATATAACTATGTAAGAAGCAGCTTTGTATAATAGATGTATTATGAAAACACTTTACTACAATTTTTGCAGTAATTGAGACGGCCCCTGTAACCATGTTTACGGATGGATTCTAGCCAGCGACTAAAGCCTTCGCAAGCAGGCACGCTACTCACTTCTGAACCATAAGGGAGGAGTTTTCGTCCCTAGTAATTACGTAAGATCTAGACTCGAGGATGTGATATTCCAGATTTGAGTGAGTATACTTTATTCTGTTTTCCTTATTTCAATTAAGACAAAATGGGATCAAAACTATCGGGAGATGTACATGAAATTCTCCTAATAACAGATATTAAAAAGTTAATTATAGTTATTTTGTCATAGTAACCTCCTAAGAAGAAAATGAAGGGGCAACCAAAGTAAATATCCTCTACCAAATATTACGACATAATTCCCACACGCTTTTTTAATTTAAACAAATCTCAACAAAATAATTCATCGAATTTCGAAATATTCAGTGTAGATGGGATGTCTACGGCAATAAAAAAATATACTTTCTCATCTTGTAAATTGGTCGGTGAAGAACAAACGAATCTCACTTCCCGTCCGTAACGGTTGGCCTAAATCGAGTGCTTGGGTTCTTCCTAGGGAGCGTTATAAGAATCGTGTGTTTATGTGGATGCGTTTAGGCTGCTGACAAATAAGGGGCAGGAGATGGAATGGAGAGAGACAGAGAAAGAGAGAATGGAGTTGGCAAGTCGAACGATGTAGCAATCCTTCCATGGGCCAGAGAGTTGAACTTAAGTCTCTAACACCTATATTTTTACATTCAAGTTTTTTTTATAGCCGCTCGGAATGAGTTCACTAAGTGACACAAGAACCAATCGGAGTTTGAAATGTTGAACTCGGTTAAAGAGCGAGGCGGGAAAAAATTGGTCGCGTAGGATTAGATCGGAATAACGACTTATATTCGGTTCGCTTCAGACGTAGTGCACGGCGGGAAGTTAATAGAGTAGCGAGAGAGAGAGAGAGAGAGAGAGAGAGAGAGAGAGAGAGAGAGAGAGAGAGAGAGAGAGAGAGAGAGAGAGAGAGAGAGAGAGAGAGAGAGAGAAAGAGCAGACAGCTAGTTGATTGGGTTTTGATTTGGGACGTGACTCGGTTGCGTGAAGATTTCGAAACGAGGAATTCATTTCGGGGAGAATGAAAGTCTAAGGTGAATTTAAAAAAATTTGCCGCTTGATTGTTACAAGTACATATCTTAATTTTAAACGTGAGGAATTCATCTCCTTACGTCCTTGAATGTGTGAATTTTCGTTTTGTTATTTTTGTCGGAATTAAGAAAGCATTTTTCATATGGACGAAAGCGTGAAGCGAATAGGAAAATTAATGCGCGTAACGTCTATATTCGAGGCATTTAATATGTATAATTAACTAATTGTGTATTAATTTAAATTAATAATTTAATTTAATAAATGATAAAATTATATATGAACATGAGCAATGATTAATCATGCTTACTTGACAAATTACATATCTTAAGGTTACTCGCAAATGCTAAGCTCTGAATGTAATGTTGGACCATCGTAAACTCACTAGGACATCCTTAGCTAAATAAAGTTGGCTTAATTCTACATAAAATTATATAAAACGCAACATAGACTTTGGTGCAAGCTATCTTTAAAGATTGGTTTATAGAGAATCACTTTTATTGTCAGCGAAGTTTAACGTTATAGTACTGAAGGCTGCATTAGCCATTTTGGATCAATGGATAATTTCATTTCGAATTTTCAGTATAAAATTCAGCGTCGATTATACGATCGCTAGTAATTCGAGCACCATTTTTACTAAGAGAATTTACAAAAAAGCAGTGCATGAATATATTGTTTTGAGTGAAATTTTACCAGCATACTGCTTCTTAAACGACTATTACTCTACATTTTATGCATGGACGTCTAGCTCGTAAATTATTCGATTCCATTTTTGTTCGATTTTCCGACCAAATCGATAATCTGAAGCAAGTGCATTTACAATTAATCAACTCTCTGCTGTGCTCTCGTTATTTACGTGATGTATTTAGAATTATATTTCGGCGCGCTCTATCACCTGTTCTGATTATTTGTAGCTCAAAACTTTTATGGGATTTTGTTTTTTATTCATTTGTTGGTCAATCATACTGAAAGTTTAGAATTTTTCTTCTTGGCAGAAATTTATAGCATTAATAAGCTTCTTTTAATCAACTGCATTACTGATTGCTTGTTTTAAAGTGCGTCGACTATATAAAAAAATATGACGTCCTCTCAAGAGCTTCATATGATATAATAAAATTCCCTAGTGCCATTTGAAATTTGAAATAATTTCCTCTGCATTCCCATCAATTGAGAGAAAGAGAGAGATTACACATTACTTATTTTACACTGCCATCAACTGGACATACACACAGAAGGGAGGAGGGAAATCCAGTGCCGGCAACTGCATAACTTATTGTAAAGATTGCAACATTTCTCACCTTGAGACAAAGGGTTATTATCTCGTGATAAAATGGGCGTCATCTGTTCTGTGCTTGCATGCTCGATAACGATCAATCATCTTTAAATTCAAGCGGGGTTGCTTTTCAATTCCAAATTTCAATATATACTGTAAGTTCGGTGCAATGAGAAAACTATTTAAAATTTCTCTCTGTCAAAATCTGATTATTATAAATTTTTATACAACCATCCTTATAAGTAAGAAATGAACATGAAATTTAAAAGCAAAAAACTTTTCTTCGCCAAATTATGTGTTAGTTTTTTTGAATGCATTTTTATTAATCTGCATTCTCCCTTTCATAAACACACCGGAATTTCTTCAATTTTGGATTGAAGACTAAAATCAACAACAAAAAACTACAGACTACAGACAGACGTTACATTTATAAACCTCTGCCTGGGAAAAAATTTACTAATTGTAAGTCAAACGATAAATTTTTGCTAACGGAACGGAGGCACAATTATCGCCAACCCAATTTCTCTCTTTCCGGCAAAACATTCCGTGACAAACTTCGAAAAGAAGTACAAATCCTTCTTCAACTGATTGCAATACGTTTGGGTATTATATTAAAAATTGTTGATTCACGGCAATGGTGAATTTCAATGCTAAAACCACGCTATAGCATTTTCACTTTTTAAACCTATGGCTTAGAGCCCGTAATCGCTATGAATATGAATGAAAACCCGCTGAGCCAATGTACCTAGTTGTTTTCTAGTGTTTTAACCGCCTTTATGATGCGCTTTAAGCAACAGGAGAGCAAGGTAAGCAGAAGTTCCTTCTCTTAAGTCGCAGATATGCAGATAGACATTCAAATGATTTATTCAGTTATCTCGGAAGTTGGCCGCGGTCATTTACCTGCTCGTGGCACCGACATCGACAAGATCTATCCACGCATTCCCGTCAACGGTCGCTTCAGAGTTTATGGATATTCGTGTCGCATTGCTGGAACGAAGGATATCGATTAACCTACCGCGATAGTATGTTAAGCAGCTTTATAAGTCCATTAGTTTTTTTCAGTCGATTCGAAATGACAGCTTCCCGTAATATTTGCTGGCAACAACTTTCTCGTTTAGCCGTAAAGAAGTAAGGGATTATATGACCAAATAATGGTTCAACTTCCATACAGTTCCGAAATAAAATTATAAATAATCGCTGATGATTTGTGAGGTTTTTAAAATTGTTTACAGTGAAATTTTTATCGAATTTTCCCCCATGAAAATATTTTCTTTAAAAATTGCGTGTAGAGTAAGAATAATATATCGTCTAATAAAGATATCATTTATTAGCCTAATAAAAGGAGTAACAAGCTCAAATTTCATCAGGGCCAAATACTTTCGAAGTAGATGGCGGGCCGCATGCGTTCCTTTCGAAATATACGGCGACTCGCACGTCATACGTATGCACTTAGATGGAATTTAAAAGCACACCAATCAAAATGGTGTATATTGCAATTAAAAACAATCTATGATAAAATTACTAATTATTAAGCGTTCTCCGTATTTATTCGACTGTCAGACGACCCTAATTTTAAGGAAAAATATTAAATAAGGCAGCCTGAAACAAATAAATGCAAATAAATTAAACAATCATTTTTATTTAAATCTTTAAAAACTGTCATCACAATGCGCAGTGCAGTGATAAATGTGATTTAAATTATGCTAGACTAGTCATAATTGTTGTCACTAATTTTATTTATTATTTATTTTTTTGTTCCCAAATAAAAGGGGACCCTCGATTTTTGATTAAAAAAACAAAAGAAAAAAATCTCGTTTTATAGTCGAGTGAATACGGTATACTATATTCTTTCGTATGTCTTTGTTAATCCATGATCATCTTGTCCATGCTGTCTCTTCCAGGTACTTAATAGTAGGTACATTTAAAGCAGGGAGTAGGCCACACCTTATGAATTGTTCGGCCACATGGGGCCTCAGGGGCCGCACGTTTGGGATCTCTGGGGTAACAAGATCGCCATGACGTTTCTCTGAAAAGAAACGAAAAAGTTATTAATTTTACCGAATTGCATATATGAGCAGGCGCATAGTGTCAATGGTTCCCGTATTAAACGAACCTTTTTTTATGTTTAAGAAGCTCTTTTCAGGATTTTGCAGTAATGCAAACAAAACATTTACTCTGTGTCCGTGACCCTTGGACAATTGTTGAATACCTGCCGAAAAATTGTCAAAAGTATGAATTTTTGGTACAAAATCACCTGATTGCCAATTCCTTTCCTGAGTGCGACGACGTTTTTTTCGCCCTTTCCGATGTTGATGATAATTTAACCTATGATGAATCCGAGTCTTCGTCACTTGAAATATTCAGACGATACATTAAATCAGTGGTTCTCAAACTTTTTTGAGTCGCGACACAGTTGCACCGATAAAGAGGGTTTCGCGGCACCCAAGTTTTGCGACAAGCTTTATATATATTTAGATATTACAACCTTTGGACGCATCCATTTGTTGATGCTACTATATAATCAACATATTAGAAGAAAACTTTTGCCCTAATTACTCACCAACACATGCAAATCGTTTATTTATTTACTAAACAAAGTTTTTCGCGGCACCCCTAAATATTTACTAAGGCACACCCAGTGGCGGATTTACGCCTCCTGAGGCCCCTGGCGCTAATCATTTTGAGGCCCCTGGTGCTAAACATTCGGGGGCCTCTGGCGCTAAGCAGCCGGGGGCCCTGCAATATAAATATATAGCGAAACCGCTCCTAACGGCTACCCTCTTTTGTGACATCTATTAACGATCTTTTTTCTATGGAATCATAGAGAGGTTCAACTGACTTATGAATTGAGACATTTAATATTTCTGAGATTATATACAGGAACCTTTTTTCGGGGTCCCTTACTTCAAGGGGCCCCTGTCGCACACCAAGTGCAATCCCCCTTAAATCCACCATTGGGCACACCAGTGTGCCGCGGCACACTGTTTGAGCACCATTGCACTAGATCATCGATATTATCAACAACACCTTCGTTCTCGCTATCTAATAAAAATCGACAATTTCCTGCACTGTCAAACCGCGCGATGCGCTTTTGTCCGACATTTTTCCAGTAGACTGACGGCACCAATTCTATGGTTTCAAACTCTCTTTTCGTATAATATTATGTACAATTAAATTCATAAATGTGAAAACGATTTTGTCATTTCATGAAAATTACAATTTAAAAATTGTATTTTATCAAAAAGATATTACGTTAAAAAACTTTTTTCAAAATATATATGGGGGCGTAACGAATTATCGAACAAGGATCCGGAATTGCCTAGCTATGCCAGTACATATGAAGGTATGACTGAAATATTTGTCATGATTTTTTGTCGAATTGGAAAATATTCTTGAGGAAAAGTCTAGCTGTAACTTAATGTAAAAAATAAATATTGCCAGTCAGAATTACAGTCTGTCTCCTCCCGAAATGTACTCAGTGACGATGTCCATTAGGTGACAGACAGGAGTAGATGGGCTGATTAATGGTCAAAATGGTCGAATGGAGTCACTACCCATTTTCCGTTACATTGCCGCTATAGGTCTGCCACAAACATAAGAACATGCGCGGAAGTTCCTCCGTCACGGAGGGGAAGTTCCCTCTGTCATCTTGACTACCCCCACCCCACAGCTAGCCCATCCTCCTTAGGTTTTCAGTTTTCACTTTTTACAGTTGACTGCCTAGACGAAGTTTTGCGAATATTTGGCAACAGCGTAGTTAGAAAAGGACCGAGACAGCGATAGCTCGTGTGGTAAGGAAGGGCAAGAGGGGAGGGTACCAAGTACACCCACAGTACACCCAAAATGTTCTTTTGATCGCGGTCGACCTATAGTGAATAAATTTGGCACTTGAACCGTCTTGAGTCAGGTGACCTCACTTGCCACGGTGAGGTCACTAATTACACTTTCAAATATGTGTGATTAGAATGTATTCAAGCGTTTAACTTATTTATCGAAACAATCAGTGTTAAGAAAATTGCAGTGGAGGGTTGCGCCCAAATGTATAACTTATTCCGGACTAGACTTGAAAATATTGTTTTCCACAAATATTCTGATGAAGTTGTGGGTTATTTTTTGCAGTGCATTATCTAGTTTAGAACCTCAGTGTCCAATAGGATTTTCACGTTGGCAAAATTTATGTGACTTAGGTCAATATATTTGCCACATCATACAAAATATGCGTAATATTAATAAAATGAAAAAGAAATTGTTTCAAAGCGGGTTTCCGGCGCAGGGCAGTTTGGCGCCCTACTCCAATATAAATGCTTCATTTTCCTACATTCCATCTTGTATGTTCAAGTCATCTCTGTCTTGAGATTTAATAAGGAAATTTTCCTGCTGTTCCTCCTGTGAGGACGTTCAGTGTTGTAAGATTTGCTACTCGGCCCTTCCTCACGAGAAATACCCCAGTTTGAGCGTGCAGGGTTATACTGGATCGAGTTCAGAATTTTTTTGCATCTCTACATTGAAATTTATATGCCTCATTATGTGTTCATGCATAAAAACTTCATTTACCTACGTTTAAAAGTGAAATAAGAAAGGAATTTGACTACTGCTTACATGCTCTTCATTCGAAATATGGTTTATATTTAGACTCTACATATCTTACCGCAGAAAAACATTTCCATAAACCTAAATAATTTAAAATAAGGAAAATTATTAAACTAAATTATTAAAGAAGCCTCGTAGTAATTTAGAGATCGGAAAGGAATAAATATAGCCGCTGAATGATTTGTGTCCAAACCATTAAAATCTTTCTCTCAGAATCGAGATCGGTGTTTGAATTCGTTTACCAACGAATAGAATCCCACGGAACGAATTAGTTCGAGGAGAAGCGGCCAAGTTGCGTTACAGCCCACTTTGCATTGCATTGGCGCAAGTGAATAAATTCGGCCCTCCAAATGTCCGAGTCTGATGACATCACTGGTAACGGTGAAGTCACTAGACACGAAGAATGCGCTCTGGCACTACCGAAGATATTAAAACTACGCGAGGGATCCGTTCCAGAATAAATTTCCCCGTCACTTTCGGAAGAGAACGGCCGACAACGCTCTTTTTTTTGGGAACATAGGCCCTCTGGCGTCTAAGGAATCCACTCGTTCCCCGAGTCATGTTTTGGTTCTCAAGATGGTTCACGGAGTGAGTGACCTGTGCAGTGGTTTTTTCCTTATTATCCTAATAGGCGCGATTGCCAGGAGTAAAAGGATGCCTGATTTAAAACAAGTTGTTTTAAATTTATGGAAAATGAGAAAATTAAATAAGTACAAAATGAACGTATCTTTTCCTTAATTAGATAATCATGATCGACACCAGCCATTTTATATTTTTGGAGTTAAATTGATTCATTTTAAATAAAAAACTAAAGAGTATTTCTCTAGGTAAAATGTCAAGGGATGTAAGTGCAATCGTTTACGTGTTGTGAATTAAGTCTTTATCTATTTCAAAGCATTAAATTCACCAGGGTAGTTGTCAACAATTTCACGTTGAAAAAAATTCAAACTGTTCATAATGATCTATGTGTCACGCGTTTTTCAAATGATATTTTTGTTATTATGGGAAAGATTGAGACAGTATTTCATATTATTTGAGACAATAAGTTTTACTGAAATAATGGCTTATTCGAAAATATGTTAACCACTTCAACGCACTACTATCATTAAATTGAAATTATTTTTTACACTAAGTTGATTACATTTTGAGCATCAAATGCGTATGCAGATTATATGCTATAGAACGGTAGAGTGAACAAAATACGCCTTTCAACTGCAAATTAGTGATATTCAATCAATCGTGGATTCCAATAGAAAGATACTTTGCATTTATGATTGACTATTATTTTTCTAAACCATATTATAGTTATAAGGCTCACATACATAATTTATGCGCCGTTTTTACAATTAAATTAATTTGCAGTTAAAAGCAGTATGCCATAAGCTGTCTGTAACAAAAGTTCGGATCTCGTACGATTTAACTTTGCCAATAAATAACAGAAGAGCTCGATTTAGGGGGACATTCGGCGTAGTGGGAATATGATGACGTTATGGCTGAGAAACATGTTGTCACTTTTGTACATGGAGTGTGGCCGAAACAAAATCGTATAATTTTAAAGTAAAATCAACTCCTACACGATAAATACCCATTCCGTTTATAAAAATTTGCATTTTATGGCATTCGTGAAAAATTTTGCGTCAACACTTATGAGTCGCTTTGAAGAGTACTTTTATTCCGTGCCACACGAATGATAGTTGTGACGCTATAAACGAGTTTATAACGCGCATTTGGAAAGTTGGAAGCCACAATGGAAGCGTTAAACCCAAATGAATTGTTGGCCGAGCGCTTCTTGTCGTTTCGACACGTTTCTCATGGATTCTCGATATAGGCTAATTTCACGAGCTGTCGGAGTCACATTAAGACGCGAGTCGCGAACGGATATTCCCTCTTTTGCCGATTCATCACCGATCCGTCTGTATCTACATGGCGTGTTTCGGTAACTCGTTTCTAGGGGTTTCTCCATGCACCTATAAGTAACGTGGGATTGGCGGGAGATCTGGAAATTCGCTGTTGATTTAGGGAAAGTAGAGAGTATTATAAAAAAGTGCGTAAGGCGAAGGAAGGAAGTTTCTCTTTGCATTAAATTGTATTTTTTCGCAAATATAATTTATAGCTGAGTTGCATGGTGTTAAATGGGACTTATTCATAAATTTTAGCGCTTTGGAACTCGAAAATTAGTCAGCCACGATAGTTAAATGGTAGAATATCCGCCCGGCAAGTGAAAGATTCGGGTTTGATTCCCGGTCATGGCAGATTTCTTCTCGTTTTCAAATTTCCCAAATATTAGCAGTCAAGCTTATTAAAATCTACAGGGCGTCTCTTGGAGCTTAGTTGAGATATAAAAACAATAAGTGTATCTTATTAAGAAATTATTGTTTTGGGAAATATGATTGCTTATTAAATCAAAGTATATTCTTTATTTGGGATAAATATAATAAATTTGTGAAATTGTATATTTTGAATTTAATATTTAGGTAAATTTCTCAATCAATCGCTTTTCAATTCTATTTAAATCCTCAAACGAGATTAGAACTTGATGACTACCGGATACGACTTTCACGGACATTTTGACTCACGATTAATCTTATTCATGTGCCACGTGTAGCAGTGAATGTGTTTTTGTCTGGCTGCGAAGCGCCTTCTAAATCCTCTGCAGCTCGTCCGTTTGTTTTCAGTCCTTTCTGGATATCGACAACGTCTTCGTATTCTCAGAGGGCATCGATACGCGTCTCTGTCACGCGTGAGACGCCACGCTCATTTGAAATTCTCATTTTCCGTTTCCTTCCCATTGGTAGTACAGTGACGTTTCTCAAAAGTGCCGAAATTCTTAGTCCGAGCGGACGTCGATGCAAAAAGCAGGAGTATGGCCGGTAGATAGGGAGTGTCTGAAGGGTTGTTTTAAGAAGGTTATGTGTTAGGGAGTTGAATAAACTTCGCTTTGTTGGAAAAGGGATGACCGAAAGGATTGAAGAGTCCCTCCCTTCCATATCCTCTTCTTCTTCACCCCTTTTCTTCCTCTCCCCCCGCTGGCCGAGTGCCTCAGGGGAGCATTCTATGGCTCGACTCTTTTCACGTGTCGCCGAGTTACGTCACTGCCCAAAATTTGGAGTTTGTTCTCGCTTCGGTTGTCGCGCACCGATCACATGGAAGTCCTTCTCCTAAGCATGGTTGTGCTTTTAAGGGGGAAAAACTTTTTCCTCGTGAAGTTTGCGGCGTGTAAATATCCGTTTTACCTATTGGTTCGACGGAGAGATTGCTAAAAAAAGAGGCTAAAAAATTCTTTAGTTTGTGTTTGTTTTTTTCCTCTCGCGTCGGTTAGGTATATTTGTCGGGGCCGATTGCTAGAGGTTAAAATAACAGGCCTGGTTTAAATTAATTTTCCAAATCGAAAGGGCTTCGATTCTATTCGTTGGAATAGGTATTATGAAACATGGAGGATGTGTATGTTTGAGCTTTACGAAACGTTTTATAACAATATGATTTCACCCATAGTTTTCATTTATACTTTCAGTTATTTAAACAACATATTTTACAATGCTCAAGAGCAGGGGTCGGCAACCTTTTCTGCATGGCGGGCCACATTTGCAGTTGTGAATGTATCGGAGGGCCGTATTGGGAATCAAGAAAGCCTCGGCGGGCCGGATGAGCAAATAAATCAGAAGTTTTCTATAGATTCTGTGATTTCATATGAACGAAATCAAGTCTATGTAATTTACTAGCATTAAAAATTCACCAGAAAAGTCTTTGAGACCATAATTTTACTCAAAAAATATTAAATCGCCCATGAGAAATTTTCTGAGCACTTTTTGATTACAGGTTTGCGGGCCGCATAAAGCGTTCTCGAGGGCCGCACGTGGCCCGCGGGCCGTAGGTTGCCGACCCCTGCTCAAGAGTGTCCTTCATCTGATAAGCCTAGGGTGACCAGGCGTTCCGGTTTCCCGGATTTGTCCCGGTTTTCAGAGTTTTGTCCCGGTGCTCCGAATATTTTTTTGAGACGCATAAATGTCCCGGTTGTTTTTATTGTGTGATTGTCTATCCAACAGTTTTTATCTCCGTTTATATGAAATCAATTTTAACATCAAACTCGATCTACAAAATACGATTTCATAAAAGGCATTCGCATTTCAAGTACTGGAAAAACCCATGGAAGTTCACCAAGAGCTGATTCTAAGAAAATAATGACAGTAAAGATTTTTATCATTGCGGACAGAATTACTTTAAAATATGACTGAAAACACCATTGGCTTCTAAAATGTTTTATTGTAATACTGCTTAATTATTCACGAAATATGTAAATTTATTTATTATTACAATAAATAATTATTGAAATTTAGATTAAGCAATAAAATAATATAAAAATTCCCATTGTCCCGGTTTTTTTGGAAAATGTCCCGGATTTTCTCTTTCAAAACTCATTTTTTCCCAGTTGTGACAATCAGCATCTGGTCTCCCTAGTTAAAACTAAAAACCTCTGTGCACTGGAGTGGTTACATTCATTAAATAATGTTTACGATAATAATAATCAGGAGATATTGTTTGCAAATATAATTGCAGGAATTTTTAATTTGTATATAAATGATACATTAGAGGCTACATTAGACAGAATTAAATACTCAGAAAAAGAAATTTGAATGATTCTTTATAAAAACAAAAGTCTTTATCATGGTGTTTCTAAAAAGAGTCATTATAACGTTTGATTGGATAAAACTATTTGTGTAAAAGATCGAATTCATACCGTGATTGTGTAATAGCAAGTTGTTTTGCGCTTCTATAGAAGAGGATTTTATTGAAACAACACAATTTATTTTAATATATATGAGAAATAAAATTTTCTCTTTGGAAGGTTCACCTCGTCATTGAACCTTCTACACGGAGATAATGGCCACTTACGCATCCACGTCAAAGCATGAAGACGACCTTGGTTCAATTCCTTTTAAAGTACCCAACGCAGAAAATTTACCAAAATCATTCAGGTTTTATAGCTTTCACTGGAATTTAAATTATCGGAAATCATTTTTCCTGGCCGATACTCGTTAGGAAGTTAAAGACAGCAAGATATCTTTTAAGGCGATAAATAAATAAACTTGCAATGCATTTGAATCAAATATTGCGCTAAACTATCAAACATAGCTCTTTATTCTATTAAAATTCTTTTTCAACATCGATACTACGAAAATTAATTTTATTAAGTTATCATTTCCCACAGTATATTCGATTACGTAATTTTCTCAACAACTTGGCGCTTTATCTTGATTTTTAATAAGATTTTGGTTGATTAAACTAGTCACCTGATTGCTTACACGCTGTTTTTTTCTAAATCAGCTGATTTATAGTGTTTGAAAAATCTCTTGTTGTTTATGTATGGTTTTTGGGTAAATTAATCGCGTTTATAATGTCAATTTTAATTGTAGAAACTCATTCCATTATTTTTCAGATACGTTTTTTTCCGTTAGAAAACGCAGCACACACTCCCAAATTAAAAAATAATACTCCATTAAGCCAGCAACCCTATCGATGTTTTTTGTGGCGATATTTTTTCACGATGCCAGCGTAAACAAACTACGACTGATGCTCGAGCTGCTCAAAAGTTTTTAGCTCAAACAGGTTGAAGTCACGAGTCCCATGCTAAGGGATTACTTAAACCAACAACATAGGAGAAAAGGGAGGGGGAGACTGAAGGAGGCCCGTCTACGCTCTTCTTCCTCTTTCTCTCACTCCCTCTCACTCTTTCTCCAGTTCTCTCCCTCCCTTTTTCTCGCTCCCCTTTTCTTCCTCCCTTTTTCTTCCTCCCTTTTTCTTCCTCCCTTTTTCTCCCTACCATTATCTCGCTCCCCTTTTCTTCCTCCCTTTATCTTTCCTTCTTTTTCCCTCCCTTTTCTCTACTTTCCTCTCCTTTTCCCTCCTCGCCAGTCACCCGCAACTGAGTAAACATACCACACAAACACTAACACACGCGCGCATGGATACGCACACACACACACACACACACCACATACACTGGAATGGATAGCGATTGAGAGAGAAACTCACGAAGCAGGACTTGGTTTAACCTATTTTACTTACACAATACTGGTCATCCTTTTTCTCCCCTTTATTCTCACTCCTCCATCAAAGGGGTCTCTTATTCCTGTTGTAGAAGTTTTTGAACAGGTTGTTGTCAGGCCTTCAAATCGATTTTCGTTTTTGATAGAGTTGACAAAGGCGTAAAAGTTCATTTGCTTTTTGCATTCAAAATATGACAAGTAGTCCTCATTGCATCGTATGAACATGGATTATATATCATTTAGGGTAGGTGAATATCATTTCATAAGATTATCGTTCACATATCAAAAATATACTTATTATGAGTACTACGACGTATGATATATATTTTAAAATAATGACCCATTTAATTTGCTAGTATGGTATCATAACTGTTTATAAGAAAAAACATGTCGGTGGAATCTACATATGTCTTTTAAAAGCATATAAGGCAGGCGTATTTGCTTTTAATTACTTTTTTTTTGATTTTCCATTTTTACCAAAGCAAATTTTAATCATTAGAAGTTATACTATAATTCGTTACTCTAGTTCCTAGATGTCAAACGGCGGTTCTTCATGCGTTAATGTGCGTCTCTTTCAACTTTTGAACAAACATACCGTGATTAGCTTCAATATATAGTTTTGTATGATTAATTTGTAACCATAACACAACAAGATGAAAAGTATACTCCATGAATGGGATACATAGAGATTTTAAAGGCGTTCTCAATGGAAAATACGTATGAAACTGTATCGAAAGATTGAACGATTCTCGAATTTTGATCTCCGAAACGATAACTCGTAATTACGTGGTCTCGCGGATTATCTTATAGTAAATGCTGTCCTCTATCCGAATAAATTTTTTAATCTCATTACAGATCATATAAGGGCGTGGGATATAAAACATGGATTTTAATTGTTGTTTGCCGAGAGAACCGTCTTAGAGATTGATGTGAACAAAATATGTGATTTTATGCGTGGGATTTTCTCGATTTTTTATCTCCAAAACTATAACTCATAATTGCGTGGTCTCGCGGACTTTCTTGTAGTAAATGTTAATACGAATACATTTTTTAAATACCTCACAGATCATATAAGAACTAGGGAGAGAAAAGCAAGGTATTTAATTGTTACTTGACGGATGACATTTAACGAGATACGAGTATAAGTTCATTAAAGTAATTATGTAAAGTGCAAGTTCTAATTGACGGACTCGGTTCAAATCACAATTGGGCGATACATTTTAATAACGACCACTCGTACTTAGCTTTATTAAAATTCGTTTATCGGTTTAGGAGATGAGAGTTACGACGGACGGACGAGACCTGCCCATAAGGCGTTCCGCTACTATCGCTTCGCTGGTCAAGAACGCCTAATAATGCTGAAATATAATATATTGCAGCATTTTTAGGCGTTCTTATATATATTATATCCATATTACATTTCACAGTGTCTATACATAATACATTTCACAGTGGCTCCTTGGCAGCTTCCGTTGGTAAATTCTGGCTCGTCCTCAAGTTCTGTTTGGCCACCTTTTCACTAGCCATTTATCCCGATCAAGAAAAATGAATTTATCGATTAATCAATACATCAGCTTCAATAGATTTGCTTGAATTCTTGACGCATAAAATTTGATATTATCAATAATTTAATGCTAAACATACCGATTTTAAAATGGACACTAAGATCATACAACTAAGTAAGTTATTTTAAGTTTTAACATTAATCATTTGCTTTGAGGAAGTCATTTAATGGAGAATTAATAAACCACATTAAGCAAATATTTTAATGAAAAATAGGTTTCTAGTTGTTTTTTTAAAGTTTCAATACAATGCAGTTGCTGCGTTTCGAGTATATACGTACGTACACTCACGTTTTCTGAAAATGCTAGATGTATCTTTTTGCAGAATGATCTTGGCACATTATATTATAATTGAGTCGTGATTACTTCTGCCTTTAGAATTTATCGTTGTGTGGTTAGAATAATAAATAGTATTTACTCACAACAGTTACGTGCTAGCGGGCTATATTTAACCTCATTCTATTCGTATTGGCACTTAATATCTTGTTTCCTGTTATCAACGCGCTATAAATTTGTATTTTTAGACATTTGGTGATCGAAAATAAATGGCGAATAGCAATTAATGTTTTCTCTAAATAATTAGACTGAATTATCATTTTCACGCCTTTGTTTATCACGTCGTAAATTTGATAATGCGTTAGTGAAAATTAAGGAGAAGATTTTGAATAAATAAAATATATTTAAACGTATATTCAGCATAAATTACTGATGCAAGAATAGAAAATGTTTATCTGGGCTCTGTAGATTAAAATACATCTCGGTAAAATGTGGTAAAAAGTCTTTTATTGCGAAATCTAACGCATGAGAAGCAGTTAATGATAAATAATTCTTGTGAAAGTAACTTATATGATCGCATCTGAAAACATTTTACGCCGTAGTTGCAAAGAAGAAAAACAAATAATTAAAATAAATACATAAGCAAAATTAAGTTAAAAACTCATAATCTATTCAAATAATTAAGGAAGCTATAAAACTTGGAGAATTTTTTAGCATGTAATTTGACGATTTAGAGCGAACAAAATTCGGTTCCTTTAATAACCTCCTTTTATATGTAAGAATGAAAGCATGTTTTTTTTATCCCCACAATATATTTTCCCCTTTCTTCGCTTTAATCAAATATCACAAGAAAATTGCACAAAAGCGTAAGTTCGGTTTTATCGCGTTTTCCTTCGATGTTTGTCAATCCTATGATAGCCCATTAATCCGAGGGGCGTTTAACCCTAATCCTACCAGGCTGTGACTTAGAGACACATTTGAATTTTTATTCATGATTATATCTACAAATAAATTTCTTTGGCACGGAGACTTTGTGTATTCTATTATTTTGTATTTCTACATAAATGGACGCCATTAACTTTTTTATCTCTTTGTGTTTCATTTATATAGTCCCGAATATAAAATCCCTACGCTGACTACCAGGATGTGACCCATTGTCACAATGTATAGAAAAAGTCTTTTGTTAGTGCCTGGTTTTCTTGATCTAAATTATATACTACTAGGTGGTTGGATGTGGAGTCAGTAGTACAAATGCGTTGATCATTTGATGTTCTGTCCGCATGGGATGAAGGTCATTTTATCACTGCAGTATCAAGCATACTTGGGTGAAAATCATTTCTCTACGTAATAATATTTAAAATTTTATAAAAATATTCGTCTAGAATAAAATAGAAATCTCATGTAATCACGCATAGTGTGTGAATGATAAAAATAATGTCCTAATGAATCATATTTTCAAAATTTATCATGTGTCTCTCTTAAGTCACACCCTGGTAGTTACCCTCAGTAAATGAGCCTTGTAGGATTAGGGTTAATACGAGGCCGGATGCTACGGATGTGGATGAAACACGGACGCGATCTAAGCGGTGACATCACGGCTTTCTCGCCGATGAGTCGAGGCAGCGTGGGTTCCCGGAGGTGAAGAGAGGCATCTCGAGGGAAAGAGAGATAAAAAACGTATTATTCGAGAATCGAACGGAGGTAATTCCGACGAATAGGATAAGGCAATTTGTAAAGAAAACACGGCACACGCATGATGCGTGGTTTGGAGCACTCATCGATTTTCTGCGTAATCGACATCCATCGCGGATCGTTTCTTCTCCCTGTCGCTATCTCATTCTCTAACCAAACACCTTTTTCACTCTCTCTCTTCCTGTCGGCAGATTCCTCTTGGATCACCCTTCCATCATCTTGGCACACATTCATCCGATCCAGAGGGGTTGTTCGAGCGAATATAGTCGGGTGTCTCTCTATGATTATTTCTCGCCGATGACTCAGGCGGTAATCGCAGGTGTCTGTTGGATTTTCCGCCTCGGGTATAACATCTTAGAAGTTAAACGGTAGTCATTGATTAATTCTCTCTTTCGCACATCCTGTAGAGACGATGGATGAAGGGTGCTCGAGTTACGAGATCCGTTTCGAAGAATGAAGTGTGTTGTTTTTTGTCGGATCAGGAGAAACAGTCTAATGATTACGCATTTCACAGGTAATGTTGATCCAAGTCAGAGGTATGCGACCTTTTTAATTGGCGGGCCGCGTTCGTGGATTTTAGTGATTTGTCGAGCGGTATTAGAGGTCGCGAGTGCCTCGGCGGACCGAATGAGAGTTTACATCGGAACTTGCTCAAGAGATCATATGTGATTTTTAATATTAAAATAAAGTCTTGGTCATTTTTTAGAGTTAAAAATTCTCCAGGCAAGGTTTTTATTGAAATATACAGAATTGGCTGTGTTAAATATCAAAGACCATATCATAATCAAAGCTTCGCCGGCCGCATAAAATGCTTTCGTGGGCAGGATGCGGCCCCTTAAATAAGTAGTCTTCTTTCAGTGGTCGCATTGGAATGGGTTGACTCATTAAATATGCATGATTTTTTTCGTGTAGGAGAAATTTTGTATTTAATGCGTATTCTCCGGCTAAAATTTAAGAAACATGCTTCATAGGTCTCGTTTTTTTGTAGACGTTCCTGTCGAATTTGATTTTTAATAGTAGTCTTTAGAGCAAATAACATACTGATCTTTGAAGCGGCTTTTTTATATATTCATCTGATAGAAAAGCTTTGCCTGATGATGATATTTGTTTAAAATTCAGGGAGTTGCCGAAGTGCAACCAAAACTATTCACTGTAGTCAGGCTGAACGATCATATTGGCTTAAGCATTGCCGTAACTAGGGCGGGGCATCTGCCCCGGGCACAACTAAAGAAGGGGCTCAAAAATTGTTAATGGCAAGTTGTTCGAGGTTGTATGGCACAAAGACGGGCGATTTCACTACTGTACTTGATCCAGACATAACGCATTGTAATCCCCCTTAAAACCAACTAAATGATTTAAAGAATTTTATTTTTTCTTTTATCTTCCACTAAAACTTCAGATATTCTACAATTACTGTGCGACCATTCACTTGAGGAAAGTTACCCTAATATATCTATTGCGCTTCGCATATTCCAACCACTACCTGTAATAACAGCAACATGTGAAAGCAGCTTTAGCAAGCTGAAGTTAGCAAAGAATTATTTAAGATCCAACATGGTTCAGCTAATCTATTCTTTCTATAGAACATGCCATAGCAGAATATAAATTTCAGTGATGTTATTGATGAGTTTGCTGCATTAAATTCACAAAGAATAATTCTTTAATATTAAAATACTTACATTTTCTGTATTTAGATTATGCACATTTATAGTGAGAAATTACATCATTTATAATTTATTTTCATTTATGCATTTTTCACCCAAAATCTATATAGTAAAAAAATATACGCATTAGAGAATTATTTATAAAGGCGCGCATATTTGGTAGTTGCCCCGGGTGCTAAAATAGCTAGTTACGGCGCTGGGCTTAACGATTAATATTTTGATGGTCTTTCATCTTGATTCCTAGTAGATGTCGAGTGTGTTTCGAGACAGAATTTCTGAATATAATTTCGACGTTAATAATACTTGAATAAGCAAAAATTGTATGTTACGATCTTATGTAGGTTAATTGTTTTATTTAACTCTCACAGATATAAGTTATATCTTGCAATAGCACAAATACTTAACTTTGCGAGCATTAAATGGCTGTTCCAATCCCTTTGATTTACAACGAAGATATACATAATCATGTACAATGGGTTTGAAATTATATTTGGTATGATTTTTTCATAGAAATCCATGTGCATAATTGTGCACACCAAGTCTGAAGGGCTTAATTAGATTTGGAGAAGTCCCACCAGGTGAATTATTTGGCTATATTGTTTTTTAATCTCAAACATGTAATTTATATTATGAGCGAACCACTGCAGCCCCGTTATTTCCCTAAATAAACAGTTTAGTAATTAACGCTGCGCTTCTGAAGTGCATTACTTCCACTTGTTTTTCTTTGTTCCAAGTTGACCAATCCGTCGTTTTACACGCTTTCGCTTTACCTATTTTGGTTTGGGACAGTTTTCCTTTAGAAAACTATCTCGAGTTTCGTGGCCATTAGTTTCACTTTAGCGCGGATTCGGAACCGTCTCCTAGCAAGAAAAATCATAAATTATTTCAGCTCGACTCAATGGTTATAATAGAGAATAAAGTATTTAGCTGTGAATACAATACATATAAATAAATAAATTGTTGCAAGTTGAACCAGTGGCGTAACAAAAGAGTGGCGTGGATAGACGAATGCCTCAGACCCAGGGTCCACGGGGGAATCTCGAATTTTTTCAAATATAGAAAAAATAAAGGTTTTTTAGCGATTTCTATTTTTCATACTAATTACTGGATTAATCATTATTTCCGAACATGGTAATTTAAAGACCCTAACCTTTTCAGAAAATTAATGATAATTGCTTAATAAGTGCAACTTGGCGGGTTTTATAAGGGGTTCCAGTTTTAATTGAACATATTATTTTGCCGCGGGCCCTACGTCTCTGGTTACGCCACTGCATTGAACTCAAGACTGCGCTCAAATTTAAATTGTGTAGTCCTACGAGGAAACCCACTTTGGGCGGTTTACACGTTTTTTTTCACGTATCGTGTAAAGCAGGTGTCGGCAACATACGGCCCGCGGGCCACATCCGGCCCCCGAGAGCGCTTCATGCGGCCCGCGAATGTATGAGGAAATAGTGGTCGGTAAAATTTTAAATTGAAAATTTTGTATTTTTCAATTAAATTATAGTATCAAAACGGTCCCTGGTGTAGTTTTAACGCTAGAAAATCATTTGGACATGATTTTCAAAAATATGAGACCACAGAATCTCGAGGTAACGTCTGATATCAACGGTCATCCGGCACGCCGAAGCTCTTGTGACTTCCAATGCGGCCCTCAGAAGCATTCACAACTACGTATGCGACCCGCCATGCATAAAAGGTTGCCGACCCCTGGTGTAAAGCGATGGATCGAGGAATCCTGTTTATAAATCAACAACGTGTGATTAAGTGATAAGCAAACCGCTGCAGCTCCGTCATCTCTCTAAATAAACTCACTTTGTTTATACTGCGGTTCTCAAACGCATTTCTTTCTCCGTGTTCCGAGCAATCACTTCTACTGTGCCACCGCATTATGCTACATTACTCTCTTTTCACTGGATCAACAATGGCATCGCTACAGTTTCACCGAGTGCACTCGTGGGAACGGGCGTGGTTACCAAAGAAGCGTGCATGGCTCCCTTCCCTTTCTCCTTGCGCCCCTAGGATGGGTGTTTGTTAGCTTTCCCTGCACGTTTCCCCACCTCCCTCGCCCATTCGCTCTGTTATTGCGAATCCGTGGCGAGAATGGGGCGACTTTCGTGGAACCCTTACTCTTTTAAGGAATCGTGTACTATACTTAGGCTTCCTGGCTTCGGAAGTGGGGTTCATCATCCTATGATGTCAACGTTCTCGAGGCTGCATGCGCCTTTCACCAGACAATGGACGGGTTATTATCGATGCGGGGCGTCTATAGGAATACTTTTTGGCACGTGTCGTCCGAAGGATTTGGACCAATCGGGTGGCTCATATGACGTCCGGCTCATTGATGGCCGGCCAAAACACAGATCTCGTCGTGTCTATGGAGTCGATTCGGTTTTGTTTTTCCGGTTTATTCTCTGATCACGTTTAAAATCGTGGGAGAGGTTGATGGGAAGTCATAGATGGAATGATGATGGATCTGAGGACGCGTTGGACGGTGCGATCTAACTCAGTGGTTCCCAAACTGGGGGTCGCGAAAGATTTTCAAAGGGGGTCGCGAATGCGGAGTGTTTTTACTTATTTAGTTTTAGAAACATTTATGCTTGGATGTTTTAGAAGTAAACAATTGTTTTGCGCAAATAAAATAAATAATTATAACATCTTGGAGGTAATATGAAATTTTAGATTTTTGAGTGGATTGCGGTTAAGGGTGTCGCAGCAAGGTCGGCTGCCTTAAGAAGGGGTTGCAGATGCAGAAAGTTTGGGAGCCACTGATATAATCCATAAGCCGCTGGAATATGGGAGAAACCAGGAAAAAAATTCTGCCATGGCCTGGAATCGAACTCGAGTATTTCATTGGCTGGGCAGGTATTCTACCACTGACTTTCGTCACAGAAAAATTCTCCTGTTTCAGAATGTATGATTTCTTGGTTAGGGCCGGGTCACGAGAGTTCAGTGTTTGAATATCCTTCTAGCAAGTCGATGATCCGAGTTCAATTCCCGGTCATGGGAGAATTTTTCTCATGATTATTAATTTCTCCCGTATTCCGGTTTATGCCTATTGCATATGGATCTATCTATGATCCATTCTTTCCATCATTGGCCACTGGTTTAAAATTCTTGAAAATTTATAAATACGGTTTTGCATTTGTTAAAATAAAAGAATGTGCGCATAATCGAAACCCGATAACCAGAACCGCAAGGAAAGACAGAGAAACATCAATTTGTCGAAACTTCGAGTTAGAGAACTGTGTATTTGAGAATACAAAACAGGAGAGAATGTCTTTTTCGAAGCTTTGAAAGTTCGAGTAATATGGTTTCGAATTATAGGAGTTCGACTGCGTAAACTTGCACGCACGCCTACAAAAACGAACATCTAAAGGTCAAGCTTTAAAATAGGACAAAAGTCGACTAATAGAGCCTTATATCAACATAAAGCAATGCTGAAAGAAAGAAAGAACATGTTCGTGTAACCTAAAATACGAGCTTTAAATGTTCAACTTTACATGTACGTCGAGCCGGTCCTATCGTATAGATAAGCTAGGCAATTGCCTAGGGCGCCATATAATTACCCATATTTTAAATTGTGATATATATATTTTATTTCTTTATTGTTTGATAATACACAAAAAAATTAATTTAATTTATTGTTGCAATTAGAATCTGCATGTAATATTTTCTGTGAACTTTACAAAACTTTTTTCAAAGAACACCGTTTAGACCTCTTGCCTAGGGCGCCAAAATACCTTGAGCTGACCCTGCATGTACGTAGCATAGACATCCTTGCAAATAATCCATACAGAAATAAGGCCAACAATTTATGTTTATACTCTTAGTTTTAGGACCCCCTTTTTGCCTGACTGGTGTTTGAAATTTTGACCAAGGCTTTAAATATTTATATTCAACTCTGGATTTTCTTTCTTTTATATCTTTGTCATTCAAGACAATTTGAGGAAGGTCGAGGAGACGATGTCACTGAAATAATTCGTGGCAAGTAGCTGAGATGTGACTCGCGGTACAATTCCGATATTCAAATGTAACATTGAAAAATTTAGCGGTGATTTTGTTCGCAAGTGACAGAGTTATTTGTTTTTCGTCGCTAAGTAACTGAAACGAATAGCGTGAGCCATGTGGCAAATATCCAAAAGTGGAAAGTGTAAATATTCTTCAAATGCACGCATTGTAGCGGAACTATTTCCACGGAGTTCCTATTGACCGTTGTTTCGTGGAACACGGTTCATAAACAACATTTCTGTTGGAACCATTGTAGCAAAAAGTATGCAAGTGTTATGAATCTTGTTTTTGAATTTATGAACATTGTGGTTGCCTACCTTTCAGAGAGATCAAGCAAGGTAAATAATTGAATTTCACGATGTATCTGCAGCTGGTTTAAAAGCATTATAAAGTTTATGATCCTTTTAAGTGAGCAATGCTTTTTCCTCTGTATATTGTATAGCTAACAGCAGGATGAAGCATGATGTTGTGGGAAACTACTTACGCCCTGTGGTTAACGTAGAGTTTCAAGTTTATCGTAAAAGAAGGCTTTAATTTGGGTTACCAACCGTCCTACTGTCGGTAGGGCAGTCCTACGTCGAGATAAAATGTATCTGTCCTACTCTAATGTAAAGTGGGACGCAAAATATCTTACTTTGTGACGCATCGCTGTTTGGAAGATCTACCGGCGACATCGCCCTTAATCGATCACATGGCTACCGGGACCTAATGAGTGTGATGGACATTGTTGTTTACAACCTCTTCCCCTACATTTCTTCCACTCATATTTAGAATTTAAGAGATCGCATTATAGGAGAGAAGTTTGTCTCTGTTAGTTCCACTTTGTCTATCATCGAAGAAAGATCGGTCGTGTTAATTGCGTCTGTTTGGTGACTCTACTAACAAGTCATCACAGATTAGTTTCTTCCTATATAATAATTAAATATAACAATTTTTTTGTCTTTGCTTAACAAGTTATATCAACATTTCTTGTAAATTTTGTTTTTCTATTAAAGAAAGCTGGCTTTACTTCCTGAGACTTGGGGAGATACCAAATCTGAATTTCCAATCAAGAAAATCCACATTTTTCTCTCCTAAGGTCTTATATGATCTGTGAGGTATAAATAAAAAAATGTATTCCGATAGAAGACATCATTTACTACATAAACGTCTGCGGGAACACATAATTGCGACTAGTAGTTTCGGAGATAAAATTTCAAGAATCGTCCAATCTTTCTATATAATTTTATACGCATTTCCTATAAAGAACACATTTGAAATGTGTATTCAATTTATGGAGTATAATTTTCCATCTTGTTTTGATAGCGATTAAAGGTTACTCTGCGATTAAATATCACGATGTCGGCGAAACACAAATAAAAAGATTAGTACATAATACAACGAAATCCATGGAGACTATGCTTGTTTAAAAAAAATTAGCAGAAGAATTTAAAGTAATAGCAGCAGAGGTTACTCACTTATACCTCGCCATAAAGCATCACCATTCATATAATTCATTAGATTGTGGTTTGAAACTTATGATATTATGATTAAATTTTTTAATGTCCTACTTAATTTTCGGATGTTCTACTTAAAATTTGTAAATGTCCTACTTAGCTATCACGAAGAGTTGGCAACTGTTGGAAAACTGTAAGAGCTATAGAATATAATCTACAGTTTCAGGAGTTACTTTAGCCTTAAAATGCTATAAATGACTACTTAAGTTAAATGAACGTACAGGGAATCAACATCCAAATTCTTTTAACGAAGCCGTTTCAGCCATTTGGATATACTATTTAAAATTATTAAAATATCCCAAAAATGAATTGACTACAAATTTCAACTTAGATCATTGGAGGGTAAAGCTAAAGTTATTAGATTTGAAAGTATTTTGTTAAACTATAGTCGGGAATATCACTTTCATACTTATGGTGAATATTGTATTGATGATGAAGCCTAAATCGAATCGCTGGAAGTAGGTACAGTGGAATCCGTTTTATAGAGTCACTGGTGAATAGAATCAACCGCTTATTTGAATCGATATGGAAAAATCAAACCATTTGTTTATTATTACATGTATTATCCAAGAATATTCAATATCATTATAAATTGTTATTTTTTGCTTACCGCTGTTTTACCCAAATTCCACGACGGAGGAATTTGAATTCGGCCGAAAAGTGTGAACTTTTGAAATGCTACGAATCTAATGTCATGCAGCCAACGTCAAGCCACAACAAAGTTAATGGTTACGCGGGAAAAACTGAGTAAATTCTAGCGATATAGAGTTAAACACGAAAGTGTTTCTAATAAGCGAAATTCACTGCATTAGATATTGTTTTACTTTTCCTCAAAAACACCATCGATTTTGCTCTATCTCTTTCTCTCACTTAGTGATGGATAGACGCAGCTCACACTTTCGTATCCCATCGTAGGCGGCCATCTTTTACCGCTCACCTTTGTTTACTTACCGAAATTAAAGCTCTCTTTCTCCTCTCCTCCCACACCCTGTGACCTCACCCGCGATTGGTCTCGGTTATGCACGGCTCTCTATTAATTTCCTACGCATTATCCCTCGAAAAGTTTACCCACCCGCTATGGGCTAAACGACCTCCGATCGGGCTGACGTTGAAGCACGGCCCTTCAACGGTGCGTGCCAAATCTCCTCCTTGGAAGTCGTGAGAGTGTGTTCCCACTCCCTTCCTTCCCACCCGAGCACTCTCTCCGCCTTCGACTTCCTCCACATATCTCCCTCCACCGATTCCCTGCCTTTCTCCATATCTCTCTCTCCTTTTCCTTCTCCTTTATTCTCTCCACCTTCCCCCTCCTTTTCTCCCCTCCTCCCCCCTCGCCCTCTTCCTCAAACAACGCAAGAGAATAAAAGACGTTAGCGTGAGGAAGATTCCGCTCGTGCTTTGAGATCAAAAATTCCCTTCGGTGTGAGCGAGAGGAAAAATTCTCGAGGGTTCATAACCTCAAGTATGGATAAAAAAAGCTTCGGGGAGGAGTTCTTTAACACCCGTTAGTTTCGTCGTGTTTAAAAAAGAAATAGCGGAGGAAATAGTTTGGAAATCCGCCCCTTTCTCTCTCTCGCTTGACCATCCGGAGTAAAGTCGATTTGTGAGCGAACGATCGGAAGAAAACATTTTTCCCTCGACGTCTTCCATACATTCGTGGGATGGACGTGATTAGAAGTCCCAAGGGGCGAGGTGTGAAATCATAAGTGTCACGTAGGAGGGGTGATTATGCGCTCCGCTTGAGATTGATCGCACGTCCATCCTCTTTTGAATAGATCCGTTTATTGTGTCGTCGAGCGTCTTGAGGCCTGTTCGGGACAATGGGCTGTGGTCGACGGGGCATGATAAACAATTCGCACACATGTATGCACCCGATGGGAATCGAACCGGCGACGCCGATGTCTAGCTGGTTCCAATCAACTCCGGACAAGTAGCGGGAAAGAGAGAGAACGAGAGAAAAAAGAGTTAAATCTCACGCTCGTATCTCGGGAAAAGAATAAATGCGCACAAACAATAGTCATTCACGGAGCGATGGGAACGTTTAACCGATTAATGTTTTTTTTAACGGAAAATATTTTTCCTGTCAGATGGTTATCGCTGTGTGGTATGGCAGGAAGATTGATGAGGTAATTATTGCAATAATTATAGTGAGTGGGAGTTTTAAATGAATTAAATCGACTACTTGACCGTCTTTTTACGCCTCGTGTTTTGGGGGTTGCGATTAATTATTCATTGAATTCTCATTCCATGAATGAATATGCGCGAGCGAGTAAACGTGTATTTCGTTTGCAGCCCTTGCCTTTTTCTTTCAATTTACGCCCTCAAGATTTTTGTGCCGGAATAGCATACGCAAGGTCATTTATTCTCAAGTTTGCTCTCCCAAGAAGAATTATCTAACGTTCTTCATCGCCATTTTAAACGGTTTGTCATCTATATTGCAATTTTTACTTTATTTTCCCATTCTATTACAACATAATGGTGCTTTGTTCTGGCCGTGACGCATCGTTGCTTTCCCTCCCGTGGAGATTTCTTGTAATACTCTCTCTACCTTTCCTTAGGAGACTGTTATAAAATACTCAGGCATTGTTCGGTTTAATAATTTTATATTTGTGATCTTATACCTCTAATCATTTGATTAAATAAACAGGGAAACTACTCTTTAAGAAAATGTTTTATTTTCGTCGTGAGATATCACAACGTCGTTTATAACAATAAAGCTTAAAATGCATTTACGAAATAAAATATTAGGAATAAGCTCAATGTACGCAAATAATTGTTGCATTGCTGTTCAGTATTGAATATTTCTGGAGTATTTTTAATAAGCCATAGAATATCGAAATTGAGTGAGGAAAGTAAAAATGTATGAAACAACTAAATTATTATTATAAATGAAGAAGTCAAAAGAGGTTTTTATTTATGTTAGCTACATTAAATTTTAATATATATTTATTTGATTCTAAAAAATAATGCGACGAAACGTCTCGGTACTAAAGCATGATTTGGATGCTATACTAAGGTGACCAATTTTTTAGGAAGTCAAGGGGGGACATTTTCAAATATTTATTTATTTATTAGCAAGAACTCAGAGACAGCACAAGCCCAATTACACTGAATGTCAATAACAATTTTAAAATATTGAAATTACAACAACAAAGACAATCACTTACAACCATGACCAAGGCGGGACTAGAACCCGCGACCCTAGCATTGGGAACCGGACGCGCTAGCCACCCCTCTGCCGATATAAAGAGAGACAGATTACAGTGACTTGTTTGCGGTTCATTTATTGATGAGTCTTAGATCGTGTGCGGACTCTACGCCGACAGACACCACGCGGACAGGACTCAATGCCGAAAGGACACTACGCCGACAGGACCCTACGCCGACAGACACTCCGCCAGCTGAGCAATATAAGGTCAAATAATCCTACTTTAGAGATTTTAATAATTTCGATTAAGTTTAATTTTTTGACCGGGCCCTAATAGTAGTATCCACGTGTATTATGCCAAGTAATGAGCCAATTGTTAATGACAATCTAATGAGAATTTTAAATAAAATAATGAAATGAAGTAGAAATATTTAAGATATTATAATGAAATAGGCATAATATTGTTATCCATCAACTAGGAATTTTTATAACAATTAAGAATTTGCGGAGAAAAAAGGGAAAAAGATGGTGAGGGGGCAGAGTCGGGAGTAAGTGGGGGGGGGGGGCGCAATTTATTATAACAAAATATAAGCAACATACGTATCCATCAACTAGGAATTTTTATAACAATTAGGAATATGCAAAGAAAAAAGGAAAAAAAAATGGTGAGTGGTACAGAGGGGGGAGGAGGAAGGAGGGGCGTAATATATTATTACATAATATAAGCAATCATGCTATCTTTTTGCATGGAAAATTCTATTAAGTTATTTTTTCGTCAACTAAATATGAACTTGTTAAACATTGCATTTATTTAGTCATTCTCAATCAAAAATGTATAAGTGAAGTGGGCAGCATGGGATGTTCTTTGCCACCCACCAGAACTTTCCTAATAACTCGGGAAAGTTTTGATTATAAAAAACGTCTTGTTACCTCGTATAGAACTTATAACAAAGTTCCTATCATATATTTCATGAAATTCCGTTCAGTAGAAGCCGAGATCAAACATGCGTACGGACAGATACACAAACAATCTCCAAATTGATACTACTTAGAGTGAAGTTTCTATCCTGAAAATTTGGTGACCATAAAATGAGACACAGTGAGACAAACTGATTATATAAGCGACTTTTGTTATCCCACTAGGGATGAAAAAAATCTCTAAAAAATAAAAATGGCCCTAGAGATGCCAAATTTTATAATATAAAGTAACATCGTTGCAACATTATCAAACTTTGAAATTTTATTTCGAATACATTGAAAACTCCAATAAATAATGTTACTTGTGAACTGAACTTTTCCACTTAAAACCGAGTAAAAAAATTATCAATGTAGCAGTCTCTCGCATTCGCGTTGCTTTCTATTGAAAATGAAGTTGTTGATTAAATTTATAATTATGAAATAATTGATAAATTAGCAGCACTAAAATTGAGAATGAAAAAATCTATTGTTATTATTAATATTTAAAGATTCAAGTAGTCCAGCTGGCCAGATGGTAACTGTACATACATTATAAACCAAAATTTTAAAATAGCTCATATAAAGTAAAACACTCTAAAATTTGATCGTGTTGGGATTTTCGTGGGTTCATGGTAGGCCGCCGCTACCGAAGCGTTCACGGGACACAAAGTTCCCACAGTACATCACCCAACCAAACAATCCCTTACTCCAACACTTTGTCATTCGTACATATTCATATTTCTACAGATACAGATACATTTAAATATTTATTAAACCTTATAATTTTAAAACGGGGATTTTGAAATTCTACATCTAAAAACTTTTTCCCTTCCTGGGAAGGAAGTAAGGAGTCCATCTTAATTTGTTCCGCTCCACCGCAGTTCTGTTAATGGATGAATGTTTACCCACATTCTTCTCTTTGGAATGTATTGTTTACTTTGTACGCTTGGTCGTCTTTACCAATAAAATTAGGACTAAATAACCATTGCCGTTGATATTTCCTGGTCGAGTTATCTGTATAAGCCCAGTGTAAACCTTCCAGTCTGTGTACTCTTAGTCTTTTTTCAAGTGAATCCCATCCTACCTTCTTTATCAGTATCCTTTATCATGAATATTCATTTTTGTTATTTTAAGGACCAAACTTTATATATGATTATTTGATATTTCATGTGATTATTTTGATCTAACTATTAAATACATTCTATGCATTTGTTTTTTGCTCAAATACATACGCCAGTATTTATTTTAAAATTCTATATGTACTTCAAATATTTATTCACTTTAATCTAAAATAAGAGTTTTCATTTTTTTACTATTTTTCTATGTTTATTCCACTTTTTTCTTTTTAATGCGAGAGGAATCGCGACGATTTAATGACAAACTTAATGTTTCGCGATTATAATATACAGCCAAATGCATGCGTTAGACGTCAAGAGAGCGTTGTCTTATGGGTTAACAAACAATGATTCATCTAGAAAAAAGTTCAGAAATTACCATTAGTATTACTTGCTGCTAATCGTAGGCAATAGAATTATATATTCAAGCGAATGAGTCAGGTCATTTGAATCTAAAGTTCAGTTTAATCAGCAAAAGTTGCTCATTTCAATCTTGTTTGTAATTTGGTCTTAAATTTATAAATGTAGCAAATTTGAAAAAGAATGAAAACACTAATTCATATTATATTTCCATCAACTTACGTTCTGTGAATGTTATAACTAAATAGCAGATGCTGTTTTTATGCCAACTATGCGTGAAAATCTCCATCACTATGGCAGAAGATAAAATATATTGCTTTAAATCCTACTTTTAATTAGAAGCATTTGTTTTTTAAAAGTATGTACTCATAGATTAACTACTTACAAAAAGAAACATGGTCAAAATGGGCAATAAAGTTAAAAGGTGTCAGTGCTTATTATGACTCGCAATAAAGAAGATTAAAATAATATATTACGCCCCTCCTTCCTCCCTCCTCTGTACCCCTCACCATATTTTTCCCTTTTTTCTCCGCAAATTCTTATATTGCTATTATTTTGTTTTAATAAATTACACTCCCCCTTCTCCCCCCCCCTCTTCCCCCCCTCTGTCTTTTTTCTTTGCAAATTCTTAATTTTTATAAAAATTCCTATTTGATGGATGACAATATTGTGCCTATTTCATTATAATATCTTATATATTTCTTCTTCATTTCATTAATTTATTTAAAATTCTTATTCGATTGTCATTAACAATTGGCTCATTACTTGGCATAATACACGTGGAAACTACTATTAGGGCCCCGGTCAAAAAATTAAACTTAATCGAAATTATTAAAACCTCTAAAGTAGGATTATTTGACCTTATATTGCTCAGCTGGCGTAGTGTCTGTCGGCGTAGGGTCCTGTCGGCGTAGTGTCCTTTCGGCATTGAGTCCTGTCCGCGTGGTGTCTGTCGGCGTAGAGTCAGGTTATCCCTTAGATAGATAGATGCAGTAGATATCAGGTTGCTTGGTGTGACCAGTGAGGGCGTTGCGGACGGTTTGAATAACAATTTCGGATATTAATCAAGATTTTTCAAAAAGCGGGACACAAGTTGTGACATTTAATAAGGCGAGACCAGTGAGGAAATTAATAAGTTTTTAATAATTATAAACAAAATGAAATCGGGAGGTGTCTTAGATAAATCGAGCTTCCATCTTCTCCTTCGGTGAGCTAAGTATATTATCAAATTTTATTAGCCCCTTGGACCTTACAGTTTTTGAAAATTTGATTCTTCTAGTGTTATATCTTTCCTCAATCTTATATTATATTACCGTAATCGTCGTAGTCGTAGGCGACCTTTTTGGTAGGTTGGTTATATCCTATTGCGGAAATCTCCTGTTCTTTAATGGTACTTAAATTCAACCGGAAAAGTTAAATACTTTCTTTTTCAAGGGGGGTTTTCCGACACCCCTGCACTCCATAAGAAAAGCATTGGAATCAGTTTCGGGCATTATAAAATCGCATTTTAAAATTATTTAGAATCAAGATACGAAGTCGGGACCTAAACGGTTGTTTTGGAAAAAGAAAGAAGTTTTTTTTGGTTACCGTGAAAATTCAATTACGTTCCGAATTTCCCAGAAAATCCGTTTTTAATACGAAAAAACGAGACTTTTAAACAATGAGAATTGTCAGTTACCATAGCCACCTCATTTGAGCGAGTGCACTCGAGTGGTAATATTGGGTGTATACTCGCGAGCCCCTTGACAATATTACGTCATTTTGTTTGTTCACATGGATTTCGAAAATTTTTGAAAAATCAGTTAACCTTTCCCCTTTGAATAAAAGAACCATTTTATTCGTTATTGTAGCATCGTTTTAAAAATTAATAAAATAATTTCTTTAAACTAAGCAAAAAAATTTTAAACAGTATAAGATGAAAATTTTGTTTGTTTACATTTATGTTGTTTTATGTCTTTATGTTGAGCCTGTTTATTCTGAAATCTTTTCGAAGAAAGAAGTTTAAAAGAACTTTGTTAGTAAGGTCAGTTATTTTTATTTATCACACACTTGGAAAATTAAATTAAATAAAAATTAAATTATACTTATCCGTAATCCTAATACAGGTTAATAATAAATAGAATCTTCTGTTCTATTTGCGAAGAAAGAAGTTTACATCTTTTGTCAAATAAATGTGTCTGATCAAATTATTTTTTAAAACCAAAATCAACTTAATGTGACAGCAAAGCGGCACAAACTCTATAGTCGAATACAGGAGTCTTCAACCTTTCAGCACCCAAGATCTACTTTTCGCTTGTAAATTTACCGAGGATCGACCCAAAGGCGTACCTATGTCTACGTGGGCCATGATGCGAGAAATACTGTTTTGAGGGGGGGGAGGGGAGAATCCCCGCAAATTTATCCCAAAATTTAGGAGACATAGAAATCGGCATCATAACCTGTCCTACTTAACATGCCTCACCAATTCGATTTGAGTTAAACAAACCGGAATAAATCTTTGTTTGAATTTTCGTTCTGAACAAGAGAATATTTTACTTACGATAAAATTTCATTAATAGTAACAGAAAAATCATTTTATGAAGCATTATTTATTGAATTAATGGGAACTCTGACACTGCATATTTTCTACAATATGCACTGGAAAACTCGGGTGTGTGTGTTGATACTGCAAGTCGAATACTATCGCTCAGTCTGTTAAACTGGTTGTTTTGGTTCCATTCATCCAAGAAAACGTTGACTCGCTCAAATATATGGAGCCAAGTACTGAATTCACTTTCATAGCTACATTAACTAATGAACTACGCATAAGAATTTCCATCAACCAAAGTCGAAATCTATATCGTCTCAAATTTCTCACTTGATTCAATAAAAAGTAATAGCGCTGAGGGAAGGCTCCGCGATCGACTTCAGAAGAGCCGAAGATCGACCGGTCGATCCCGATCCGTTGATTGGGGACCTCTGGTCTAATATATACCAAGTAGGGATGTACACGGGTATTCCGTGGTACAGAAGTGCTTTTCGTCTAAATATCTGTGCAAATACATGTATAATGAAAAATAAATTTTCTTTGTATTGTGGTAGCCCTGGTTTTTAGATTAGTTCTACACGTTCATTTCGTTTTGCAATTTTATACTCGCCCTACAAATGAAATTTATTTTTGTAATCGGTTAAGCCAATACCTTAGAAATTCATAGTTAAAAAAAGTCTAACCTTGATATTGAATTTATGTAAAGATTCTATGTACCAAATTTGGTTGAAATCGGTTAAGTCAATTCTTCCCTGATATATGCGTACGGTCGGATGGACATCACGAAGATAATAGTGCTTTTCAGCATTGACGAAAAGCACTAAAAATGACTTTGTCGTCGTCGGTGGGTGGGAAAGCGGAACTGTAATGCTATTTTTAACAAACTTTCCGAGTAGCTAGAAGATTGACATTTAGTGGGAATATTCGATTCTTAAAGTAAAGCTATTTAGGAAAAAAATTCCAAAATTCGATTCCTGAGAATGATTTCCATTCCCCATAAGATAACATGGAACAATCGATATTTCGATCTGCAAGCTTATTTTCTTTTGCTTATTAAAATTCACACTTTTGACCTTCGTTCTTCGGACTAAGACTGATTTAAAGAAAAATGTATATAGTTTCTTATTATTATCGTTTTTTATCGCCTTCGAATCGAAATATCTCGAATTTAACGCTTTAATATAATATTTTGGCAAAATTTAGCGTTTTTAAGGAGAAGTCGCCTTGCCAACCGATTGCATTGTTGAACTCGAAATCCTATTACTCTCACATATGCTCCCGTTCCCTCCGGACCTCCATGGACCCTCCCGGTCCAATTCATAGGTATTAGAGATATCTCAGAATTAGTTTTTACTTTCTCCATATACGTAGTATAGAGAAAGTATTGCTATCATAAAAAAATTTGAATTCGAGATTTTAACGGAGATACACGTTTTGAGGCCCCCTTAACAAGTTTTGACTATTTTCGCGGTGATGTCCGTGTGTCTGTCGGTCTGTCTGTATGTGATATGATTTTTACTTTCTCCATATGTAGTATTGTTTTCATGAGCATGAAAAAATGCGCAAAAGTTGAAACGATTGTGTTACCATATGACATATAATTTTATTCGCCGAAGACGTCTGGCGTAGCCCGGGCATCGCCGGGTACTTTCATCTAGCATATAATGAAAATATCTATCGCAAAATGAAAATCATAAAAATATCTTAAAAAAAGCAAAATGGATAGGAAAAAAAAGGTTTTTAAAAATCGAAAACACGAGGTAATGTATTTTAAAGAAAAAACGTGCTACATAGAATGGTAATTTCCTATCGAACGTGTGCCAACCGATTTCACGAAAAGTAATGAGCCCGTTTTTTTACGTTAACTTTGTAATGCAATCGAATTAGTTTCTTTTAATCGGCCGATCTTAACAAAGGGGACCGTGCAAAAAAAAACTACTTATCCCATCCCGTCGAGGAGAGCATAAATAATTCTCGATTTAACATTCAGCGAGTAAACGACGAATACGTAGAAGAATTACATGCCAATACCGATTCCAATCGATAATCTGCTTTGGTAATCTCCTACGATTGGCGACTGCGTCTCCTAGCGCCGTCGCCATCCTTGGGAGCCAGCAGAAGGGGTTTAGAATGATCGTTGGATTGCGGATTCTGTACACTCCCCAGGACGACGAGGATGTATTTCCCCCTGTTATCCGTCAATCAAATAGTCCACATTTGCGTATAAAAAAGAACGGGCAGTTGCAGTGGGAGGTATGGTAGAAGCCCAATCTGCAATAACTTGGAAATGGCTCGTGCTATTTTATTAGTGAGCGCTGAGGACAATGTGGTGGAATAAATACGAGTGAATTCTTTCTTCTTGTTGTTTTTATCGATTGTTCAGCATTTCCTGTACGTGAAACGACAGTAAACATGAATTATTCCTCAGTGTCTCCTTAACCCTACCACCCAATGTTAACTTGAATTGACGTATAATTTTTATGCTGCATGACTACTTTTAACATATTTATACCTGCCGAATATTTATTATTTATCTTAGCATAACCTAAATATCAATTCATTACGAAAACAACTATAATTTTTAAAAGCTAGAGATGATGGCATTCTTTAAAGGAATTGCAGAGTGAATTTCCTGTTTTTTTTCAAAAATGAAATGATTTTGGAAAAAAACGTTCGGTATTTATACTTAAATTTGACGTCTTTAATATATTTCAAGTTTAACTCATAAGCTTCGTAAATTATAAATGACTTTCGGCGAGTCATTAAAAAGATGAGATTAAGTTTTATAAATATTTTTCGTCTATGTAATCGTGGAAGGGTTTCATAATGCTTCACATTTTAATCCTCCGAAATCACAGATTGATGATATCAGTATTTCATCAGTATTTGTTAGGATCAATGAAAAAATTGAGCTATTCTGTTATGAGTATTATGAACAGTTGTATAAAACTCCTTAAATGAAATGAGTATTATGAGTATATTATGAGTATGAGTATTATGAGCAACTCGCAGTCTAATAAAATGGTTAAATGAGTTATTCTTCGATAATTGTATCAAAATTTGCCTAAATTCTATCTTGATATTGATGTTTTATTTTGAACTTAACATGGAAGTTGGACTGTTTCATTATAAAATTTCTCCTTCGGATAAATTGATAGATTGAAAATGGGTGTGGAAATCATCGAACATTCTTATTCTTGCGGTTAGGTTCGAAGATCTAAATCTCTCTTTCGGCAAGAGAAAAAAATCCCGGATTCTCCTCCGCCTGCACTGTCCGACACCACTTACGGCGCCATTTTCCCCCCGTCTTCCTCATCTGCCGTATGTTGCATGCTGCGTCTGGAGCCGCCGGGATGACCCCTGAGGCCAAGGTGAACGGCTCGAGGATGGTCCCTCCTCCTCCCTCTTTTCCCCCTCACTCCACGGAACCCTCTCTCCGGTCGCCACTCCCTCTCTCTCCCTCCCTCTCTTTCTATCTCCGCCCTCCCTTGCACTCTCTCCCTCCTTCACTCCTCGCAGTCCATGCGCAATTTGGTGGATGAAGAAGGAAAGGATATTGAAGCCACGCCTTGGTTCTTGAATCGGGAGTTTCTTTTTTTAGAAAGGGCGGGGGTGGGGGACCTCTGAAAGGGAGGGAAACGGGAGGGGGGGGGGGGTGTAATATTCTCCCCCTCGATCCATCAATCCATCCTTTCTCTTTTTTTGTGTTTCCCTTTCAAGACATCGGAAAATTCAAACTCTTTTGCTTTTAAAGGAGGGAGAAATCCCGAAACTTGTTCAGGACCATCACCAGATTCGCTTAGAAGTTTAAATCGTTTGCATGCATTTATATTATCAGAATCCCGAAATATCTCGGAAGGTAGGGCAGGAAATTAAATTCGCGAAATCGATCGTAGGACGGAGCGATATAGAGGATCGTTTTTCTCTAGGACGACAAGGGAACATAATAGGAAAAGATAACGTAGGGAAACTAGGAACTTTTGGTGCACTGCACCCTCTGGCATTCACCAATAAAATGACTTACAGAGTATCATGTAGATGTAGATCTCTATGTGGAAGTAATATACCGTAATTTTCCGATTATAATTAGCATTTTTTTTCTCAAAATATTAACAAAAACTTAGGGTGCGTTCTATACATACGTGGTAACAAACGCACATAACTTTTTCTTGCAAGGAAATAATTTTATTTTCGGACATGACTTTCTAAATAAATTGTACCGACCAGATTTATACAAAACGCGTCGTTGAAACATATTTTTATACATTGTGTGGATCTTTAATAAGTGAGTCAGAACGTAACTTGATATTCTCGTAAATTCTTTCGCTCGGTGATAAAGCGAGAACTGTTATTCCAACCAACCAGACTTATACAAAATGCGTCGTTGAGACATATTTTTATACATTGTGTCGATCTTTAATAAGTGAGTCAGAGCGTAACGTGATACTATACTATACTCTCTCGCACGTATATCAATTGGCGGCAAAGCGAGAACTGTATCGATACTGCTAATAATCTAGTGAAAAGTTAAACTGATATTTATACAAAAAATTAGGTGCGTATTATTAGGGTATGGATTTTTCGGGTTTTTCCCGATTTTTACCAGCTTTTTACCCTCCGATTGCCTTTTAAACATTTCGGGTAAAACCCGAAAAAACCCAAAATTATTAGTTTTCTTTAAACAAATTTTTTTAGGTAGGGTCACAGAATTTCTATTTTGGCGCTTGTAGGCACCTCAGCACTTGAGTGCTGTCCGAGGTGTTCGTGATCAGTCTATTCTCTTATTTTATTATTATTTATTCGTATGCTTATTTTGTAACAAACTTAATCTCCTTGATTCGCTCGCACCACGAATAGTCAAGGACGCGCCTTAGCTAGTCGCTGTTAGATCATTGATAGGATAAGGAGAAAAGAGCCCAAGTGTCTGTTAGTTGAAAACACTACGAAAGAAAGATTATTTCACTAATATCTGGTGGGTTTTCAATAGAAGTTGAACGGGGAGCAAGATATTTGTGCACTCTGCGAGGTGTTCCTCTCCATCTGGGGGCGTTTAACACAAGATATGAGATGAGACTTAAGAGCCATTTCAGCGTGATGCAAAGAATGGCAAATTGAAATTAATTATACTAAATGTGCCGCAGTCACGTTCTGGAAAAGTAAGATCAAAGATTTAGGTTTCGAATATAAAATAGATGAAATGATCATTCGAGAAGCTGAGTATGTAAAATATTTAGGAGTAACCATTTGTCGAGATCTTTCGTGGGACATGCACATTCGTTGAGTTATAGGCGCGGCCAACAAGAAACTGGCATTCATAGGTAGAATAGTACGGAACAGTACAGAGATAGTACGTGAAACATGCTACTTATCACTGGTAAGAGTACAGCGCAGAGTAGCCAGATTTGTAAAACAAAAGTAGGAACATAAGGAAAGCGTCACCTCTTTATTGAGCGATTTGAACTGGGTATCACTGGAGGACCGTAGATTGGACTCAAAGGTTGAAACTTCTGGAGAAATATAGGTCGGAATGTCCAAAAGAGGAGGTAGTGGGAATAATTGTGGCACCAACGTATATAGGTAGAAATGATCGAGACGATAAAATACGTGAGATCGATTGTAGGACGGAGCGTTATCTAGGCTCGTTCTTTCCGAGGACAATACGAGATCACAATAGGAAATTTCGAATTGCGTTAGACAATCTTTAGGTAGGATTTGGTGCATTGCACCCCCTGCCACCCACCAACTTGGTGAATTGCAGGGTAACATGTAGATGTAGATATCACTCTCTCAACCTACTTAAGGTATAGTCAAAACTTTTTTAACCCGAATGAAAAGGAAAATAATAAAACCCGATATTTACCCTCCGAATGAAATTTTTTTAAACTCGAAAAAACCATACCCTACGTATTATGTATGGTGATAAGACACTTATCACATTTCATTCGTAAAAACATGGGTGCGTATTATAATCGGAAAATTACGGTAGTCAGCGGGTTAGTGGTACGGGAAGTTATGATTTGGTAGTCAAGTTCATATTTTTTGCGTAAAGGAATCTTGGGTGTGTTGCCATCTTTTCTATCTTGTAACAAAAATTACTATGACCATCACGGTTTGACATTTCTGGTCAAATTTTCAGATAAATACTGCAGGAACCTAATAAATTTTTTTATTTTTATTTTTAAATCGATCACTTTAAAATAATTCAGTTTGTATTTCCAACTTTCTTTGTAGACGATGCCAGCCAAACTAAGTAAATTAGAGCAGCAATATTTTCAGTGTATTCTATTCATAAGCGTCATTATAGTTATTTTAGCTATTGTTATAGCCATTAGAGCTTTTATTTTGACTTAACGATCCCATTTAAAGCTCCAATGAAAGCCATTGCATTCATATATAAAATTAAGCAATGAAGTTATAATCAATTACATTTTTAGCCCACTTTCCAAAAAATGGAAAGTAGTCTTATGAGATCGCATTGGTGTCCGTGTGTGTGTCTCACTAACATCTTCTTCATGAATGAACCGATTTCAACTAAATTTGGTACATAGAATATTCACATAAATTAATTACCAAAATGACATATTTAGACCGGATCGACTAAGCAGGGATGCCACAATTGCAAAGTTAAACTTTTCGATAATTATGAATTTGGCAGGAATCGGCCCAAACGATATCAACGAAATTTTGTATGAAGTAGACGTGCAACATACAATAACAAAATCAAGATGTTTAGTAAAGATGTAGAAGTCAGGGCTGCCACAATAAAAAATTATTTTTACACGTATTTGTGTTGAACTGTCCACATCAATTTTAACCAAATTTAATAATTATAATATATACAAAACCATACTAGCATATTTAAACCGAACCAGGTAAACAGGGGTGCCACAATTACAAATAAAACTCTTTCAGTAATTAAGGATTTGGAAGGAATTGACTGAACAGATTTCAATTAAATTTTGTATATAAGATTTGTACAACATACTATAATGAAATCAAGATGTTTAAAGCAGAGCTGGGCGACTAAACAGGTCTACCACAATATCAAGGTTAGAATTTTTCTGTAACTATGAATTTTGAAGTTATTAGCTGAACGGATTTCAATGAAATTTCGTTTGTAGGGCGAGTATAAAATGGTAAAACTAGATGAATATGTTTAGAATGGATCATAAAAGTAGGATATAAGGAAAAATAATTTTCCAATTTCAAAGCAAATACATTAGTATACGATTATAATACGGCGAATTTGACGAAAAGCACTTCTGCACCACGGGAAACCTGTGTACACCCCTACTTGTTTTATATTAAAATTTTATTGAAAGTAGTCGGATTAGTTCTTTCCAGAAATACTTGTTAAATCATATATAGCCGTAAAGATCGAATGAGATCCTGCAGAAATTTTTGAAGAATATATATCACAAACAAGATTATCCAAACGATGATGCCTACTTTCCATTTAATCATTTATTTAATAGCTTTAAAATCAACGCGGTTGTGTTGCTCTTTGTGTTCCAAAATTTCATAATTTAGCACTATAAAATATTACAAGTACATTCAAACGGAAAAATAAATTGATCACCCGTATTTATGTGGTAAAAATAAAGCCTGTATATACTAGACTGTACCGAATCAGAGTCCAACAATAGTTGTTACTATGGCAACACTCTCGTAATGTGTGATAAAAACTACAAAAGCGCCATTATTTACGCGAAATTCGAAGAAATACGATCGATAAACAAAATTCTGCGATAAAAATTAGAATCTCCATTCTTTTCCTCAAAGAATAGTACAAACCCCGTTCCAATATTACAGTTATTAGATATTTTAATGTACAAGAGAAAATATCCTGCACTATGAATTTCAGATGGGAAATGGGAAGGATACTTCCTGTAATCGAACTCGGGACTTTCAGTCTTCGCAAGAAAAACTATCCTCGGGAGCTCGGCCTCAGTGGCAAGATATATCCACCAAGTGTCATGAAAATCGGTGCATTGGTTCAAAAGTTAATAGGGGGGACGGACAGGCAGATAGACAAGTGGACAGACAGATAGACAAGCGGACTGACAGACAAACACAATGATGAAACTACATATAAGCCTATTTCTATTCTGGAAAGTAGACTAAAAATGTTCAATCTAGTTGTAACTTGTGACTTACACCGCCATCCTTAATGAATTCATTTATTTTAATTAGCTCATAAGGAGCCATTTCCGTTCTTTTACAATAGGCGTAATAACGATAACGAAGACAATATTATGCAACTATGCCCTCGGCAGGATTCGAACCTTCGACCAAAGCTTGGTAGTCAGGAACTAACCGTGGTCGGTAATCAGGCGAATCATTTTATTATAAGCCACGTACATATGTGTTTTCGAGAAAACACAATTGTAACTGTAATAAAACAAAATTTCTTCTTAGTGTTACAACTTTTAATTAAAATTCCTCGAACAAAATGAAAAATTTACGATAAAAGTTACGAGTGTTGCCATCAAGATAAAGAACATTAAAACGATTGTCAGCTACCAAATCCTCAAGAATGATTTCGTTAGGGAAGGATCATTAATTACAAGACGACCGAATAAAAATATTTAGAGCATAACGCAGACCCTAACCGTGAGAAACTTCCCATACAATATGAGTGGGCGAGATTTTTAATTCTTCCGTTTTATGGCGCAATTTGGAAGTTATTGCTCGTATCCGTCCCGAAATTTGTTGAAGGCTTTATAAGAACAGAAATCTCGTTGAGAGGGAAAGCTATACTTTTGTTTTAACTGGGTACCACCTTTGTTTTTTTTAAATACCGTTACATCGGTCTTCTTTTGTGAACGAAACTACACTTTCGCGGGAAAAAGTTGATAGCTTTTCGTTTTTTATCGAAGATACAGTAAATATTTCCATTTTATAATACCGAAAACTATTATTGTTTTAGGATATAGATTTAAGGGGCTAATTTTTAGAGACATTGAAACATTGCCTTTATCCTTGGTTTATAATCCTGAAGCAGAGTTCTCATTTGGGAAGGATTTGAACCGGAGGTTGGCTGAGAAAAATTCCACTTTCCCATTTTCGTTTTCATTTCCTTAGCAAATAATTAATTTATCGGAAGGTTAACGAAAGCCTTTAAGTCGACAGCTTTGATGGAATCAACAATACAAATGACATACTCTGGATAGCATTAGTATTGCAAGCGACAAATAAGACCGCCAAAATTGTAAAAATAAATGGGAAGGATTTCTTTTTAGGCAATAAATTACGTCGTAGTCTTTAAAAATTTTAGTTAGAATACTGTCAGTAAATTTATTCCATATGAATGTTGATAAATTATTTAATAGGACAGCGGAGTCGAATTTTAGCGTTGTCAGAATTTCAGTAAAACTACTGTGAGATAAATAAATCATCGAAAGAAAATCTCTGTTGAACACTTTTAAAGGTATATTCATGGATGAATTCTATTTTTATAAATGTCTGTCTTGCGGTAGAAGTTTCGACGATTGCCAAAATCTCGACAAAGTTTAAACATTTATTGGAGCGAAAGAGAACGGTGGCTGAATTTCAAATTAATATTCCTCACAGCCTTTCTGTTTCAACGATGAAATAACATTGTTTGTATTTTTAACAATTTTAACAGCATAATATTTTGTTAATTAAACTCTTAGTATGTATGAGGATGCAAACAACATAATGTATGTTTTGTCTATTTTATAATTTGGTAAATGTATCCAATACAATATCGTTCTCTTCATGTGACAATGACTCGCTTCTCTGAAAACTCATTCACTGAGTGAATAGTAAGATCGATTGTAATAATAATAACCTGTCTTTATTGAGGGCAATATTTAGACAATCATGTCCACTGTTACATATTAACCCTGACAGGACGAACATAAACATCAATGTCTTAGGTGGCATTCGAACCCACGACCTTGTAGTATACGTCGGCTGATACTCTAACCTCTTTGATTTATTCATGCAAACCGTGATTTAGGTAATTATTGCCATTTTACTCTGTAGTCAACTCGAAACTTAAATAGTCGACGGATAAATAAGAGTATTAATCGGTAACAAGAGATTAAAGATACACTTTGAATGGACCGGCGGCTATCGATAGGGCATTCTCATCGCGATCTATTGATCATGTTTGCTAAATTACAGCGAAGACGGGTGGAAGTCGAAAGATGTAAAAAAAAGGATCAGATATGATTAGGTCCACCAAGCACGAAGACGTTGGTGAGTCTCGTGGTTGAGAAAGAGCAGCCGGGTGGAAGTAGTTCCCTTCTCCGTTTTTTCTCTTACCGCCCAGTTCTCAATTAATAGCCTCTCTGCCTCTCTCTCCTTTATTTTTTCCCTTTCTCAATAGGAGACAATCACCCGCTCTCCGCACGCCTCACGACCCGACTCCCATTCTGAGGAAACCTTTTTCGTGCTCGATGAGCTCCCAGAGGTGATATTCCCACACAGTTGGCTCGCACAGGGGTCAAGACATCCGTGGATCGAAATCATTCGCCCTTCTGATGCCACTGCCCCTTCTCCTTCCTCCCCCACTTCGACCTCACGCCCCATACCGGCTCCTCCCTTCCTACCTCGTTCCTTTTCCCCGTCTTGCCCACTTTTCCCTCCTTTTTCGCGTCCTTTTCGTGTCCTTTTCGCGTCCTTTTCGCGTCCTTTTCGCGTCCTTTTAGCTCTCTGCCGCCCCTTTAAGCCCTCTACTGCCCCATTATCGCCCTCCACTGCTCCATTATCGCCCTCCTTGTGCCCCATTATTTCCCTACACCGCTCCACAATCGCCTATCACCGCCCCTTTATCGCCCCCCACCGACTCATTATCGCCTTTCACCGCCCTTTATCGCCCTCCGCCGCTCCTTTATCGCCCTCCACCGCTCCTTTATCGCCCTCCACTGTCCCATTATTGCCTTCCACTGCCCCTTTATCGCCCTCCATCGCCCCATTATCGCCCTCCGTTCCCCTTGATCGCCCTCCACCGCTCCTTTATCGCCCTCCACCGCTCCTTTATCGCCCTCCACCGCCCCTTTATCGCCCTCCGCCGCTCCTTTATTACCCTCCGCCGCTCCTTTATCGCCCTCCACCGCTCCTTTATCGCCCTCCACCGCTCCTTTATCGCCCTCCACTGTCCCATTATTGCCTTCCACTGCCCCTTTATCGCCCTCCATCGCCCCATTATCGCCCTCCGTTCCCCTTGATCGCCCTCCACCGCTCCTTTATCGCCCTCCACCGCTCCTTTATCGCCCTCCACCGCTCCTTTATCGCCCTCCACCGCTCCTTTATCGCCCTCCACTGTCCCATTATTGCCTTCCACTGCCCCTTTATCGCCCTCCATCGCCCCATTATCGCCCTCCGTTCCCCTTGATCGCCCTCCACCGCTCCTTTATCGCCCTCCACCGCTCCTTTATCGCCCTCCACCGCCCCTTTATCGCCCTCCGCCGCTCCTTTATCACCCTCCACCACCTCTTTATCGCCCTCCATCTCCCCATTATCGCCCTCCGCCCCCATTTATCGCCTTCCACCGCCCCATTATCGCCCTCTACCACCTCTTTATCGCCCTCCACAGCCCTTTTATCGTCCTCCACCGATCCTTCATAGCCCTCTACTGCCCCTTTATCGCCCTCGTACCGCCTTTTTCTTGCCCCTCATCGCCTCACTTTCCGTATTGTTCTTGCCTTTCCATCGCTCTATATTTCTTCCCTTTTCTCTATTTTTTGTTCCTCTTATCCTCCCTTTTCACCCCTTTTTCGCCTCATTCCTTCCTTTATCGTCATCTTTCGTTCCTTAAAGTTCTCGCACGCCCTTTTTCTTGACCCCAATTGCAATATTTTTCCCCTTTTCTCTCGATTTCGTCTGATTTTTGCCCCTTTTCACATTCTGTCGCCCCATATTGCCCTTTAACGCCTTCATTCCGTCTTTTTCCTGCCTCTCATCGCTTTATTTTCCCCACCTTCCCATTTCCGACTCATTTTTGCCCCTTTTCCGTCCAATGCTCGCCCAATGTTCGCCCTATCTTTGCTCTATTTTGTTCTCCTTTCGCGCCCTTTATTACCTTCATACGCCTAGTCGCCCTCTCGCCCCCTTCCGTATCTCTTTTCTCTTCCATCTCCCTCACTTCCTTCAGATACGGGTTCTGTCTCTCCCCTCCGGATTCACCTCCCATGCCGATGGCGTGATAATGTCCCGCGCTCCGAGCTCGGTGTAATTGCGATGGGGCGCAGAATCGCTGCGGGGCAAAACAGACCTCCTCGTTCTGCCCCTCGAGGTAAAAAGCTTTTCCTCTCCCGGAGGGAAAATAGGGAGGGAAAGGAGAGGTGGGGAGGGAGGGGGAGGGGGGAAAAGAGCGTTATTGGTCGAGTCTGATGGGTGGTGGTCAATCACCTGTTGGAATGCAGCGTGTTTAATTTTTTTTGACGACTTTGAGAAAGAGCTTTCTCTCTATGAAGTTATTTCTTGCTATTAATTTTCGAAGAGTCTAGGATGGGTAAAAGAGAGGTTGTATCGGTCGAGAGACAAGATGGGCAACCTACTTTCTAAAATGTTTCGGTCCGAGGTGGAATATGTTTTGGAGGCATATAATTGATCGGACTAAATACTAATATTTATTTTGCGGCTCATGGCGTAATTTAATGATATGGAAGTTTTTCGTGCGTAACGCATTTGCTTTTCGTATCCACGTGTTGATGTCTCAGCAAATGATTGCGTAATTCTCCAAGGAAAAAAAGAGGGTAGCATGGGATATTTAGAAAAATTATTATTGAAACTTAATAACTGAGTTAAATATTTTCAAAAATTGCATAACACCCGTCGGCGTTTCCGTTTATTTCTCGATTTTTAAGTTTCGATAGAAACTTAAGACTGAATAATGCGTTCATTGTATACCTGGCACGGTAATGAAAAAATGTATAGAATCGTAAAATTTTCGAGGATCCAAGAAAAAAGATAATAAAAATGTTCAACGTCAGGGGGCAGCCGGGTTTGAACCGATGACCTCGCGATCTGCAGTCGAATGCTCTGCCACTTATGCCCCCAAAAAATTATCTTTTCATTGAATAACCTTACTGCATAGTAAAAATTTGATTTTTAGGACCTAGATGATTATAACTACAACGGTATTAAAGTCGTGACCTGTCTTGGGGCACCCACATAAGACGAGTGATAGTTGCGGCAAATAAGAAGTTGGCTTTTGTGCGTAGGATAGTCAGGAAAAGCACGGAAAAGGTGAGAGAATCCTGTTATTTATCCTTTGTTAGACTTCAAATGAAATACGCAGCAGCAGTTTGGGATCCATATCAGAGGGGACTCATAAAGGATTTAGAAAAAATACAGCGGCGAACAGCTAAATTCGTGAAAAAGAATTACGATAAAAAACAGAGCGTTACGTTACTCATTGAAGAGTTGAGTTGGCCATCGTTGAAAGATCGTAGATTAGAGGCGAGACTTAAACTTCTAGATAAATATAGGTTGGAGATATTCGTAAATGAAATGAAGGATATTATTCGACAACCAACGTATATCGGACGGAGAGATAATGAGGACAAGATTCGCGAAATAGATAGTAGGACAGAGAGGTATAAGGAGTCCTTTTTCCCTAGGACAATACGTGACCACAATAGATAACAGTGAATAATAATTAGTTAGGAACTTGGTGCGCGTCACCCCCTGCCATCCACCGTCAAGGTGACTTGCAGGGTAATATGTAGATGTAGATGAAATACCGAATTGATTTGCGCATATCTGATTTCCTTGTCTGTAACGCTCATTTTTAAATTGCTTCTTTTATATATCCAGCCAGGAAGTTTTTAGACGTAACTCGAGTATACAACGAAGGGAATTTATGATAAAAATAGCGCGTGTCTCTTGTTAGCAGGAATTTTGCCTCTGTCAGGGCTTTTTCCTTGTCGGATTTTTCCCTACTTGGGGATGCCAGGTTCTGGGCTGCCTTTGCCCCTTATTCTCTCCTTTTCCGTTTTGGAAGAGGAAGATCTGATTCCTCCCCTGTGGATGATCTTGGCCGTTTGTGTTTATCCCAGGAGTTGGCGGTTGCCATGGAGAGTTCTCTGACTATTTCGTCCCTGTGACTTTCTCCTTTACTGAAGAACTGGACTGATATATTCCTTATGTGGGAAAGTACAGGGATGGTACCGGATTGCTGGTAGAGATCGTCCACCGTGCCAGGCCTTGGGTGTATGGCCGCTCGGAGTGTCCTTTTTTTCAAAGGTTTGGAGTCTCACTTTAGATGGTCCTCTTATCATGCCAGACCAGATCGGGGCAGCGTATGTTAGTGTTGACCGTATGATTGATTCATATAGACGGACCTTTGTCTTTAGGGAAACCGACCGCGACCTGTATAATGGCTGCAGTGCAGCTCTAGCTCTCGCTCCTTTAAGAATATCCTTCCCCACATGGGGCCCAAAAGTCAATCTCTTATCAATCATGACCCCTAAGTATGTGGTCGTGTCGCTCCATGGAATACTTATCCCGTGAACATGCAGGTTTGGAGGATCAGGGCTTTCCCCGGGCCAATGATAAAAATAGATAATCAATTTAAGGATTTATTAAAAAGAACGTTAAAATCGAACATGTGAAAAATATATGAGGGGGCAACCGGGTTTGAACCGATGACCTCTCGATCTGCAGTCGAATGCTCTACCACTGAGCTATACCCCCGTGACTGTATTAATAGCCCATTCTTTGAACCACCTTACTGTGAAGTAAAGGTGCGACTTTCAGGGCCATAGGTTGATGATAGCCGCAACGGTATTAAAGTCATAAATATCAAATTGATTGGTTCATACCTAATTTATTTGTTCGTAGCACTCATTTTTAAATGTTAAATTTTGAAGAGTTTTGAGGAAAAACTGAAGTATATTATAACGGGAATTAATGGTAATAATGCATAGAGTAATACATTTTAGAATTTATTAATGAGAACGTTAAAAACGAAAATATGAAAAATAAAGTTAGGGAGCAACCGGATATGAACCGGTGACCTCTCAGATCTGCAGTCCAATTCTCTACCTCTGACGTGAGCTATACCCCTACTAAGTTACACAAGAATGCTATAATATATTATATAGATATACTTTTACTGCTTCTTGAGATTTTCTTGCTAATTGAGATCCGGTCTCATCTGCTTAGTTAAAAGATCCGTTTGGTATGGTATGTGTGATAGAGCGGAAGAGTATCGGCAGATATCTGGGGTTTATAAGTGTATCGTCAAAATACTAGACACATTTTATCAAAGCCACATGTATCAGTTTCTTAGGAGCACAACACGATCACGATTGAAAATCCCTGTTGCAGATACAGCAATAATGTTTCATTGTAAGTATTTACCGGTAAAACAGTGGGATCCGACGTAGATGCACAGATTGCTACAGTAATTTTACCTTTAAATAATTTCAGAAAGCATCCCGGGAAATAATTTCCGCGCGTTTATCGTAGATAATAAAAAAATTCTGCTTTTGCAAATACAGCGTTAACATTTCAGTTTAATTTTTACCGATAAAAAAACAGTGTTTCCCTCATGCCGTTTATGTGTCTGCCCACGGAATCTCCGTGGAATTCCACAGAAGCTTGATTCGACGAGGATCCACAGAATGCTTCATATTTTTCAACTTTCAAACATTTCAAATATCATTCCGGTAAGTAATTTCTGCGGGTTTAACGTAGCGAGTAGAGAAATCCTCCTTTTTCTAGTTCTCAGCAATTTTGACATATAATTAACCTTGGAAAATCATTTCAATAATATCAAACGTAAAAGTTTCATGTGCTTTAGAAGAACCTTGGCCCTTGCATAAAATGAAAAAGAATCGTCTAATATTTACGTCATTTGTCATAGCATTGCCCCAAAATATTACTCTTAGATGGCTGTTCTTGATGCAGTTCAGTAATAATATTTACGTTTGGTATTTTTGTCTATTAGAGTATCAAAACTGCAAAAAATCAGTACGTTTTTAATTTTTTTTGTAAACGCAGAATGTGAGCTATATAAAAATTTTCCTGTTTTGCTCTTTCTTTCATTTATTTTCAGCGCCATTTTATTCTGGATAAGCTACTTAATTGTTATTGGCAATGCAAGAAATAAAATAATTGGTATATAACAAGAGATAAAATTTAGGGGGCAACCGGGTTTGAACCAGTGACCTCTCGATCTACCACTGAGCTATACCCCCACGGTTTTCAAAGCAGTCGGTCAATGCCAATGAATGGAAAAAGATTATATTCTTCAATCTTGGCATGTAGAATGATCAGTTTTTCTGATAAAGCTACTTTGCTGGTCACCTATTTATTTTAATATATGTCAGATATGCTGTGCGAGTGCTTCGCGACAGTGAGGAGAATAATCATTCTTTTTAAATTCACTCTTTGTATCTTTAGATTATTCTTTCTATTTATCATTTGGATTAGATTTTATTCTTCGAGTTTTCAGTTATGTCTTCAACAAACTGGGTGATACTGGACGAATAGGATTTGAAATTATTATGTATTTCAAACCTCTATAGTTGTGAGTACAATGGAAAAAAATAAGAATTGTAAGTAAAATTAGGTTGTATTACTTGAAATTGAAATTGGCTACAAGCGACAAAAGTAAGGGGGCAACCGGGTTTGAACCGGTGACCTCTCGATCTGCAGTCGAATGCTCTACCACTGAGCTATACCCCCACATTTCAATTTTGATCGTTACATGCTAATCATTGGGGAAATGTTTAGATTAGGTCACTTGACATGCAGAATGTACAGCTAATACCTATAAAGGTATCGTGAAACTTCTCTTGAGCGACTATTGACGGTTTAGCATAAAGATGGTCTTTATGAGAGGTGGTCGTGGAATAGGGGAAAATATCATTACTCTTATGGAATTCGTTCCGAGAAAAATGATCGTTAAGATAGATGATCGCTCAGAGAAATTTCACATCGCTAAATTCCCAGTCGTTTGATGCGGTTTCAAAAGAGCGTTTATGAATTCACTTTTCGATGTAGTCAGGTTTTAATAACTTATTAGATATATGCCCGGAATGTCGCACATATGTACTAAATATTTTGGTTTTATGACCCCGTCATAAAGCACCTAATTCTTACACAAATTCCTTACTAGTAGTTAATTTAATCTATTTTTGATAAACGTTTAAAAGGCGTCTGTATTCGTTATCTCCTTGTCTTTGAATTATATCATCAGTCAAATATGTATTAAATCACTTCAGCAAATTGAACATGTCTAGGATTTATTATCTGAAGCTTTATTTTTTATTTTAATTTAGATAAAGTATCTGGATCATTGTCAGTTACTTCTACACTGTATAATATTTCTATGGTAGGGCAATCAATCGATATTTAAAGATGAAATTATAGTATAAGACATTATTTTATGCTTAAGAAAATCTCCATTCACTTCTGAATAACTTAACGACACCTATAATCTGACGAATATAAATGAGTTAAAGCCAAAGGTAATGACAAATACTGCTATTAATTACACAATTTATGTGCATATGCTGTTAACTTAGTAGGAAACAACGAATGAAATGAACTTAAGATTACATAATTATCACTAAGATGGAATAAGCCGGCAGCTATTTCTATAGACAAAAATGTAATAATTTGGAATGATTTGCTTAAAACCTTCCGATGTTTAGGTAATTAGTAAAAACGTGATGAATAGCTTTATTAAGTTAGCTTCGCTGCTACGGTCCGTTATTTGATTGATGCTATGCTAACCTGAGTTCCTAAAACTTTAATTTATCAACCGAGTTGAATGACAAAGGTTATTACTATTACTTCCGTTAAATATTGATAACAGAAATGAATCTCTTAAAAATTGGTTTTAATTGGTCAAATAAAAAGCTGTTACTGGGTCAACCGGGTCTGAACCGGTGACATCTTGATGTTGTAGTCGAATGCTATACCACTGAGCTATACGACCATTGATTGACTAAAGATATACGTATACTTTTACTGCATCTTAATGAAATTTGCTTGTGAAGTGAGATGTCTCGTCTGCCTCGGCTACTTAATTCTAATGTTCTCTAGATATCGAACGTCAAATCAGGCAGAGAAGACAGCTGATATTTGAGTTTTTGTAGCGTATCGTAAAAATATATATCTTTCAGTCGACACCTTGCGTCACTTTCTAGATGATCTCTTTTTTTTATTCTCATCAGAGGAGGAACAAAAAAATCTTTTTGCTCATCAATATCTTTTGTATCGTTATGCTTCATGGATGAACGAGTGTTGGAAGAGAGGGAAAGGGAAGGAAAGAGCAGTGAAAGGAAGAGAAAGAGGGAGGGGGAGAGAAATAGAGAGGCGGAAGAGAAAGAGAGGTGGGCAGAAAATAGCAATTGAGGGCGGCCATTGTTATGTTTCGATCCTTGTCTCCTTATGACTCTCCATCCCCACCCCCTTTTCCTCTCTCTCCCTCTCTTCATCTCTCCGTCTTACATTCTCCATCGTGACCGCGGCGAGAGAGAGAGAGAGGAAAATGAATGGTAAGGGAATAAGCGGGGGAGAGCGGGCGAAGGGAAGTTACGAGTGTTGGGAGTTTGGTGGGGGCAGTCGATCGTGGTAGGGGGCGTCTCCACGATAACGTGGGGCCGTGGCCCCTTGCCCCAACCCAGCCTCCCCATTGGTTCCCCGCTCCGCGAGTGGGAAGGGGAGATTTTTCACGCTTAATCGAGCGGAGAGGCGGAGGAGAAGGGCGGCTTGTGGAGGGGGCCACACCCTTACTACTTTCCTTCCCCCTTCCTTCGGTGAAGGGGATGCTGTTGCAGCCTATAAGGCGGGTCGAATCTTTCTCTCTCTCGCTCTTCTGCAGAGTACGGATCGGAAGAAGAGGGTGGGTGTGCGTGGATGGTTATTGCAGCGCAGGATCGGGAAGGAGGGGGGAAGGAGGCGTGGAATATCCGCGGAGATCGACCTGGAACAACACGAGGAGAGACTTTCCCTTCATTGGGTCCATCTACCTCTCTCTCACTCGTTCTCATCTCCTCCTCCTTATCTTTCGGACTGCGCAACCCGCTTCGCTTCGTAGTGTTGGGCATTTAAAAACAAGGGAATAGGTACGAATTTGCTCTCCATCTCTCTGAATCGTTAGAAGTTATGTGGCCATTATTTAATTCTGACAGGAACACGTTCAATGTGTTTTTTTACGATCAGATGCCGGTTCACCGTAATTTGTCGTTTCGAAAGGTTTCATAAGCCGCATGAGTTTAAGGGTCGGATTTTGCGCGAAGAATGTCTGCGAAGGGCCCAAATTCCGCAGAAAAATTAAACATTTGAAACTGTGTACGTCTCTCGTAAACATTTCGTTATTTTTATAGCATTTTTGAGTATCCACGTCAATGCGTGATACCTTGTGAATTTTGGCGACACCAAAGGGGAAATTTATTATGACGAAATGGTAGTTAACTCGCGCTACTTCTGATCCCGGTCCTTAAGGAAACGATCACATATATAGGAAAATTATTATAAATTTTCTTTCAAGTTTATTGTTATACGAGATACAATATTGCATGAGCTTCAAGATGTAAATTTTCTTGTATTCGTACGAGACTTTCGGATGAGGAATAGATGAAGTACATCAATATTTACGATTTTAAGGTAACTTTGTCAAGTGTGAAAAAATTCGTCCAACCTATTTAAATAGCGGTGCATATTATTTAAGTTTATCGGATTAAGGTAAAAATAGATGATTACTTACGTTTTATTGAACTAATTCAACCGAGAGTTTTTAACTGGATGTTAAGTATAGACTTTTTAGAATTTTAGAATAAAAATATATTTATCGGTTCATAAATTTCAGTTTTTATAGTTTTTCCGAATGGTAATTTACATGAAATTGGTTGTTATAAGTAGGTGGATGTTTAATTAGGTTGCATTTAAAATTTTTAAGTATAGTTCTTGGATAACCAAATTTTTTTACTTGAATATTAATATTAATTACCTAGTGTATTTCCTTATGAATGCCGAAAGGCAGAAAATAAAACAATGACAATATTTATTTTTGCACAAAATTCTCGAAATAGGGTAATAGTAACTTGCTGTTATACTTCATTCTCAAATTAAGGAATCAGGAGATTTCTTGCGAGGAATGACTGGCTGATTAGTATGTAAATCTTTCCTCACTAAACCATCTTACTGAGGCAAAGGCAGAGTATTCACTCTGAAGTATAATATGTGACATAACTAGCTAACAGTAAGGAAATCAAAGAAATGAAATTTATAAATTTGGGAGTTGATGGCATATTTTAAAAACCAAGGATGAGAAAAATTATGCTCCAATAATATAAACTTGAATGCTTTACCTTTCATCTTCTTTGTGTTATGATCATAAGCGTGGAGTAACTCATTCAATTACCAAATTATCGCAGCACAGCTTCGAGTGAATAGGTTTCACATTTTTATCATAGCCGAGTATGGTTATCGACTCGTTTCTTTTCGCAATGATCATTCGGAAACAATTTCCTTATTTTCTTCGTAGAAGTATATACATGTTGCAAGTTATTTTATGGTACAAGTTTCTATTTCAACGAGATTCAACGTATTGATCATTTAGCGGTAGAATTATGATAGTAGTAGCGCGGTATTTTGTAAAAATATGCGTTTTTTTGCACAAAGACGTTATTCACGAATGTCATGAGCCCCAATTGTTTAGGAGGCGAGAAATAATCTGGAAAGATCGAAAAGTGTACATAATTCATTTCGAATTTTAATCCCAAAAATAAGACTCGATTTCGCGTTCATCGGTGTTAAGACGCTTTACAAGTGAACTCTCCTTAAGGTCTTGCTTGTTTATTTTTTCGAGATGAACTTTTTAACTTCTGCTTTTGACATGGGGCATTTTTATTAATCGATACCGCCCACTTCTCCACCCTCTTCGAGACTCGTGCACCTCTGGAAGGCGCAGCATCTTGACCAGGAGTTGTCCGATAAATCATCGATTCCCTTTGCTGCCCGGAAGGTAATACCCCCGCGCTTGGAGTCGAGATGTAGTTTTCCCAGGAATCATAACGGTCCAGTTGGATATGAAAGTTGTTCTACCGGAGATATGGAGAGAGAGAGAGGGAGGAAGAGAGAGAATGAGAAAGTCTGAGAGAGAGAGGGAGAGAAAGAAGAATGTATATTTGATAACTCGTTGGAACGATTTGATGTCAGAGGGAGGTAAAGTGAGCGAAGAATAAATTTGATAACCTCTGGTCGTAAAAAATCCGGTCTTCTTCCTAACGACGCCAGGAGCGACAGGAATATCTCGACTGTGCAACTTAATACGCGACTGCATGCCTGAGTCATTAAGTAATATTTGAAGTAAAAAAAATAAAGCGGCAGCATAAAATGAAAAAGAGGCATAAATCGAATAATTTGTAACGTTTTAGCGCTATTACTTGAACGATCTGATTGTTTAATTTTTTTGCCTATATAGATAATTTTGATTGGATTCTTTTACGATGGTGCGTGACTGGAAGGTTGTTATTCTTTATGTTGGGAGATAGTCATGTGAACAGGAGTACTTCCTTGAGAAAAGGAAATGCCTTTTAGACATAGTTGCACGAACGATTTTAGATTGATGTTACAGACCGCATGCGAAACCAAAGACAGAACTCTTAACGTGTAATAGAAGAGCCTCTTATGAAGAATTGTATTTTTATCACGCAACATGACATTACTATATTTCACGTAAAACGGTGTGTGAAAATTATTATGGTTACCATTCTACTTTCCTCATTATAGAATTTCGTTGGTAATGACTTTTTTAGTGGTGAGACTTATTGACGAGCTAAATTGCTCCAACTCGAGTATAGATGTGACAGTAATTGGCGAAGAATGCTTACTTTTTGTGAATGAAATTTTTACCTTATATCACGTCATTTTTACGGTACACATATTGTTACGTTTTTTCTAGCTTCATTTATTAATGAAGGACACATTTATTTAATCTTATATACTGCATTTACACGGAAAATACTTGCATGTTCATAAATTTCACTGCTTTGGACTAACTATCCATCGTTAGCTCCTCATTATATTAAATAAAGTATTTACCTATATCATGAAAGATGAAATTGCTGCAAAATACCTTTAATGAAATATTGGTTTTTTCAAATTGTCTTTTTTGTATTTGCGCCTTGAAGTTCGTTAGTTTAGGGAATGAATGTATAGGTGAGACGATTCAATTCCTATACGGAAGGTAAAAAAACCCGTTTCACCCTTCAAGAACACAACTTCTACACGAACGCTCAGTCAATCGATCGTGGGTTATTTGAAAAATAAACACTTCGATCCTTTTACGAGTAACTGAAAGGCAAAAACGGCTTGCCCTTCGCGTTTATCTGGCGCAAGATGTATTACACGGTGATAAACGTCGTTGTAAAAGGGACTTCTCCCGAGGTAAAGCATAAACAGATAAGAACGGAGGGGGTTAAAGCCTTATTTGCCTTAATTGCCGCCACTTTAAAAGAGAGAGAGAGAGTTGGCTAATTGCGCCCCTTTGGTTTTTCGGCTCCGAGGGAAAATCTCTTTATCGAAACCACACTCGAGACCACTTAAGTAGTACTTCGTGGTTTGTTCAAAAAGGAAAAGCACAGCAAATATCTTTCGCTAATGCTATTTTTTTATGGAGGTCATTTTTGGAACCACCCACGTCTGTCCCTTATTTCTCTCCGTCTTTGTCACTGTCTGTTGCTTTACCTTCACAAAACAGCGCTGCGAGAAAAGCCCCAGCAACAGACGCCACCTATAGTTCCTTAGAAGATAAGGGTGGGTTTTCGGCAATGTGTTCGCCATACTCCTTCGAAGAAAGCTGGAAGTGTCGGAAAAGGACCTGGCGATAGGTTTGGGGATGAACCTATACTATCTTCCTACTCACATCCCTAATCTCTGTCTCTCTCCGCTTCCTTTTCCTCTCTCTCTCCACCCACGTCATTCCTATCGCTTTCTCCATAATGGGTGCTGTTGCGTCTGATCTTTAACGTGGAGTGTTATTCCCCCCCCCCCCCCAAGCTTCGCGCCACCCTGGAGTTTCAAAGGGAAAGGCACGCCTTGTATGCCGAGATTGTTGTTCGAAAAAACGTGAGGGAACATAATGATTGGAAAGTTACGCGGAAAAAAGAATTGCAAATTAGGTACATACATACGATGGAGGTTTGCTCGGATGCTTCTGTAAGGAGCAAACTAAATTATTGTCAGAATGACAAATGAGGTAGGAATGTGAAATTTACGGATGAGGTTCTTAAAAGTAGGGCGTTGGCATCAGTAGTATGTGCATGAGCGGCCCTAACTATTTTGGCGCCCGGGCAGGAATAAATTTCAGCGCCCCTTCAGATAATTTTAAGAAGACATACGAACGTGAACGTTCATTTTCTCATTGCTCCTTAAAATATTCACTAAAAATCGAAGGAATGTCATTGATTTTCAGAAATTTCAGTGATATTTATTGCTAGCCAACATTTAGCTATTTCCAAGCAATGTATAAATAGTTTGTCCGGAGAACTAACCCTAACTTATGGTGCCCCGGGCAGCAATCCGCATTGGCGGTATCTCGGATCTGCACGGTGATATAATTCTATGAATATTTTATTAATTTCCGTTACTCTCGTTCTTTTCTTAAGAAAAGTCATATTAAAAAACTAGTCCCTGAGATCAATGGCTTATTTTGCTGTTATTTTATAAAAGTCTAACATAATAAATAGAGTAGTATTTTAGATTCAAGGACCAATACTCTTGATTTGCAGAGATTCTTTTGATAAAAATATTGATGCATTTTCATAGAAGATATTAAAATTTCCCAATTGTGTAAAAGAAGAAAATAATTCCTCCCCGGCGGGGAATCGAACCCCGGTCTCCCGCGTGACAGGCGGGGATACTGACCACTATACTACCGAGGACCGTAAGGAATTTATGCTGTAATTTTGTTTTTTATTAGTAATTAATCGAATATTAATTCATAAACGGTTTATAGAGCTCGCTTAGCGGCAGGACTCACATTGATAAAAGATATCATCCGTTTCCCCAGCAACAATCATGTCCAAATTTAGGGAATGTCATTCTTTAGGAATAATTTTCAGGCTAAAAGTGTAATCTAATTTTTTATTTATTTATAAAATAATTTTTCATTCTATATTTTCCCTTTGTTTATCAAGTTCATCTGTCATACACTTTTTTGCAAAATATTTTTTGTAAGGAGAATTTTTCTAACGCATGGTGTATTACCAGTGATTCATATGATACAATTATTAAATAGATAGTTTTAGCACATCATTTATATGTTCTAGCATCGATTAGAAATATTTTGTACACGCATTTCAATTAACGGAATAGGTATAGTTGAAAATCTAGAAGAGGTGTTTAAATCCTTTGGGGATAAAAATTCATTTCTATTTTATGAGGAATATTTTGTTTGAAACTAACTCGGTACAAATAACCACGAAAAGAAATAATCTTCCTGGCGGAGAATCGGACCCCGATCTGCCACTATACTACCGAGAACTCCTGAAAAATAGGGCTTGAATTTTAGTGGCATCGAATCCAACATTCAAAAGAAATTTCTCCGTTTGGCCTTATGGCTGGATCGACAATATACGTTTCTTGAGAATTTATAAAAACTTTTTATTTATAAATATAAAGTTTAATTTAATCCAGGCGGGAAAAGGAACAGTTCGTTCGCAACTGGAATGATATTACCTGAAAACTAACTAAAGATTTAAAAAAAACTTTGTAAGACTGCTTTGACCGAAACATTTAATGAATGTAAATTTACTTTAAAAGTTCTTCAGGACTTTAACTGGGAAACCTTGGAAAAGGTTAAAGGTTTATCCCCGGAGGGGAATCGAACCCCGGTTTCCCGCTTGACAGGGGGGATACTGACCAGTTTTACCGAGGACTGTAAAGAATGACTGCTCGAGTTACACTCTCATTCATTAATTCCCTTCATCAATGCTTGCTTACAATTATCCAGTTTTGACTTTGGTTAAGATATTTCAATCCTTTGTACAGGTCTTATAATAATCCGTGTTTATATCCGTTCGAATATGGATTGATTGAAGTGGAACGGCTGCCGCAAGGATAACATTCTTCTTTTATAGCCTACTTTCCAAAAAATTGAAAGTGGTCTTATGAGATCGCCGCGGTATCTGTGCTTATGTCCCACTAACATCTTCTTCATGAATGATCCAATTTCACCTAAATTTGGTACATAGAATATTCACATAAATTAATGACCAAAATGACATATTTGGACCGGATCGACACAACAGGGGTGCCACAATTGCAAAGTTAAACTTTTTGCTAATTATGAATTTGGAAGGAATTGGCCCAAACGATTTCAAACGAAATTTTATATGAAATAGGCGGGAAACATGGAATAACAAAATTAAGATGTTTAGTGTAGATATAGAAGTCAGGGCTGTCACAATACAAGGAATAAAAAATTCTTTACGCATTTGTGTTGAACTGTCCATATCAATTTTGACCAAATTTAATAATTATAATATACGCATATATACAAAACCATATTAGCATATTTAAACCGAACCAGCAAAACAGGGGTGCCACAATTTCAAATTAAACTCTTTCAATAATTAAGGATTTGGATGGAATTGGCTAAACGGATTTCAATTAAATTTTGTATATAAGATTTGTACAATATACCATAATGAAATCAAGATGTTTAAAACGGAGCTAAAGAGCAGGGATACTACAGTAAAAAGTTAATCAATATTTCTTTTACACTTATTTCTAGAGAAATGACCTAATGGATTTTAACCAAATATAGTAAATATAGTCTTCATATAAATAAATAACCAAAATATTATATTTCAACCGGGTCAACTAAACAGGTCTACCGCAATATCAAGGTTAGAATTTTTCAGTATCTATGAATTTCGAAGGTATTGGCTGAGCGGATTTCAAAGAAATTTCGTTTGTAGGGTGAGTATAGAATGGCAAAACGAGATGGATATGTTTAGAACGGATCAAAACAGAACGGCTACCACAATATAAGGAAAAATAATTTCCTGATTTCAAAGCAAATACATTAATATACGATTATACTATGGCGAAGTTGACGAAAAGCATTTCTGTACTACGGGAAACCTGTGTACACCCCTACTTGTTATATATTAAAATTGTATTGAAAGGATAGTAAGCGGATTAGCGGATATATATATATATATATATATATATATATATATATATATATATATATATATATATATAACCCCTAACATATATTTATATCAGGTAGCACATTAATAAGAGTGTTGTTTGTGGTAATACCTACTGCGCTTATATTTAATAGATGACAGGAAGAGAGGCAAAGTTCATGCATCAGTGCGTTATCAATTATGTATTAAGCGACGTTTATGCATGACTTTGAAATAATTTTCTCAGAATTTACTTTTTTATTACCCTGCAGTAATAGGCACTACCTCAATGTTTTACGGTTGATCGATTTCTCCACTATTTTTTAGGAAAACAATAGCTTATGTTTTTGATTACACGTCGATCATTTTGTTTTACTTTCGTCTTAGTTTACATTACATTTTTGACGTTGCGAACAAAGTATGTAACCAAAAGACTAAAACCATACTTTTTATTCTAGGTCCAGTTCGCGGAAGTCTGAGGAATGCGTTTTCATATGAGTCTATTACATAAGCAGATAGTACGTAATTGTCGGTGAGAGCGAAGCATTGTTCTTGTAAACGGAACAATGGCTACAATCTTTGGTTTACTAGAGAGTTATAGAGCTCGTACTATGGGTTGAAAACAAATTCCAGAATAATCACTTAAGTATCAAAAATTGAAAAGTAAGTACTTACCTCACATAGGTGTCTCATTGTTATGGCTATTGGAGATACTTAAAACGAGCTCTTGATTTTTCAATTTTTGATGCGTAAGTGCTTATTCTGGAATTTACAGTCTTTAGGCTTGAAGGTGGAATCCTTTCTTCGGGATACTTTCCCCTCGTCAATTCTTGCGTCGTGTACTTGGGGATTGTAAACTTAAGAGAATAACGTGCACTCCCCGCTCCCTCAGGTGATCCTAAGCACCGGAAGGGCCATTTCTCCGACATTATTCAGTGAGGGCGGTTGTCATTACAGTCAATAAGGGGTTCATGCGGCATTCTTTCACATTCACCCGCGTCACAGCGATTTGCAGCTGTTTAATGATCCGTGGCCATGTTTCCTGCTGAAGTGTTCCTCCAGCCTCGAATTTTTGTTTCTAACGAGCCTTTTCGCCGGACGCTGCCAAAATGCAAATCGATAAATAATTGCGACGTAGATTGAATGTTTCCGTTACGGTTGTACTCGTTAAAAAAAGTAGTTACGGTAATCTTGAGTGAAAGAATTGATTTTAAGAGAAATTCAAATGCCCAGGAATTCTAATCTCAAGCACTAAAATGTTGTATACATAAATTGTATTTATTCGTTAAAGTCGCACGGTCTATAGTAGAGGACTCGTACTCAAATTACAAGAGGGCCAAATAGATAACTTCGAAATAGATGACGGGCCGCATGTTGCTTTGAATACATATGAGGGCTGCATGTCATAGTAATGGCCTTTTGAGAAGTTAGCCAATTATAACTAGCATTTGTGATGAGCTCCTATATAATCCGAGAGGTATAGATTAAAAAAATTATTCGGATAGAGGACAACATTTACCACAAGAAAGTTTGCGAGACCACATAATTACGAATGATAGTTACGGAGATAAAAATTTGAGAATATCCCGTGTAATCGCATATTTTATTTACATAGGTCGATACGACGATCCTAGTGGCAAACAACAATTAAATACCATATATTTCTTTCCCGTGCTCTAATATGATCTGTGAGGTAGGTATAGATTAAAACTTGTTACTCGAATAGAGGACATAATTTTTTGTTGAATTTTAATATAATATTTTCGTAGAAGGAGAAAACAATTTACTTGTAAAATTAAATCTTATTAGGTGGATAAAATTCGAAGAGTGCAAGTGGGTTTGAACCGATGACCTCTCGATCTGCAGTCGAATGTTCCACCACTGAGCTACATCCCCATTGGTGTATTGTATATTATTACTCTTTCATTACAAATGTTAACTTCTTCAGTGACGAAGTTCAATATTTCAAATACCCGCAAGATATATTCTAGTGATCAAGGAGAGAATTAGAAATATAGAAAAGTAACTAGTATTCTATAATTCTAGAAGTGTATTTTTTCATTTTTTAGTGTTCTGACCTGTGTAAACTTACATATTTCCTAGTTCTGAAAGGAATGGAAATAACGAATAAATACAAAAGACGGAAAAGAAATAAAATAATTTATAAGGAAACGTTTTGAAAATAGTTAAGAGGTATATTGTGAAGAAAAAGCGCGAATAGGTGATAGTAGACCAATAATATATTTATTTGCCTCATGAAACTGTTTTACTCCCAGATGGCGTTCTGTTTTTGAAACCACGAATGTAATTTACTGATAAAATTTCTGCCAAGTCGTGGCTGTTCTGGCCATAGTTATTTCGTGTGCTTGTGATCATTTTTGTTATGACTCCGTAAACGGGTCGAAAAAACAGAAAAAATTATTAGGTACGTGTAAATTCCCACATCGGAAAAATCTGTTTTACAACCCGTTCGCCAAGATTGTCCATGCCGAGGTATCCCGTTTCACACTATCGTGTCTAAAACCACCGAGTTAATTCAGCATTCATGGAACTCCCCGTCGTAAAAAAATCGGAGCAAATATTTTATCTTCGTGTCTAGATCTAATTAGAGTCGTTTGAATTCCGATACCTTCTCAATTGCCCTTTCCGTTACTTTGCAAGTTTACCGGGAGCTTCTTCTAAAAATTCTTTCCCGTTTCCTTAGCCGATTCCGATTCGTTATTATATACCCCACTCGTTTCCATCACACACACATGCTCTCGCGAGAGAGAGGGAGAGAGAAAGAATAAAAGAGAGGGATTCTTACACATAACATTATCTGGGGCGGTTTTTTTCGTGATCCTACTCGGGATGAATTGCGATCACGTTCTAACTGAAAAGGTTTCTTCGTTCCATGCGAGAGCCTTTTGATGGTTCCTACACGAAGTCCCTATCTACCCATTCTCCCATCGATGCCACCGATGTTCCCTTCTCCGACCTATCGAAATCGTTGCCACTCCCGTCGCAAAACGCCCATAACCGCGGAATGGGAGGACGTCAGGTCTTGCGTCCGCTGTTGGCTAACCTCCGCGGAGATGGTGGTGCTGGTGGTTTCGTGAGAAGCCGCGGCGTAAAAGTATCATTGCTTCCCGGACGACCGAGATCCTCTCGACCGCAAGAGATTGATTTTTTAAAGGGTTTTCTTTCATCGCTCGGAATAAAATGGAGGCCTTAGGGTAGGGTGCGGATGTGCGTTTATCGGGCGTGTGCGTGAGGTGTTTTAGCGGCTTTCTGGGTTGAGCGGTGTTTGGTTTTTTTTATCGCATGATGTAGGGTAGAAGAGATTTTTTAAAAAGTCCTTGGCCCGTTTTTTGCATCCTTTTATTACGTCGAAATGATTCTTTAGGCCAAATATCGCGGGCAGATTAATTTTGAAGGGAGTTCGTCCTTTACGGTGGTGTATAGCAGGAGTTACCAGATTGGTGCTCGCGAGCAAGTCTGTGATCTTGAACAGCCTGTGAGAGCTTTTCCGAGATGCTGAAGAGCAGGGATTCGCTATCTTTTCAATGTTGCCATCACCAAGTTACTTTATAGAACATCCATCACTATACTTTTGTAAAAATAGGAATAAATAAATAAAATTAAATCAACTTCAATGTTATTGAAAATGTCCTTTCGTAAGCTTAGAAAGAAAGCAGGCGAGTAAATTAAATTTTTGGTGCTAAAGGCGATTTTAAGCATCGTAGAACTGCATGGTAAGGCTGCCAATGAGCACGGTGTTGCTCTCGAGCATCAGGTTGAGGACTACTGTCGTAAAAATTCAGGACTAAATTTGTTGAATTGTTTAAATTATTAATGTATCAGATCACTAGTGATAGCTTTTCAATTACTTTTTATTCGCTCTTTGCACGAAGTGAACGCATATAGGGGAAGTCGTTTCCGTCCGTCCGTCCGTCTGCATGTTAAAACTCGGAAACCGATAGACGTATTTTGATGCAATTTGGTATTGAGGTGTTTTGCTAAAATTGGTTGGCCGATTCCAATTCTGGTTAAAATCGGACAATAATTACGACCACTTTAGATGAAGACCTACATGTAGTTTGCAATGTTCGTTTCAACTCGGGAAGCGCAGGACGTATTTTGATGAAATTTGGTATTAGAGAGTTTTGCTAAAATTGGTCGACCGATTCCACTTTTGGTTAAAATCGGACAATAATTATTACTACTTTACATAAAGACCTACATATAGTTTACAATGTTTCTGTTTCAACTCGGGAACCGCTGGACGTATTTTGATGAAATTTGGCACTAAGAAATTTTACTAAAATTGTTCGACCGATTGCAATTTTGGTTAAAGTCGGACGATAATAACGACAAGTTTACATAAGAACACATATATTATACAACGTACCTCGCTAGCTTCTCGTTAAATATTCATCTGAGCGAAAAATATTAAGAACGAAATCCTCAAGAACGCATTTGTAAACTCGGTGTACTCCGACATGGAGTACACTTTTCCAATCTTTTTTTATTTTACGATGTGTTTTATCGCATGTTGTTTTATGAAATAACTCGGTCTTCTTCAATGTGAAATTAATGGGAATCCCTAGAGTAGAGGTATGATGATGCACTGGCGTTAAAAAGGCTAGCTTCAAACCTCTACTTTTCCATCAGGGAGAAATAATATGTGTTGGTTATCATATTTTTGTTTCATTTTAATTAAAAATTATTCATGGCAATAATATAGCAGTAAATCTCCTTATTTTGCGAATAACAACTAATTTAACATTCCCTGAAATTATGATCGCTTTTACAAACTTAGGAATGTAAAGTATAATTTTCACATTAAATATCAATGTAGTAAAAATTTATAATGCGTGTATTGTAACTTGAAAATAATGTCAAATTTTGTGTTTCAGTAAGCCTCAGAATTTTTTCAAACACTAATTTTATGAAAGTTCCTCATTGAATGACGATGAATGTGAAAACCCTATTCCAATGCGTCAGGGCGATTCGATGGAAGATTTGGTATATTCGGAAAATGGCATCGCGCTCCAACTTCATTCAATTAAGCCAAATAGATCTCCTGGACCGGAGGAAATTCCCACGCGTGTAATGAAAGAATTAGCTGCTGAAATCGCGCCGTATTTGAAAATGATATTCGAGAAATCTATTAGGGAAGGAGTAGTTCCTAAAGATTGGAAGGCGGCACACGTTACGCCCATCCATAAGGGTGGCGAAAAAGAGAACCCCGAAAATTATAGGACGATATCCTTAACTTCATTATTGTGCAAGATACTTGAGCACATAGTCTTTAGCTCTGTAATGCGCTATTTAGATAGTCATTCATTGCTTAGCGAATGCCAACACGGATTCCGGAGAGGTAGATCATGCGAAACGCAGCTCGGCCTGTTCGTGGACGATTTGTTGCGATGCGGAGAGAAAAATACTCAGGTCGATGCCATATTCATTGATTTCAGGAAGGCGTTTGATAAAGTATCTCATAGGAAATTAATTGCGAAGTTAGGACAATGTGGTATCAATCCGAAAGTTGTCGGTTGGGTGAGAGACTTCCTCTCGAATAGGGAACAGATAGTTGTCATCGATGGGAAATACTCGTCCCCCGTTAAAGTTGCTTCAGGTGTTCCTCAGAGAAGTGTATTGGGCCCTCTGCTCTTCTTAATCTATGTAAATGATATCTGCTCGGTTGTTCGTAGTAAAATTAGGCTTTTCGCCGATGACACCGTTCTATATAAAGAAATAAAAAACCAGAAGGATCAACAGTCACTGCTTGAGGACTTAAGAGCCATTTCAGCGTGGTGCAAAGAATGGCAAATTGAAATTAATTATACTAAATGTGCCTCAGTCACGTTCTGGAAAAGTAAAAACAAAGATTTAGGTTTCGAATATAAAATAGATGAAATGAGCATTCGACAAGCTGAGTATGTAAAATGTTTAGGAGTAACCATTTGTCGAGATCTTTCGTGGGACATGCACATTCGTCGAGTTATAGGCGCGGCCAACAAGAAACTGGCATTCATAGGTAGAATAGTACGGAACAGTACAGAGAAAGCACCTGAAACATGCTACTTATCACTGGTAAGACCGCAAGTGGAATACGCAGCGAGAATATGAGATCCGTACGAGAAGGGACACATAATTCAACTAGAAAGAGTACAGCGCAGAGTAGCCAGATTTGTAAAACAAAAGTACGAACATAAGGAAAGCGTCACCTCTTTATTGAGCGATTTGAACTGGGTATCACTGGAGGACCGTAGATTGGATTCAAGGTTGAAACTTCTGGAGAAATATAGGTCGGAATGTCCAAAAGAGGAGGTAGTGGGAATAATTGTGGCACCAACGTATATAGGTAGAAATGATCGAGACGATAAAATACGTGAGATCGATTGTAGGACGGAGCGTTATCTAGGCTCGTTCTTTCCGAGGACAATACGAGATCACAATAGGAAATTTCGAATTGCGTTAGACAATCTTTAGGTAGGATTTGGTGCATTGCACCCCCTGCCACCCACCAACTTGGTGAATTGCAGGGTAACTTGTAGATGTAGAATGCAAGCCGACTTCTTTCTTAAAGTATATGAATCACAATACATAATTGAAAAATATTAAACTGTTAATAAATTAAGTTTACTGATGAACGTGCGTTATCCTGCAGAAACTTATGAGGTCCTCGGTAGTATAGTGGTCAGTATCTCCGCCTGTCCGCCTGGGTTCGATTCCTCACTGGGGAGGGAAAATATTTGCCCGTTTTTCTCAATTTACTCCATTGAAAAAATTCTAACTACACACATGATATCCCTTAATTTAATATTTCGATCGCTTGATTCCTCTTAAAGTGTATATGAAAATAAACGATCAGTTCTTCATCCTCCTCAATTAATTTAAATTGCACGTAATTTACCACGAAATGGACTGAATATTAGATATTTTCCTTTAATCATTTGACTTTGAGAGCTCGACTCATGCATGATTGTGTGCCGAGGAAGAAAATTACTTGATAATGATTAAAATTTCCTTACAAGCCGATCTTAATGATTTTAGAAAGCTATGTGAGCATTATCATGAGGGCCAGTTTTAGACAGTAAGCAAGTGAGGCAATCGCCTCAGGGTGCAGGGTCGAGGTGGCGGCCTCTTGCAGCGGCTGTTGACCTACTGATGCCGTTCCCTCTTGCCAAGTTTGGTCTTACAGCAGGGGCGGCAACCCTGCTCAAAGAGACACATTTGCGAAAACGGGAGGGAGGTAAGGGAAAACCCAGAAAAACACACATAATATACCCCAGTGCAGCCAATCTGACTTTCCCGCTAGAGCTGGCGGGTTTTGGAGTCGCTTAGCTGAAAAAGTTATCATTTAGCGGGAAATCTAGCGTGAAAGATGTAACTTTTGGCTTTTTCTGACGGAATTTGAGAGTTGAAAGCGGTTAGGGTTTGCTACATAGCACACGATTGCAAGGCAGTGATTGTAAGGTCCCAGAACATGGCGGGAGGGTGACCGGAAGACACCCCGCATCGAATGAGAAAAAGTTACGACAGGGTATATGTCTTGTCTCCCGAAGGGTAAAGCAAAATGACCCTGGATCCCAAATAGTCTCCAGATGGAAGAGTCGGTTAGCATGCAAAGGAGACAATGAGTGAATTTCGAGGAAATGTTTTTCTATGAAATTTTCAAACCCCATTTAGGAAAAGCAGAACACTTTTTATGCATTAGTTTCACAAGGGCTGTCTTCGAAACAAGACCGATAGTGAGAGTGCGTCAGCGTTTTTTGGATTCTGACTGCAATATTTGTAGTTTGTGAATTATAACTCGTTAGTATTTTCATCCGATATAATTAAATCGTATTTTATGGTTTTCGCTTAGTATATAAAGTTAATTTTGAACTGTGCACTTTTTAAGGAGGAAAAACTTGGTTCCGGGAGTGATTGGTTTCTTAACAATAATAACTTTTGTTTTAAACTATTCTTACGAATTCATTTAAATTTCCCTGTCGTCAAATTTGCAGCGTTTGTTAAGTCATAATTTAAATTAATCCCATTTTAATGCAGACATTTTTCTCAAATACTAATTCAACGTGAACATTGTTTTTATTTATAAATTGGCATACATGATTAGTGAAAGAGCATGAATATAACCTAAAGAAAGCTTTAATTTTTAAAATAAGCTATATTGCTAGAGTTGGCATATTTTTATGATAAGTGGAGTTCCGTTGCAGTGCTTTTAAATTACGAATAAACAACGATTGACTATAATTTAACTTGAATGCATATGACGACAGAAAGGCTTAATAATTTATTCTCTGCTTCAACTAAACGGTGGGCAGTACTTATTAAGAATGTTCCCAAAATGACCTTGAAACCCTTGATTGACACCCGATGGGAAAGTCGTATCAATGCCTTAAAGCCGTAATTAATGCCTTAAATGCTCTCTTTGAAATACTGAATGATTATTCGCGTTATTCTGCCTCTAGAAATTTTTGTTTTCCTCTGAGACAAATAATGTGAACGCTAAGTATATTAAAATTGAAGTTACCTTAGAGAAAAATTTGATGTGACTTGATCTAAAAGATTCTCACATTCCCTATTCATTTCAGCCCATATCAACAACCGATTTGGCATGTGAGTTTTCATATATCGAGAATATAGCGTGGTCTAACGAACTTGTTTTTTTACATACGAAGGATTTAGAGAAAGTATCGGGATCGTGAAAAAATTCCATTTCGGAAATTTGATATGTAAATTTTAGATGCTCCTATGCCTGGAAAAGTGGTTTTTGCGATTCCGTCTCTCTGTGCGAAGTTAAACGTTCTGAAGAAATTTCTTATTTATTACCTTGAATATAAATCTTGTTGAAAATCTCGCGACATTAGAAAATAGTTTGTTCCTGTGGATTTAAAAAAAATGTCGATTTACTGAAATACCAACAACAATCTTTTGATAAAAATTGATATAAATATTGAGTTTGGTGTCATAATAATACTACCTAAGCCATTTCCTTCAAATATTACTATACAGCGGCAATTGGCATTGTTATACGTCCAGCCACCGCCAAGCTGTCCGTACCATAATGTAAATAGCACAATTATTGCATAGATTAGAAGCGTATGGATTGGAGGAAGTTTGTGGATTTTATGTAGCGCCGATTTTTCCCGAGCGGTTGTTAAATGCCTAATACCACCGACCAACCATTTGCATTTCGTCAGTCGCTTCAACTCCATTTTTCGGTCCTTCTTTTACTTCCATAAAAGAAAGCATTCGCTAAAAGATCCAGTGGTAGTCCATACATACACCCACCATTTGAAGGAATTGAATATTACTTACCGCATTTGGGTTGTCCCTCCCGAAGCCTTTATGAGCGTGTTTTCCTCTTCGTTTTACGTTCAACGTCATTGCCTTCGGGAAGAGGCGGTTCAATTCAGAAGGACGATTGAAACGTCATTTTATTTACGCTTCTTTTATCTCCCGCGCTTTTATTTACGGCGCCCCGTTTAAGTGATGAGAAATATGTCGTAAAGCATCTCCCTAAATCTGTTAGCGGGAATCGAAGTCACGACCCCTTTACTCTCGGAAGAAGGAACTCGAAGCCGCCGGTGTGACGGAGTCTCGAGTCTCAGGTGTTTATGGCGACACTTGGAAATTGGGAAGAAGGTTCGCATAAATTAAGAAAAATGAGGCAGAACGGAAGCGGCCGATAAAAACAAAATATTCGCGAAAACCGAAGATCCGATCTAGTTTCGAAGGGATGATCTACGAAATGCTTCCCTCTCAAAGGAGGGCGCGCGATTTTAACCGCTTCCATCCCGATTAGTTATTTTTCTCGCCCGGGGCAAAGAGCCGAGGAGCACTCAGGTGTTCTCTCTCGGATAGGCTTTTAAAAACTTGACCAGCCCACCCGTGTGTCGTCATTTGTCAGCCTTCTACGATCGTGAGAGAAACCGGGTCCACAGAATCCCCCCGCGTTTTATACGGAGTCCTTTTACTCCGACAACCATTATTCTCGAGACTGTTCTTCAAGAAATCTTTCACTGTCTTGTTTATAGCTATGCAGGGGAAAAGAATTACCTCGGGTAGGAAAGCGAAGGCCATTTGTTTGTTGGAAACGTAGTTACAAGACTAGAATGTGGAGAGAAAAAAATCAGAAGTAAAAATAATAAATAAAATTACGGTTTCTCAAAGTATTACGGAATTTTAAGATTTGTTGTAGTTCACCATAGCTTTCGCTAAAATATACGTTTGCTAATAGACTGATATCTGTTGGTTAAACTTAACGATAAATCAGAAATGTTAATTAAACGATTTTATGGGCTGTACGTGGTTTTGCGAGCACCATTAGCTCTATCATTTTACTGTTTGCTTTAAATTTATTATATCGTTCGTACTAATTGGATATTTTTAATGAGATTAAATTTAAGTGATTAGACCTCTCGTGAGAGATCGTGGCATATATCAATGAGTTTTATTTCTCTATTCCTTTTGTAAAATTTCGGACTATAGGCTAAAATGGACCATTATAGTACAGGTTTTAACCGAGAAAGTCTCATTTATATATCATAGATCTGCTTATAAATTTCAATCTCATTCATTAATTAATGTGTGTGAACAAAAAAACTATTTTAATGTCTAGTGAAATTATATCTGCTTTCTCATAAAACAAATTGTTTTACTTTTCTTGAAACCTAACCCTTACTTTTCACTCGTAATCTAAATTTACTCGCACATAATTCCAAATCTCTTTGGTTTTAGGCTTTGATCAAAAGATACTCGTGTTATGAAAGATAAAGAGTTATAGAATCTCTACTCAAAATACAGGAGTACCTACTATCGTGGAAAATATTTTCTGCGAGCTTACAATATCTCGAATTTTAGAGGCTCGTTTGTACTTTGCTAAATTTATTATACCGTAAACCAGAGGTTGCTAACCATTTGATACTGTCAACCTCCAAAGGAAAATGCATTTATTAAAAGTTTTACATACTTAAATAAATAGTAAGACACTTGGCTTGATATTTAGTCCTCTCGAGTGTCGTAACCTGGAGTGATATTGCAATTATTAGAGATTAATAACGCATATATTTGGGAAATCCTAACATTGGATCTACTTAGATTTAGGGGACACCAATGGATATAAATATTTATTTTTTAATCCAAATGCCGTAAAGTCATGTTTGTTGTCATATAGGCTTACTGTAATTTGATTTATCCATATTTGTTACATCAACGTATCGTAAAATAATTTATTCGAATTCGTTACGTTTATTACATTAAAAAAAAACAGCACCTGCTAAATACGACGCGTGCGTCACTCCGTAAGCATCTTCCTCGAGCAATTTTATGCTAGATAGTTCTAGCTAAAGCGCATCCGCCTTTCCGAGATCGGAATTGGACGATGCGGAGATAATCTCCCAAGAGCACTCTCGCAAGATACCTCGGGAGCGTGGAAGCTGGCCTTTAGGCGTGGGCGTCGGGTTCTGCGGCCGAGAAATCTTGCGGTTTCGGAAGAACTTCAGAAAGGTAGTTTAACTGCCACCTTTCCCTCTCCCTCTTCCTCTCTCGCTACCTCTCCTCTCAATCTTTCCTACCTCTTTCTCATTCTTGCATCTCTCTCTCTCTATCCATAAAGATTTTTATCTCCACATGGATGGGAGGAACCGCAGATCCGAAATAGGATGAGGTTGTCGTGTCGTCCGTAAGGAAAGGTCGGTCCGATGGGCGTGGAAGGAGGGCAAGGAGGATGATGGAAGGGGAGGCGAGATGGAGGGATGAGGGAAGATGGAAGTTCTCCGTGCAGTTGGTGGGAGGGCGTGCCGGGCGCGGCGGCTGCGGAGTTTGATTGAGCAGACTCGTGATTGAGATGGATTGGGTACCGTTGGAAAGGGAGGAATTGAAACAGTGGATCGGTGGTTTCTGATTGGTCGGAATCCGCAGGAGTGTTTTATTTATTTTTTTTTGTTCGAAACGGTGCGTGCGTTGGGCAACGCGGAGCGGAGAAATCGGCCGGGGTCAAGGGGCGAGGTTGTGGACGGATTTTTTTTGTTCTATTTCATTCGAAAGGGAGGACGGGTGTTAAGGAGTGAGGAAATGGGAGCGTTTCCTTCTTACAGGAACACGCTCCCTTGGATAGTTTTTTCATAACCGACTTTCCCGCGGATGGGGAACCATTCTCGTTTCGCGGTTATCGCGATAAGTCGCGTATCAATTATGTGCCGCTCTGTTAAAAAAAAGAAACAAACCCTCGGATCTTATCGTGATGTTTTATTCGAGTCCGCATTTCGTAAACGCGATGGGTTTGATGGTGATGAATAATTTAATGATTACGTCCGCGTTGATGGGGAAATTCGAACCCTCGAACTCATAAATCGCATTTCCTTGCTTGCTATTGTGTAAGAATTTGTTTTCATCGGTAATATTTAATTTTTATTTTCTGAGTAAATTTAGTGGCTGGTCTTGCAGCCAATTTGCAGATTTAATTTACGATGATATTCAAGCATCAGATGTTACTCCATTGATCCAAGAAAAACAATCAAGATTTAAAGCAGGAAACTACTAACCGACTTCAATTTTTATGATGAGTATACTAAGATTATTAATAGTTTACCAGTAGTTGCCCGTCGATAAATCGACTGGTTGGTTAGATCAAATATTGTCTTAGTAATAAGCCTTCTGTCACATTATCAAGAAGCTCAGCGACTGCACGACTGCAAGGTTTATTTCCTTCTACTAATGTCCACTAGGAGCGCCACGTTATTTCCTACAGCGTCTAATGTCCGCTAGCATCGCCACCTTAACATCAACTACTACAACTACGTCGAGCAGAGCTTAGCCGGTCACAAAAAACCTCAATATCACGCAAACAATATGACCGATTTCAATTTTATTATTTTCTTGCAAATCTGCAGGTTGAGACGTTTAATTTGATGCATCACACGTTAAGGTGGCTGTTACCTTCGCTTTAAAAACCTCATTTGTTACGCTATATATATATATATATATATATATATATATATATATATATATATATATATATATGAGGGTGGCAACAAGGTGTTGAGGGAAGTCCAGCGGACACTTACCAAGTTGGCAGGCTGCTGGGGGCGTCGAAGAGACGCGTAAAACACACGAACACAAAAAAAACACGCAAGATTATCGGGCCTATGCCTATATATATATATATATATATATATATATATATATATATATATATATATATATATATATATATATATATGGATGTCAACAAGGTGTTGGGATGAGGAAACCCAGTGAACACTCACCAATCAGACGACTTCAGGTTGGCGAGGCACCGGGGATGTCGGAGCGACACACGTAAAAGAACACTAAAACACAGAAACATCAAAAACGTTCTCTCTCTGTAGCTGAAGAAGGAGTAGTTCCGAAAGCTTCTACGTTTGTGATGTTTCTGTGTTTTAGTGTTCTTTTACGTGTGTCGCTCCGACATCCCCGGTGCCTCGCCAACCTGAAGTCGTCTGATTGGTGAGTATTCACTGGGTTTCCTCATCCCAACACCTTGTTGACATCCATATATTCATTTTACCTTTCCTTTTCCGTAAGCTGTTATATATATATATATATATATATATATATATATATATATGTATATATATATATATAAAAAATATTGTTTGGTTGGCAACTGCCGTTGTTTATTTCGATTTGAATCCAAATGACTAACAACTTTAACAATTTGTGTTCGATCCTATCCAAGTATTTAGGATTCAATTTGCAGAATATTATTTTAAAGGAGTGCAGAAATCATCACGTAAATTTTATTACATATATATGTTTTTTAAAATATTATGCCTTGATCTAAATTTTTAGCAGTGCTTTCTTGAGGTTGTATTTTTATTGTCATTTTATATTCCCAGAGCGCTGCACTTAAATTTTGTCTCATTCATGTCAGTTTCCTTTTAACCAAACATGTTAATAAGTGTTACTTCATAGCATGCACACTGGCATCTTAGGAATTTTAGGATGCAATGGACAATGAACGCAATGCTAATATTTTGGGCTATTTATATTATGAATGCAAGTGTTGGGGCAAATGTTAAATTTATTTGTGAGTAATCACTAAATTCAGGAAATTGCATTTCTATTGCAAGTTGATTCCGGAAGGAAACCTTTTTCATCGCCTACTTCTATTTTGTTTTCTATATCTAGATTTCTGTCCGTATGAAAATTGGTCATTGCATAAAAATTATTTATTGCGGATAGAATAGATATCTGATAAACATGAATTAAGCAATCGAAAAACCCGTTTCAGATTTATGAATGCCAGTTTTTTAAAACAGGATTTCAGGTGTGTCATTTTGAGATGCAATTAATTCCCTGTATCCATTATTCATACAGCCGTTCCTTGCATTTGAATATTTTTCAATTGCAGGTGTCGTAATTTATAAAGCATTTCATTTATTATTTTGTTCATCCAGTTACAGTAGAAAATGCTTTGCATCTTTTTTAGTGTGTAGATGTTTGATTAAATTATGATATCAACTACGAACCAACGGGAGAACAAGAATTGCTTTATTACCTTCAGATTTTGAAATTTAATTCTATTCTGCGAATATCTTCTTTGATAGATATATTCAAGAGTTTGCAGTGATTTAGTTTGTCTAAGCACTAAACAACTAGAATACAATTTTGAGTGAGCAAATGTTCCTATGAGGAAGAATCGCCACCAACTTACTAAAACTAGCATATCAGAATATATTTCGTGAAAGGCAATTATAGAAATCAGATTTTAACCGTTATGGTTGTAATTATTTATTTTATTGCTAGACAATCATTTGAGGCAATTTCCGGCGAATATACAGGGGGGCAATCAACATAATGGCGAGCATATATTGCTGTTTAATTGGGACTGTACCTACCAGTAAAAGTAGAAAAAACAAAACGCGAGATCAACGGAAGTGACAAGTGGTCAACTTTCAGCCATTTTGCGCAACATCCTCCGCACAAAATGGTGGATCGAACCTCCGGTCAACGATAGAAAACCTAACTTCGCGTCGCGATTCAATGAAAACATTCTTTATCTATGGAAAAATTTGTTTATCCAAAACATAACTCGAGCGCAAATAGAATCGATTCGCATCCTCTTCTGTAGTTGCCGTTTGTTATAAATATTTAAAATTTTTAGCTTTCTCCCTCCCTCTCGTACCAGTAGGAAATCCTTTTGTGAAAGGTGACTGGGTCAGTCAGCGAAAGAAAAGCGGTTTTTTATATCGGACGTAGCATGCGGCCATTGTGTTACGGCCATGGTATGAGGAATGATTCCGTGAATAAAGGGAGGGGACGAGAAGGAGGAGGTAGGAGGGGAAGGGAGGTTAATGGAAGAGGGAGTGGGAAAAAGAGAGTGAGGGAGGTGAGATGGTACGAGAATGAGAGAGAGAGAAAGAGAGGGTGGGGATGAGATATGAGAGAATAGAAAGGCGTGGTGTTGTATCGGTCGTGAGAATGGCCGTGTCGAGAATCGTTGTTCTTTTATTTTTTTAAAGAGCCTGTAGCGTGGCCGGAGGTAATTCATACCTTCGCTGGATGATGCACATTGGTCCAGAGTTGATTCGCGATTCCTTAACGAGGATATTTTGTTAGAATTGTTTGGCTTATTAAGGGATTCGGTCACGCGGAAAGTTCCTTTATTTTTATTTCGAAAGTGGAACGAACTCTTGACGACCATCTTACCTGCACTTCCAGTATGGAAGGGGATAAACGAGAGCGTTTCCTCGGAGAATTTATTGCTTTGGTTTGCGTTTTAATTTACATATTTTTTGGGAAAAACATGTTTGAATATTTTTAAACAGAAGCTAGCGTTTTTTGTTATTCCGTTTAATACTAATAGTTTTTAACGGAACTTTATCTTTTTATACAAATTCCTGTTGCCTGATATACCCATCAATTTCTACGTTTTTCGGATGTATGAAGAACACTTTAAATTGGTTTTAATAAAGGATTTGTTTAGATATGTTCTTCTTTAACCAATACATAAACTCCTTCCAAGAGTTAAAAATGTGTCGTTAGGTAACTCCTCTGATTTAAGTGTTGATATTTATAAATGATTGACTAATTGAAACAGAACCTCATTCTTGTGCTATATCTTAAATGATATTCCACTGGTAATTGTAATAGTTTATTTGGATTAGTTATTGATGACAGAGACATACGTGCGAATATTTTACGCATATTCTTTAAAGTTATTTGAACGGGTTCATTTTTCGAAGTTATGAAACATGCTTTTCAAGTTGAAAATCTTCTTCGATCGGTTATTTAAAAACACTCGATTTATTTAATGGGCTATTCAACAGTCGACTTTATTTCATAGAAGTAATATTAACGCATGAAATATAAGCCCTTATGTTGTTATATATGTCTTAGAAGCAGGGGTGGACTGGGAACAATTTCGTACCGGGAAAGCAAGATCAGCGACCTCATTCTCTCCCATCTCCTCTCCTCCTGCCGTTTCCCCCAGATTTTTGCTTGTATTGGCCATAACATTTTCATAATAAATAATCAATTTATAAAAGGGGACGAAACTATATATGTTTATTCAATAAAGCGTAACTTACAGGTAGATAACATGAAATAATGAAATTCACATTCTGTAAACATTTCATTATTTTTATAATATAAAAACAAGTAAACATTTTTTACAAGAGATTTGAAAGAAATAAATAAAATTTACATTGTCTTGAAATTTTCTAATATTTAAGTAACTTTTAAGTTGCACAATATTAAGTGAAAATAGAAACAATAAGTATTATATTCAATTTACAAATTGTCCTCACACTCCTAACTATTTTTGCATAATTTTTTATTATTTGATCATTTTCTAGTTTGACCAGAATATGTTGTTAAAAGAATCAACAGTTTGATCTCCTAGTCTATTTCGTAATTTATTTTTAATGTAACTTAAAATCTTGAAACTTCTCTCTTTCGTAACAGATATTTAAGTATAATTATATATGCTTTATAAATATTGTTATGAGCAGAACTGTATAAGTTATATTAATTTAATACTTTTAAACAACTAATTAATCAATTTTTACAAGATTTACATTCTGTCATTTTATCATCATTTAGAAACTCAAAAATGTCAGCAAAATTAACTTCAAGTACATTTTCTTCATTAACTTCTGAAGTGACATAAATATCAGAGACTGTTTTTTAAAAAGATCCATTTTTGCGCAAAATTGTTGTACTGTGCGACTAAATTAGATACTTGAATATCTTTGTAAAAGTTTTCATTAATTTTTCAAGATTAACAAAATCGATTTTCTTATCATCATTCCTGAAAAATCTGAATTTACGTCAGCACAAATGCGTTTGAAAACGTTTTCTTCGAAATTTTTAAGATTTTTCAAATTAATTTCTTCAATACTTTTATATTTGTTGTTTTTGTTTCAAGTTAACTGAAAATTTTGTTGAACGTGAAGGCATGAAGAACTTTCAGAATCGTTTTTTGTTCTTCATTTATAAATGTGTCGAATTTATCACTCACTATTTTTATTTCTGTAAGTTTATTAATTTACTCTGATAGTGTTTTCACAGTTGCATGGACCATAGCAAAACCGCTTGATAATACCATATTATTAGCTTGCAGATATTTAGAAAGATTTTTTGTACCTACTTGAAAATAATTTTAAATTAACATGAGCAGTTAATATGATTTCGTACTTAAATAGATTTTCTTTTAGTTTGGATACGGTAGAACGAGTTTGAGATGGAAATGTTGAATCTTCATATATCTTTTAAAGTTTGCAAATTTATATGATTGTGGATCATCATAACTTACTAGGAGCGGAGAGGGGAAAGATGCTGACTTGCGGAGAAATCTCTGGACTTGACTATAAGTGCACAATAGGGGATGAAAGGGTTGAGATATTGAGATGCAATGATGAAAGGGGCGAGAGACGTAATAGATTTGTAAAGATAACCTCGAGAAAATTTAGTTAAAAAACGGACATAAAATCCGTTCTTTCATATTTCTGGATTCACGGATAAAAGATATAATTAAATTACGGTTTTTAAGAGCCCGGCTCCATCGGCCCACCGGGAAATGTCCCGGTGTCCCGCCGGGCCAGTCCAACTCTGCTTAGAAGCTTTAAGTTTAGGTATTTCTGATTATGTACTTATCTTTTAATAGCTTTGGTCTTGGATTTTCATTTCGCAATATTAGAAGAATAAAAACGACAAAATCACTCGTTAGACGTATATAAACTACATTCTGTGTTGTTTTGTTTCTCATTGCTGTATTTATATTACTTTTATATGACTTTTTAAAGAGACTCTATCCTTGAATTTACTTTGTATAATTTTCATGATAAAACGCATTTAATCACATCTCTGATATACGTACACTAGTGGTGTATATTTTGGCATTCATCACTCGCTTCTAGATTTCTTCTGACTATACGATAATATAATTTCGTTTGATTCTTATTATTTATTTCAAAGTCAAATATAACAAACAGAGGAGACACTGTAGAGACCAATTCAAGCGAATAAGACAATCTTAGGATAAACGTTACTCAAGCATCAAAATAGCGAAGTGGTGTTTTTCATCGTCTCTTCTCCGTTACTTCTCTCGACATTATCCATGTACTGTGTAACAAAGTACCTGTTATATCCCAGGGGCTCATCGGAAAAGGATATAAGAGAAGCGAAATTCAAAATACTTCGCTCAAGCTTACCTTTAACATGGTGGTGGAATCAATTGGAGCCAACCGATGCTCCTTTGTTTCTCGTTCCACCGATTTCAAAATGCTCCTATTTTCTACCTTCTCTTGACCTATTTTAGGTTCGTGTGGATTCTTTTTTGTGACATGGTGAATTTGCGACATTTTCAATAACTGCCGCCACTTACCTCAATTTCTTCTGTGCTATTGCAGTCGAAGAATCCTTAGTAATATCCTCATCTCCTTCACTCTTCTCTCTCTCTCTCTCTCTCTCTTACCTCCCTTCTTAGAATAGCTCCTCGGTTGGAGGGAGAGGGGAGACTGCTGAGCTCCGGAACGTAGAGCACCTAATAGCCGTTCCATTAGTGTACCTTTCGGGGCCGAGTGCGTGATGTTCCACGCTCCTGGGAAAAAACACTGGCTGCGTGTGTTTTAATTCTTTCAAGAAAGAGGGAGGGAGAGGGAAGATGATAGGAAGATGGAAAGGAAGAGGGTAGTTCAGAAGGAGAGGAAGAGTTCTAGGGAGAGGACCAGTTAAGAGGAGAATTGAGTTAACAGTTAAGTTGACTATCCGATCGGTCAAATAAGTCGGCATAACTCTGTTTTAAAAACAAACATTCTCTGAATTAGTTAAGTGAAACACACTTTCAACTTTCACCTGAATAAACTCGCAGAAACTTATAAATCTTATTAACTGTACTAGTGGATTGCCCGTCATATGACGGGTGTCAGTTACTCTATGGTTGAAAAACCAGTCATAAGTAATCGTAACTCATTATTAAGGTTAATCACAAAATTAGTTTATTTTTCTGGTGTAATTGCTCGTTGAAATTCAACGGGGAACGTAGAAATGAATAATAACAGCTATAATTATTGAGTAAGAGTCGGTATAAAATTTGTCATAATAGAGATTCGGAAGAATTTCATTCTCATTCTTGTTTTCTCCAATGGTGAGCCCCTTGTCAAGTAATAATAATAAATAAATAATAATATTCCTTTCCTCCCTCTCGCCGTCCCTCTCTCCCTCCCTCCCTCCCTCTGTCTCCCTCCCTTCCTCTCTCTTTCCTTCCTACTCTCTCTCTCCCTCTCTGCCTCCCTCTCTCTGCCTCTCTTTTCTTCCACTTTCTCCTTGTCCCAATCCATAGCTCTCTCTTTTTCTCCGTCTCCCTCTTTATCTCTTCCCTTCCGTCCATTCTAATTCTATACCTCCCTCACCTACCCTTCCTCACCCTCTCTCTTACTCTACATCTATATAGTCGTTTAAAAATGTAAAAGAATCCAAACTAAATCCCAGTCCCATTAGGATTACGTAATATCCGTTAAAAAGTGCCATTGATGACGTCAGCGTTATACACAAACACATATTATAGTAACTAGCGCAATTGTCTGTCAAAAAAGTCGGGTTCAAATTAATAAAAAACGGAATTAAAATTTTTAACTTTAAATAAATTATTTTAACAATCATTATTTATATTGATTTTGTTTCTCACAGTATTCGGTTGTCAAGATAAACAAATGAGCGATTTCGGAAAAAGGAATAGAATGTAACTTTATTCATTTTTCTTTAAAATATTTTAAATCGGATAATCGTAGGTCAAGTTTTTTCATTTTTAGGCTGGTTTCCAAAGGAAACATAGCCTTATGAACCGGTCCTGCCTGTGTGTGTGTATGCGTGTGTATCCTCTACTAAAAACTTTTGAACCAATGGACCGATTTTCATGATGAGGCTCATGCTGCCAGGGCCCACCTCCGGGTTATATTTTATTTGGCGGAGATTTGAAGTCCCGGTTTCGATTTCAGGAACTTTTTTGCCTATTTGTTTTACATTGGAAATCTCAAATCCACCTTGCAGAAATGTTTTCTTTAGTACTTTAAAATATCTTAAAATTGTGATATCGGAGAGAGGTCTGTACTGTTATAAGGGAAAAAGAATATAAATTCTAATTCTTATCACCGAATTTTAATAATTGATCGTATTTTCTTGAATTTCTATTAAAACATAGCGTTTTAAATCGCATTTTATCGGATTGTTGCCATGAGACGATTATTACCGAACTCGGCTTGAACATAGACGAGTGAACAAATGGGTTATTTTCTTTTTCACTCGATTACTCTTCAGCAATGATAACGCTTTATTAATTTCTTTTCCAATTTTTATCTATCATTGGTAAACTATGAACTACAAGTGGTATTTATGGTATGAGAATTTCTTGAAATGATTAACACATACTGAAACATTTCCTGTCAATATACATAAGTAATCAATTCGGGACGTCAACTTTGGGAACCCAGCCTGAATTAGTCCTGATTTGGACTTCTTGTTCATTTCCGAAAGAAGAAAAGTCTGCACGACAAAAAGTCGATTTTTGAGTGTTATCTTACGAAGAATGGAAATATTTCCCTCGAGTCGAATTCTGGAAAAATTTTCGTGAATTTTCTTTTGACAAAGCATTTTTATATGTGATTAGATTATTTCTGCCAATTTTAAATTTTCTATCTACACCCTTGATTGAGTTATTCGTGATTTAATAGCAACATAGATTTTTATTGTTATTTTTGTGATTCTTCAATTCTTTTAAACCTCTCTTTCTCTCCCTATTTCCAAAACCGTCCTCAAGTCCTACATTATCCTACTTAACTCCCGTAACCTATTGCAAAATCCTTCACCCCATAACATTTCTACATGCTTGGTTTGTTTATTAAAACGTCAAGCACGTTCCTCAGGTTTTCATACCGTTTATATTTCAATAATATTGAATTTAGCCCATTATTACGATTTTTAATCTCTTTGAATATTATTTCAGATTTTTAGGTATTCCTTCTCGTAAATAACGCAACGAATGTTGTTTAATTGATAGCTGTGAAAATCAGGTACTACTGAGTTATCCCGGATTAAAACTTCTATAATATTTTCATTGTACTCGAGTACCCGAATCCAAGTTAAGTTGCTCGGGGTTGGACTCGTTCCATTTTCCTCCTCCCGCTGGGTTGGGTTTAGTGGTAAGGGCTTGGATTCGTTCCATTTTTCTCCTCCCGGGTTGGGTTCAAGTGGTTGGGGGTTGGACTCGTTCCATTTTCCTCCTCCCGCTGGGTTGGGTTTAGTGGTTGGGGCTTGGATTCGTTCCATTTTTCTCCTCCCGGGTTGGGTTCAAGTGGTTGGGGGTTGGACTCGGATACTAGGATGTAATGAAAATATTATAGCATTTTTAATAGGGGTCCGGGATAACCCAGTAGTACCGAAAATCATTTACCCCTCCCGTCTTTCTCTCCTTCTCTTAATAAAAGCCTTAAAATCACGCTTAAACCTATATGGATTGATGTAACAATAGGATTTTGAGGTATAACAACGTAGTTGGTAAGCAAGGCAACATACTGTTGAAATGCCAAGATTTTTCCAAAATATACCACTCAAACGATAAACGAGTGATTTCGAGCTGAAGACGTAAAAAGACGAACAGAATAAGAAACTTGAAAATGTTTTCTATAGTAATGGTCCTGATCCGAAGATCGAAAGTCAAAGTTTTTAATTTCCAAAAAAAGAAAAGCCTGCACCTAGAAAATACCATTTTTACGTGTTACATTATGAGAAATAGAAATAATTCCCTAGAGTCGAACCCGAGTCGTTTTTCCAAATATTTTTTCGTCAATCACTTTTTATATGTAAATCAACCAATCCTAGAAAATTTTTGAAGCATTATCTTGAGACGAAACTGTCTCATTTTACATTAATCTCTCGTAATACTAAAAGTACTTGAAATAGTTAAACGATACGATACCCCTTGGTGACACTGCTGCTGCCAACAACAAATCAAATACCATACACTGGATAAATGTCACGAAATGTACATACTAACAATTACATTGCAGTGACAGAATAATACAAAGCACAAATATATTTCAATACTTAGTAGAAATGTCCACTTGAGGAATCACCAATGATACGGAAAGAGTTCGACTCGCAGATAATCTTTCCGCAGGTGCGTTCGCCTCGCTGTAAGTCCTCTCTCGTTCTCCCCCACTCTCCGTCCCTCTCTCTCTCTCACTGCCTCTGCTCGTGGCGACGTTGTCGGGTGGGAACTAGTTTAGTTCGCAGTGAAGTGCCGGTAGATCGCACTGCACTCGCGAGCGCTGATTGGTTCTAGCCTTCTATCTAGTAGTGTCCTCTTCCGGGCTAATGTCTGTTGCTATAAAAGAAGGCATTCCGTACGTACGCGCAAAGCCGGAGTAAGATTATTTTTGTACGTCGCGTTCAATTATTATTCGATTACGCTATTGCTCGGTTGCTCGAACAAAACGACATTTCGAACTAGTTCCCACTCCATTAAGTTTGTTGCTGGACTGCGGAAAAGATGGTAATAGATTTAAGGGAAGAAAGAGGAAGCGAAAAAGATTATATTTATTTATTTGGAAGGAAAAAGAGAGAGAAAGAAGTGGAGGAAAGAGCGGAGAGGAGAGAGTTGTGGAGAAAAAGATGCGAGACTTAGGGCCCTTTCACAGGAACCACTTTCGGTGGCCAAGGTCGAACACTTTTAGTGGTCAAAATCAACCACCAGTTGCCGGCACTGTATTCTTATGCAGCTTTTCAGACGAACGTTTCGTCGGCCGGTGGTCGATCCCCGCCACCGACTGCAACGTTTTCCCTTTTCACACTAGCCACTTTCTCTTTGGTTGACGTCGGCGACTGCAACGGTTGCACCACCCTTGAGACGCTGCGCCAGATCGAGATATGATCACGTTGTAACTCCTAAACTTTTTTAAAGACTTTCTAAAAGCAATCAACATATTTCGTGATACCCACCACCAAAAGTAAATAAAAATTGAAGAATAAATTTCCATGCTTTCTAATTTAACTAATAAAAGCTGAATATTAGTCATTTTAACAATTTCATTAGGAAGTAACGCCAAATTTATATAGAAAGTTTTTGTCCGTTCGTACATCTTCGGTCACGCATTGATATTTGTAATAATAAATAAGTATTACGCAAACGAAGGCATAAATGAAAAATTGTAATATAAAGCTTATTTACAGCGCATTAAGTATATTTTGGTTAAGATAAGAAGTCCATTTCGATACTACATCTCTCGAAGGGGTTTGAAGAATTCTGTCAGTGGTTGGCTCGACCACTTTTTGTGTTCGACCCAACCACTAGTGGTTGAGTCGATGCGCGTTTGCAGTTGGACTCGACCACGCGGCAGTCGCTGACGTCGACCACCGAAAGTGGTTCGTGTGAAAGAGATGTACGTATATTATTACGTGAATGAGAACTATGAAGTATGAGGATAATGTGTTCAAAAGAGAGAGAGGTACAGAGGCCACCATTACAAACGAGCGCGAAAGAACAATCCGATCACGAGCATTCACGAACGACCACAAACGAATGCGTCGCTGGCTGAGCGAACGCATTCATATGCGCTCGGCTCACCTGGGACGAGAACCTAGCTGTTTGTTAGTGCTCGGTCTGACGGGCCAACCAGGAGCGAACGGGCCGAACAGGAGCGAATGGACCAAACTGGAGCAAACCTTTCCAAAGCATGCAGTGTGGACGGCGGGGCGAACGAGCATGAACGAGGGTTCCGAGTACGAACGAATGTTCGTTCGCGCTTGTTTTCTGTTTGAAGGTGGCTTAAGACGAATTTTAGACAAGGAGATAACATACTTGAAATACAATAAAGAGAGAGGAAGTACATAAGAAGGTGATCATGAAAAGATACCCATTAGTTTATCTCCTCCTAAGTGAAAATAACGTACCATATTGTCTTTTATTGGACAACGACATTTTTACAATTAAAAATAAAGCTTTCGAATGATTGAGCTGATTATCTGAAAATAATTTTTTAGAGGACATGTTACGTTTTAAGTCCAAAAACTTTAGGTTCTTAATCAGTATTATCCAGGAATTTTTCTTTGTCTCAGTGGTTCTCCTCGCGTGTGTAATTCTACATCTTTTACCATAGATTTTGTAAAAAAATGTGCTCGCAATCTCGTTTTATTGTTCGCCGCTAAATTTGTTCTATTCAGAGATCCACTCAACAATTTTGGTGGGGCAGAATAAAACAGCAAAAAATTAAGTAACGAATATTATGCCATGCTGCTGTAAATCATCTTGGTGGTGAATTTACAATGTTAAAATTACATAATTAAAGTATGGAATTAAGAGATGTTAACGGGGCACTGAGCTATACCCCCGTTATGTTGTTTGTCGCCTCTTCCTTGAATCAACCTACTGTAAAGAATAAACGTGACTTTCAGGGCTCTAGGTTGACGATAATGTCAACGGTATTAATTCAATTAGTCATAAATGCCAAATTTATTTGCGCTTGTCTAATTTTTTCTCTAACACTCATTTTTACTTTCTCATATACGTAGTATATTGAGGAAGTGTTGTGATCGTGAAAAATTTTACTTCGAGATTTTGATGGAAATACACGTTTTAGGTGTCCCTGAGTCCATAAAAGTGGTTTTCGCCATGCCGTCTGTCTGTCAGTCTGTCTGTCAGTCAGTCAGTCTGCCTGTCAGTATGTCTGTCATTCTGCCTGTCAGTCTGACTGTCAGTCTGTCTGCCATTCTATCTGTCAGTTTGTCTGTCAGTCTGTCTGTCATTCTGTCTGTCAGTCTGTCTGTCAGTCTGTCTGTCTGTCAGCCTGTCAGTCTGTCTGGCATTCTGTCTGTCAGTCTGTTCGCTGTTCTAGAACCCAAACGCGTAAATAAAATCGAATGATATCTCGTATTTGTGAAATGTATAATATTTTCCAGACCCTTTATTATAAAAATGATATTGCACAAAAATGAAGGGTAGTTTATTCTTGGAGATTTTTAGAAATATTTTATTTACTCAAAAATGGCATCAGAGAATTTGATCAAAATAAATCCAGTTGTAGAGCCTGATGTCACAAATAATATTACGTAAGCCATATATTCCTTAAAATCACTATATGGCGTCCAGTGACATTACAATGTATGCTAAGCAACCTTACCTAAGCCCTATGAAGTCACGCCTCCGCCGCGATCCACTTTAACTCATATTACAGCCTAAACGGTTAAACTAAATCGATTGATATATCATATTTATGGATAATATCATTCATAATAGACACACTGAGGAGATGAACGATATTGCGCAACAATTAAGGGTAGTTTATTTTAGGTTATTTTAAAACAAAATTCGATTTACTCAAAAAAGGCTATCGAGATTTTGATTAAAATCCATGCAATCGTACAGCCTGATGTCACAAATAATACTAACTATGCCATATGTCCCAAAAAATTACTAAATATCGATCAGCGGCATTAAAATATACGCTAAACTACGGTTAACTTTGATTTATAAGCGTTTTTCTTTTATAAGCGTACACAGTCGACCGAACGTATATGCGTATATGAGAAAGTTTGCTCCGTTTATTAAATATCTTATTTTACATAACCAGTTAGGAAGAGTGTTGTGGAGTAAGTCATGTATACAATAAAGGGAATTCATTATAATTCATAGATTAATAAGTTTTATAATTGATTAAAAGAACGGTAAAAATCGAAAATATGAAAAATAAAGTAAGGGGCCAACCGGGTTTAGAACCGGGGACCTTTCCATCTGCAGTCGAATGCTCTACCACTGATCAATGCCCCTATCTTTTTAAATTTAATCGTCCAATGCTAATAATTTGGAAGAGATAATGTTGCTCTCTTTATATATGTAGAAATTGTAGAATTCCGAGCTCGTTAAGATACAGCCACTTTCCAACTACAACTTATTCATCTTAATCACAATGTTAGATATCGATTCTGAACACTACACGGCAAATACTAGGATAATCATTCTATTTAAAATCATTCTCCCTATTTTATGTTTTCGATTTTTAAAATTGATTAGCTTTTATTTTTTGAGCTCCCAGTTATATTGTCGATAAACTGCGTGGTACTGGACGAATAAGTTTTAAAATGATTTTAAATTTCAAACGCCATAATTTATCTTATGATGTCTCCGATAAAAAGTGATGAAACTGTTATAAACAGAAGGTTTAATTAAAATTATGGTGTATTAAATGAAATTTAATTGGCTACATAGTGACAAAATTAAGGGGGCAACCGGGTTTGAACCGGTGACCTCTCGATCTGCAGTCGAATGCTCTACCACTGAGCTATACCCCCACGTTCTTACAATTTATCGTTCAATACTAATGATTGGGAAGAGATTATGTTGTTCTTTCGTGGCATGTAGAATGACCAGTTCTTTAAGATAAGTCTGATATGGATTTCGAATATTACGCAACAGAGGCACAAATAATCATTCTTGTTTAATCCATTCCACCAATTTCCTGTTTATTCTTTCGACTTATGAGTTTGAATGTACTTTATTCCTGGAATACCGTTGTTTTTACGATATTTTCCGTAAAACTGGATTAAATTTAAGAAACCTATGAATCAACCAATTAATAATATTATCTCTGCAGGCAAGTAAATTGACAAGTTATTTAAGGTAAAGCTACCTTTCTGGTAACATGTTTACCTTAATATCAACGTTAGATATAATTTTCGAATACTAGGCGAAAAGGTGAGGGTAATCATCCTCGTAAGTCCATTCTTCCTGTGAATTGATGATTAAACTCCGACCGTATACGGTCGGAGTTTAATCATCAATTAATCACAGTTTTACTCGCCGTAGTCTCCTCTTCTATTTATTTCCATTCTTTCTATTACTTGTTTTTTCTTTCTATTTATCATTTTGATTAGATTTTGTTTTTTGAGTACCCGGTTATATTTTCAATTGACCGCGTGCAACTGGACGAAAAGTATTTGAAATTAATAAATTTCAAATGCCACAGTTCATTATATTATCTTTCCCACGAAATTGTGAACACATTGGAAAATACAGGGGTAAGTAAAATTATGTTCTATTAAATTATAATTAAGTTGGAGCCATAGTGACATAAAATTAGGGAGTAACCGGGTTTGAAGCGGTGATCTGTTGATCTGCATTCGATTGCTCTACCACAGAGCTATTCTCCCATGTCTGGTTTTGGATCGTTAAATGCTAATCACTCTAAAAAAGATTATATTAGCTCTCTTGACTTGCAGAATATACAGTTAATACTAATAATGACATCAATAAACTTCTGCCGGTCGACTATCGACGGTTCAGCATAAAAATGGTCTTATGAAGGGGTTCCCAGTGAGTATGTGAAGAATTACATTGCTCTTATGGTGTTCTTTCCGAGAAAAATTGATCGCTAGGATAGGTGATCGCTAAGAGAAGTTTTACATCACTTAAAACGGTCGCTTAATACGGATTCAATGCAATTTTAACGAATTAACTTTTCGACATACTCAAGTTTTAATGACTTATTAACCATAGCTTGCAGGAAGCCTATGCGGAAGAAAACGATGGAAGTTTTTATGTCGACGAATGATAAGCGAGGCATAGCAGCAAAAGCCATAGCTTTTTTAAGTCATAAAAAAAAGAATTGCTATGTGAAGTGAATTTAAATTATTTCTCGAACCAATTGAATGTCTCTTTATCTTTTCATTGTAGGCCATTGCTCGAAGTCACGGCTATTTTGTTTGTGGTGTTGTAATATTGTAATGGCGCTTCACACTTGGAGGAAATAATATTATTTCCATGCTAATCTACTCCTGTTCAAAGATAAACTACTGAGCTCACATTGTGGACCCCAGTAAATGGTTCAAGATATTTACTTTTACTGATTCTTGGGAAGTGAGATACGGTTCATCGGTATCAGCTGCTTAATTAAAAGATAATATGATGAGTGATAGAGCGGAAGAGAATTGGCTGATTTCTAGGTTATATAACTGTATCGTAAAAAACTAGGTACGGTTGATCAAAACTACTAGTGGAAATTGAAAATTGGAAATCTCCTTCGTAGATGCAGCGCTAACATTTCAGTTTCGTCTTTTACGAGTAAATAGTGACTGTTTATTTCTCATTCGGTTTTTGTCTGCCCATGTATACTGTCTGCTTCGTGGGATTCCGCTGAAGTGGTATTTGATGAGGATCTACAGACTGCTTCAAAATTTTCAGAAAGCAATTCTGGAAATAATTTCTAAGTCTTTATCGTGCAGGATACAAAAATTCCTAGTTTTTTCAAGTATTCTACCAATTTTCATTTAATTAACCTCGAAAAATCAGTTGAATAAAATCAAATGCAATAGTTTCGTATGCCTAGAAGAACCTCGGCCCTTAAAGAAAATGAGAAGGGATCGTCTAATATTTTCGGAATTTGTAGTAGTATTGTCTCGAAATATTACAAGCAGATAGCTCTTCTTGATGCAATTCAGTAATACTTTTTACGTTTGGTGTTTTTGTGTATTAGAGAAGTGGTGTCCAACCTTCTTACATGGCGGGCCGCAACGGTGATTGCGAATCCTTCCGCGGACCGCATTGGAAGTTGGCAAATCTTCGGTGGGCCGGATAAGAGTTTCAATTGGAAGCTACCTATGTACCTCGTATTATGAGGTGACATATAAGTGAGAATCAATTCAAAATAAGGTTTTCATGGTTAAAATTTCAATATTAAAAGTTTTATCAAATTTTTCATAGAAATTTATGAATTTATGTGTTAGATTTTTCGGATTGCTTTTTTATGATAGCTTCGCGGACGGCACAAAATCTCTTCGCGTGCCGGATGCGGCCAGCGGGCCGTAGGTTGAGCATCACTCTATTAGAATATCAGAACTGCAAAAATCCGTGCGTTTTTCATTTTTTGTAAACTCTGAATGTTAGCTATGTTAAAAAATTTTTATTTCAAGATTTTTGTGAGCCATTCCCCTTTTAATTTATTTTCATAGCCATTTTATTCCAGAAAAGGTACTGCCATATTAATGGCGATGCAAGAAATAAAATAATTGCCATATACCATGAAATTAAAATTCAGGGGGTGACCGGGGTTGAACTGGTGACCTTTCGATCATCTAGGCGAATGCTCTACCACTGATCTATAACCCCACGATTTTATGATTGATTCTTCAATTCTAATCATTGGAAAAAGATTATATTCATCTCTCTTTATACGTAAAATTCCAAGTTTTTAAAGATAAAGCTATTTTCCTGTTATGTTATTTATCTTAATATCCTTGTTAGGTAGGGATTGCGAATACTACGTGACAGAGACGATAATAATCATTTTATATTTTAAAAAATTGAATCTGTCAATAAAATTATCCCTCCGATAAAATTGTTAGTACACTAAGAAAAACAGGAGAGGAAAGTAGAATCGCGTTATATTATGAACAAATTACATTGGCTATATAATGGCATAAAATTAAGGGGGAAACCGGATTTGAACCGGTGACCTCTCTATCTGCAGTCGAATACTCTGCCTCTGAGCTATACCCCCACGTATCTGAGATCCTAATTTCCTAATCGTTCGGAAAAAGATTAGGTTAGGTCTTTCGAATTGTGGAAGGCATAGCGTATACCAATTCTATAGATACATTGAAGATTTTTTCATGCGAGTCAAGTTCAGCAGAAAAATAATAATTTCATTTCGTCATCCACATATGCGTTTTTACATAGCAAAGAATAAGTTCTTGATTTTAATCACAGGCGTATTTTTGTTTTGCGTAAAGTTTTCCAAAGGTACGCTCCTCTAAATCAAGTAACTTATTCGACGTTTATAATCAACTAAGTATAATAATAACGATAAAGCTGACATTATTTTAAAATATACATTACATATCGACAATGAGCCATGGATTTGGTAGTACACGTGGCTATTCTTAATTACCACTTCACTAAGCTCTACGTTTTTTGGACTCTTTTAATTTTAATTTAATATTTTATTCATTACCATCCGTCATTTTTGACGGCCAGTTCAATATACTAGTGTAGATATAAACAAAAAAGCATCAGGAAAATTCTAAAAACGTTGAAATGTGGTATAGTTGATATAAAATTTCCCATAAAATTAGCTTGTGTCGCCATTTTCTTCATAGCATAAATTTTTTAAATTTGTCAAAATAAAGATACGACTTGGACAGTTGTACAGCCGATAGAACAGAATGTATTCTCAAAGCGTTTTTACCAGCGAAGTAGTAGTAGCCTTCCACGAAGCGGTCCCGGGTTCGAATCCGACGGAGGCCAGGATTTTTCAACCTGGGATCGTCCTGTCCCCTACTTGCGGGATTTGAGGAGACCGCGCAAGTCAGCGCTCCGTCCTTCGGAAGGGGCGTTAAGCAGTGGGCTCTCTTGGTGTTCTTCGTTAAGGGAAGGCTTATGCCGACACCGGGTTTCCCTCCTCCTTTGTGAGTGTGTTCGGTGTGTAAGGAGTTATGGCTATAATAATCCCAGAGGTTGATTAGACAGAAATACCATGCAAACAAACTAACAAAACCATATAATATATACTTATAGTTTCGGACATAAAAGTTCAAGAACCACCAAATCTTTTGATAATGTTTTATACGAATCTCCCATCAAGAACGCCTTTGAAATCTCTTTGTATTCCATTTCTGGAGTACACTTTTCCTTCTTTTTCTCGAAGAGAGAATCCGAATTAGCTTAAAAATTCGTCCGATGCCAATAAAACGGAAATATTTCAAGATTTTAGCTATAAGATATTCTGATATTATGGAAACGAGTGCGATGCTTTTACATGGTGTAACGGTTCTAAAAGGTGTATTGCTTTTAAATGTGAAATGGAAAGGGGTCAAGAAAGGGAGATAAATGTCTTAATTGGCGAGGTTGAGGCAAAGTAGTAACTCTTCATCATTTACACCTTTTTTAATTTAGATCATGTAGACTGATTAGAGAATTTGATTTATATGGTTAAAATTGATAACATAAATATAAACGAGGACAGAGATAATTGTGAAGACATGATCACGAAGATAATAATGCTTTTCAGCAATGACGAAAAGCACTAAAAAGAAATAAGGGGGCAACGGAATTTGAAGCGGTGACCTCTCAATCTGCAGTCGAATACTGTCATTGAGTTATACCATCTTCTGTTAATATTTTCTATATTTATTATTAGTATCTGAACAATTTTATCTCGGTTTTAAGGAGTTTTCTTGAAGAATTCAAAATCTCGGCCATTCAATTGATTTATCATTTAATACTGTACTGGTGGGGCAGTGAACTATACGTATTGACTGAGATAAACAACTTTATCTTCGGGCTATACTGTCATCTTTCTAACCATCCCAACCGTACCAAAAACTTCAAGCCATATCGCCATATTTAAAAAAATTAGAAAAATTGAAAAAAGTACTTATTTCAGGTAGCTCCGTTATCCTCAACAAGGTTCTACAACCTTGTTTTGGAGATACCTTAGATAACTTATCAATTTATTATATTGGATTGCTTATTCTTGAATTTGGTTTTTTGCCATAGGGCGAGCATTATACTTCACTTGCGACTATCGCCATATATTCTAAAAATTCCAGTCGCAATTGCCAAAACATTGTTGCATACAGTATTGCTTAGTTAATTAATATTACAATTCTTATTGATTTTCCATGAATGTTGAGATTAAATTATTTAGTGCATACACCTCAAATTTATTTCTGCTTACGGAGAATAGCGCTTCGAATCTCTTATCAGTATTTATCATGGAGGCACATCTACTATCTTATGTGTTAGATTCCATTCTTATGATTGCTCTTAATATGTCACAAATAGACGGATGAGAGTTGATCGTAAAAATCTACAATACATACATGTTACACCTTGTCGGTCACATCAACATAAACAGACAGTTCAATAATGACAGCGACGCGTCACTTAGGAGAAGCACTTTTTTTTGGACAAACGCCATTATCACGGATCCTGCATCCGGTCACCGTTTCCTCACAATGGGTCCTCGCCGGTTTCGCTCCCTTCTCTCTCGAAAGAAGAATCGTTTACAAATAATTTCCATTACCATTCCTTACCGCTCGGTTCCTCTTACCCCTTCTCCATCGAAATACACCACCTCAAAAAGAACCTCACCTATAGCGGGCAGGAGTAGGGGAAAGGGTGGGCGCTCTTTCGAAAAAAATGAACATTGTTTCGTTTCCATGCGATCGTGCCACCCTTCCCAAATCTCTTTGGTCGCGGTCCATTGTCTTTCCACACCCCCACTAAGAAGACGGCCAACGCCCGTTCCGGTCCTCTTACAATAGGTTTCGGGAATAGGTTCCGTCTTATATACACACACCCCTGTGGAGGGGTTCCCCAGGGTGTGTTTCTGGGACCCGATGGTTTTACCTACGCGCATACCCTTCGTTTTTTTATATGCTTGTCGCCTTTAGGAACGATTCAAGTCGCGTCATTTTACCGGCGTCGTACAGTACCTAGCGTTCGTTTGATGTTCTCGTTTGGCCCATTAAGTCATCACGAAGAGGTTGGCGGGAACAAAAGGGTCGGTGGCGAAGTGAATGCGACGCGTCAGTCTTGTTAAGCGATGGATGCATACGCATGGTCAATTGTATTCCCATTAGGGATTGATTTATGCCCCACCTATTGTTGGTTGAAAACGTATCGTAAGGGGAGATGGTGAGAACGGAATGGAAGTATTTTGGAAGATGGGGTTGTTGCACTTTGGAAGCGATTCAAAACCTAGGCGAGTAAACGAAAGAATGCTTTCCGCGTTTCTGCGAGACAAGTGGATATCCGGAAGGAGTTCGATGCAAAGGATGCCTGATGCTAAATTCCCGGATAGCGGTTTTATCTATTGGGGTTCTTCTCTACCTGAATGCAAAAGGTCTATAGAGAGCCCGAAGGCTCTTTTCAGCTAAAGATACAGTTATGATTGCCATCATCATTGTTATTCTACCACTAGCGACGACCCGTCAAAAATGACGGGATGATAATAGAAATCTAAAAATAGAAATTAGAGTTTGTGAAAATTTTCTCCTGGGAAACAAAGCGAATGAAAAAACTTCTTTTTTAATTTCTCAAACTAAAACTTCTTTATTTCTTTTGTGTTGTTTATTTTTGGCAAAACCTGTTTGAATATTTAATGATTAGTGTAACAGCTGTTTTAAAACGACGTTTTTTTGTGAATGTGCGATCCTCGCCTGGAATTATTTTTGATATGGTGTGTTGTGAACATGGACTCTTAAATTTTCATGATTTATGCATCGTGTCAATTTTATGGATATATAAGAAAGTATACAATAATGAGGATCTCGAGTTCAACAATCTGTCCTGTCGTCATGAGAACCTATCACAAAAAACGCAATATTTTCATGAAATTTTGAATTTTTATGCAAAGTTCGAGCAATTTCGAACCGAAAGCAAAAATCGACGATAAGAACAAGAATCTTTGTTTATTTTCCTTTCAAATGGCTTTATCCGAAGATCGTAGGTTAATTACTTCTAATTTAATTTTGCAAAAGAAAAAAAGCCTGCAGGTCGAAAAATCGATTTCTACGGGTTATGTTATGGGGAATGTATCACCAGCCATGGACTCGAACTCTGGACGTTTTTCGTAAATTTTTCTTTGTCAGAGCATTTTTACTTATGAGTAGGGTATGGATTCGGGTTTTAAAAAAATTTCATTCGGAGGGTAAATATCTGGTTTTATAATTTTCCTTTTCATTCGGGTTAAAATCGGGTATGTACCGTACTTACAGATTTTCCGAGGTTTTTAAAAAAGTTCAATCTGGGGTAATTTTCGTGTTTTATTATTTTGAAATTCATATAAAATGATTTTTAAATAAAAATCTTGTTTAAAATTTTAAAAGTTTTATCAAAGTCAAAACTTTTGGCTATACCTTAAGTAGATTGAGAGTGTGATATCTTGTGTTAAACGCCCCCAGATGGAGAGGAACACCTCGCAGAGTGCACAAATATCTTGCTTCCCGTTCAACTTCTATTGAAAACACTCCAGATATTATTGAAATAATTTTTCTTTCGTAGTGTTTTCAACTAACAGACACTTGGGCTCTTTTCTCCTTATCCTATCAATGGTCTAACAGCGACTAGCTAAGGCGCGTTCTTGACTATTCGTGGTGCGAGCGAATCAAGGAGATTAAGATTGTGTTACAAAGTAAGCATACGAATAAATAATAATAATATAAGAGAATACATAGACTGATCACGAACTCCTCGGACAGCACTCAAGTGCTGAGGTGCCTACAAGAGTCAGAATAGAAATTCTGTGGCTCTATCTAAATAAATTTGTGTTTAAAGAAAAATAATAATTTTGGGTTTTTTCGGGTTTTACTCGAAATTTTTAAAAGGCAATCGGTGGGTAAAAATCTGGTAAAACCCTAAAAATCCATATTCTACTTATAAACAGACCATTTTCGTCAAATTTCATTGTTATATGTACATATTTGATCAAGTTATTCGTCTTTAATGTATTTTTACCACCAGCTACGCACGAACGGACGAACGAACAAACGAGCGAACGAACCTGAGATTTTCTTATATTTGGATTTCTACCTTTTGGTGGCTTGTCCAATTAACTTTATACCTTTGTCTTCATCTTCTCCTACCCATTCCCTTCTTTTAATGGATATAATATTCCTTTCCTATTCCAATCTCTTCGCCTCTTTCCTAGCATCCTTCTTTCTATGACTTCTTTCAGCAGACTTACCTTTCAAATTTTGGCCCACCCGCTTCTTCTATCTAATTAAGTTTCTGTCTTCTCTTCCCGCATTTTTATGATTTATTCTGTATTAAATTGCAAATAAAAGGCAGAAAGGTGTAATTTCTGTTTTTATGAAAAAATCATAAAATTATTAACCTAAGTGGTTGTTACATATAAGAGATAGTTACAGCTGATTGCAAAATAATAATAAATTTAACGGTGGAAGGCGTAACTTTGTGGAATAATTTCCTAGTATGCACAACACTTATAAAAGTGTTTTTCCTTGTGAAAAATAATAAATCATTCCTTTCAGTCTAACCAGTATTTGTTGCGTATTTTTTGTAATTTTTTGTTTAGTTTTAAGGAAGATGAAAATTGCAAGATTTGTTTACAGAATTTGAAATTGAGATTAATTTTTAAAATGCTGCAATATTTTGCGATTTGAGGACAACTTTCAAGTTAATGTGATTAGATTTATTTATTAGAGATTTGACCGTTGAGAATCAACGGGAGGGTTACAATTCACCCAGAAAGTGAACCGTTTGAAATTTATGCATTCGAATACTACCATTAATAATACTGATTATTCGATAAAGTCATTATAATTTTATCCGATTTTAAATTATGGCATCTATGTATGTACCTTGCTCTTTTTCTTACGACTTGATTTGCCAACCTCTGGGTCCATAGTTCTTCGTTTTCCCGGTTATTTTCTAGCCTCGCAACTTGACCTGCTAGTCTTTTAGTTTGTTGTTTGTTCGTTTCAATTGAACATTTTGGTCTTTTTCTTATAGCTTGATCTAATGTTGTAAGGCTATTTCATAATCAGAGTAAAATTCAATTTAAACACAACAATACATACGGTCATCAATACAGAGAATAGCTAATAATTACTGAAACCAACGTTATAATGAAAAACATATTTTATATGGTTTGTTTGTTTAATTTTATAATTATTATAATTTATTACGTAATTATATATCTGCTGACGTCATTCTCCATTAAAATGATGGGAATGAATATATTATTGCTACTTTTTCCAGTCATATTATTCGAATTTATTTATTTAATTTAACTAAAAGATATTTTGGAACAGGTCTGTTATTAGTCGCCCAAGAAAAAAATACATAGTTGCTATTAGAAACGTGTTTATATTTAACCAGATTAAATGAGTAATAAAGAGGGGTAAAGAAACATACAAATGAGACCAATAAGAGAAGTTATAGAGGAATATAAAGATAAATTGGTAGTAAAAGGACTAATACCCGCATGTTTTGGTCTTGGATGACTAAAAGAGACCTGTAAATATATTTTGGCTAACATAAGCTCTCGAATTACCTGTCACACTTTCCCGATGTGGTTCCCGATCACAACTTTTGAGATGCTAAATTAGTAATAAAAAAATTAAACCATCTCCTAACCCAACCTTTTTTACCCAACCCGATGTTGACAACTTTTGAGACGCTCAATTAGTAATAAATAAACTGATGTGGGCAACACATGACTTTCTCCATATTTATATGGCAAATTACATGTTGTTAGCTCTGGGATCGTTGTCAATATTTACTTCCGGTTGACAATTAAGAAAAGAAAAAAGAGCGTTACTAAGACGTAACTAAGCGTCAATTGTTAACAATAGTCTTCGGTAGGTGGCGTGGTGGTGGCAGCTAAAAATATAAGATATTTCTTAAACAATGCATTATATGGGAAAATGTGTCAAACAAAAGTTGTAGAAAATAAAATTTCCTACAACTTTTATTCCAATATATTTTACATTTATCAAATATTAAAGCAAATATTTTAAAATAACGGATAAGTGACAAGAGTAAACACCCATTTCCGGTAGACCGATTTTTACCAAAAACTAATCAGATCTTTTAACTTTTATAAAAATGTTAAATATAAAATTTTGCGTTGACCTAATTAATAGTTTCTGAGTTAGAGCGCCCACAAAAATCTATCACATTCAGACCGACAGGCAGACAGACACACAAACTCATCGCGAAACTAGTCAGAACGTGTTCATGGAACCTTAAAACATGTATTACCGTTGAAATCTCGAGTTCGATTTTTTTCATGAGAACAATACTTTCTCATACTATATGGAGAAAGTAAAAATTAAACCATCTCCTAACCCAACCTTTTTTACCCAACCCGATGTTGACAACTTTTGAGACGCTAAATTAGTAATAAAAAATTAAACCAACTCCTAACCCAACCTTCTTTACCCAACCCGATGTTGAGGTGCGTATAATTGCGGAATTCAGAAGGTTATATTATTGAAATTTTCCTATAAATAATTACGGACACTATAATACGTTGGATTTACTACGAAAATAAGAAGTGACACTAAAACACGTATTTACCATTAAGTCTGTTATTAGTCGTCACCGAAAGATACTCATATTTTGACCTTGGACGACTAATAACAGACCTAAGCCGATATTTTTACTGACAAAACAATAGATCCGTTTAACATGTAATATGACAAATAAAATTAACTGACTTTGTTAAGTTCTTTTAAAATTCTTTCTTCGTAAAAAGAACAGAAGAAAGTAAACAAACAAAATGACGTAATATCGTCAAGGGGCTCGCGAGTACACAACAGAGCTATTCTGCATTTTTACAAATTATGGATAACACTATTGTCCAAACAGTGGTAGAGATATAAGCTTCCCAAAATTCTATACAAACCTATAAACTAATATGAATATATTGTTTTATTAATCTTTCAAATAAAATCACGTACAATTAATCGTTATTTTTTGGTAATCATATAATGTTACCGAGATATATAAACAATAACGTCCCGATCTCTGATTGGCTGGCCAGTCAACCAATAAAAACCAGCCAAAAAGTTCGCCGACGATTACGGTATTATAATATAACATTTCCAACTTAAGGCTAAGTACGTGAAATGAACGCATTTGTAAGCAAATCTTGTACTTATTGTTAGTATATGTAATGAGGGGTAATGATCATTAGGATCTTCAAATTTAAATGCATTCTTAAAACTTCAATAACTAGGGAAATATTTAATTATTAGCATCGTTATGATTAAAGATATTAGGGCATTAATAGATAATAATTTTCCTTCGCTCGATGTTATAGGCCATATTTCTCGGGAACACTTTCCATAGTTTCCTTTTTGCGACTCTCAGTCATTTCCATTGATATGTTCCATCGAAAACACTGAAATTTAATTGGGAGAGCGGATCTTGCGAGAGCGTATGGATGGAAAACATGGAGAGAGTCGTATAATGGAACGTACAGCTGCCTCGGAAATCCCCAGAAGCAAAAAAATATTTCGATGTACTCTCCATAGCGTCATGAGTTATTTCCGTTGGGTTGAAAAGTCGTCTCACTTTCTCCCCATCTCTCCACCTTTTCCCCATGTCCCTCTCCTTCTCACTCCTCCTTTTACTGCCGTTTTAAAGGCGCTCCCCACCTATCTCCACCCATCCTATTTAATATTCCCGTTCCCTTCTAAGGAATGTGCAGAGCCCTCGGTAAGAAGAGCGTGGCGGCCTCTCCGGAGCGTCTCATTAGATCGCGGGGCGTTGTTACCCCGGAGACAGTAATGTCCTTCCTAGGCGACTTCATTACCGGGGGAGAAAAGAAGAGGAATGCATTCAGTATGTGTCCTCTGAGGAATTCCGGAACGTCCGCGCTCTTGCTACCAATCCGGTCTCCAGGAAGACGTGGGAGAACGTGGAGGAGGAAGAATGCACCGGTTCAAGAAATCCATCCGGTTAGTTTTTGTAGAGAAATCCTGTTCGAAATGATTATATTTTTCGATTCGGAGATATTTGTTGCAATGGGATCTTATTTTTACGTGGGTATCAAATCGCGCTTACTATAATTAAATCATTAAGTTCGTCGATATAATGGTTATGGTTTGAATACAGTTTGCACTACTCCTTCCTCTGAGATACATGCAATAAAAATTGATACCCGCTATTTTGTGGAGGATTTCGAAAATTGGCGAGCGCCTAAAAGACTTAATAATTCGAACATTTTAATAAGACATATAAGGTGAGAATTTAACTCCGAGTTATGGTACTGGCGGCAAGTTCGAGTTATGATAATACAAACCAATAAATTAAAATGTTTTGAATATTTTATTGTTATACTATTGTGCAAGTATATAGAAATTGATTATTATATACATTTCCATTGAATTATTAATTACGAATTATGCAATTTTCGCTGTAAATAATCCTTAGGTGTGACCCCTGTGTCTTTAGTTGGTATTCCGATATTTATTTTAGGATGGAATAATGCATTTTCCTTAGTTTGAGTACAAATTAATGGCGATTTGATCAAACGTACTCTACATCCATCGAAAAAGTTTTAAAGTTTCATCATATATGTTGTACGATAACTTTAGAGATGAACACTTATATGTGATTGTTTGATTTTTTCCTGAATAAAAAAAATTATCGAGTTAGCCATGCGGTTGAATTGGTAATTTAAGTAGCTCTGAGAGCCATTAAACCTTTGGAAATATGATTTTTTCTGCAAAATCTAGTTTTCCCAACCTTTTTATTGCCATTTTACCAGCCATTTTGTTGCTTTTCTAATTGGCAAAAAATATTTTTTTCTTTACTTGATCAACTCATCAAAGAAAACAAAATTACTTTCACTTAAAAATCCTATTCCCAATAGTTTACACCCAAGTATCTTACAATAGTAGCTCATAATAACGACAATTATTGACAAATTGACTCGACTTGTGCAGATCTTTGGAATTATGACCTCATTTTTGTATTCCTCGAGCTCATTGAAACATTTTCCATGACATTTAAGCCAGAGCATGGGCGATATACATATATCTGTAAGCATTGCTGAAAACTTCAGCTTTTATGCTTCGCTTACTAAGCGGCGAGCCGTTCACGTGGCTCGTTTAGGTTTTAAACCGTTTCTTTTGCCATCGGGTGAGAGGAAACTGATCTAAAATGACGTGAAATGAGCGCTTCAGCATGTAACCGCCTCTCCGCCTAACTGCACCGTCCCTCCGTTTCCGCTCACCCTCCCCGCTCAAATTTCACTCCTTTTCAAAGATCCTTCCTTTCCAATGTTCGTCTCACCCCTTCCTTACCTCCCTTTTTCTAATTTCCTGTCTTTCCTCCAAGCTGCTTCCCTTTCCTCCGTTTCGTTCTCTTAAAACTTTACTGCTAATGAAGGTAATATTCTTCTTTTACCCTTCGTTTTCGTGCATGGAATTCTATCGGGTTTCTTAGAGTGAAACATGGAAATTGACAATGGAAAAATTATGTTGAGCTTTTTAACAGAACCTTGTATGGCTCATCGAGCTTACCGCTATAGCCATTAAACAGTAAGCAAAACATTCCCAATTCAATCACGAAGTAACCGTCTTCAGCGGTATTTCACAGCCGTGGATTGTAATAAAAGCAGTTTTAAAACTCGCCAGATAATTATCGAGCTCTTCTTATGACTGAAAAAATTCAATAATAAGAGCTTAAATATCGAAAGTTCATAAATTAAATATCTACCTTAGGTATTTCCGATAGCCATAACAAGATTGTGAAAAAGCAGGTGCACGTTTGAAGTACAGTCTTTAGTGGTGATTCTCCGAAAGCAGGTTGGATCTAAACCGTATAAACGCAACAGGAGTTAGATTGCAATAAATTGCAAATTCATCTCGTATTTTGACAGAGATTATGATTTCCGATTAAAAACAACTGTAAAAGGACAAAAATTATATCCTACCCAAACTTTAGTAAATTTTATGATTAATTCTGCTTCATCATTTTGTGAAGCCCATAGATTTCTCGCTTTTCTCTTACTGTATTCATAAATTGTCCCCTTTTTGCCTTAAAAGAATAGCATTTAATATGGGAATATCTGGTCGTTTTAATTTATAATATAATTATATATATGTTACGGGCGTATCCCGAAATGCAGGCACATGTAGATTTGCTAGGGAAAATTTTTTTTTATCTTTGATTTTCTGTCTTCTCATAACCTTTTGACTATTTTTCTTAAGTTCTTTTTTCCATACTTTGTATAAGTATCATCACCGTACTGCTGCCATTAAATTTCTCCGAAGAAATCTTCGCCGAGACGCTTTCCTTGGTTGGCTATTATAATCCAAGAGGTTGATTAGCCATAAATACAAACCAACAACAGCTTTCCTCGGTTTTCTGTCTCGTTTGGCTCTTAAAATTTTATGTTCCCAAGTTCCTAGCTTCCACATGTTGTTTGAGGGATCTCCTGTTACCAAATAATATCCGAGTATCGTTTAACCTAGGTCCCATCTTAGCCTGTTTTAGAGTCCATTAAGTTTCTTAACATCGCAAAATAAAGGGATAAAATAATGAGTTTTTATTTAATTAACCAGCGTATTATTAACCCGAAAAATGTACTACCTGCTTACGCTGACAATTTTAATTGAAGATTGCATGCAAGACATTATTTCACGAAATTAATTTTCTAATTTTTATTTTTTAAGGAAGTTGTGGAATGAGTTGTCGATGGGGAGTTTTTGCTATAAATTCTCCAACTTTATTTGTGTGGCCGGATTACGAACTGATCGTTTTTCTCACAAACACTTATTGCCAAATTTTTGCAAGATAAAATAAGCCACAATGCGTTCACTTTTTTAGCCTAATTTCCAGAATGGTAATAGGCTTATATTTTCTCCGTTGTGTCTGCCCGTGTGTTTTTCTGTCCTCCTCCATTAACGTTTGAACCGATAGACCGATTTTCATGACACATGGTGTCTCTCTCTCTCTTGCTACTGGAGCCGATCTTCCGAGGATAGTTTTTGTTGCGAATATTAAAAGTCCCGAGTTCGATTCCAGGAACTAACCTTCCCATTTAATTTACATGGGAATCTTAAATTCATCGTGCAGGGTAATTTTCCCTTGCACATTAAAATATCTTAGAATTGTAATATTGGAGCGAAATTTGTACTATTCTATGAGAAAAGGAATAGAGATTCTAATTTTTATCGTATAATTTTGCTTATCGATCGCATTTCTTCGAATTTTGCGTAAATACTGGCGTTTACGCAGTTTTATAACTCACTAGCTCAATTACCCGTCAAATATTTAAGGCAGGCATGCGTGTATTAAATATTAAGTTTAAGTAGAAATAAAAATTAATGAAACCAACTTGTATAGGCACTAAAAACTTAAATGTAAAATTCACATAATTGAGTGTTCCAAAGAGTAAAAATAGTTTTAGGCGAATAGATATTGTATGACAAAAAATATATTACGCTATACAATTATTAAACGCCCAAAATTATTTTTAATTTGTGGAACATTTAATTTTATCCCTCTCTGCCTCTCTCTTTTCTTTCTTTCTCTCTATTCTTTTCTATCTCGTTTTAAATCATTAAATCACGCATTCCTTACTAATATAGTATAAGGGTTAAGGCGAAAATACAATCTCGAGGTTTAACAATGACACGGTCGGCAAGACAACATATCATTAAAAAGCTTAAATTTTTCCAATACTATGATTTAAATGTAGAACTTGAGCACATTTGTGTCGTAGGCAAAATGTGGCGATATGAATAAGAAAGGTTCGAAGATTGTAGGTAAATTATTTCTAATTTTAATTTGCAAAAGAGTAAAACCCTGTAAGTCCAAAAATCGATTTTTAGGTCTTATCTTACGCAAAATGACAAGATGATCCAAACAGAACTTAAGATGCCTACTTTCCATGTAATCATTTATTTAATACTTATATTGGCTTTAATATCTTTAAAGTCATCGCGAATATGTAGCTCTCTGTGTTCCCAAATTTCATAATTTAGCGTTATAAAATACTACAAATACATTCGAACGGAATATTAAATTGATCACGCGTATTTGTGAGGCAAAAATAACGCGTGTACATATTAGAATATACCGAATCTGAGTCCAGCAATGGTTGTTGCTATGGAAACACTCTTGTAATGAGTGATAAAAACTACAAAATCGCCAGCATTTACACACAATTCTAAGAAATACAATCGATAAGCAAAATTCTACGATAAAAAGTGGAATCTTCTTTCCTTAACTCAGAGAATAGTACAAAACTCGCGCAGATATTACAATTCTAAAATATTTTAACGTGCAAGAGAAAATTACCCTGCACGATGGATTTCAGATTTCCCATGTAAATAAAATGGGAAGGTTAGTTCCTGGAATCGAACCCGGGACTTCAATCTTCGCAACAAAAACTATCCTCGAGAGCTCGGCCCATGAAGCAAGAGATTTCATTAAAATCGGTCAATTGGTTCAAAAGTTATTAGTGGGGGACGGAGAGACAGACACATCGACAACACTATAAGCCTATTTCCAGTCTGGAAAGTAGGATAAAAATTCCGGTCCCGAAGTGCACATCCTCATGGTCCCATTAGTAAGTATACCAAGTTTAAAGTCTCTAAGTTTCTTGGTTTTCGAGAAATGTTGGCCACACACACACAGGCACACCGCCTTTTATCTATATAAGTATATATATATATATATATATATATATATATATATATATATCTTATTACATCTGCAACAACTTCATTTCTACATACAACATATCTCGAAAACCAAGAACCTTATAGACTTAAAACCTGGCACACTTAGGTACTAATGGGACCATGAGAATGTGCACCTCGGGGCCAGAATTTTGATTTTTGGTGGGAGGGTGAAGAGGAGGAGGGTCATTTCCCACAAGATGACACGTAAAAATAGATTTTTCGACTTACAGGCTTTACTCTTTTGCAAATTATTATTAGAAAGAATTAACGTACGATCTTCGGACCTGGATCGTTTTAAAGAATAACAAATAAGGTTTCATATTTTTATCGTCACATTTTGCATACGATACAAAATCGCTCAAGTTCTACGTTTAAATCGTATTTATTTGAAAAATGTAGGCTTTTAAATGATTTTTTGCCTTGCCCACCGTGTCATTGTTAAACTTAGAGATTCTATTGTTGCCTTAATCTTTATACTATGTGCGTAAGGAATGCGTGCTTTGAATACTTTAATACGAGAGAGAGAAGGAGAGAGAGAGAGAAAGAAAGAAAGGAGAGAGACAGAGAGGAACAAAATTAAATGGTCCGTAAACTAAAAATAATTTTGGGCGTATAAGAATTATATTACTCACACCTATTTATGTACAATAATACCTTGTCATCATAATAAATATACAGGGTATATTATACCCTGCTTAGATATTTGTATAATATTTCTAGAATGTCTGTAATATAAAATAAATTAATTGAGATAATATTTTAATAAAGACATAATCTCCCTTAGGAGGGGAAATTACCCAAGTACTTTTCTTTTTATCCGTCATTGGTGTATGGATAGACAGTCGAACAGAACGAGGCTAATAGGTGCTTACGTTGGAAAAGAAACGCGTCCAAAAACACTCTATTTTGTACCTACATATATATGCATCAAATAGAGATTTGGGAATTAGTGTATGTAATTGAGAAAGGTGCCTGAAGGGAAGTACTTTCACTATGTGAAGTCAGGTTCAAATAACATGGATTAGCATTGCAGAACATTTTTTCGGAACACATCTCCCTTTGTCACAGGAGGACCGGGTGTATATCCCGATGGGTACGCCTGCATTCGGTTGGACACCGCTGCTGTAGAGACTCGATTCGTGGTGGATGACCTCTTATCTCCTCGTGTTACCACCGACACATGTTGCAGGGTGTCAGATTTTTAGTGCGGTCCCCTGATGTTTGGTTTCTCTTTCATTTTAAGATATCTCTGTTTCCATCCGTCGCGTATGTTCTGTTTTCTATTCCAGTTGCCCTTCAAACTCATTTCATGCGTTTTTGCCATTGATCATGTGCATATGCATTGTTTTGCTAGGAGGTTTGGCATATATAAGGCAAAATCATATGCGGTGTGTAGATTCCCGTCTCTACGTTAAGATTATACAAAAAATATTCGTTAAAACAAGAAAATTATGCAACATTGTACTTATTCTCAGCTGGTATATAAACTGAAAATTATACGGAACAGGCAAATTATACAATAAAAAGTGTTATCAGTAATTTACAACTTTTGTTATAACGATACCTATTTGAAGTTTTTATTATTAATTATATTTTCCTTATTAAATCTTACAATTTTTATTTACGCTTATAAATATACCTGAGAGTTGACATTTATTGAAAGACTCCTTTGAAATTCGTTCACTGTCATTGGATAATTGCGAAAAATAAAATTTTTATTATTTAATTTACTTGATTTGTTAGAGTTTTTAAAATTCGAATGTTCTCACTCACACAACAGTTTATATCCTATTCTTGAAAAGTATATGATAAATGGAAGAAAAAAATTTGTATCAGTCGTCTTTTTTATCTACGGTTATTTGTATCTAATGTTTGCTGGAAAACACTATTTTAACTTCATGTTATGTAATATTTTTAGCTGACGATCCTTTTGAGTATATTTAATAATATAATATATTTTTAAAATTTCAAGATGGCCAAAATGATCACGCGCAAATTCTCAAGGGTTAAAATATGTTGAAGTTAAATACAATTTTAAGGAGCGGACAAAAATAATACAGTCCTATTTTGGTAATAAATAATCCTTGAGTCTGAAATTATGCATAAATTCTTAAACGAGTAGAGAAATTGTTACCCATAATATTTTAGAAACTCTTCATGTATCTCCAGTTGTACGCTCATTACCGACTGATAACCGCTGTTCTAAGTAGTGCGAATTGTAGTTTAAAAATAAGTTCTTAGATTTTATAAGGGCCGTGCAGGCTTTAGAACATTTAGCATTTAATATAATCTATAATATAGACTTTTTCAACTTCAAAGGATTTATTTCCAGCTTACATTAAAATCACACCTAGCAGAACACCATGACCGGGTGATACCCTCGAGCTTCCAAGCGTGATAGATGCAATAATTCCTTTTTGATGAAATGCGATATGAGTACCTATTTCAAGTAAAATGCTACTCTTTTGCATTTCGCTATTAAAAAAAATAGATGCCCACACCCAGTATATTCTTCATTAAAACTATGTCTATTCACGAGAAAGGAATGAATGTCTTCATGGATACTTGGTATCAACATGTTACTAATAGCAATCAGCAACGATAATCATAATGTTTTTATTGTGGAATGTTATGTCGTAATTCCAAGCTCCGCATTCGGTAATGAATATTACGGTAATTCAGAACGATAGTGGGAAAATTTCTACATGATTCTTTTTTTTATTTTTAACATTTATATGAACAAATCTACCGAGATAAGTCAGTGCTACGAGACGCACGAATTTTATACTGCGAGGTTAACGTGTATTACTCCTTGTTTTGATTAAATTTCGCTCATTCCAACCCATTCGTCGAGGCCATCTAATGAGATGACAGTTTTACCAAGGTATCCCTCAGGAGACGGGTATTTCCATCACGATTACACAAAGAAATAAAAAATGCCGCCTCCGGATTTTATACGGTTTTGAGAGGTCCGGTGTTTGCACAGCGCCGTGAGATAACCATAGCGAACACATCGACATCCGAAGTAATTAGAAAAGCAATCCCGTGGGCGACAGAAAATAAAAGGAGCTTCAAGAAAAAAAAATATCCTCGGACGTGTTAATTCGGGGATATCTGTCCATTTTTCATTTTTTTTTGTTTGTGCTTCTCCGAACCGACAAATTTTTACGGCTCATAAAAATTCGTGCCCCGCGAAGGTCACTTCCCTTCATTGAAGCTTTCGACAATTCTATTCCCCTTCGAAAAATTCTCAGGTGGCCAGACTTTCTTTTAAAAAGCTTCGGAGGCAGAAAAAATGTAATAACCCCCGTCTCCGATGGAGAGATTTTTCCATACGAAAGCAATAAACTTCATCTTCGTATCGCTCGAAGGGAAGCAACAGTATAAACTATAATCGTGGAAATGTTTGCTCAACAAATTCGTGAGTGGTTCCGTCGGAGCGCTAATTCCTTTATAGGGAGACCAGGGATAACAGTCGCGCGGTGCAAAAAGAACTAGACTGACGTGGGACCGTAAAGGACTTTTCGGGAGATGAAAAGTTTTCTTCCCCGCGGAGGACGAAAAGAAGGCGTTCTGGGAGGAAAATAAAAAGTATAATACGGCTCCGTTCCCTCATTGTTCTTGAAGAGTTTGATAGCTCTTTTTTTTAAAAGTCGCATGCGTCATCGTCGAAGGATGGATTTTTTAAAATGGCATTTAGCGTGTGACGGAAAAATAGAATAACCAACATGGTTACAATCTCTCCGTACCAACCTCTTTCGAGTTCATCGTGAGATTAACCTGGTCGTGTTAAAGGAAACTATTACTGGAAGAGAGGTGTAATTCCTAAGATTTTTGAAAGATATTTGCGAAAATGCTCCAAAAATGATTGATTGCTTCGTTTTGGCTTAGAGTGGTTGGTGAGTTTATTGATTTAGAACAGCGGTGCGCAACCTTTTTTAATCACGGGCCGCACAGGCACGGATGAATTTGCGAAGTGCCACGCAATTTATTAAAAACATATTGTCAATATATAGAAAATTTAAGTATTTATTGTAGGTTGAATTTCTATTCTAAATCCATCTTTTTCACCTTTCGATAATTATCTTTTTCCCTAACGATTCAACGGTTAGGTAAGCCGATAGGTCAATAAAATTCAAAAGTGAAAACTGTTTGAAGGCTCCGCGCGCCATCTGAAAACGAGTTGCGGGCCACGCCACTGATTTAGATCAAAATTTCTCAATCAGTGGTACGTTAGATTCGTGAACTTTGATTGTAATATGAAAATAACACTATCCCTTATAGTGCCACACTTGACTGAAAAACTGTCATGAAATTCTGTAAAAAAGATTGAATTCGAAATTCTGGATCATAGCGTACGCTTATTTGATTAAAATTTTCTCTATATGTAAATATCACAAAAAAAGAAATTTGTAAATTAGGTTGTGGTACTTTTTCAAAATAATCTTAAGTAAAGGGTCCTTGGTAATAAAAGTTTGAGAAATCCTGGTTTTGAAGAGTTGTATCCTTTAAACGGCGGTTATGATAGGTTTGACGGGGCAATACGGAATTAATTTGGCCGAGTTAATGAAAAGTGTCACATAATAGGGTGAAATGGAAGAACATGGGACAGGACTCAAACGGGCAATGGAGACAGAAGTGTTTATTGTAAATGATTTTCTAAAAATAAACTGTTAAAAAACTTGATCGAGTAATTTTCAATGACAAAACTGTCCTTATATTAACTCATTTTCATGAGAATTCATGATTGCATCTTGAATCAGGTGGAAATTTTAAGAAAATATCATTGGTTCAGAAAGTTTCACTATCTCTATTTCCCATCTCTCAGGTGTTTTCAATTATTTTCAATTCGATACATATGCTACCCCCTTCTCCTTTCTATAAACGTTTGATAAATTAGATAGCTCCAATAGGCATAAGAATGTTTGGAAAAATACTCGCATCACGGCTACAAAGCAGCCATCTTCAGTAATTTGTGATTTTCGCTGTTACTGGATTCTGCTAAAGGTGAATTAGCATCGATGACGGCCGCTTTATAGCTGTACGCATCTGATTTCCATGGCTATTGGTGCTATCTGGATGTTAAGATGGATTATGTACAACTGTAAGGCAAGACTATTTAGTGTAATTCTCTATGTTTTGCTTTTTCGTTGTTTTGGTTTCTTTTTCCTAATTTTCAATAGATCAAAGCAACGTACTAAGTTGGACGGTGGTAAAGTCAAATAAAAAAGGAGTGACATGAAAACTACGTGTTTGGAACCCGTAAAGCGGAAATCAATAAATCAAGACTCGACGAACTGGCAGCTGCCGTCATCTATGAGCCGAACCCCGAAGGAAGTTTCTAAACGAGTGCAAAATCCCTCCATCTCTGTTCACTTTTTGACCTTCACGACATTTTTTTAAAGCTGCAAGCAAATGGTTAAAAAAACTGAAAAACCAAATTTGCATAGTTATTAAATGTGCTATAAGCATTAACCCTTTTAGTGATGAATTTATTGGGGAATAATTAATTTTTTAGATTGCAACTTAATTTTGATTAGTTCATTAATTCCTCTGCCAATTTTTATACCGTAGGCCATACTTTCCACTTTCTTTTCAATCCACTATTGTGTTCAATTCATTTGTAGGAAATTATTTAAAATAATGTGATTGAAAGTGAATAAAAATGAACATGGTGCCTGAAGGAACATGGATGAACAACGGTTAGTTAGTGCTATTCCCGTCCATACTATGTAATTTATCAGGCAATGCAGGATCAATCAGGACATCGTTGTTGAAGACCGGGAGTTCGGTTAAATTTCCGTATTTTCGTATGATTTACGGATTTACTTCTCACTCCATGGAATACGAAGTATTATTTGTTATGCAGTGGACGGAGAAAACATTACCCGCGACAGATCGTGAACCCCTTTACTTTTAGAGTTCAGTTTTCTAATTATATCGAAAAAAATTCTCCTAGGATAGGTAATGGAACCATTGCTTATATAGAGATAAGAGGCAAAATTTATTTACCTTTTTTTGATCCATTTATAATATATACAATCTATAAAGAGAGCTTTAGTTAATTTTCATTTTGAATTTTTTCCCCCAGCTATCAAGTTTAAGCTTTAAAGCACGGTTCTTCAACCTTTTTCGCTCTCGTATCCCGTTGGGCATCTTTTTAATGGACGCGTACCCTCTAGTACAGTGGTGCCCAAACAACGGTCCGCGGGCCAAATGCGGCCCGCGAAGGGTTTTTGTGCGGCCCGCGAAGCTATGGCGAAAAAGCATTTCCAATCATTTAACACGAAAATTCATATATTTTTTGAAAATTTATATAATAAAACTTTAAATGTTGAAGTGCTAGCCATGAAGACCTTATTTAGATTTGATTTTCATTTATATGGCACCTCAGAATATATAGAAAATTCCGATTTATACTCTAATCAAGCCCGCCAAAAATTGGCAACTTCCATTGCGGCCCGCCAAGAGATACGCAACCACTGATGTGGCCCGCCATTAGAAAAGTTTGGTTATCACTGCTCTAGTACATTTGAAGTGAGAATAAAATGAATAAAATTTGTTTTAAAATGTATGATTCATGTTTATAATGCTGTAATTCACAGGTTATGGTGTATTTTCTGTTTCATAACGTTATTCGTAGTCGTAACATCACACATTTTAATTCCTAAATCATATATGAAAGATGAATTAAGAAGAAAAATTATATTCTTTATTACTTGCGCACACCCCCTTAAAAACTCTGGAGGTAAGCGTACCCCTGGTTGAAAACCCCTGCTTTAAACTAGTATCCTGCAAACGTTTAAATTTCCCGGCACACTTTAGGGTTCACTCGAACTACGAGACACACCGAATCAAATTTTATGGGACTGTGTTGAACATTTTTACAGCCCTGCAGCCAACAAAATTGAAAGAAAATAATCGCCTTTCCCATTCAGATGTAAGAAATTATCGTTATAATCTACCTATTTTATAACTTTTATATTAACTTCACACACACACGCACGCACGCACGCGCACGCACACACACGCACATACACACACACACACACACACACACACACACATATCGGTGTATATATTTTTATTCTCAAATCATTTAATTATTTAATCCGGTTTACGAAATATTGAAAATTTTCCAATTTTCTGGTTACGAAGCTTCTTGGTTTCACTTTTATGTAATTGAAACAGCCTAAGAAATCTAATATAAAGAGTCGCTCTTTATGAGAGATTTCGTTTCTATGGACCTAACTTGAGAATAATGAAAGAATATTTTTCCCTTCCCTATAATTTCCCATGGCACACCAAGGACTTCCTCGCCCCGCAATAGTGTGCCGCGGCACATCCGGTTGCGGAGCGCTTCATTATTTCCGTGAAATATCCATACCCACCGTCAGTGTGAGCTATATGGTATGAATGGACAAAATAAATAAAAAACAGTTTCATATCATTTAATTATTGCAGTATTTTTCGTGGTATTCACGAGAATAATTGTTGAGAAGTAACAGGCTATAATATTTTAAACTACACGATTCCCCATATGTACCAATTCTGAAGGTATTTGATTGTGAGTTACATTCTATGCCGCACTTCACGCTTTTTTAAAGGCAAAATAGAACTGAAATTTCTTTCATTAATTAAAAATATATGAAAGGTAAGGTTTGTGTATCTGTATTAAACGCTTTGTTTACATATTTACGCAGAAATGGGACTACTTTGGCCAGTGTGTGGTCTAAATCGGTACTTTTTTTACGTAACGACCGAGGTTCATTGTTATAACGTGCAGTATTCATCGAAGTTTGATTTAGATATCGGTAAGTCTTATATTTTATTTTGATTTGTTTAGAATAAAAGTAGTAATATTTTGTGATAATCGCTTTGTAATCCTCACTTTAATATATCGTCTGTATTATTACGCAAAGCCAACTTTATTCAGAAAAGATTTCAAATTCAATTTTTATTCGATAACTTCTTCACTGAAACGTATATTTTTAAGCAAATTAAGCATTTGAAAGATAATATTTAAGTAAGTTTGATGTGTTAACAGTTTACAATGTTGAAATAAATTGGTGATTTATTTTCGTTCAGATAGTTTTCAAATATTTTATTCCGCTGATTGATTAATTAATAAGCTCAATTTTTATTTCAATGTCTCCAAAAAATAAGCTTTATTAATTTATAGCAGCGGATGGAAATGATGACACAAAAGCAGATAGAAAACGAAGATTAGCTAGGGAAAGGAGACAGCGTTGGGTTGCAAGGCAAAGTCAGGATCATTTTTACTCTCTAAAACACTCATTTATGTGAATTTTGCTTACTTTTTAGTGAATTTAAAAGTTGGTTTCATTAATTTTTATTTCAATGATAACTTAATACTTAATTCATGCAATTACGCTAGTCTGGATATATATTTCACGCTGAAACAGTGGCTTAATGGGAAAAAGTTTTAAGGGAAACTTTTTGTGTCTGGATATTTAATGAGTAGAACAGTTTTTCTAAAATATTACAATGGAAAAGACTAGAAAGTATTTATCGTTTCGAATTCGCCACGCCGCGATATTCCTGCCGTTTACCTAATCCGCTCTCTCACGCGATTTTCTTGGAGACACACTTTCGTAAAAGTATGAAAAAATTGCGGAAATGTCGAAATGTCTCCCGAAAAACAATTTTTAGTAAAATTTGGTTTCAATTTTTCATTATTGCATCAATTCTTTCACTTCTACGAAAAGGATTCACGAGTTTCTTGTTTCATTGTAAATTCAGAAGTCCAAAGAAGAGATCTGTTTGGTAAATAATCAGTAGAATTTTGCGAAAGAATAGAGAAAACGATAACAATAAACAATATACTAGTATTTCCGTTTCAGCTAAGCTTGCAATTAATTTGTAGTTAGAATTTACCAAGTAGTAGTAATGGAAGAAAAGCGAGCAAGGAACTGAATAGAATTTCGTCAGGTTGGAAGGCTTTAGTGTGAGAGGTAGTGGAAGAACCACAAACTTTCGCTCCTCCCCGCGAAAATAATTTTTGGGCTCATATATTATTTGTTGTATCGTATATAGGTATAGCTGGACCTGCAGGATCCCCTAAATCTATGACCCTCCCCCCTCCTCCCCCTCGCGGTCGAGGACTGCGGTTTTATACATAGTTCAGCTACTGGCGAGAGGAGAATTCAAAACTTTTAGTAAAATAAATTCATAAGTGTGCTTACCACTGTGTTTCCTTATTAAGTAATTATTCAACAAAAAACCTTCCCTAATTTTACTTTTAAAAATGAATCAGCTATTCAATAGAATACATTTTTAGCGCTGTGTAACATCTCTTTCTTTTGCTCGATTAAATTAACCAATCTCAAAGCAATGTATTTTTCCATTAAAACGTTAATTAGCTTAACACGTACATAATTTTTCAACGAAAATGACGGTGAATTATATCGCTATAAATCAAGAAATAGGTTTTCCAGTTGTATGTAAGTAACTCTAATAAACTATTCCAATTTATCAAGGAGTAGTGGAAAGAAGTGACTAAGGAACTGAGTAGAATTTCGTTAGATTGTAAGACATTTTATGCGAGCGATAGTAGCGACACACCTTATGGGCACATCGCCTCCGTCCGTCCGCATGTTTAATCTCCGAAACTACTGGGCGGATTTAAATTAAGTATTAGTGATAATTATTAAAATTTATCTCCCAGTTGTGATTTGGAACTTCATCCGTAAATTAGAACATCCACTTTATAAAAGCACTTAAATAAACTTATACTCGTATCTCGTTCAATGGCATTCGTCATGCAACAATTAAATGTTATCTTTTTCTCTCCTTAGCTCTTATATGATCTGTAAATTATCGATTAAAAAATTTTTTATTCGGATAGAGTACAACATTTACTACAAAAAAGTCCGCGAGACACATAATTACGACTCATGGCTTCGTAGATAAAAATTCGAGAACATCCCAAGCATAATATCACATATTCTGTTTACATCGATCGATACGACAACTTATCGGCATACAACAACAAAAACATATATTTCTCCCCCATGCTCTTACATGGACTGTGAGATATAGACTAAAAAATTTATTCGGATAGAAGAGTGGTGCCCAAACTTTTTTACTGGTGGGCCGAATTGGTGGTTGCGAATCCTTCAACAGGCTGCATAGGGAGTGGCCAATTCTTCGGCGGGCCAGATTAGAGATTAAATCGTTTTTACAATTTATCGTTCAATACTAATGATTGGGAAGAGATTATGTTGTTCTTTCGTGGCATGTAGAATGACCAGTTCTTTAAGATAAGTCTGATATGGATTTCGAATATTACGCAACAGAGGCGCAAATAATCATTCTTGTTTAATCCATTCCACCAATTTCCTGTTTATTCTTTCGACTTATGAGTTTGAATATACTTTATTCCTGGAATACCGTTGTTTTTACGATAATTTCCGTAATACTGGATTAAATTTTAAGAAACCTATGAATCAACCAGTTAATAATATGATCTCTTCGATAAAATTGTTGGTGCAAAGAGAAAAAGGAGATGTATTACGTGTACATTACATTTGCTATTCAATGACAAAATTAAGGGGGCAACCGGGTTTGAACCGGTGACCTCTCGATCTGCAGTCGAATGCTCTACCACTGAGCTATACCACCTGATTCTTACGATTTATCGTTCAATACTAATGAATGGGAAGAGATTATGTTGCTCTTTCGTGGCATGTAGAATGACCAGTTCTTTGAGATAAGTCTGATATGGATTTCGAATATTACGCAACAGAGGCGCAAATAATCAGTCTTGTTTAATCCATTCCACCAATTTCCTGTTTATTCTTTCGACTTATGAGTTTGAATATACTTTATTCCTGGAATACCGTTGTTTTTACAATAATTTCCGTAATACTGGATTAAATTTTAAGAAACCTATGAATCAACCAGTTAATAATATGATCTCTTCGATAAAATTGTTGGTGCAAAGAGAAAAAGGAGATGTATTACGTGTACATTACATTTGCTATTCAATGACAAAATTAAGGGGTCAACCGGGTTTGAACCGGTGACCTCTCGATCTGCAGTCGAATGCTCTACCACTGAGCTATACCCCCTGATTCTTACGATTTATCGTTCAATACTAATGAATGAGAAGAGATTATGTTGCTCTTTCGTGGCATGTATAATGACCAGTTCTTTGAGATAAGTCTGATATGGATTTGGAATATTACGCAACAGAGGCACAAATAATCATTCTTGTTAAACCCATTCCACCCATTTCCTGTTTATTCTTTCGACTTATGAGTTTGAATATACTTTATTCCTGGAATACCGTTGTTTTTACGATAATTTCCGTAAAACTGGATTAAATTTAAGAAACCTATGAATCAACCAATTAATAATATTATCTCTGCGATAAAATTGTTAGTACACTGAGAAAAAAAGAGATGTATTACGTGTACATTACATTTGCTATTCAATGACAAAATTAAGGGAGCAACCGGGTTTGAACCGGTGACCTCTCGATCGAATGCTCTACCACTGAGCTATACCCCCAATGATATTCTGCGCGTCGTTATACCCTAATTATCACCAACAAAGATTACACTGGATTTCCACGGTTTTTTGCAAATGCCAACAAAGTCGTAGATCATTTTCATAGTAGAAATACTCCATAAAAACCTATACTCATGTTTGGTTTATCGTTTCTACTTGTCCTCTATCAAAAAGTTTCTCATCTTATTTTTTATAGATAGTGTCGGTTTTATAGGGAGAAATTGCATGATTTTCATCAAAAATGAGGTTGTAATAAAAATTAAATTATTTTGAATGTGATATTTTAAAGCATTTTAGGAAATTATAATAAAAAATATGGGGCAATCGGGTTTGAACCGGTGACCTCTCGAACTGAAGTATAATGCCCTAACACTGAGATATAAACCCTTCGTTTATTAGTGTAAATACGTCTTCTTCTTCTGTATAATGTGTCAGAACTATCGAGTAGTCTTGTTGAGACAATTATTCTCAATCTTGTTCATGTGATTCATTTCTTTAACAAACTTGGATTCTCAGGATATTAAATGAGTCCATGATTTTAGTCATTTTTTTGACTTAAAAGATGAAACTTTTCTATCATAACACAGGCCTGCGTTTGAAAATTTTTTTATGAGGTCAAGGTTTTCTTAGCTGTTCTTTTATAATTTTTACATGCTGAATTCAAAAATATAACTCATTTTGTCCAATCAGGTCTGGTTCTTATTCTATATCAATTTTAAAATATAAAGGGTTGTTTGAAAATAACAGGTATGAAATTAGTACGTTTATTTTTTCAAAGCAGAGTTACATAAACAAAAAATGTACAAAATGTATAAAAATGATAGAACAATTACAGTTAGTGTGGAAGAAGGGGCTTTTTCAGAGACTTTCGTCTGTGTTCCACATGTTGAATATCTCTCTTGAGACACCAGCAGTAGTCTGCAAGCATGTTCAAATCTCAGCGGCCCTGGTACCTCTCTTCCATCACTCGATCATCCTGATGGAAGCGCTCTTCTTGCTCCTCACTACAATCGCCAAAGTTGTCTGGAAAATAGTCTAAATGCGAGCTGAGAAAATGCATCTTTATGGACATGCGTGCACCAAGAGTCTGGAAGTTCTACAGAAGCTCCTCTACAACACGTTCATAGTCTGGACTTCGGTGATTGCCCAGAAAGTTTGTGACAATAGACTTGAATGAAAGCCAGGCGTTCCTCCATGCTTTCATCGAATTGAACATCTTTCATGAGCTCCCTGATTTGAGGACCATCAAAAATACCTGCTTTCAGTTTGGCATCACTGAGACGTGGAAATTTCTGTTTCAGGAAAGCGAAACCTCGGCTTTCTTTGTTGAGTGCTCTGACAAAATTCTTTATAAGTCCAAGCTTTATATGTAGTGGTGGAAGTAGAAACTTCTGTGGATTGACGAGAGGGTTTGGCAAAACGTTGTTAGAACCTGGTTCCATTCAGGTCTTGCTTGCCAGTCGCGTTGTGTGTAGTGCTGCTTGTCTGCTCTACTGTCCCACAAACACAGAAAACAGGGGTATTTGGTGTAGCCGCCTTGTGGACCCAGCACTAGAATACAACCTGCAAAAACTAGTTCATTAAAACTAGTGATGTCAGTATTGAGTATGGTACCACAAGACTACACATTTCTTAAAAATGAACAAAAACTAATGAAAATGTAACACACATATTGCTTTAAATACACCAGGACACCCTTAAGTCTCCACATATCATCCAGTTGTGATGCTCGTACTTCAATGCAGTAAGCAGATACTTCATATTGTTGTAACCTTCAGTAAGCTGCATCGAGTGACCCACTGAACAGACCCAACTTTGTTACCATTGTTAAGTAGTACTGATTTCAAGATTCTGCTTGAGGAGTCGATGAAAAGTCGCCATTCTGTAGGGTCATACTCAAAACCCAAAGCTGCAATGAGGCCTTTAACGTTGTTGCAGTAAACCAGGGAAGCGTCTTTGTTAAACGTGAAATATTCACGAAACTCTTCTTCGCGGCAGCGATACCAGTAGAATGTTTAATCTGGAGCTAACAAATGATTTTGGCGAAGCCGTGACCCTAGCAACTGAGCTGATTCTTTGGACAAGCCCAAATCTCTCGTCAAATCAGCTTGGCTCAAAGGTTTGGGTTGGCTTGTCACAGCAGTAAGTTGATGTGTAGGAGACACGTCATCATCTACCATTTCTTCATCTGAGTCGGACGACCAGTGACTGTTGTAGGGAGGTGATGGAATTGGAATTCCTGAACCGTGAGGCACTGGTTTTATAGCAGATAGCACGTCCGGATACTTCACGTGCTGCTTGTTGTTCCGATTTATGCCTGAAAGGAAACAAATGAAGACAAATTAATTAACTCAACAACCAAAGATCAGACTGCTGATTCTATAAAAGATTAACAGATCAAAATGAAATTAAAAATCATACTAGATTCATACTAACTTACCTTTTAGGTTCGTCATGCAGAAGTAACAGTCAGTAATATGATCTATTCCTTCCCTGAACACCATTGGGACACCAAAAGTAGACACTTTTGCTTCTTGTTGATCCAACGTCGCAAACCCTCAACGCACGTTTTGCAGCATACATGAGGGGCATAGGCTTTGTCCTGGTCCCCAAGTTTGATTCCAAAGTAGGCGTGATAGCTTTTCCTTACAAAAGTTGTGATCTTTGACTGCCGATCTGACAAAGTGACTTTGCCACAGATGTAACAGAACCTGTTCGGGTCATTCTTGCCCTTTCTGTCCATCCTAAAATAACTGCAATGACAAGTGTGAGATGAATTTAAGTCTACAGTTACGCAGGACCTGCTACCTCACACACGCTACCGCACACATACCTCCTGCGTAAATCATGCCACTGTGTATGTTCCGCCCACTCCCAATTCCAACCAATCACAGATGTGATATGAATCAGGCCGCATCACCGGATTTCACTACTTTTTTAAAATATCGACAGTATAGAAGCTTCATTTGATTGAGCAAAATGAGATACATTGTGTTTAATTCACTATGCAAAAATCTGCACACTTTTTCAAAACTTGACATCGGGCCTAGAATAACTTGATCTGATTGAACAATATGAGTTACATTTTTGAATTCAGCATGCAAAAATTATAAAAGTAAAACTAAAAAAACCTTGACCTCAGAAATCACGCAGGCCTATGTAATGCATGTTCACATACCTATCAAAATGTTTTTGATAAATATGCGTGAAATATTTTGATCTTAAATTTGGTTTAAATTCCTAACGCTTTTGAAAACGACCATCATAAAACAAGATATGATTAATCAAAAGTTCTTCGTGAAAACATCATTTGTCTCTCTTTTAAACTACGATAGTCTTCTGTTTCTAGCAATTTCCAACACATTTCATGCAGAGGCGCGATGGCACCGACAAATACAACGAATAAGATTGGTGATGCAGCTTCGGAAGGCTACTGACTACTCATCAGGGAAAAAATATATATTTAATATCTAATAAAAATTTCCTAGAATTGGTCCAAAACTATTCCTCGTTAAAAATCATTCCTTTTATTCGATAACGAGCCGTCCCCATAATGATGTACCGGGCAACTCACTCCATCCTCCAGGAAATTCCATCTATGAAGTTCTCTCTCTCTTATCTCTCTCCTTTTCTCCCTTTCCTTCGTTCTCTCTTTTCCTCCGTCCCTCATTCCCTTTTACTTCTCATAATTCCATCCGCCGTCTCCCTTTCCGGCGTAGGAGGAAATAATGAAGAGGATCCGACCATCTGTTCTCTAATCTCTCGCACCGTAGACCATTTCCTCCGGATAATATTCCTTCGCTCGACAAAGAACCGAATTCCCTCGTAAAACTTTTTCCCGTAGAGTTTCTTCACCTATCGAACGATTGCAGCGCCTCGCGTGGGCGAGATGAAAATTATCTCTACTCACAAAGGAGTCGGGGAAAAAACGTACGCGAAATAGTATTAAAAGATAGAGACAAACTCGAGATTATGGCAAAAAAGAACGGAATATAAATGGGAATATTTTGGAAAAATGAAATCAAAGGAGGGCAGAGAGGCGAAAAAGTGCGGACGGTGCCGCTAACTAAAATGTTTCGCCGTGTACGACGGCCGAAGAATCTGGGTTTTGTGAACACCTTCGAAAAAAGCTAATAAACAAAAGAAATAGGGGGGAAAAGTCTTCTTCTTTTTGAAAGATCATCTCATTCTTTTTTTAAACACATTCCGAACGCAAATTTTTCATAGAGACGAAGGGAAAGGAGAAGCTTCTAATAGATAACACTGAGGAATTCCTTCCATAGAGCGCTGTAATCATTGAATGAATGAGGTGAAATATTTTGTAGTATTTTTTCGTAATTTTTTCACACGCATTCGCCCGAAATGTTTGTGTGTGTGTAGGGAGACTAATGCGGGGTTATGCGGCACTCGCGGGGAATTTCCTATTCTTCCAATTCCTTTTTTCTTCGTTTGGAATGATAGCGCAAGAATCGGAGCGGGAAGCACGTTTCATTTTTTTTAGGGGCTCATTTTTTTATATTTATTTGTCAGTGTGGCGGACCGAGAGGATTTGACTGTTGGTATGCACTGATGAGATCCGTTTTTGCCTGGTTGTCGCGGAAATCGGTCGCAATTATATTCCGGCTCGGGTTGGGATGCCGTGTGTGTGTGCGTTTCGTAGCGGCGGTGAAGAATGTCTTCCAAGGGAGAACAGGGAGGGAGGGTGGAGATGTCAGGGACGAAAAAATATCGACAGAATGAAAAGGGCCTTAGCTCGTTACCTCGCGCTGTGTCGAAAAAAAAATTAAAGAGAAAGGAGTCACGATCTGCCGGATTCCTGTACTTATTTGCGAAAACACGGCTCGTTGTTAAATTTCGCGCTTGCTTTTCTCGGCCGGTAATGAATTTGGAGGAGGCTGTTTTACAGATTCGGCCAGCTTGCCACAGCGTGCATATATTTTTTTCTCTGACAGGCAGGAATGCGTGTACAAATGGCCGCAGAAGCTTCATGAATACAGTGGTTTTAGGCGGAGATGAAATTGATGTTATTTCCCTCTGTGTCCAATAATATAAACAAATGCAATTCGAAAATTTATATTTTTAAGAAAAAAGGCTATGATTTTTTATTATTATTTTGGACGGCGAAGACGAATTATATCTTCGGAAAAATTTTACGATTATTTTCGGCATTGAAATTTCGTTTCATATGTCACGAGCGTAATGTCATATTGTTGCAATTCTGTCTGCCTGATTATTAATTTATAGGATATCGTAATTCGTCGAAGTTCGTATTTTAAGTTACACGACTAATACTCGAAAGTATTCAACGTAGGTAATCTTCCCAACATCTATTTATCTCAGCGTTAATTGCAGCCATGAAGATTTTTATCCTGCTATGAAAATTTACTGCAATAAGCAATGCAAATGACTGTTTTGAATGCCATTTAACGTAACTCGCATCTTATTAAATATTGTTTAATATAAATGCCCACGAAATTAAGTGCAATGGATTTTATTTTGATATATTATATCATCTCTTGCTGGTATTTAAAGCTATTTTAGTTTTATTTATTTAAGAACTTGGTAAAATTAATGTTGCTATAATATCAAAAATTTCAGGCGTTCTTTACCAGCTAAACGATAGTAGCGGAACGCACTATGGACCCGTCTGCTTCGTCCGTCCATCCACATACTTCATCTCCGAAACTACTGGGCGGATTTGGCATTTAGGACTTTAGGGCAAAGAAAATACTAAATAATAATACATAGCCCAATCAGGAGTGCCACTTTACTGGTGACAACAAGTGAATTTTCAATCATATCTCGTAAAATCCTGCTTATAGCGAACAAGTCTTCAAACAAAATTTGTTGAACCAGTCATATAAAATATGTTTTGCTCAATAAATTTTTATCGTAAGATTAGCCGTTTTCGAGAAAATCACATGATAAAGTCGTAACTCATTGTGAACTTGGCCGGACATTTCCTCTGTGTTTTTATTGTCGTCAACGAAAACAATCTCTGTAGCGACTGAAGTGAACATGACCTATTATAAATACTTTTAATTTATTTTCGTGCGCCTGCGATATATAGTAAATATAAGGAAATAGATTACCCACGAGGAAGAAATGAACTTGCATACATTTATATTCCTTAAGTATATTACACATATTTTTAAGCAAAAATAAACGGATAATTTACGACGAAGGAATCAACGTGTATGTAAAGATTACTACTGCCCATGTCAAGCGATATAGGTTTTAAATAATTTTCGATTGTTTTATTTATTATTACTTATTATAAAATAAATCGGTGAATCAAAAATTCAACATTTCCTTTATGATATATGGTTTTATAGCGCTTAGACATTGGACTAAGCCTTTAATATTTCTCTTTTTCGACATGATAGCATAAATCGAAAAGAAGGCCTTTGTCTACTCCGACATGGATTACACCTTTCCATTCTTGTTTACAGAATTAAGCGTTTTAATATTAAAGATGTTATTCAAATCGAACGTTTGACCTGTTAAGAAAAATAGCTTCTGATTCATTGTGCACAAAAAAGTCAAAATGAAAAAAATATCTATTTGAAATAAAAAAATCACATATACAGTAGAAACCCGATTATCGGGGATGTAGTTAGTCCGGATAACGAAAAATCCGGATAATCGATTTGAAATAAAATACGTTATATTTTATTAACAATTGAACAAATATTACAAAAGGCACCACAATAGCCGATTCAAGCGTCAGATGTACCATTTCTGGCCCGTCACGATGTATAATAACTACAACATTTTTCTTTAATGTATACAAGTGTCACGGTATATGGAGCTAACAGTTACTGAAATAGTAGCAGCTGTTCTGTGTAATCCGGATAATCGAATATCCGGATAATCGGGTTTCTACTGTATTACTATATCACAAAATTTAATGAAAAACATGACCTGGATCTCAATGCATAGCATTTTTGTGATTTTTAAAGATGAAACGCCACCAAGTAAAGGCCAATAAAGTGAAGTTTATATTTGAAATATTTACAAAATTCTATCGACTAATATATTTTGACGCAGTCATTCTAATTTTCTCATTTTTACATTTAACATAATTCACCGAAGAAGCCGATATTTGGCATAACTCCATAATGTGGTGCAATTTGAACTAAGAATGCAATGAAATTTGTTTAATTTTTATTTCAAATTACACCGATTCCATTTTTACACATAATCCTCGAAAAAACAAAATAGCTATATCAAAAGCATTGAATAAATCTCTCAATAAATTCTTATCCACAAATTCGACAGTTTTCGAAACCCATAATAACTTCAGAACGCATCCGCGGCTCTTTCCCGGATGAACCTCTATCGCCGCCTCGTCATAAAATGGCGACTGGTTCCCTTCCTCAAAGGAACGTGACTAAGGGTTACCCCCCCAACCCTCGATTCTTTTTCGGCGCGTTTCCAGCCGGCATAAAAATGGAGCTATCAATTCATTATCACGGCACGGAAAAAATAAAGCCATTAGAGTTTCACTCCCGTCAAAAAATTCGCCCTCTCATAATCAGTGGCGGAACGATAAATGACTCTAAGGTGCCCCAAAATAATTTTTCCCGCCGCGATTCCGCTATCAGACAAGATTTTACCGCCCTCGACAACCCACGGAGGTAGGCGTTCTGTGTATATCCTCCTCCACACGCCCGCCCCCGTTGACGCTTGGCTACCTCTCGTCTTCTCATTGGCTCCCACGGTTTTTAGGGGGATGAAGGGAGGGAAGGAGGATGGGGAATCGAGAACACGTGGGAGGGAGAGGGAAGAGGGGGGAGTATAAAAACGCCGGGAGCGGGAGAAGAGGGGTGGGAAACCGAGAGGAAAGAGGTTCCTTAAGCCTCCGAAGGATAAGGTGGGCGTCTTTTTGGAGGTTGACAGGTGTTAGGTGGCGACGCCACGTTGAAAGATACGACTCACCATTCTTAACGATCCTATGGGTGGGGGCGGCAGAGGGATGGATCGGGTGGGTGGAGAAGGCGAAAAATGGGGGGTTTGGGTCCCTATGGTACCCAGGGGCCCGACGGAAAAAGACTTCTGATTTCAACCATCCGAGCCGCCATCTCTTTATTATTGGTCGGTTCCTTACCTCCTTCGTTCTTCGAGCTCGCGTGACCTTGTCGAAGTCTCCCAGTGTAAATTAAATGAAAGAAAGGCCTTCTCTCTCTCTCGCTATCCTCCTCGGCGCTGTATAAAGAAATCTCCGGCATTTCTTTCATTCCCCACCTTTTGAATTCACCGGGACTAAAAGGAGCGTATGGCGAAACGAGGATGAGAAAAGAGTATGCGAGAACTTTCCGATTCTCCAAAAAAAGATAGAAGGAGCAAAAAAACAAACCCTTTGGTCGATTTCCCGGAGCCGCGAGTTCCGATTCAAAAAGGGTTGTATCGTCGCCTCGCCGTTCTCTGGGAAGCGTTTTCATTCCCTGGGTTTGCTATAGCGAGCCACTGTTGCGTCGATAACGAGGTAACTACGAGGATGGGAGATGGGAGGGGGATCAGATGGAGGGGGTGGGAATGAGAGGGGAGAAAGATGAGAATGAATGGTCGCGAAGAATTTTCACGCCCTAACAAGCCTCTTTTGTGGTAGTCATTGTGCTGCCGGAGTTCCTATGGCGACAGACGGGTCACGAATAAATATTCTGATGACTCGGAGTTGGAGGCATCACAAAGAATCAAACCAGGCTGATTCTTCACACGTCCCGTCTTGATAAAGGAGACGTTCCCGTGGATGAAAATATTTTCACGGGTTTTTGCCACGGGGCTAAAAGCGTCGAGGGAGAATATAAGTAGCTCCTCAATGAAATAATTTAACGGTCCATGACTCTATCTCGCGGGACAGCCATTGCACGATATGCAAAGGGTATGGGATAAAATTCTATTTTTCTGGACGGATGGCTAGCGTGAAAAAAATCGGCGTCATTATTGTGATATTGTTGACTTTCGGCTCGATTGGCGAGGAATGTGACGGGAGAGCTTCGAGGGGTCATTTTTCTGCTATACGGCGAAAGAACTCAAACCGATCCAACTGGTATTCTAATGATTAATTTGGTTTATTTGTTTAAGCCCCTGCTACCCACAAATCTATCGTCGGAGTTTTGGAAAATGTGAAGTGAGTTTGCAAGTCAGCAGATTAATTACGCACATATGGCAGTGGTATCATTTGTGCGCATGTTAATATGGAATTGTATTTTAGATGAAAACCGAACTATCTTCAATAGCAAATTATAGCGAAATCGATGACGATGAGCAATATTTTTCGTTAACGCTAATACAAAGATAGCGATGGACGCTAAACCTAAGGTTCCATATAAAGTAGAACAAAATGTTAATTATATTTTACTAGCTAAAGAGAACTATTATTTTTTATTTATCGCACCTTATCTTTCATTGATTTACAAAGAAACATTATATGATAATCGTCTGTCCGATTTTAAAACTGATGCAATCATTTCACTTAAGATATTTATGGCGCTTAATTTTAATTGGTTTATCGTAAAATTTTGTACATATTCAGAAATTTTATTGTATACTACTTAAGCGATAAATCTGATTGTAACATTTTACTATCCATTTCATAATATTATGTAAATACTCAGCAGTGTGTGATTTAAAGGAACTAACGACATATGACTAAAAATGAATGCAGCTTATTACTATAATTTGCTATTGTTTCAAGCCGTCTATTTTAATAAAATGCGGAATTCCAAATCCATATAACTAAATACGCAAGCCTGCTGTTTTTTTATCATCCGTTTAATGTTATCGATTTAATGAAAACCAATGTTACCACATAAAGAGAAATCTGCTGTGCAATTAAGCGCCGTAACAAAGAAACTACTAGTGTCATAAAGCCAACGTCCTTAACGGTAAATTTTGATCGATGAAATCATACGACATTCGACGCATAGCATTATGATTCGGGAAGAGAGTGCTAAAGTTATACAGCGAGCTGCATGCGATAAGAACGTTCCAATAGTCGCGTGTGTCATTACGCCGCCGTATGCTACCTGGCACAAGAATATTGTGGGTTGAACGTTTTTTTTGGAGGTCACCCAGGAAATTGCTTCTCTCGGGCCAAACCAACGCCTCGACCAGCGCTATTGAAGGAATGCAGGCGTAGGTGTCGGCACATGAGTAGGCGTCGAACAGACTTTTACTATCGCGGGGATTTAAATTCAATCGGAATTTATGATTTCTATACAATGCGGTAGAGAAAAGATGACGGAGGTTATTCACTGAAGAGTGGAAGGAAGAACCTTTATGCCAGGCGCATTCCATAAATGGCGAAAACTGTTTAACCAAATGTTCAACGATTCATTTCGGGGTTTGCGGCCCTTTTTCGGGAATCCACTTTCAATCACCATAAATTATATTTTTTAAGCGCTCTCGAACAAACTTTCTTTTCGCGTTGAAAGAAATCGACTCTTCTTCACCAGTCGCCGGAGAAATATTCACGTAACATCACAGTTTCGGACAATGTTGTGGGATTTTTTTGGATGTATCTTTATGGTTATAGCGAAATGGCTTTCTTTGAAAAGGATTGATGTAATAGGCATGAAGTAACAGTTTAAATATCTTGGCCGCTATAAAAATTAGTCTATATATTTCGGTATTTAATTGAACATCCAAAAAGACAAGTCCTTTTTAAGGAAAATACGTCTCTGAAGGTGGACATACTTAGATATGCATAGAAATTTGGGCTTGTTTATCATAAAAGTAGGGCAAACGGATAGCTCGTGTGAAAAATATGTACGACCTAATCGTAATATTGAAATAAGCTCACTTGAAAGCTGGAATTTTGGCCTTTTTTAGGTCATACAAGGCTCATTTGGAATAATTACTCATAGTATTTCGAATGAGTTGGAATTTGAATCCGGAAATTTTAGTTTTTTGATTGACAAATTCATTTATTTTAAAATTCACTTTGATAATATGAACTCAGCATTTTTATCCGTATTCATATTTTTTCTCTCGGTAAAATATTGCTTACAAGATTTAATAGTTAATATAGGGACTAAAAATTGGTGCTATGAAATCTAGGAATAAATTTTTAAAAGGATAGGAAAATGTGCTTACTCCCCTGTACTGAAAGTTAAGCATTTTCAGTTAGGTGCTATATGAAAACTCACCCATATAGGAGTTATTGACCCCGGCAGTGATTGAGCGCTTAATGTCCTTTGATTAAAATCTTAACATCTCTCTTCTTTTACGTCAAATTACAAGTTTTCAGCAAAAAATGCTTTTGATCGCTTTCAGTCAAATCATCATAACTCTTAACTCCCTCAATAAGAATGTTACGATAACTAGAAGAATATCTTTTTCGGTTATTAATCTTACTTGATTCGTTGATATCAGATTAATCACATTTTCAGGAACTCAATTCTTTCTATCTTCTCTTCAGTTTTTCGTCATGCAGGATCGGATATAATTTGTATCTCTTTATTTCAGCTGGGGTAGAATAGAGGAAAATTTATGATACGCATATTAAAATGCAGATGTCTTATTACCGAGCTTTAGGGCGTGATGTCAGCTTAAAAGATCTAGTGCTTCAACTCGTTAACGTTTTCACTATAATATTTTACTATTTCTTGGGCTTCCGCTATTAATCGTAGATAAAGCATATTACAGACCTTTGGCAAGTAATTATATAATAATTTTATAATATCGGCGCCCCATTTCAAGTGATTCAAACAGAAACAAATGAGACTTTACTTTAGTAAAATCAATTTCTGTTTCTCCCCAGCATCTGCTTATTTTTTCCTTTACCTAACAAAATATGAGGCACTGTTTTTCAAACTTTTTGTTTCGCGACCCACTGGAATGAAGACTAAGTGAAGAAAAAAATGTTGTCTTGAGATTCCACAAATCCTCAGTGAAAAGTAATACGTATTATATGTCGTTTTCGATATATTTCAGCTGCATATTCGTTTAGTGTTCACGTTTTCCTCGCGAGACTCGCGACTCCATAATGGGTGGCGACCCACACTTTAAAAAAGACTGCCCTAGAATACCACGGAAGTTGCTCTCTTATGCTTAATTTCTCTCCACGAATATTACTGTTACAATTCCGGTTGCGAGTTTCATTCAATGTGGTCTGCTTGTTTGTATTGATGGCTAATCAACCTCTTGGATTATTAGAGCCAATTTCATTCAATGCGGGTGAAAATGTGAATTATTGTGAGCCACAGCTGCTGCAGTTGTCGTCACCTAAAATTTAAGGACTACGCAGCTCATGAGAAACTTTATCACATGGCCACGAACGATAAGTACTATGGATGCGATAAATAATGCATAATCTTTTGGGGGAATAAATCATTTGGTATTTCCTTTGGATTTTTTTACGGGAACGCATTTAATAAATTTCAAGCGCGATTTACAGCAATTCAGCACCGCCCATAGTTCTGCCATGGCCGTTATCATACTAAGTGAAGTGTCACACATAGGATAGCATTCTTTGCAATTAAAGTCGCTACTTTTAATCGATTGAAATGAAATAGTGAGAAGTGCTACTTTACCTGTTCTGTGCTGCGATTTTTTAAAAGTTATGATACCTTACTAAAAGTCACAATTTCATTACTTTATAATTTCCTAGTATTATTTATTATAAGGACAATTTTAATCTAAGCTTGTTTTGTTTCTGGAGACATTTAATATTAACATCCTATTTTATTTATTTATTAATAAGTATTTTGCGTCTGCATTTTCAAAATTGACGGTTGATATGGTGATATTTTTATTTCAGTTTATAATTTTAGTAATAAACTACAGTTTCCTAATGTTTAGGCATTAGTTCACCTAAAAATCGAAAAAAAAATTAAAGTCGATATTTGTCCTATTGAAGACGTAAAATGACGTCGAATTTAAGTTTCTCAAGAAAGATATAATTTTACAATTTCAAAGGCTACTAAAACTGTTACTTATAAACTGCTGAGGTTATCACTAAATAGTTTTGCGAAAGAAATTATAAAAATATTACTTTTTGATGAGAGATATAATTTAATATAGAGATCGCTGCCCTCTTCTTATTTTCGTCCTATACCTTTGTGTGGTTATATGATTAATCCTATTACAAGCCCTGTGGCGCAGCGGAAAATATAGAAGCCCCCACTTTCAAGTTACGGCAAACACGATTAAGATGAGTGTCGAGGCTCCATGTCCACCCCTCCCTCCCGCATTGCAAGGGCATTACGCTCCCGTTAAAGTCATAATGTGAGCTTTATGATTCATTTTAAAAATATTTTCATTTGTCAAACTATCCCAGCATGGAAATTTGGAAACGGGAGAAAAAAATCTTCTATGACCGAGAATTGAAACCCGGCCTTCCAATGGCCGGGCGGATATTCTACCACTTAACTTCCGTAGCAGAGTAATTTTTTTGATTCAGAAAGGGAATGTTTTTTTAGGTTAGGTCCATTTTATGCCTGTAGCATAAGGATCATACAATCCATTAATACCATCTATTTCATGAGGGATAAGAGAAAGTCAGGAGTTTCTATCCTCGCAAGATGTCAGGATATCGACGGGTATCCTATGTTATAGGTCAGTGGTGCGCAACCTTTTTTGATCGCTGGCCACTCAGACAGATAAATTTGCGAAGTGCCACGCAATTTATTAAACACATACTATCAATATATAGACAATTGAACTACTTATGGTAGGATGAATTTCCATTCTAAAGTAATCTTTTTCAGGTTTTGATAATTATCTTCCTCCCTAATTGTTCTACGGTTACGTAAGCTGATGGGCTAATAAAATTAAAATGTGAAAATTGTTTTAAGGCTCTGCGGTGCACCTGAAACAGAATCGCGGGCCACTCGTGGCTCGCGAGCCATAGTTTGCGCACCACTGCTATAGGTGAATGGTTCCCTAACTTACTGTAGGTGCGGCACCCTTTCAAAGATAAACGCGATTTCGCGACACACCAGTCTTGAAACAAGGTTTATATATTTTTAAATAATAGTATTTGGATATTATCTTTGGACGCATATATTTGTTGGTACTATACCACAATCAATCTATTAGAGGAAAAAATTATTGCTCTTATTACCTATCAACGCATCCAAATCGTTGATTTATTTGTTAAAGATTTCCGCGGCGCCTATAAAAAATCAGCTGAGGCACCCAGTTTGGAAGCCACTGCTGTAGGTCAGCATTTCTCAAACATTTTCCGTCGCGATATACATGACGGTCGATGCTCACGTGCACACTGCTATCCTCCGAACTAAAAAAAAAGTAGTGCGCAATTATGAAGAATTTAAGCCTAAATGCAATAGTTATATCTGTTAATAATGACGCAATAGAAAGACAAAAACTCTGGTTAACAAAATTTACTTGATTTTTTACAAGTCGTTATTGAAATATTCGGCGAAAAACCGGTTGAGAACCGATTCTCTAAGTCAGGGGTCTCAAACTCACATCAGTACTCGGGCCGCATTAAGGCACCCTACCAATGGTCCCATATCATCCCAGTCCTCGCACCGTTTCATATTCTTTGGACATTCATTCTCCCCTTCTGCGGGGAAGAAATCGTCCCAACCCTTTGATGCGGCCTTAAACCAATTCATTACAAAAATGCTAAATTCGGCGTCGAGGGTTAGGTTCTTTTGTCATGCGAGAAACAAGCTGGCATCGGGAAGAACATACTTAATACCCCACCTGTGCAGAATTTTTTAAAATCGGAATGTGAAATAAACTGCTTATATTTTAAAACTCATGATTTCATATACTTCTTAAATTTCTTAGAATTACGTAAAATATTTTATGAGAAATACATGTGAGTTTTGGCCGCCCAGTGCAAACTAGCTTACTTCGCGGGCCGCAGAAATGTACCACGGGGGCCACGAATTTGAGATTCCTGCTCTAGGTAGTCCGTCCTTTTCGGGCGCATTAGCGTGTGCTCATGATTTGGCGACATGCCTTCCCGAGCACATATGCCCACGTGATATTACTCTCATCGCGGGCGCAAGAAAGGCGGAGGTATGGAAGGGCGTGGCGGTTTGCATTAGGGTAGACAGGAGGAGAGAGGGAAGGCTAAAAGTAGGAGGAGGTGGCGAGGTCGGGAGATGCGAAGAGGCGGGAGAAGCGAGAGTGGGAGGAAGGGGGTCGCCGAGAAGGAGTCCGGAAGGTGTGCCCTAGCCATAAGGGGCAAGGCCGTTGGCAGTGTCTGGAGGGCGTCCATATTCAATGAGGGCCTCCTCTTATCGAGCGAAAGGATGAGAGAAAGGGACGAAGGGAAAGAGAGAGAGAGAGAAGATTGGGTCCCAAATTAATTCTGATATCTCTTTTTTCGGGTGCGATTTTGTGATACTAACGGTGGGAAAGAGGGGAGCATCGTTACTTCGAGTGACGTCGGTGCTTTTATGCAGATACGCAACGTTCTTCGTCGTTTTTCTTTATGGACGATCAATTTAAAAGGCGTTCGGGATGATTTTGGGCAAGATAAATTTGTTGGGAATCTTCGTGTTTTTATTCATGCGATAACTTTGGAATGGCAGCCTAAGAGAAAATTAGTTCATTAAGTATAAAAGCTTGTAATATCATTAATCTTAGCGTGAAAAGGAGCAGCTTCTTGGAGTCGGGCATTATATTAGCGAAATGAGTCGTTATCGAAGAAATTGCCCTTCTCAACACACATCAATTACGAATATTTCAGGTAACGACTCTATCTTTTCCTAATGAAAGATGAATTATTCATAAATATGACAAAATATCTACACAAACTCAGAAGAAAATAATCGCGATAATAAGTTATAACGCTATATTTATTAATATTTCATGGAAATGCTCATGAATGGAACTTCCTTTTAATGATTGCCGTCATGTGTAGCAAACGCATTGGAATAATAATTTATATCTATCTAGTATGTTTTAAGGAGACATATCTTGATTCTCTTTGTTGATTAAATTTAATAGAAGTTTTAGTCAAGTTTCAATTATAATGTGTAACATCTCATAAATTAAATTAGAACATTTTACATCGTTTGTGAACGGTTTTAAAATAAGACATTGCCATAATTAATGATTTGCATGCATTAATATTAATCTAAGATGAGAAGACTTTTATTATTACGTAAAGTTACGGGTGTATGGAGCTAATTAGGGCTTTTTTTCTAAAACAAATTGGTTCATCCCTCCGTCTGTTTGTGTACAAAATAACTCAACAATGACGTACGTTACAAAGCCAAAATTCCAGGCTAGATAGTTCTACATTAGAGCTACATATGGTATGAATTTTGTGGATCAGCTGCTAGAGAATAATCATAAAAACTGCAAACAACAATACTTTCTTTACTCCGATGGAAAAAAAGCAGTCGGTGAAAAAAGCGCCTTATGTAATTTGCGCTGTAATTATTCCTTCGCTTGTTTTTAGATGTGTTACGTTGGTGGGAAACCTCAGTCGTTGAATATCTATTCTTCTTCACCGTATGTCATCCGATAATACGCGAACGTGAATCTCTTCAAGTACGGTTTACTGCCAGAACATATACTTTTCTCTAAATCTTGGGTAATGCGCCAGCGGTTCCGTCCTAAGACACAACAATCGACAACGCATCCATGATTGGCTTTTAGAGTTTCAATAATATTTTTCATCCCATCTCATTGGTATGTGGGAGAGAGAGAGAGAGATTAAAAAAACGACTATCTATTGTTTCGTTCACTGGAACATTGCTTTTTGAATTTAAAAGGCATTGACACTGTGACGTAGAGCCAAGCGCGTTTCGGTTTTCGGTTCTCACCGCCAACATTAGCGCCATGTGATGACTTCACGAGGGAGTTGGTTGTGTCGTTTTTTTTACCTCGTGTATGGCTGAGAAAACCGCTTCGCATTAGCTGTGGAAATTTTTTGACGCTTAGTATTCAGACCCGAGAATGAATGGCGGTAATGATATGCTATTAGGTCTATCATGTCCGTCCGAAGACTTCTAAAAAAAACAAATAAACTACGGAGCCATTATTGATTAATGGTTTATAATTGGTTAATAAATAAACATTGTGCTCGTGATAGTATAGTATAAAATGGTAAAACCTACAGAACATAATATATTTTTTCTAGCTAGGCCAACATTAATCTAGAGATGATGTTTATTTTATAATAGAGTAACTAATATGTAAAGTACATTTTGACAGCTTGAATAGGCTTTCTGTACGACTCAATATAATTTCTGAAAATAATGCCACATTCGTTAAAGAAATTTATCGGATGTAATTGGATGGATCCATTCTAGTTCAAATTCTAAAAAAACATAACAACGAATACGAGAGGCATCACCATATGAGTGTGGTCGTACATTATCTTACGAATAATAATGTAGAAAAACAAACGTTGATGCAACTGTTTATTTATGCATATAGAATTTCTGATCAGGTTAATATAACGGGAATAATCTCTCCATATAAGATTCTTTTAATAATATCGTTGAATGAATTCATTTAATCTATCAACCATGGTGAATCTTAATCAAGTCAATGGGATAAAGAGTAATTGCATCATGTTAAATAATGTTGCAGAAACATTATTTTATTTCTCGCAACGTTTTATTACACACAAGTTATGACACAAGATTTACGTAATGTTATGCAGAATAATGATTGGTCGTAAGACGCCAAATTGCTTGTAACTAAAATTTTATTGGTACAGCTTTAGCTGCGGCTATTTCAGCAACCTACTGAAGATTTTTCAACGTCCAGAGATTTTTTATAGGAATCCATCTTTATATATATATATATATATATATATATATATATATATATATATATTTACACACACAGCAAGGAGCTCTTTTCTTCGTCGGAAAGGATTTAAAAATCTATCTTGATCTAGAGTAATTGCAGTATCGATTATTTTAGAGCTAGACATTTCAATTTTGTATTCTGCTTTCTTCAAACAAATTTACTTGGTTGTATATAGTCTGCCGGTGATATTAGATCCAATATTTTAAAGGCCCTATATAAGGACCCTATCATTTGGCTATCAATCTTTTTAACTAGTTTTCTAATAAGGTGAGATCTTTAAAATGCTGTATGGCACTAATGCGCCAGGGCCAGTCTTCCCTCATGGGCGTTCACCTGAAGTTCGGAAATTTTCTGCATTTCCTTTCAAAAGACTAAAATTTCACTTTAAATTCATCGTAAATCAATCCCGAATTTGTGCATTTTTCTCCTTTTATAGGACATGTCAACATATTATGCATTAATATGCATTTTAAAATTTCTACCCATCTTTTGTTATTATATTAAGCTGTGAGAGGAGAATTATTTAGCCCATTAATATAAATACATTGCATTCAAACTTATTAAAATGCGCGGAAAGTTTTAAAATAAACACTGTAACCTTTATGTTAAAGCCTAATTTGTTTTGTAAATGAAATAAATCGTTTTTCATGATTTCTATCAGATATATCGTAATTTAAGCATTGTTTTACAGATTGCCTTTAGCTTGAAAATACCGTAGAATAATCTGGCGCGTAAGAGTAAACTGATGTAATGTGGTAAATTGATGGCATTTAAACATTCTAAGAGCAAACAAGAAACATCAGTTAAATCTATATTACATAGTCTAATTAGTAATTTCAGTTTCACTGCAATATCTACGAAAGATTCTGAAAGAGAATTTCGAAATTCTCTCCTTTTATTTAGAAATTTTATTAATATAATTTATATATTTCAAAGATGTATTGTTGTCTGCGAGATTTTGGCACTAAGTATTTATATTTCTTACATAAAATGTTCATTCGGCCTCAAGAAAACAGTAGTATCATAGTATCACCGAAGACAAATACCTGATGAATATGTGTTTGCTTTCGCAAATAATAGATTTGATGAGGTAAAACAATTAATTTCTCGTTTTCCTGTAAAAAGCAACTTAAAGCATAGTAAGATATGATTCTTGGGAGCAATCGCAGCTACTTCTTCAAAAGACTCATTCCCGCCACAGATGCTTTCACAATATAAGTAGTCAACAATTACTTACTAATTATATAATTGTCCTATAATTGCTCGCCGTACTGCCCAATATGTCACCGTAAAAAACGCGGATATAATATGATAGATATATTAATATTGGCAACGAGAAAGGATTCGGTCATTGTTAAAAATTACAACATAAAACAGGTGTCTCCCCGACGGCCTCCATTACAACCTTTAAAATATGGATATTTCACGGAAACCCCCGGCAATATGCGCCTCCCTCTCCTCCCGTTTAGTACAGATTCACCTTCAGCTGCGAAGACTCCTGCAGTTACAAACAGCGGGAGAAAAACGCTTTGAGTTTCCGTTATAATTTGCGTCCCGTCGCGCGAGATGGGGAGGCGTGGGGGGTGGCGGGAGAGGGATCATTTTTGCCCCCGGAGGCGGGAAGATTTTTGGGGGTCCGGTCCCTTTAGGCTCAGCCAACCCCTTCCCCCCCTCTCTCTCTCTCCCTCCCCTCCACCAACCTCTCTCACTGTCCGCCGCCACCTATACCTCAGCCGCCGCCCCCCTTCGCTCTTCTCACCCGAAACGCTAAGCCCATGCCGCATACCACTGTGCCTCCCTCCCACCAGCCAGTCCTGCCATGAATTATTCATCTCCTCCTGCCCAGTCCCGAGGAAAAAAGAATAGCGCGGTTTAGGAGGAAGATAGATAGGAGGGGGAGAAGAGGCTCAGAGGAGGATAGATGAGATGGAGGAAGGGGTTGGGAAACGGTGAATGAATAGAGGGAGAGAAAAGGAAAGAGTGAGAAAAGGTAGGAAAAACTCCTTCATGGGAACGCAATGTTTAGAAGAGGAAGAATAAAACAGAAAGAAAACACAGGAGAGAGGATTCCAAAGTCAAAAAATCGGAGTAGATCAGGATAAAACAAATAAGGAAAGAGCTGCTGAAGTAGGCAGTAAATGGCGGTTAAAAAATATATTAGACAGACGGACGAACTGATAAAACGTGCTCATCGAGATAATACTGAATCGATTGTCGAAAAAATGAAGACTTTATCTGTTTTCGTTTAGGAGTTAGTTCGTCAGACAGACGGACCAAAACGAGTAAATACCTACAACGAATCAGAATACTGAATCGATTGCCGAAAAAACGAAGTCTCTATCTGCTTTCGTTTAGGAGGAGTTACCACGACAGACGGACGGACAAACCTAACGCATAATCGTTTTTTTTAACTGCTAAAAAACAGACTAGATCATGCTATGGGGAATGAATAGAGAATAGATATAGGAGAAATCAGCAAGACAAGGATAGATTAAATAGAAGAAAGATAAAGAAGATGTGTAAAAGAAAAGTGGGAAGAAAAAGGAGGCGAGGCAGAAACGAAATAGGAGCAAGGGATTAAAGAAGAGGGATTGGGTAGTCGTCTTCTCTCGAACGAAATTGATACTTAAATCTCCACTTTGTATTCTCCTACGGACCATTCCCAAGAAAATAATAGCTCGAATAAAGAAGGTACGAAATAAAGAAAAGGGGCGGATGAGAAAGGTTTGGAGAGAGGAGGAAAGAATAGGTGGGCAGGAAATAGCAGAGAAAGAGCGAAAAGAGAGAATGGATGCCTAGGTGTGTCAGAAAGGAAGGGATGAAAAAATGGATTAAAGGAAGAAGGAAGATGGATATGATAGTTTATAAGAAAAGCGTGACTATTAAGTATTCGCTTGCGTCTAACCCACGCGGATGAGGAAATTAAGATGCCGTAGTCACAAGACTCGAGAATAAGATTGGAACTTGGAGGAGGATGAATGAAAAAGTGTGGTGATATAAGGGAATGAAAGATATGATGGATGGAAAAGAATGCGGTGTTAGGGAAGAGGAATTCTCACAACATATGATTATATTCATACGGGCGTTGATACCTCCATTTTTTTTTCTTTTAAATAAAATTGTACTACCTTTTTCGATTATCCTTGTAGATGTCTAGGAAAAGGCGTAAAAAATTTCATCAGATCGATTTGTGATTTCATATCAAAATTAATTTCTTTCAATTAAGTAAAATAACAGTCTAAATGTACACTCATTTCCAAAAGTATTCCAACAATTTGAGCGGCGTAGCTTTCGCGGCAGGTTGAATTTTAACTTCCTATCTACATGAATGTTATGTCAGTTGGTGAATATGTATTTCTCTCGTGACACCACCTCAGCGTTCAGGGTTTATTATTGTATGAAATACTACGTATTCTTGCGTATCGACCGGATTTAACAAAGATTATTCCGCCCCTTTCGCGATCGTTTGAACATACTGTTATAATTCGCCATTGTTATTTAACAGTTATTCATGCATCGTCATGATAGCATAAGCAAGCCCATGGAATTGTTTTTTGTCCAAGTGAGGGGTTGTTGGGGGAGGGCTGAAGCAAACTCGCTGCGTAATTAGTTGTAATAGTAGAAGTACGAGTGGATTTACGAATTTCGAATCGACGATTTCATCAAATTCCCCGGTTCGATAGTATTTGTTACATAACGGAAATAGCGAAAGTGACAAGGCACAATTCACAAAAACAGTCGAGATATATGCGTTTTTAAAAGTAAAAAAACTTTTGCAGAGCTTTTTCTTCCATTACTTGCTGCTTGATAGCATTCTCCGTTTATTCCACAATAAACACCGACGTAAAAAGTCTGTTTGGCTGACGGAATTCACAAGATTGTAATGCGGTATATCTTTTTATAATTCATTGAGTGAAATTGTTGTTGCTGCCATCATCATTTCGTTTCACTTCGTTATTAAGTGAACCTCATTTTCACATACGAGTCGTAGGTAATTGCAAGATAAATCAATCTTTGAACTATGCGTGACTGCTCGGTTAAACATGTAGATTTCTGACTGACTTCGCAAACGTTTTTGCGGGTACCACTAGCTAGTTTAATTTTCTTTCGTGAATGAAGGGATATGGATTATCCACGACGAAGAAATGAACGTACCTATATACGTCTATTTTCTTTACGTATACACGACGTTTGTAAGTGAAAAGAAATGGGTAATTAACGAAGAAGGAATGGACGTGAAAATGCAGATTATATTACTACTATTAGTAAGGTATGTTATAAGTAATAGTCGATTGTTTTATTAATTACAGTTGATTAGGAAATCAGTCGGTGAATCAAAAATTCGATATATCCTTGGCATCACTACTGGCATTTCAGTTCGTAGACATAATACTAAGCCATTAACATTTTAATTTTTGAAATGATTGCATAAATTGTAAGGAACGCCTCTGCCGCGCATGTATGCACCAGGGCATCGAACCGGAACCGAACCGAAAACCGAAACCGAAAAAACCGTTATTTTAGCTGGAGTGAAACCAAACGCGAACCGAAAAAAAATATTTTTCTGAACCCGAACCGAAACCGAAAACCGTAATTTATTTTGTTACATTTTTTCGGCTCGCATATTTAATATGAGCCTTTTTTTAAAGCCTCAATTTTCAACACCGAACAAGGCAAAGGTTAATGGTTTTCTTGATAATACATGCTCCTAAACCTTTGGAGGAATGCATCTTTGTGATAATATCTGTCGGTTGAATGGTGGGATTTTCCATGGACATCTCAATACATAGAGAGAGGGTCAAGGATACGTTTTCCAGAACTCTGTTTAACGAGACTAGAGGAAAGGAACTCAGTGTTACTTTGAAGACAGCCGCTAATCGTCTTGGTACCTTCCCCCTGAGCCTACCCCGTAGATTGTTCCTGGTAAAAATGATTCACGATTCTTAATTTGGATTTTGCTTCAAGTTGGAGGTTATTTTCCCCATAAAATTTCATCCCTTCTCCATATGCATCGAACCCTTATATTCTGGTAGTCTCTCTCTAAAACGTATCCAGGAAGGATCGCTCTACAGTCGTGCTTTTGGGGTATTCTTACTTCCTTTGTCACAGGTTAATAAATTTCTATTTATATAGTGCATCTTAAACAAAATGTGTACACATATTAGCATTAGTTACTTAAAACTGAAGAGGGATTAAGGATTAATGTGAATTTGTTATTTTTAGTGAAGTATTTTACCGACTGCAGAAATGCACATTAGAGACACAGATTGAAGAAAGACAGTTCACGACGCACTGAATATGTAAGTCTAATTTTCTTTCTGTGTGTGTGTTTGATTTCAAGAGGATATTTACTGCAGCGATGTAAATTCGGTTTCGTCTTCATTTTCCATGGAAAAACGTAAAATCTATGTCCTGACATGCAGACTTTTTTGGTTATTATTTTAAAATATCTAAGATATTTTAGCCACAGTTGTTATGGGTGTACTAGCAACACACGTCAGTGTAGAGAGGGCGTTTTTGGGGTTGAAATATATCTTAAGAGATGATAGTCTCAGTGATAATTTATTGGAGGACATTTTATTAATTAGATCGAAGTTTTGTTGTTTGGGGTGAATGTTAGTGTGTAGGGGAAGTCCGTGTAATTTGGACCACCTAACTTTGAATGCATATAAACTCCTAAAAAGCATTGTGAGTAGAAATGACTTTTTTGTGAAGAATGTATAACATACAGTTGACTTTTACGAAAATACTTTGTATATAGCTACCACCACATACCGGCGACTATTGTTAACAATTGACGCTTAGTTGCGTCTTAGTAACGCTCCTTTTTCTTTTCTTAATTGTTGGAGCTTTGTGGCTATATCCAATATCAGAGGGCTATGGTTTGAGTTTATTTCTGTTCTTTGTAAAGTCTAAAATTTTCTCGCAGTTTCTTAAAATATTCATTATAATGTAACATATTTGGAATTTTTAGAAATATTACAGATATGGAGAAAGTCATGTGGTGGCCACATCAGATTTTTACACTTGTCGCACTGAATTCAGTCTCCATCGTGCGTTTCCCCACAAACAAGATTTGTGTTGTTGCAAATAACTTTTTCCTTTTCGGTTTAGCTCCCGAAGAACTTGCTACGTTATTAAGACATTTCTTGTGTGGTCTTCCAGTTAACAGCACACAAGATGCAGACCCTCGCTTCCTTAGCTTTCACCTCGTATCCTCTACGGAGCTTGAAGGAAGTGGACTGATCTTTTCCACAGGAATATAATCATTATTACTTGGAGTTTGTTTTGGAGTTGTACTCTTTCCCTGTTGATTTGGTGTTTTGGTAGAACCAAGTTTTCAGTTTGTTATGCTCGGCAATCTCGAAGGCAAGTTACATTGCTCCCCTTCTGGTCAGCCTGAAAACAGTTAAATCTTCCTCTTTCCATTTCCCATAGATTTTTTTGATTTCCTTGCTTTCCTTGTTGTCATCTGGAAAATTACATCATTCGTAATACTCTTGTGTAATTCTGACCACTGAATCTAATTACACACTCTTCGGTCGTTCAAATTACACAACAACGTACAACGGCAGACGAAGAAATACCATAAAAGGATTTTAAAACTCACGTACAAAGGCTCTTACATAATTTGCCTTGATTTATCGTAAATATTGTGGCTTAATTTTTACTTAAAAGTGTGAAAAATATTATCCAAACCACGCTTTTTTATCGCACAGCCAAATTATAAAGAAAATTAGCGAAATGTATTGTCTTTCCTGCCACAACCACATGCACCAGAATGACGAAAATTGGTAGGAAAAAATTTCCATCAGAGGTGCTGTTAAGACCGCCTGAAGTGTGTTGCTATCTATCATAGTATTCTAGAACTGCATCAGGTCCAAATTACACACTGGTCCAAAATAAACGGACTTCCCCTACATATTTGTCATCTTAAGAAAATTTATGTAATTATATATTGTATGATATTTGTAATGTTAACATCTAAATTATTGTATTTAAAAAATAGTTTCTTTCTTTGAACAACTATATGAATTAAATTCTACATTCAAATGTGAATTAATGTTATAGTACCAGATCAAGTACGTGTACGTGTTGGAGAAAATTATTTTGATAATGAGAGTATCTGCTTATATTGGAATTGTAAAGTCAAAAAATGTTGACTTTTGAAATAATAAGAACGGTTTTATATCAAATTCAAGACTAAAAAATTAAGAACATATTTAATAGCTTTTATATGCGCTAAAAAGGAAAAAAATAAATTTAAAATTCCTATAGAACAGTATTAGGTGGATTCGTATAAAAGAAACCATTTACAAATTGAATAACGAAAAATGTAAGAAGGGAATCCATACAATGTTTTACTGTTCGTTACATGGCGGGAGGGAGAACCTGCGCGATTTCACGTTCGGATATCTATTTTCTTGACTTGAAATAGTGAAGACATTTGGTTAAAATAAAAAATAACATTAATTAATAAAGATTATTTTGGAATTCTCTTGAAAACCTATTCGAACCGGTTTAATTGTGGTTTCTGGAGCGAAACCGGAACCGAACCGAAATTTTTTGTTTTGTGCGAACCGGAACGAAAACCGGAGCGAAAAAAATTTCGGTTCGGTGCCCTGGTATGCACACATGATGTGTGCATCATTTCACTCTTCTTTACTTATTCCATACGTAGTAAAGGGGAAAGTATCGTGTTCATGAAAATAATCGACATCGAGATTTCAACGGATATACACGTTTTGAGGTCACCTGAACACGTTTTGACCATTTTCTCGATGATGTTTCTGTGTTTGTGTGTATGTGATCGAAATATTATAGATGCTCTAATTCAAAAACTATTAATCGTGTTAACGCGCAATTTCATTAATATTTTTGTTAAAGGGACAAGTATTTAATAGTTTTTGGTAAAAATCAGTGAAACGGAAGATTTTTTTGAAATAATTGCTCTGATATTCGATTATGGTAGTGATGGAGGGCGTGGCGATGGTGGTGACGGTGAGCGTGGCGGTGGCGAGCGTGGTGGTGTTGAGAATGTTGGTGGTGTTGAGCGTGTTGTTGGTGGTGGTGAGCGTGGTGGTGGTTGTGGTGAGCGTGGTGGATGTGAGCGTTGAGGTGGTGGTGAGCGTGGTGGTGTTGAGCGTGGTGGTGGTGAGCGTTGTGGAGAAAATTATGGGCAGGGTTATGTGCATTTCATTGAGGATCAATAACTCATTTAAATATTAATAGTTTCACCTACTTTTTTTACGATCATTTTTAACTGAAACTGTTGATTTTAGATAGTAAGAGCGCGCTAGTTATACTAACTATATATGTTTCACTCACGAATAGCGATGGATCTTTTTAGTAATTCAAACCTTCCATTCACTTTGTTCCTATGAATGGCTTGATAATCCCAGATACCGAGATTAGGCTGTGATATATGAGTTTCAAAGTATATATAAAAGAATTTAATAGAATGTGCCAAAACCTGTCAGTAATCCACAATTAACTGTTAAATAGAAAATATAGCACATTTTAAAGAGGATTCATGAGATTCTCATAGGTTCTACTTTGGAAAGTGTTTATATGAAAGTTTCTAGCTTGGGAGATATGCCAATTTATCTGATAAAAGTTTAAGCTATTTATTTGTTTGGGTCTACTGGTTTCCCATTGAAATTTATGAACCACTTGCTTAATTTTAGAAGACCTTGCAGAGCATTAGAAAGCAGACGAAACCTTCGAGAAAGTAAGCTGAATTTACCATGCTGAATGAACGAAGGGACAATTGACCCATCATTTTCTTTTCGGTAAGTGTTAATTATTTCCTACTCCATCGACGTATTTCCATCTCGATATTACTGTATATTCTGAAGTAGCTTTAATTACACGATCGATAAATTAATAACACGAGAATTAGTAGTAATAAATAATTATTCTTAATATGGGTAAGTTGATCTTAAAACATATAATTTATATTTTGTCGCTGATGAGCTTTTAAAGGAGTCCATTTTTGAAAGATGCAAAATCATTTTCTCTTAATCGGTTTTCCAATATAGGTAACGGTAGCAGCCTGTTGTTTTATTAACACTGATTGCATTTCGATCAAAAGTTAACTGTTTCGTTCGTATGATTTTAATGAACGAATAAAAAAGATTAGTCGCAGATAACGGAGTTTTGATTTGAAATTTTGCGACGATCAATATTAATTATTTGATTTTTATCGCCGTTCAGTAGCACAAAATAACTAAATCATTCCAACTATTTTCGGAGTAGCTTAAACCGACGTCGCATCACGTCACCATCCCCCTAAACCCCGAGGCTGGCACGGAGTAAAAACCTCTTTCGATCCATCCTTCATAGCCCACTTATCTCGGCCAAATTCACACTAATTTCTCGAATTATAACTAAATAAGAACGCCCGGTACTTTTTCGAAGGTTTGAAGAAATTCTTCGACGCCTCGAGGTGTCGAAGATCTTTTCCCCGGCGAGGAGAGAAAGTACGCTGAGAAAACACCGAAAGAAACGAGTTGGAGCAAAACGGGGAATGAAAAAGAGATAGGGAGAAAAGAGGAAAAGAAGAGGGAGTGAAAGGAGAGAGAGAGATTTATACTTTGGTGGCGGCTTCAAGGAGAGGGCAACAGGTTTTTGAAGCAGCGTGGAAGGGGCGGGTGGAGTTAAAGAAGGCAGGCAGGAGAAGAATCGTTTGATGATCACCAAGGCGACCATCATCATTCGCTTTGGAAATACGAGAGTCATTAAGGGCGGATGGGTAGGACCCAGACGAAGGAATTGTGGGAGGAAAATGAGGGAGGAAAGGGTTTTAAAGAGGGGAGGATGAGAGGTGAGGCCTTAACACTGCGCATTGATTAGGCTAAATTGTCGGTGTCCGAAGTCGCTTAGGTCAGGCAAGGGATTGTGGGCGGTGTCTCGGGGTGGCGTGGACTCTTTGTCAACGCCACGATTCCGAACGGAGGAAAATCTCATCCCTGAGAAGTTCTTTTTATTGTACAAAAAAGAGTTAGACTCGTTAGCCGGCTCGTCTGGTGCGCACTTGCTCCAGTTTTTATAACCGCGCTTGTTTATTTTTACCTGACCGTTATTCTTTAGAGATATTTTTACGTTAGAGCAATTCTATCAATGAGGATTGAATGATAATTTTAAATTACAACAATCTGAGACCCGGAGCCTTGAGGAAGATATTCTAATTCGTCATTATCGAAACAGATAAGTATTATAATAAAGAAGGCGGTAGATATGGCGAGATTGGTGACTGATAAATAAGAAACTGAGTAATGCAGCAAACATTCCTAACTTTTTACAGTAATAACCTACCTGGCAGAAAAGGAATTTCCAGTTAAATTTATATATATAATATATTATATCTATATATAGTGTGTAAAAACGTTCGTTTTCGCGGAAGTATATCTAGGAGGGCAAATATTATACTTTTTAAAGACGTCATACACATTTGAAACATAACGCGTTAATACATTCACCTATAACTGATTTGCTTGCGTCTTGTGCTCGGAAATGCACCTCTTAATCACGGATAAAAACGTTATTAACTCCGTCACATCCCCGACGTGTGTACTTGGGGATTGTACTTGCTCTACTAGATTAGCACTCAAAATTCCATCAAACATCGCTGTCCATTATCTTTTGATTGGATGGCAATTTAGAGCGTCTTAATTAGGCAAACCGGCTGTTGTCTTGAAACCCGCTAAGGAGACGAGTTTTTTCCACCCTTCTCTGCGGCTAAATCATGGGTTTGAGCCTACTTTCCCTGCCATCCTTTTTTCCGTGTTAATCTTTTGGACATTATTCATCCGGGATCCAATCAAACTCATTACCCTCATTAGGAAAATATCTGCCTTTTACCGTAATTGAAAATCGCGATAAATATGAAAACATAGGTTTTGTGGAATTAATGTCGAGGTTTTTTTAAAAGCGCCGATTCTAATCAAATTTCTTCTGTCGAATTTCCGATGGTTTCGAAGGAAAATAACGGATTGATTGCGATTGATGTGTAAGTTAGTGAACGACACAACCTTAGCCATGTACACGGACATTTTTAACATATTTGGCCTAATGGTTTAGAGACAAGTTCAGTTCTAGGAAGTGCATGGCAGAGGGACTGATTGGTAAAGTGAAAACATAACCTCTCCAATAAAATTCACTGCTGAAAAAGTTTATTTCGTTTAGACGAAACATTGAAAATATGAATGGAAATTTCCTTGTACCCCCTTTGAATTGGTCTCGACGAATGTAACTGCGATTTTGGACGCGTTAACCTGCGTGTATTAGTTAACTATTCGAAATTTCGTCAATGGTTAAAATGAAGCTGAAGAATCAAGGTTTAATCTGATGAATTCAACTCTATTTATAATCAAATCACCGGTACCTGATATATTTTTTCGATGTATTTTATCATGACAGATTTTGCTTACCGAAGTGCCAGCCGTATAAGGTCCTCTTTAAGACTCGTTATTGCAAGTATTTTTTCTCACCTGCTGTCCGAAACGAGTACACGGTACCCGAGGAACTTCATTTTCCCTGCGTCATGTTCTTATAAACTGTGCTTTAGACGCATCTTATTTCTGACTCCCAGAGTCGATTAATTCAAAAACATTGTTTTTCTTACTTTTCATTGTAAGATACATACACTGGAAATACAGCCCCTTTCGCTTTATTTTATCAAATTTTAACACGTATGAGAATTGATTAGTGCGTTTAATTTTTACCGATTGGGGAAATAAATTCGTGGTTTTTAATTAAATGACGTCATATTAACATAAGCAACAAATATATAATATTATGTAATAGAAAAAAACCGTCGAATTTGTCCAAAATAGTACAACGTAAAATATGAGAAATATATACTTACAAAACATTTACAAGAATTCCGAAGTATTGTTTTTTGAGCCACGTTCTTCTAGGCTAAAAATCTCCTTAAATAAATTTTAGATTTATAAAATTTGAAATAATTGCTCGGTCGAGAAATAAAAACTTCATTGGATTTTTTATATTAGCAAATCAATTCATCTTGTAACTTATTTTATCGAATGATTTTTCATTGTACGATTTCCTCAATTCAGGGGTGAGAAAATAAAATAAAAGCAAAATAACGATAATTTTGGAACTGAATGATAGTGTTTGTAATCTTTTAGGATCTTGAAATACCCATATAATCGTAGCCACATCGTTAAATTTCTCTTGATCTTATGATGTTGTTATTGCACGTAAAGACTTCAGACAACCCGTCAATAAAAACAGCGAAACGAAAGTAGCCGCGAGTGAGACGCTAACATAGAATTTCTCCCCTTTCTGAGCCTAAGAACCTATAGGAATTCGCTCATCCAACGATGCAATTCATTATGCTTTTATATTTAAACTCAATCGCATTCTCCTTAGTCTGGCGTTGAAGTCACCATCGTCTCGGAGTCAAACGTAGGCGAAAAGGAATGCCTTTTTAAGACGAATTCCAAAAAAAGACTTTAAGATTCAGAGAGCATTCCATCCAAGAACCACCACGCCCGACTAAAAGTTTTGTAAGCCTTCGGACGGCTACACTCTTTCATCGAAGTTAGGTTTTTTATAAAGGAGCCTCCTCCACTACCACAAGTTTATTTTTTATTTATTTTTCCCCCACCCCGTCCTCCTCTCGCCTTCACGACTTCCCCACCATCGCTTTTCCGAAGAGATCGTGTACGGCTGTGCTCCCGTAACGAGTTCCTTACTCACACCTCCACCTCCCCACCTCCTCTCACTTCCATTCCCTCCATCCTCCCGGTTCATCTCATCCAGACCCAACTTCACCACCCTCCTCTTCCGACGCACCATCTCCTCCCCCACCGCCCGGACACATCCCGACGGGAACTTCTCCTCCCCGCTCTCCACCTCTTCCCCCCCTCTCCCCCCACCACGGGCTCTCTGCTTCAAGGGCGACTGGAAGTGCTCCTCGGGCCTGCCTGTCGAGTGATGCTTGCGCGGGGTTTGTCGGTTGGGTAGATCCGCCGTCTTCCCGAAGACTATGTTCCTCTAGAATTCCTTTGTCCTCTTCTGGAAAGGGCTAAAAAGTCACGTCCACGAGTCTTGTGCCTAATGGAAAGGGCTTAGTATATATTAATGGAGGACTTATTAAAAAAAGGGTCTGGGTGTTGATGCGCTTCATTGCGCGGTGTTTTAAGTGGTTCGTAATTTGGGGACTACGAGTTTGCTTCAAGTGGGCTGAGTTCAATCTCTTGATCGACTTTATTACGTTAATCTTCAAGTTGTGTGCCATATAATAATGACTGACACCTGGAGTGTTCTAACTATAAATATATTTATGAGCAGACAATAGAAAATAATAATGTTTACAGTACAATTCTGACATATACAGAGCAACAGCCACTGAGAGTCTGTCCTATAATTATAAATGCAAACCCTGAACAACTATCTGAATCAAATAAATATATTTATTATACTCATTTGGTAAGAAATTCATGTCAACATCTGTATGTTGACGTCTTCTACTTTTAAAATATAAAAAATATGACTTTTATGACCATGGAATTTTTATTAAATATTTCGTTTGAAACATTCATAAGGAATCTGTATATTAACTATAAATTACCTTCGCTAACTACGATTTTTCGCTAATCGTATCGCAAAAAACAGATTAACTATTGTACAGCCGCATTGATATTTTTCTGGTTAGATCTAAAACAAATTGAATTAAAACATATGTTGATTCAGCTCAAAATAATTCATTTGATGAATCTTTATTTTAATAATTGAAAACTTATCGTTTTACGGTCTAGTAAAAAATAATAAATAGAATTAGCATTTTTAAAAGGATTTTTTGTCATAAATATATCGATACTACTAAACGACTTGAAGAGCTAATCCCAAATTATAAGGCACATTCATTTCTAAGACAATTTCTAAAGATAAAACACATTCTTATAATTCAGCACCAAGGATATTCAAGTAATATTTCATTTGCAACTCTTTCTTGTTTACCCTCCCTCAAAGAGATTTTCTCGTAAGCCAGGACACTAGACTACATTCCAATAAGTTTTAAGAGCTCGGTTACAAAAGGTTTAATTTAGATTGGCGCGTGATATCTCCACAGGCCATTTTGAATTCCTATCAACAATCTGTTGTCAAGATGGCGCTCCAATTAATTTTCGTATTTTCGAGAGTGTATTTTATTGCCACGCAGAGAATCTCTGATAAGGCTACAGCCAAATAGTGTTTTGTAATTAATTGATATGCCGTTTTAAATTGTTCTAGCATAACTGGAGAATAATTGTAATTCTCTTCGTAACTGGTATGAAGATATACGTAACAGTAATTTTTCGGTCTAGGTATATTTTTACTAGACCGTTCACTAAGTGTAATTTAAAGTTAAAAATATCTACTTAATATTACATTCGATTTTGGTGCGGTACGGAGAGGTTATAACAATAGAAAACTCTAAAATGTTATGTATATACTGACCGATTTTATTTAGAGTTTGACCATCCTTTTAAGAAGAAAATACGCAGAAAAATATTTTCCTGGTTGACGGTAATAATGATAATTTAAAAAATTTCGTTTCTTATTTTATTCAATCGCTAAAATAAACGTGTTTCTCGGTAAAGAACCAAATACTCGTTAAAATTTAGAATTTTACATATGAAGCGTAAAAAGGCCGTAACTCAATCTGGCATGCAGCAGTTTTAAGTTTGCTAGTCAAATGAATTTGCAATTTAGATCTATTAAAGATCCGAATGTAGCGATATGGGATCGTGTAGGGCAATATTTGTTTTTCCTATGAGCGTATATTATATTGATACGGATTTCACTTCCTCCTCCAGCTCGCAAAAACGGCATTATATCATCCTCTTCCTAGTTTTTACGTTGCTTTCTTTTCTTCGGGCCAGATTTGAGATAAAGATATTGTGTATTCTCATTATACACCGTATAATGAAAGTCAGGGGCCGGAGGCATAGTGCGCCTTTCTGCCATTCACCGGATTCCATTGCAGGTGTAACAGCGGTGAGTAGGGAAAAAGTTATCTTCTTAAGGGGAATCTATCGATGTTTTTATCTGAAATCTCTTATTGTAGCATTCCTCGAGGGAAAATGTCCCTCTTCACGTTCTTAGGAAATATAGAATAAGATGATTTTTTTTCGCAGGAACGGTCATATTGAATATATTCTTGTTTCGAGATAATACTTTTTTCTTCAAGAGGCTACGTATTTCTATCGTGATGTTTTTTTCTGAGCGCTATCGTTCCGATATTTATTTCTTGAATATTTTTTACGGTGTCATTATTCACGCAGGATGAAATGGTTGGCCGAAATAATAGCCTGTACCATTATATTCAATAATTGGCAGTGGCCAAAAAATACGAGAAATTTAATCGGCATTTCTTGTTGCTTGTATTTGTACTTGACAGGAAAGGCACATATATCATAATTGACTTTGAGTTGTATAAAATATCCTCGAGAGATTTTATCATTTCCTGTTCCCAGCTGTAGTAGTAAAAGTTTTACCAGAAAGGTTTAAGTATTTTTAAAATTTAAAGTCCTCGAATTTTTTTTATTTTAGCGCCGCGATACTTCATAAGTTGCAAAAATAAAATACCTTCTCAATGAGCCATTCTTCCGTTGTAATTTTTACCAGATCTTTTTGTTAACTGGTCTTCAGAAATTGCAAGAAAACTATGTTTTAAAGCGAAAAACCTGCCTAAAATTTGTGTTTAAATTTCTCCAAGCATATAATATCCTCAGATATCTTACAGATTTTTACAAAAATGTCCTCTTGGAATTCTGAAGCAATCATCTATTATTTTTTAAATAGCATCAGTTTATATCCAGGCATAAAAGGCAGACTTTAGCATGTCTAATCGGATTGTACAAGTATATGACAAGAATGAAAAATTGATATCATTTCAGCATAAATTCTTGTACAAAGAACTTTTTCCCAATATTTTTTACTGTCTTACTACTAATGATAGAAATTTATATTCCTCGAACCAAAATAGATTAATTTAGTATAGATTTAAATGTAATAACTTACCGTTTGTCACGCAGTTATGTTAATTTTACTTAAAAAATATTCTATGCCTGTATTCTGGTTTTTTCTCCTCAACTCAAAGTCAATCCTGTCGATAAGAGGCTGCGGTTTGTTTGGTAAACGGATGAAAGTTCGGGTGACATATGACGACACCGAAGTGGAGGGAGTGACAAATGCTGAAATGGATGATACAAACGCGAAAAGAAAACTAGTTGGGGGTGTAGATGACATTAAAATAATCACTTATAAAACCGTCACTGAGTCATATTTATGCACTTCAGCATTAGATTGTGCCATTTCCAACTTATGTGAAAAATAGGACGTAAAATTTGACTTTTTATGTGTTCTTTGCACGAAGTGAACCCATATAGGGGATGTCGTTTCCGTCCGTCCGTCCGCATGTTAAAACTCGGAAACCGCTTTACGTATTATGGTGAAATTTGGTATTGAGGAGTTTTTCTAAAATTGGTTGGCCGATTCCAATTTTGGTTAAAATCGAACAAAAATGGCGACCACTTTACATGAAGACCTACATGTAGTTGACAATGTTACTTTGTTTCAACTCGGAAACCGCTTGACATATTGTGTTGAACTTTGGTATTGGGGAGTTTTGTTAAAATTAATTGACCGATTCCAATTATGGTTAAAATCGGACAATAATTACCACTACTTTACATGAGACCTACATGTATTTTACAACGTTAAATTCTCATCTGAGTGAAACATATTGAGAACATTGTGAAATCTCAAAGAACGCATTTGGAAACTCTGTGTACTCCGGCATGGTACACCTTTCCAATCTTGTCTAAGTTCGTGGTTATAGACCCAGATTTTGTATATTCGTGGCATTCTTAACATTTAAATACTGAAGTGAAATTATGATCAATTTGTAATTGATATGTGCTCTCCCAGACCGCTGTTGTTGTTTGTTAATATTTATTCACTAGCTAAATCTACAACTGGGCTTTCCGTATTTAATGAGAGTTAAGAGCCAATTAAAACAAAAATCTTAATATTAACTATATTTCTTTATAAAATATAAAGTAGCGTAGTAATTTGACGCTATAACTTAGGTGAGGGATATGGCAAATAGATGGCACGCGGGCCAAACTTGGCACGCCACGAAATATTGTTGGACGTTAGAACTTAGCGATCATGCAGTAAATTTTTTAACTGTCGCACTATTTTTTCGGGTATTGAATCCCAGGCATTAACCACCTGAGCTAGAAATTAAATACGGGCGCAGAAACAGACTGACAGACGAAGTTTCAGCAGACTGTGTTGCTATCCAATCAACAAATTACACGACAAACTCTAAAGAACTTTCTTCATAATGACCTAAAAAAGTTCAAACGAATAAAAACACGTTTTTAATTTTCGTATTTTTCCAATTTTGTATTAGCGTAATATTTTTTCCTTTTTTCCTTAGATCAGCTTGAAACTATCAAGACGCAAACGTGTACCCTTCCTACACTTAAATTTATATCGACTAAATCCATATTAATATTATCATAAGAATAGGGGAACATTTATTAATAAATTTATTTATATTTAACTTGCTCATAAACAGCACTTTATGGCCTTTTTCAATGAGCGAAATAACGCTAACAAAGGCAAACACATACGTCCATGCCCTCGGCAGGATTCGAAACCGCGACCCTAGCATTGGGACTAGCATTGAGACTAGCATTGGGACTAGCATTGGGACTAGCATTGGGAGTGGCATTTGGACTAGCATTGGGACTAGCATTTGGACTAGCATTTGGACTAGCATTGGGACTAGCATTGGGACTAGCATTGGGGCTAGAATTGGGGCTAGAATTTGGACTAGCATAGTGAACTAGACACGCTAACCTCCCTGCTACTAAGGCCGGCGAAATGCATGGCACGCCTGCAACTATATATAACAGATATTTCACATTTTCGGCTAGCTAATGAAATGAAGTTGGTCTCAAAGACCGCACCTTAGTAGCTAAGGAAATATGAAAATAGGAGAAAAAAACCTGCTATGACCGGGAATCGATCTCGAGTCTTTCACTTGCCGGGTGGATATTCTACCAATGAGCAGAGTAATTCTTCTGTTTCAGAACGGGTTCGATTGCCGATCACAGCAGATTTTTCTCCTGTTTTCAAATTTCCCAATATTCCAGCATATGCATGTAGCATAAGGATCATATGATCCATTAGTAGTCAAGGGTTAATAACACATTTTACGATCCACACACCATTGCTATCATCATCATCATGCTGCTGTCCGAAGACTGGTTTTAACTGAATCGCTGCCTCCATTTCTCTCTCTCCCTAGAAGCCTCTTTTATACCTCTATAAGTATTATATCCCTGCTATATATTATCTAATATTCCTATTATTTTTCTCCCTCTTCCTCTTCTTCCACTAATTTTTCCTTCTAAGATCATCCTTTGTAAACACTGTCTTCTCAATAAGTGCCCTATCCAATTTGCTTTTCTTTTCCTGATTGTTTTTATTAGCATCCTTTCTTCTCCAACCATTTCTAATACTTCTTCATTTCTCTTCCTCTCTGTCCATTTCACTTTCATCATTCTCCTACATACCCACATCTCAAAACTTTCTAAATATTTTCCTCCTTTCTCCTTACCGTCCACGTCTCTGCACCATAAAGAGCTATGCTCCATATGTAGCATTTTGCTAATTTCTTCCTTGTTTCTAAATTTATTTTCTTGCTTGTGAGAAGCTCCTTCTTCTCGTTAAATGCTGCTTTTGCCATTGCAATCCTACTTCTGATGTCCTGTGTACTACTTCCATCCTGCGCTAAAATACTGCCAAGATATTTGAAACTACTTACTTGTTCCAATTTTTGGCCATTTACCATTATATTTAATTCTTTATGTTCCTTTGAAACCACCATGACTTTCGTTTTTTTTGCATTGATCTTCATTTCACGTTGTTGGCCAACCTCCACTAGTCTGTCTGTCATCATCTGAAGCTCTTTCTCGTCTTCTGTTATTAAGCCCTGATCATCTGCGTATTTAATGGTGGTAATACTTTCACCTCCTATCTTAAATCCTTTCTCTTCCATCAACGCTTCTTCTGTTATTGTTTCTGCATAAATATTAAATATCGCTGGTGAAATAGGACATCCCTGCCTCACTCCCCTACCTATTGAAGTACTTTCTGTTTCTTCTCCTTCAACCCTGTCTCTAATCTTTTGATCAAAGTAAATGTTTTTAAGCAGTCTTTTATCTTTCCAATCTATTCCTATTTTGTTTAAAATACCCAGCATTTTATCCCATTTAACTCGGTCAAAAGCTTTCTCCCAATCTACAAAACAAAAATTGACTTCTAGCGCTCTTTCTATCATCATCCTCATACATCCTATAGCATCTCTAGTCCCCCTTCCTCTTCTGAAACCAAACTGATTATCTTGCAGCTTTTTTTCTATTTTACATTCAATTCCTTTGGTTATTATTCTGGTTAGAACTTTAGCTGTATTAGAAATTAAACTAATAGTTCTCTAATCCTTACAACATTTTACATTGTTCTTTTTCTCCAGTGGTACCATCACAACATCTTGAAAAATCTTCAGGCCATATGCCAGTATCATATACTTGGTTAAAAAATTTTGTGAGTTGCTTAACTGCTTTAGACCCCAAAACCTTAAGAACGTCCACGGGTATATCATCACTCCTAACAGCCTTCCTTCTTTTCATGTCATCAATTGCTCTTTTAACTTCAGACTCTAGAATACTTGGTCCTAGCTGATCTTTTTCCACATCCTCTTTTTCATTTAATTCAATATTTCTTGGCTTTCCTTCTTTGTCATACAGCACCTCAATGTATTCTTTCCAGACATTCTTTACATTGTCTGGCTCCGAGACTATTTTACCACTTTTGTTCATGATTCCTTTACGTCCTATCTTTCTTGCCTTTTTCTTGAATAGTTCCCTTGCTTTGCTATACATGAGGTCTGTTCTACAAATTCATTCACATTCGACAATCTCCTCACATTTCTCATTTATCCACTGTTCTCTGGCTTTATCTGTTTCCCTTCTTAAAGCATTATTTAACTCCTTGTACTTTCTTTGGCCTTCTTCAGTGTTTATGTTCTTTCACTTTCACCGCTCTTCCATTTTTTGCAGCATGGCTGCTGTGATCCAGGGTTTTTTGTTTCTTTCACCCGTTATCTTTCCTACCTTCTTTTCCATTACATCTTTAATGTTGCTATGGATGTATCTCCACTCCTCATCTACATTCTTCCTATTTTCTTCAGTTCTCTCCCCAACCTTTCCTCCAGCTCAGTCATGATAGCCTCCTTGTTTTTAAGGAGTTCCTCTAAGTTCCATTTCTTGTTAACTCTTATGTTTCTCTTAACGCTCTTCAGTCTACATTGTATATTTGCCACCAATAGGTTGTGGTCAGAATCGACATCTGCCCCTGGTAGTGTTTTCACATTTTTAATGCTATTTCTAAATCTTTCATTGACTAGTATGTAATCTATCTGGTATCGTCTCTGGTCTCCTGGGCTTCTCCATGTGTAAAGTCTCCGCTGGTGATGCTTAAACCATGTATTAGTTACAATCAATCTATTTCTATGGCAGAATTCCACAATTTTCTCCCCTCTTTCATTTCTCTTCCCTAGTCCATATTTTCCCACTATGTTATCTTCCTGTCCCTCTCCGACTACACTGTTCCAGTCTCCCATTACTATGGTGGTGATCTTTCCTTTTCCCTCCTCCTCCAATATCTCCATAATCTGTTCATACATTTCATCTACTTCGTCGTCGCCAGCATTAGTTGTTGGCATATACACTTGAATTATAAGCATTTCCACTGGCTCCATCTAAAGTTTTACGGCTATTAATCTATCATTAAATGTCACTACCTTGCTAATTCTTTCAGCTATCTCTTTTCTCATTATAATCCCCACTCCACTTTCCTTTATCCCTACTCCCGAGTAAATAATCTTAAATTCGTCTGAATTTATCTCGCCTTCTCCTTCCCACCGAACTTCACTAAGACCTACTATACCTACATTATTCCTTCTCATTTCCCTTTTTAAGTTCTCTAGTTTACCTCCTGAATTCATTGTCCTAACATTCCATGTGCCATTCTTAATTTCTCACTACTTGCTTTCTTATTAATGTTACATTTCCTCTGTGCATGCCCTAGGGTAGTCCCCACCCGGAGATCCGATTGGGGGACTATTTTACCTCCGGAATATTTTACCCCAGAATGATCCATAGAGGTATTTGCAGCTTTTCAGCCTATCATGGGAAATATAATGAGGTAGTTTCCTCTTGCTTTCCTCATCGCAGTTTCACAGAGTGATTATCTATCTGTAGCTGTTCAGATCCATATGATCACCACCTACAGAGGTACTGTGCAAGCTGCTGCCCTTGCCCTTGGTCCTACCAGGAGAATTATCTCCCGCCGTAATAGCTCTTTGGTTCGTAAGAGTGCACAAACCCTCCCACCTCTGTAAGGTTATGCAGTCCTTAGGGAGGGACCATTGCTATAAAGCGCATAAATAGAAAATTTATAAGAAAATGATGAATTTCTCTTTTTTCAGCTTACATTTCTATTCTATCTTATTGTTAGTGAAAGTAATTGACTGTTGATTTGCTTGACCTAAACCCCTTACACGCCACGGGAACCACCAGTGGTACATTGGCGAAATAACTCTCCCAAGGTCTCGATGGAACGAGGTGGGCACGGTCGCTTAACGGATTAAGCTACCAATCACTGATTAACGCAATCTCCCAATATCCAACCAACCGTCTCTCGACAAGGAATGCGTTCCGTGAGGAAGGTCCCAAAAATAAAAGAATCTCTTGCCTCTTGTGAAGGCGAGGAAAGTAGGGAAAAAACTCGAGCACCTTCCAGAAAGCGTGCGTGTGCGTGCGTGTTGAGGCGGATACCGCATCTTTTTTTTGCTCGGCCCATCCTAAAAGAGCGAGTGCGAGGGAGTGGAGGAGAAAGACGAGTGGGAACGAAGGATGGGAGGAGGTGGGAGGCTAAGGGTGGGCAGGGGAATAGGGGGAGGGGGAGAGATAGGAGGTTCCAGGAGTCTGTGGGGGCAACCGTGGAATGACTTTATCGTCTCTCGCGCCCTGAAATACGACCGCAGAGCCCGACACGGACGTGCAGACTCGGGACTAAATCAGCAAAAGAACATTTTTTGGGGTGCCGATGGTTAAAGTGGGAAGTGGTAGTGGCCCGAAGTCGGAGGGGGAGAAAAGGAGAGATGTGGAGGCACGAGGGAAGCGGTAGAACATTATCTCCATTCCCTAGTTTCGGAGGTTTTTCCGAACTCTTTCGGAAGAGAGGAAGAACCAGTGTTAAACTCAACTGCAGTATTTTATTCCCCCTTCGCATTATGTTGGGAGATCGCATCGTGACGATACCGAGAGAGAGAGAAAAAGAGCTTCGTTTTGATATAAATTTTCCTCCTTAGGTTATTATCGCTGACAAGTAAATTACGTATATTATCGGGGACCTTAAAATAGGTACGATTATCTCCGGTAATTTCAGCCGCGAGAAGGAAAAAGAGATGAGCCAATAGGATATTGATGAAGGATCGCTTCGTTAAGAAAAATTCGTTAGCTAAATTTTAACGTCGTGAAATGTATTAGGTCGGCGTGCGGTAATGGAAGAAACGTCGGGTATTCTAGGACGATATGTTAATACGATTTGAGTTAGTTAGTCTTTTCGCCATCCTCTGTGTATAGATCGGCATTTTTATCATTTTAAATGACCGCTTTCAGCAGATGCATTTTCCAGCACTCGGGATGGCGGAATAAGTGTTTATAAACGAAGACGATTGTAGCGCATAGTTTAGCAGTCAATAGAAGTGCGTCATGGAAATATTGGTAAATGCAACGAATTTCAGGTTTGATAGTTTTATATTGGTATTATAAGAGAGGTTTCGGGCGAAAACTCTACCTTCTGATCAAAATTACTATCTTAAAAATCCTCAACTTTATGATATTTATAGAATGTTTTTCAAACTATATTAGGTTTTCTTCAGAATTTAAATATCCATATTCATCTAATAGATTATCTACGCATCTCCTGCAGCCATCAAAGGGTTGAGTAAGTTAGACGCATATTTCAGCTAAAAGGTATTCGTCTTAAGTATCCACTCACTGATCGTTAATTCTAAACTCAAACAACACATAGCTATGGAGGAGACATAGCTTAGTTATTTACAAACTTTGTCTCGCGCACCAGTGGAATAAATTAGCGATTCATTGGTCAAGAGATTACATAATCTTGCAATAGATTCAATAAAAGTTTCACGAAAATTATCCACATAACAGTACAGGCAATATTTTGAAATAATCGCATTAGTTCAAATATCTTTATGAGAAATTGAGTTCTGAATTCCAAACAAAAGGCTTACGAACGAACTTTTGTAATGCAACCCGTTGGTAACACGGAGACCTCCTGTGTAGAAAAATGTCAGATTTATGGTCTCAACTTATCATTTTTCTCTACCAAATACTGGATCACCTCTCATACTTTAAAAAATTGTCATTTTTACGACATACAGTGATTGATTTATGATATTTTTTTAAATAAAATATTTAGATAAATAACGCGAAGAAAGATATGGCTAATGGCGCCATATTTTGCTCGCAAAAGCATCACGGGCTTTGATTTTATAAATGAATAATTTTGTTGTCATTCCTGTCGATTGTAAACTCCCATTTTACGCCGCTCTTATGTATGTACCCATAAATTCGCCGTATTTAGATAGAGGACAGCGATAATGTGCATCGTGTTTCCGCGAAGTCGCGTGAATCGATTGCCGCTTAAAGCGGCATGTTGTCGGAGTTAACACTTTTGCATTCGAAAATAGAATTGAGCAACATCTACCGATTAGCTTGTGGCGGCTTGTAAAGAAAAACCTTTATGATTCACGCATTCGTGTTGAGATGAAAGGAGAAAATTCGTTATAAGAACTCTCAATGTGTTCGATACGTATAATAACAGATAGTTGGATGGGTTCCATCTTGGCTGAAGTTCAGCATCACCTTCGAGAATATATTGCCTTGCATAACAATCCCTTATGATAGTATATAGAATCTGCGAAAAGGATCAGCATTTACGAAAGCCAGCTTACATAAATTAAAGTTTTTTTTTACGTGTTGAGAAATTCTGAAACTCGCGTAAGGTTATTTTCGCATTGAAAAAAAATTCTAAAAACAGAAACTTCTCGTTGCATTCATTGTAAGGAGCAGTGTTTACATGTTTTCCGCTTGATATTTATTTAGATGTAGAAAATGGGGCCCATTTAACTTGTAAGTCTTTGGAAACGAGCCTATTTAAACGCACGAAACGCATCCCTTCGATTTGAACGAGATAATAAAATTTCTAACATAAAATCAACATTTTATTTACTCCACACATTAACGTAGATTTCGTTCTCGCTTTTTGACACAGAAAATTTTGGGCATAATTACAGAGGCTTACTCAAGATGCCTTCGCGTGTAATTCATCTATCAGTTTTTTTTAACGGAATCAACGTCGCGTTTCAAATTCACGTGCATCTCTTGTGCGGGAACGAAAACCGATGCAATGAAAACGTTTTTTCCGAACGTCTTCTCACGCCGCTTCCCTTCGGATTTTTTTTCCGGCGACGATTTCCTTTCCGATCCATCCCTTTCCACTCGCCTTCTTCGACGCCAGCTAGCGGCGAGGGCAACCATCCCTAAAAAGGGGAGGCGATAGGGAAATCCCATCGAATAAAAAAAAAGAAAACGCCTTACCTCGCCCTATCGAATGCGCAAAATCACTACGAACGCACGCACTACACCCACTCCGGTTTTATTTACCAATGAGGATTCGGGCGGGCGGTGTATTCCTCACTCGCCAATCTGATAAGTCTATGGTCTCACCTCGAGAATACTCTTAAGGTGTAGAGAGAGAGAGAGAATAGAGACGCCTGCGCTTCGGTAAACCTGAATTGAGTATTCCCGGTTCCAATTTGTCCCCTATCGAGTCTAGTCGTTGTCGTTGAATCTATTTTAACCTGCTCGATGGAAAATACGCTTGAAGTCGCGCGACCGTTTGGCGTACGTAACAGTGCGTGTTAGAATATGGTTTATGGGATAATTTTAATCGGGGGGATCATTGAAGCAGCCCAGATAGATTCGAATTTGGGATAATCTGCCTCGTTATTGCTTATGATCTATAAACTGTGGAGGTTGTAGCTGTTGGCATAAAAGCTCTTATCAAGACAACATTCACATCGATTCCAAAGTAGTCGTCTTCGGTGGTAATTCACTGAGAAGGAACGATCGGTTCATCACCGCCGACGACGACTACTTTGTTGTTGAAATGCGAATATTTTGTACTCGTCATTTTCATCCTGTGCATGGGATGGAAAGGTCGTTTATGTAGGTAAATTATAATCATTTTAGTCTTAGAATGTATACAACAATTAAGAAACTTAGGCTATGAGTATAATATTAAATAAATTAAGGGTAATACAAGGTGTTATATCGAATCACAGATAATAAATAGCATTTAAATGCCACTTTACATAAATGGTAATATTTTACGAACAGTGTTTCATAGTTTACGTTTCATGAAGTGGCGGTCGAAACAATAATAAAAGATCATTTCCCTAATCCGATTAGCAAAAACAATAGGAATATGTTGAGATAGGTTGGTGATTTATGTTGCTGGCACAATTACCCCGGGTGTGATCGCGTGAAAATCATACAAATGCAAACGCACGGTAACTGATGTCTAAGTGAGAGGCCCGTTTAACGTAAGGTCACATTTTTAGAGAATAGAACATATCGAAGACAAATCACATTTACAGAGATATTTACGTCATTGACTGCGAAAAACTAATAATTGTATCATGCATTCGCATTCATCCATCGAAAGGAAAAGGGAATGTAAATATCGTAGTTATATCCGAAAGAATGAGACACGAGTAGGATTACGGGAACTTGCTTTCAAACAGCTATCGCTAACTGGATGATCCTTCTCGCGATATATTTCTATTTTTAAACTCGAATTTCTTGCATTAGAATTTTATTTAACACGTACGTGCGCGCATGCTCGAGTGTAACTAAAGCAAATTCGAAGTTTAAATTTCATGCGACGCGTCCGAGACCTAATTGTATTTCTTCGCTCGTTCACGGGAGAATGCTACGGGAAGCGAACCAACGGAATACACCTCGGTTAATTACCGTTAACACGCTTCAGTGCAGATGCCAGCATTTTGAATCCTGCCCAACCTTGACAAACATTCTCATTTTTTTCTCCCTTCCGATTCCACCTCTCGCCGCCCCCGACTTCCTTTCGCCTCCATCCATTTCCCACAAACCAACATGTTCCAATTTAGTGTTCTCCTGCTCGAGTAAGGTTTGTTCAGCATTAGGGCGGTTGTCAGGCGTAAAGATTTAAACCCGAGATAGGTCGAGTCGAGGGCTGGTCTAGAAGTAGTGAAGCGTATAGGAGTCTCCTAGATCAACGAGGTAACCATCATGCTCACCACGAATAAAGCGTTCGATGGTAATACTCACAGGTGGCGTCGAAGTCCGCGGCATTCTAATCGCTCGAATTACATCCGAATCAAAATTTTGATATTGCACGCATTATAAGGAGACAAATTGCATTTTTTTAAAAAGGAAGTCTTTTCTACATCTACATGTTGCACCGAATTCGTGGGTGACAGGGAGTGCAACGCAACAAAGTCCACCTAAACGTTATTTCTCTCAGGATTGATTTTGCTATTGTGTTCTCGCATTGTCCTCGGAGAGAACGTGCCTCGATGACGCTCCGTCCTACAATCGATCTCACGCATTTTGTCCTCACGATCGGTTCTACCTATGTACGTTGGTGCTTCAGGTATTCCTGAAACTTGCTCTCCTAGAAATTCCGACCTATATTTCTCTAGAAGCCTTAACCTTGATTTCAGTCTTCGGTCCTCTGCTAATATCCTGTTCAAATCCCTCAATAATAATGTGACGCTTTCATTATCTTTATCGCTCCAATTAGAGTTTAGGCGTTGTGATTTCTTTGTATGGCGTCGACATTATGATTGACCAGTACTACGAAAAATATGAAATATGTTTATTCCAAAACCTATTGATTTATCTGATGAGACTTATGAACGAAACTAGAGATGCGATTGATAAGTGATCATTGGATTTAAATCCGCAGCGGTTGTCATTCTAAATCATCACATTTTGTAGACCAGAGCATACAGATAAACTGGAAAAACTTTCTATCAAAGTTATGCATATATACATTATTAAAAGGTCCTGTACGCCTATTAATCAAAGATGTTATATTATACATCATTAATACTTTTGTATGTATACGGCTGCGTAACAACTTTCATCAATTAATTTGGGATACTGTATACTTAACTGAGATATATATCATTATATATCGACGACTCTTACTGAGGAGGATATATATAACATACTAGTAGTTGGTGCTTGCATACTGCAAGCATTTCATCTCACCTTGAAAAAACATTCATTTTTCAGGCAGACATTTCATCATTACAAATATTCTTTAAATTATAAAGATTACACCTCCTCAGCGATTTTCGATTTTCCCACATGTAAAAATAATAGTTTAAAACAATCCCCAAATGTTGCAATTTTAAAAATTTTACACTTTCTTCATTATAGGGTACTAATGCTACACATTTTAGACAAATTTTAAAGTTGTAGCACATCTATAAGTAAAATAATATTTTTCTAATTGTTTAAATTTAAATAATTTTTAACGGCCGCCGCAATTCATATATGGTAAAATTGAAATGTTTATTTGTGTAAATTCAATACTCTGTAAATAATTTGAAAATTTCAGCTTCCTAGCTCATCCAGTAGTACCTTAACAGTTATCCATTTGTTGAAACTTGAAGAATTTTTAACTGCCAAACAAATAAAAATATCAAAATTTGTATGCTCCCTATTTCGTTTTTTTAGAAATTCTATTTACAAAAAAATTTCAACTCCGTTGCACATGCGGAAATACATAAACCTTGAAAATTTGTTTAAACAATTGCGAATTTTTAGCGGCCGCATTGTTGCAGTTTTTCAAGATTTTCGTTTTTTCTAGTCGGTTTTGCGCAAAATTCTACCTAAAAAAAAATTTCGAATCTCCAGCTCATCTGGAAGTGCCTAAACATTAGTATCCTTCTGTTATATGTTATATCTATCCTCCTCTGTAAGAGTCGTCGATATATAATGATAACATATATATAGGAGGATACTAATGTTTAGGCACTTCCAGATGAGCTGGAGATTCCAAATTTTTTTCTTAGGTAGGATTTTGTGCAAAACCGAATAGAAAAAGCGAAAATCTTGAAAATGTGCAACAATGCGGCCGCTAGAAATTCGCAGTTGTTTAAACAAATTTTGAAGGTTTATGTATTCCGAATGTGCCACGGAGTTGAAATTTTTTTATAAGTAGAATTCTTAAAAAAAACAAATAGAGATTATACAAATTTTGATATTTTAATTCGTTTGGCAGTTAAAAATTCTTAAAGTTTAAACAAATAAATAACTGTTTAGGTACTACGATATGAGCTAGGAAGCTGAAATTTTCAAATTATTTACAGAGTAGTAAATTTGCACAAATAAATATTTCAATTTTAACATATATGAATTGCGACGGCCGTTAAAAATTATTTAAATTTTAACAATTAGAAAAATAATATTTTAGTTCTAGATGTGCTTCAACTTTTAAAATTGGCTGAAATGTGTAGCATTAGTACCCCATAATGGAGAAAGTGTAAAATGTTTAAAATTGAAACATTTGGGGACTGTTTTAAACTATTATTTTACATTTGGGAAAAACGAAAATCGCTGCGGAGGTGAAATCTTTAGAATTAATAGAATATTTGTAATGATGAAATATCTGTCTGAAAAATGAATGTTTTTTCAAGGTGAGATGAAATGCTTGCAGTATGCAAGCACCTTCTACTAGTATGTTATATCTATCCTCCTCTGTAAGAGTCGTCGATATATAATGATAGGAGGATACTAATGTTTTGGCACTTCCAGATGAGCTGGAGATTCGAAATTTTTTTCTTAGGTAGAATTTTGTGCAAAACCGAATAAAAAAACGAAAATCTTGAAAAAGTGCATCAATGCGGCCGCTAAAAATTCGCAATTGTTTAAGCAAATTTTCAAGGTTTATGTATTTCCGCATGTGCTACGGAGTTGAATTTTTTTTGTAAGTATAATTCCTAAAAAAACCAAATAGGGGTTATACAAATTTTGATATTTTAATTTATTTGGCAGTTAAAAATTCTTAAAGTTTAAACAAATGGATAACTTTTTAGGTACTACGGGATGAGCTAGGAAGCTGAAATTTTCAAATTATTTACAAAGTATTAAATTTGCACAAATAAACATTTCAATTTTACCATATATGAATTGTGGCGGCCGTTAAAATATATTTAAATTTAAACAATTAGAAAAATATTATTTTACTTCTAGAAATGCTACAACTTTAAAATTTGGCTAAAATGTGTAGCATTAGTACCTGATAATGAAGAAAGTGTAAAATTTTTTAAATTGCAACATTTGGGGATTTTTTAAACTATTATTTTTACATCTGGGAAAAACGAAAATCGCTGCGGAGTTAAAATCTTTAGAATTAAAAGAATATTTGTAATGATGAAATGTCTGTCTGAAAAATGAGATAAGGTGAGATGAGTTGAGATAAAATGCTTGCAGTATGCAAGCACCAACTACTAGTATGTTATATCCTCCTCTGTAAGGAACGTCTATATATAATGATAACATATAACAGGAGGATACTAATGTCCAGCCCAAACTACAAGAGCTAGAGAGCTGAAAGTTGTAGTTTTTGTAGATATGATGGAGAAACTTTCAGATAAAATGAGACTTTTTGCCTAAGTGACATGAGTTCGACTCCAGAAATTCCGAAAGTTGCGTTTTTTCCCATAAGAAAAGCATTGTGCCATATTTGTAAATTAATTATGGGCACTTGCCGGTAAGCTAGAAAAATGAAATTTTCAGTGTTGCTAGATGGCTGCAATATCTATAAGGAATTATTGTCACTTTTTCTTACAGTGTCTTGGGTTCGACTCCAGAGACCCCAGAATATCTCCCATAAGTTAGCATGGGAAAATCTAGTGTGTAGACCAATCTAATAAGTTTAGGAAGCTGAAATTTTGCAAGATTATAGAACGTTTCTCATAACCAACTGTAAAAATCGAAAATTTTAAAATTGTAAATTTTAGGGGTTGTTTTAACCCCATTTGAACATTAAAGTTTAATAATTTTTTAGGCACTACGGGATGAGCTAGGAAGCTGCAATTTTCAAATTATTTATAGAACAGTGCAATTGCACAAATAAACATTTCTATCTCTCCATATATATATATTGCGGCAACCGTGTAAAATGTTTAAATTTTAAACAATTAGAAAAATATTATTTTACTTCTAGAAGTGCTACAACTTTAAAATTTGGCTCAAATGTGTAGCATTAGAACCCCATAATGTAGAAAGTGTAAAATATCTAAAATTGCAACATTTGGGGATTGTTTTAAACTATTATTTTCACATGTGGGAAAAACGAAAATCGCTGCGGTGGTGAAATTTTTAGAATTAATAGAATATTTGTAATGAAGAAATATCTGTCTGAAAAATTAATGTTTTTTGAAGGTGAGATGAAATGCTTGCAGTATGCAAGCACCATTTACTAGTATATACATATACTAAACTACATACTTGCATAAGTGTATTTTTTAATCATGAAGGACATTGTTTAAAAATAAGGTAGCAAAGAATAAAACAGTTAAATAAATGTTTAGTGCTAGATTTTCAGGGCTCATGGTAAGCTCTAGCAGCTGCTGGAGAGGTGTCGGAATACTTTGCTGCCTACCACACGACAATCTACCCACCAATCATTCTCTTCCATCGCCCAATTATGTTATTCACCCCTGATGAAAAAAATTGGAATTCACGTCTATAAAGGCGAGATGGATTCGGAATAAAAGTTGTCTTAAACGAATAATATATAATAGTATATAATAATATATAATAATAATGTTTGTTCTTCCCACGCGTAAAATAAATACCCGAAGGTATATTCCTACAGGGTGATTACCAAGAAATATATCCGTCTTAACCTTGGACGCACTCTCCAGAGATTCGTTCCGATTGGTCCGGGTCTCTTCTTCACGAAATTACATTTTGCAAAAGAGAGGGAGAGAGAAAGAGGGCCTCTTACCTTAATAAGATTCCGATTGGCAGACCCGGGCCGAAGTGGTAGGGATGTATTTCTCCGAGAAATCTCCTCGTAAACGGCGCGACAATTGATATCTAATAGGACGGTCTTGAGGGGGTGCCGAAAAATTGCCGCAACGAAGCGCTTTAGCATCGGAGATTTTTAGCTCGTCTTTCGCAGGTGGAAAGAAATTTGCTCGCCAGGAATTTTAGCGTATGAGTGATAGTTGTACACGGATTCCAGCGACGTTCTGGAAGGTCCCGAAGGGGGTTTTGTTGTTAGAAGGGATGTAAGTTTTTCTCAGCGGGAAGTCTCCGGAGATTCACCTCCGTTTTCTGTCACTCTCTCTCTCTCTGTAGTTCTTCTATACCCTCTCTCCTTTCCTCCTTACTTTTATTCTTTCTTCCTCTACTTTTTTCCACTTATTCTACTGCATTATATCTCCTCGATGCCTCTCACTACCTTTCTCTCTCTTCCTCTCCTTTTTTCATTATCCCTCTCTCCACCTCTCCCTCGTCCCCCTCTTCCTTTCTCTCTCTCATTCTCTCTCCCCCTCTCTCCTCTTCCTTCCTCTCTGTTCTTTTCCCGATTTTCCTCTATCCTTTCTTCTCTCTGTCCCTCTCTCTTTCTCTTTCTATCCCTTACTTTCTCCTCTTTCTCCCTCTATCTCTCATTCTCTCTCCCTCTCTCCCTGTCACTTTCCCTCTCTCTCTTTCCCCTGTCTCCCATTTCCTCCCCATTTCTCTCATCATGCTCTTCCCTCCTCTCTCTCTCTCTCTTCTCCTTCCCGGTGGTTCCCTCCACGCCTTTACCTCCTCGAAACAATGACGAAACGAACAGCGTTGTAATGAAGAGGAAAGTGATAAATCGCGATCGTAAAACCACGGAGTTCCTCCACTCTTTAAGAGAGACGTGCCGATCCCATAGAAACGCTCTTCAGGACTCGCGTTAAGTATTCTCGCTTTCTCGTGTCTTTTTTTCTTCTTCTTCTTCTTCCGCGGTGATTCCATGCCGAGGTAGCCTCTTACTTGCCTACTCATTCCCAGGTGTGTGTGGAGTCGGAAAGAAAAATATGTAAAAGTATGTGACGCAAAATTTTCCCTGTTTTTCCATACGTTTTTATCCTCTTCTTAACGTCTTTTCTCTCATCTCTTCTTATTTGTAATTGTCTCATGTTATTTTACGCCTGTAATCTATCGCATGTCTTCACGTTTTCTCTTTCTCTTTATAATTCTCCGATATGTGTAGTCGTTTTCTTTGTTTAAATCGCTAGACTTGGCTCTTAGATAACCAAAATTCTTCTCGTTGATTTTCTTCTATTGGAAGGTTTTTTTGTATTAATTTTTGTAATATTTTCTCATATAAACAGCCTTCAGTATATATTTAATTCAGTTGTAATTTATTATATATTGTTTTTTCATTGCCATACTTATTTCTATCTCATTTTATTCCCACTCCTCTTATAGTCTTTAATTTATTGTACAATATTGTCCTGAATTATCCAACAGTCTGTTTCAATGTTCAACCTTTTTCTCAACATTCTTCCAGTTTACCGTGAAGACAGGAATTGTGCTCCAGCTTAATTAATTAATAACTTTTATAATAACTTAACTTGTTTTTCTGATAACTTCTATTTTATTTATACATTCTCCCACGTGCAACACTCATTTTTAATCTTTCTTTTAATTTTTCTATTGCCATTATTATTATTATTCAGTTAGTGAAGTGGCCGACGCTTTGTGGAGCTCCGTTACAGGAAAGATTACAGGCAATAAATAAAAGAAACACGAAATTATTTTAAATTATATATTTAAATTATTTCGCGTTTTATTTATAGCACGTGTTCTTTCTAAATCAGTTCTATTTTCTCTAATTATTCTTCGAAACATCTCTAATAGGTCTTCGATTTTTCTTCCCCTTTTTCCTTATTCTTTCTCGTCTTTTCCTTCTCCCTATTGCTATGTCGGTCATCTCTGTCTCTCAATCTCCCATCTCGTATTTTCATATTTAAAAAAGTCATGCTTTTCATCCTCACCACGCAAAAAAGCTCGCCGGCGCACAGCATTATAATTGTCTGTCCCGCTGTAAATCCTTTAAAAGCCGGAGAGAAGCTTCCCTACGTGCGTGTCATAGGGGTTGGCGCATTTGGCAGTGAGAGGCCGTGTATCCTTCCTCTATATATACAAATATATTTCCCACTTCACTTCTCCTCTCCCCATCCCCCGCAACTCGTACTTTCTGGAATCTTCCATCACATGCACCCACGCAAGCCTTCCGTGACTGCGGTGCAGTTTGAGCGTGGAGTGCATTAAATAACATCGTCACTTTCCCCTCTAACCTTGCTTCAATCTTCCTCGCTTGTAGGTTTTTTCAATCTGCGTCGAGGTTTCGCCTTCGAAAGCTCGCCCTTTTTTGCGTCGACGCTCCTCTGGGAAGAGGCATGTAGGCATTGATGCTTTACCTTGAGTAATACGGCCGTTTTATGGTTTGATTTAGGTGCGTATGCCGATAGGTCGATGCCATGTGATATCTCTTTTGGAACAAAAAATATTTTTATTTTATTGTTGTTAATCGCTTTTATTACTTTTTCCATATACGTAGTATAGGGGAAAGTATTGTATTCATGAAAAAAATCGACTTCGAGATTTCAACGGAAATACGCGTTTTGAGGTCCCCTGAACACGTTTTGACCATTTTCTCGATGATGTCTGTGTGTGTGTGATAACTTTTTGTGGGTGCTCTAACTCAAAAACTATTAATCGGGTCAAAGCGAAATTTTATATTTAACATTTTTATAAAAGTCGGAAGAACTGATTAGTTTTTGGTGAAAATCGGTCGATCGGAAGTGGATGTTTTCTCATGTCACTTCTCCGTTATTTTGAAATATTTGGTTTAATGTTTGATAAATGTAAAAATGTATTGGAATTAAAGTTATAGGAAATTTAATTTTCTACAACCTTTGTTTGAAACGTTTCTCATATAATGCATTGTTTAAGAGATGTCTTATATTATTAGCTGCCACCACCACGCCATCTACCGACGACTATTGTTAAAAATGGAGGCTTAGTTACGTCTTAGTAACGTCCCTATTTCTTTTCTTAATTGTTGGAGTTTTGTGGCTATATCCAATATCAGAAGGCTATGGTTTGAGTTTATTTCTGTTCTTTGCAGTCTAAAATTTTCTCGCAGTTTCTTAAAATAATTATTATTATGTAACCTAATTGGAATTTTTAGAAATATTACAGATATGGAGAGAGTCATGTGGTGGCCACATCAGATTTTGTTTTAATAGCTTCAATGAAATGAGGATGAAGTGTGCCCATGGGGTGATTAATTACATTTTTACTTTCTATATACGTAGTATCTCTATGGGAAAGTATTGTTTTCATGAAAATAATCGATTTCAAGATTTCAACGGAAATACACGTTTTGCGGTCCCCTGAACACGTTTTGACCATTTTCCCGATGATGTCTGTGTGTATGTGTGTGACAGCTTTTTTGTGGGTGCTCTAACTAAAAATTTATTAATCAGGTCAATGAGAAATTTTATATTTAACGTTTTCATGATAGTCACAAGAACTGATTAGTTTTTGGTGAAAATCGGTCGATCAGAAGTGGGTGTTTACTCATGTCACTTCTTCGTTATTTTGAAATATTTGGTTTAATGTTTGATAAATGTAAAAATGTATTGGAATTAAAGTTATAGGAAATTTAATTTTCTACAACCTTTGTTTAAAACGTTTCTCATATAATGCATTATTTAAGAGATTTTAAAAACTAATCTTTAGCTGCCACCACATACCGGCGACTATTGTTAACAATTGACGCTTAGTTACATCTTAGTAACGCTCCTTTTTATTTTCTTAATTGTTGGAGATTCCTGGCTGTATCCAATATCAGAAGGCTACGGTGTGTGTTTTGAATCTGTTCCATTATGAAAAAAAATAATTTTGGTAAAATTAGGTTAGTTCTGAATAATATTTAGGGGTCGCTACCAAGATATGAAAAACCGCAATATATCGTAATGCTAAACATATGTGCACTCATTTTTAATTTAGTTTAAATTTTAAACTTATTTTAATTGAATTGTGAATTGTAGATACTTAGTATTGAAAATTGTGATGCAGCACCCATTGGTCAATGTTACGCAATACTGCAATAGATACAACCTTTCAGATGTACCCCTCAGAAATCCTGCGTAAGTCCACTTGCAGGAGCACTCTTTGTGTTATGTAATAGTCCATATCAAGTCTTTTGGAACAATCTAGAACTGTCCAGAACGTTATAGAACCTTCATAAAGAATCTGAAACGTTCAAGAACCTTGCGGAACAATTTGGAACTTTCCGGAACGTTCTAGAACCTTCTGTAATGATTTAGAACCATCCAGTACGTTCTAGAACCTTCTGGAACAATCAATGGCCTAAACTATATAAGCTGCCCACCTAGTGCAGTGAGTTCAGTTGTCATCAGGCAGCCAAAGAGTGCAGTTCAGCCAAGGGTTTTCTCACATAGACAAAAGAGGAAGCTGGGATAAGGGCCATAGAAATTTATGTTGTGAGATTCTATTTGAAGGCGTGGTTTCAAGCTGCACTTCCAACTGCTGCGCCTTTAAATGACCTGATGCTGTTGAAGAACCTCCAACAGTACAAGACTACAAACTCAATAGTTGCCAACACTGCTCTGAAGAAGCTTGCTCGTCATCTGTGGTACCTCAGCGAAGAGCTGGTTGCCCTCGCTTTCTTTGATAAAAAAGTATCAACAGATACAAAAGACAAATTGATTCAAGTTCTCCAAATTGATGGTAATGAGGACCACTCAAAGAGAGTGATTTTCGATCTGGATAGCATCTTGGAGAAAAACTTGGATTATTTTGTGTCAGCCGACACTTTGAGGTTTTTCGACACACTTGCTCTTGACTCGAAATTCACAGAATTGGATCCCGAACTCTGGGCTTCTGATGGGAACTACATTGCCACAGAAAAGTGCATCAGGTCCATCAATTGCATTAACGAAACGGCAGAACGCGGAGTTACCTTGATCGAGGAATACAATCGATTACACACCCAGGGTGAACAGCAAAAGCAATTTCTTCTGCAGGTTGTCAGCGATCATCGGAGGAGATATATATATAAGAACTGAAACAGATCCACTTAAGTAAAATGGTAAAATATGGCATTAAAAATGTAAATACACTTTAATACATGTTAAGGTATCATTATTGTAGCCAAAGAAAATTGCCTAACGATTACCTTCTAAACAGTTAATTTAAAAAATTGCAAATGATAAGTAAATGTAGGAAGTGGTTATGGATAGTCATTTGATCTGGAACATACTATTCGTACGTACGAGCTTTCTACTTGTCTTTTGGATTCATCGACTGCGTTAGTTTTTAGGTAGATAAAATATGAAATAGTGTTCGGAGTTTCCCTCCCATATCTAGCGTATTTCTTAAAGAAATTAATATTATACACATTAATCAATTATACAATAAAGAATTTCGAGTTATTTGTTTTAACGTAAAGAAGAATATATAATCTTTATATAAAAATAAATTCGCTCAGACGATTTGAAATTATTTATTTCACGCATTTCAGTTTGCAATTTTTATAGGTTTCTGTAAAAGATTTTTATTAAAATCTTCCCAACCACATGATGAACTGGCCTCTTACAAAATTTCCTTTCTCTTACTTGTTTCCTTGGAAGCATACTTTCTCAATTGCCTCGAAGGTCCTGAAAGAGTGAGTCATCTCAAAAAGCTTTCTATTGACAAATTATGTGTCAAAACTGTCTAAATGAGTGCCGATGTTCGGTTTTTAACCCTGAGTCGAACCTGGCTATTAATAACGAAATCTACGTCCTGGATTTCGAAGCGTTATCCCATGGGAGAACGGGGATGGCATATAATTCATCGGAACCGCTGTAAATAATTTAGTTGTTATCCATCGCCGATTCATTCGTCACCTGTTGGAACCTCAGCACCGAACGGCAAGGGTTCATATCTTTCTGGAATCGATACCTCCAAAATTTCGTAATGAGTATCTTTAATCGATTGCTATCGGTTTATCATACGTCGCGATTAATGAAGATATCCGTGTATTGCGCGTCAAGGATTAATGCACATGGTGCGCTCAAACGTTTGATGTATAGGATATCGTGCGAATGATTTGTAAATCGCTATAAATAGTAAATGTTACTCATCAATTCATAAGCTGCATTTTTTATTTCCTCATCAATGATTTCGTATACAAATTATTTGATAAGGCATCAATTGCTAGTTTTAATTGTAGTAACGCACCAGCTTCTCTGCTCTGCTTTGCGTGTGTACACCGAGGAATTCTAGTACAATAATGCTATTGCGCAGCCTAAGGTCAATTCAGTGTTATATACGCTTAGGAAGTTTCTTTGCAGCATTGCTGAAAAAGGTCTTCAAGTAATAAAAATATGGGAACAAGCAAGGGAGAGCTGCTAAACAAACAATAAATGGTGTTTTTTATTAAAACATTCAGTCAGACGGACAAACCGAGAAAACTTGCATAACGAGACAATACTAAATCGATTGGCGAATAAAAGACGTCTGTATCTGATTTCGTTTAAGAAGATTGTTAGACAGACAGACGGACAAGTCCAACGCACAAGTGGATATTTTTTACAAAACCGCTAATTTTTTTAGCGTAAACACACTATTGGCGTCACTTTCGAGAGTCGCCTGAGGCTGTCGCCTCGCCGCCTCACCTATTGGCGCGGCTAACTTGGTCTTTTTATCCCTAATCATAACAATCCAATCTTAATCGACTCGTCCAAATCAAATACAACCATCTATCATACAAGAGCTTTCCGTCATTCTCTCTCTCACGACGCTTTCGTAGCGTTGTCTTTTTAAAATGGCGTAAATCATAAAAACAAGTCGAGATTGTTCGCGATGCAACAACAACCGATACGGGAGACGCCATGCGCATGCGTCAGATATCTCACCATAATCCGTCGATCACATGCACGCATAAAAACGACCCACGCGAAAAACGTCTCTTTGATGCCCACTCGAGGAGCTCGCCTCGCGGTGTAAATTCATTGAAAGTTCCGGCGAAATAAACCAAGTCGAGAAATGCTTTTGTCCTGTCAGATGATTCAATCCTGTTAAAATAGACATAGGAGCTTATACTCTCTCGGATAGAAAGAGAGAGAGAGAAAAAAGTCATCAACATCCTTGAGTCGAGCCGCTTTTTAAAAGGAGTGGGCGTGTTTCGTGTGTGCGTATGTGCGGGCGCGCGCGCGCGTGTGTGTGTGCACTCCCATTCATCCGTTCGCACGGTAGCGCAATGCATACACACAGAAACGCGCGCGCGCTCTGTGGGCGCGAACCTACCCGCCACTCCCACAAGGAAAACAACGGGGAAAGGCGCGGAAGTTTCAGCTTTTTCGACGCCACGCCCCTTTTTACCCATATTCGACCCAGAGTCAAGAGGTAGATAAGGGAGGGAAGGTCTCAATTATCGCCGTCTTCTTCACTCCTTTGGCACTCTAGGCCTCGTGACACGAGCTGTTATTTTTATCACCTCCTGTGGAGTTTTGCCTATTGTCGGAATTGCGTCACTGCTAACGCGCCTCGTCTTCCTTCGATGAATATTTTTTAAAAGGAATTTCTCGGGGGTTTTCTCGGAATGGAAGCGTTCGTTCTTTTTTAGCTTGAGGTTTTTTTATTTTCTTCCATAGTGCCTCCGCGTTTAATTGTGTGATTATCTCTCTTCGATTACTCTGTAAGGAAATTTATAGGTAACATCGACAGTGAATTAAATGTGTAGGTAAGCGCAAACATGTAAATCCAAGGGGAATCTGCTGGCACTTTCAAATGAGAAGCCCTGGGTAAATTTGCAAGAATCAAACGTTAATCGATTAGATTAGATCAAGGATACGAAATGAAACGGCTGCGATTGTGTTGACTTTTGCTTCATTGACTTCAAACACGCAATTGATAGGTAAATAATATTTAAAAAAATCATTTTTAACATTACTTATCTAACAAGATAATGGCTACTTTACTGTTTGATAAAGATAAGAGAGTTTGCGAAAAATTAACTTGCAAATGATTTCCTTTTTTTGAAGAAAATCACAGAAAGCATCCTTTAGAAATATCTCGTCATTAATTTGCAGTTCGGGTCACCTGCAAGTCACCAGTTTGACTAATTGCGGGGTGCTAATGAGATGCAAATGTATTAGAACAGCGTGTCTTGAAAGCGAACTGCGGACAAAATGAGCGAGGTGGTAACTCGATCCGAGCTAAAGTTACGACCGCCGCGGTTAATCGCACCTTTGAATATTTGAATTCACGCTTCAGCGCATAATCAAACCATTGTTGTGGCAGAAAACGCCATTCGCTTTCTGCATCGCTAATTGTTTCCTGAGCGATTTTTTAACATTTTGACCGGTATTACCTGCCATTTTCAAACACCTAAGAAAACGCTGCAGTGGGACGGCCTTTCGTTAGAATTTCGCTTGCAATATAAAATTAAAGACGTGTTTCGAAGAATAATGCATTGATGCCGAAAGATGTATGTATGTCTATGAAATACTATTTACGTGAAAGTTTTATTATCAAACTCCTTTCGTTAAATCACTGAAATTTTCTTAAAATTTTAGTTAATGCCCCGATCCCTGAATTTTATTTAAAGATTTAAGTTAACTTATGCTCTAGCATCAACTGTATTGATCATTATATTAAAAAAATGGTTGGTATTCTCATAAAATAACTATGATAAAAATATTTAATTAAGTTACTAGCCGATTCATGTTTTCTCCTTAATATCGGTATTGATTACAGATCTCAACTCTTTGCGTAAAAGTATCGTTAGTATATTCCTTAAACCTATAAAACATTCGTTAATGTAATGGGTTACTGTTATACCGGGTTGAAATACCAGACGTGTTATATATATATTTTTCTCGATTGCAGCAAAAGATTGAAAGCTGCAATTAGAACAAACTTCAAAATAGATTTTTTAAATGTAAGCGATATGCATCGATTCTCTGCGATTTCCAGCCAATAAAATTCTTTAAGTTTTATATTTTCGCTCAGTAGAGGGCCAAATTTGTCGATGCTTATTTAACGGTTTCTACTTCTTCTTAGTATATCAATGATTTTTGCGAGTAATTTTAAAAATTCAAACAAACTTGATGAACAAAATAGAATATTCATCGCAGGAATTTAACTTTTTGCACAAGCTTCAAATTCCTCTCGCCATTCATAGAAACTTTCGTTTCATTACAATTCATTATATATATATCGTGAACTATAAATGGATAATGCGACAAAGTTATACGTAGTGACTTTCATGTTTCGCCGTAAATACTCAAACCAACGTTTAAAGTCAAGAATGTATCATAATAAAGATATAATCGACATTTGTGTAGTAAGATTCGATAAATCTTGACATTGAGCCATGGATTCCTTATTTACGTTGCTGATTCGAATTAACGATTAGCAAAGGCATAAATCTCGAAGTGCTTTAATTTTAATTTAATACTTAATAAATGCCTACCCGTCTATTTTGACGAGCAATAGCAGTAAACATAAATTGTTTATAAATTGAAACTTTTTATATTAGGCCGTCACATTAAATTGTTATTAATTGATTAAATTAACAAACGCATTATGAGAACAATATCTGGATCTGATATACGCTTTAAATTTCCGGAAATTTTCAATTTTTTGGAATTCCTTCCTCACGGTTGAATGGCAAAAATGAGGGCTCGCCGCAAAAATGAGGGCATATGATACTTATATATATAAAATATCCAATAAATTCTTTCAAATAATATTATTTTAATTAAAAATTTCAATAAACACTGCCCAAATAATACGTATATTATGCGTACCACATTCTGCACTGATTATATTATGGCAGAGATTACGAAAGAATACTGATTAATAATAAATTACATGAATCGTCCGTCTGAGGGCCTTCATGCTAATAAATCAGTGTCGTTGAAAGAATTAATCCGGAGGATTTTTGCGAGGCATATCTTGGTTGAAATTTAGACACACGGATTTCGTCATTCATTTGCGCACTACTTAAATCTCTCCCAAACCCCTTCGTTTATTGTTTAGTCTCGCGTCTTCCGTTACTCACTTCCACTTGTTAAAAGGCTCCAGCTCCCCCTCTTAACTCGCGTAATATATGTACTCTCGCGAACGGTGGGGTGTGAGAGCGAGAGAGATATAGAGAGACTTACCATCTTATATATTTTCGAGTCCTTCAAGACTCGCCGCGCCACGCCTGGACACTTCCCTTTCCAACCGGCCGTGTTTTACGAGATTCTGAACTGCCTCCCACCCGCACACACATGCACACATACCCGCGCACACACAAGGAGAGCACTTAAAACCCGAGGCGCTGCTCGGTCGCATCCAATGAGATTATACGAGTGTTGAGACGCGTAGCTGAAACGTCTCCCTTCTCCGGGTGTTCTTCGAAAGAACCCACCCCCCTCTCCCTTCGCGGGTCCATTTGGAGCGAAGATGGATTATGCGCAGTTTCGCAGACGGAGGAATGATTGCCTTTTTTTTTGTAATCAAACTTAAATGCAAAGAGCGTATAATGGACCGTGTCGTGGTGATATCACGGCGGCGGGGAAGGAGCTGCGCGTCGGGAATAAATTCGTGCGCTAGGGGTGGTGCTACTCGCACGGTTTTTTCATATCAATATTCTATACAATATCGGATTGTTTAAGTAACATCAACTGTCTCAGCGATATTCGCGTATATCTTCGATAATATCATTCAAATGCGAGTGCTGTACTTTTTTAAAATCGATTGGGAACTAATTGATAAACTAAACAGATCAAACAGCCATAAAAAGTTGGAAACCCCGAGTTTTTTTTTGCGTACATTAATAGATTTCTTGTTGAATTTATTTGTTTACGGTGCACGCTGCATTTATAATGTTGGCTATTGCTTCGTACTCAATTTTGTTTTTCAAAATTTTGGTTATTAACGAAGCTCGTGGTCTTGTTATTCTAAGCGTTATGTTTTGACGTGAAGGGTATTGAACTCAAGGTTGAGCCTTTAAGGAGAGTTTTAAAAGTTTAATTCCATATAAATATATTAATGGTGACGCCTCAGTGGCGTAGCTAGAGTCTTCGGCGCCTGGGGGCAAGACCTCTCCTTGGCGCCCCTAAGGGAGGGTGAGAGGGGAGGGGGTTGTATCCTCAGTCCGGGCCATATGACATTTTTTTCCTGTCGCCAAGTTTCAGGGGAGAGGGGTTTATCGGGTCTTCTGTACTCAATTTAGACTGTTGGCGTCCTTAGGCAATTCTCTGTTTTGCTACCCCATTACGATGGCTTTGGGGAAAATAAAACGAAATTCAATCATATAATGTTATCCAACTATAATAAAATATATTAACTAGTTTAAAAAAGATTTTTAAGTATTAAGGCCTAGCAAACTAAAAAAAACAACAAAATCAATACTAGGAACTTTTGATATTTTGACATAAATAATTTCAATTTGGATGACTCGCACCTCTCTTAAGTCTTAATCCACTAGGATATTACAAGGGAAGGTTGAAAAATTATTTACCTGACAATGAAAAAGTTTGTTTAGATTGTTGGTGTTTATGTCATTACTCTTGCATTTTCTATTAAACAATATAAAACAATTATCCCAGCCAAACCACAAGCTAAGTCTTAGTGAAAGGTTGAAGTCGTTAAGATCGTTGTGTCCAGTGAAAATGTCCAAGTTGGAGTACAGAACAGTCATAAAATTCTTCACCAACGAGAAAAGTATGCCATCGCAAATTTGTGAACGTATGTTCGAGGTCTATGGGTAGTCTGCTCCGTCTGAAGTTGCCACCAAATTTTTGGCCAAGCAGTATAAGCATGACCGGAAGTCTCATGAAGATGAGCACCGGTCTGATCAACCCATTTCTGCAGTTGCTGAAGAAAACTGCAAGAAAGTTGAACGTCTAATCCTCGAAGACCGGGGAATCAAGGAATGGGAGTTAGCGAGGGAAGTGAGTAAAAGAAAGGAAAGAGTTTTAAATATTATTAATGAACAATTGGGGATGTCCAAAGTGAGCGCAAGGTGGGTATCCCGAATGCTAACGCTATTCCACAAACAGAGACGAGTAGAAACTTTGAAGCAATTATTGGATTTGTACAAGGGACGCGAGATGGACATTACTAATAGAATTGTTACGGGAGATGAGACATGGATCCATCACTATGACCCCGAAAGTAAACAAGAGTCAATGCGGTGGAAAGACAAAGGTTCTCCTATTCCAAAGAAGTTTAAGGTGAAACCATCGACCGGCAAGGTTTTGGCCACAGTTTTTTGGGATTCCAAAGAAATTATTTTAATTAAATATTTGCCTCCAAAAGTACTATTATGGGTGTCTATTATGCCAACATTTTGGAAAAGTTGAAAGAAGCCATCAAGGAGAATCAGCGTGGGAAGTTGTCTAGGGGCGTTCTCCTGTTGCACGACAACACACCCGTTCACAAGGCCCTAATTTGTCAGCAGACTATGTAAAAATTAAAGTCCGAACAAATTGACCACCCACTCGACAGCCCTGACTTGGGCCCCAGTGATTACTTCCTGTTCAGAAATTTGAAAAAGCAGATCAGGGGCAAACGTTTTTCAAACAAAGAAGAGTTTAAATCAGCTGTTCAAGACAACTTTGAAGGAAAAGAAAAGACATTTTATTTAAATGGCTTGTTTTTATTACTTGAAAAAATATCTGTCCTGTATCGATCTTGGTGGAGATTATATAGAAAAAATAATGCATTTGTTTTTATTTCTATACCCATTCATAGTCAGGTAAAAAACTTTTCAACCTTCTCTCGTACGTTACTCCGCGACCTCATAGCGCAGGGGACTCAAACTCACATCGGTGCGCGGGCCGCATGAAGGCCTTCCACCGAATCCGCGGGCCGCATACTTTTCCAGTCTTCACGCCGTTTCATATTTTTTGACATTAATTCTCCCCTTTCACAAGGAAGAAATCGCCCCAACCCTATGATGCGGCCTTAAACCCATTGATTCCAAAAATGCTAGTTTCGGCGTCGAGGATTAGGTTCTTTTGACACTCAAAACACACACTGGCAGCAGGAAGAACCTACTTAGTACCCCACCTATGCAGAATTTTTATTAATCGGAATGAGCACTAATATTTTAAAAGTTCTGATTTGACATAGTTCTTAGATTTATGTGAAATATTTTTTATATTTATAAAGAATGCATTTGAGTTTTGGCCGTCCGGTGTAAACTAGCTTATTTCGTGGACCGCAGAAATGTACTACGATGGCTGTTGGGACATTGTATGTATTTGTTTTAGTTTTGTTTGTTTGTCGGCGGGGAGGGACACCCTGACGGGCACCGTGTGGTGGAACGATGAAGTGTGGCAACGTTGCCTTTGGACGGTATATAGGAGTGGAGACATGAACACGGTGACGCTAGGACGTGCCTGCCCGCTCGGGTGTGTTTGTATGTAAACATAGATTCAGTGATTGTACCACCTTGGGTAAAATAAAAGACGATTTATACAGTCCACTAGTCAAATAATTGAGAGATCGGAACATTTCGGTCCTTCGGGCCGGATCTGTGTTTCTAACTACGACGGGTCGGAGCTAGCTACGAGCGGAACCAACTACGCAGTAATCATCAGAGACTCCGTCAACGCGGCGCGGTGATGCGGCGGTGGATCCCTCCGCGTTCTACCCCCTCCACGAACGAGCTAACTGGAGAGGCCCCGTGATAGCGGCCGGCCTACAGATGAATCATCGGTTACGGCGTGAGTAAGCCAAGCACACTAAGTCTGGTTCCTTTATTTGTCATATTCTTTGTCTTCTTATTTTCAATATGGAAAAGGAAAGTAAGAAAAGAATCATTAACAAAGGGCCGTTGCTAAAGGCCAATTGACCCGCATTTCGAATTAGGCTTAGACCTGACTGCAATAAGAACACGGCTACAAGCATTACCTGATATTCAACAGGAATTTTACGTTGCTCAGGGAGAATTAGAATTCATTGATGATCTTGAAACGCATGCTGAAGATAGGGAAAATTTTGAAACGCTATATTTTGAGCTTAAAACAAAGATGTTAATTCTGATAGAAGAAGGAACAGAAAACAAATCTCTCACTAATCAAGGGTCAGATAATGGAGAAATTTTATTGTCGAATCATTCTTTACCGGAAGGTAGGAAAGAAATACGGCTCCCAACTATTAACCTACCTACTTTTGCAGGAGACGTGACTTAATTTAGGCATTTTTACGATATGTTTACTAGCCTAATTGTCAACAATGAAGCCTTAGATGATATTCAACGTTTTCATTATTTGTTAAGTTCATTGACTGCAGAAGCACATAAATTGATAGAAAATTTACCTGTTGTTAGTAAAACTTTTGATGTCGCGTGGGATCTGATTTGCCATCGTTACAATAATCCTCGACTAATTGAAACTGAACATGTCAGACATTTATTGAATTTACCAACAGTGAATAAGCAATCTGCTGTTGATCTTAGAGCACTGTTAAATCAAACTTTAAGCAACATGAATGCAATTAAGGCATTAGATATTAAGGTGCCAGTGCACGAATTGTTAATTTCTCAGTTGATTCTTGAAAGAATAGATTGTGTTACTAGGAAAGAATGGGAACTTCAGTCATCAGCTTCAAAACAACTTTTCACATTGGACGATTTATATAAATTACTAGAAACAAGGTGCAAGGTTATGGAAGCTATGTTACCTAGTCAGAGCAAAGTTAATATCATTAGCCACAAACTTCAGGAAAGCAATGTTAAACATACTCGCCAACCACGGCAGTCATATGTTACAACAAAGAATCAATGCATGTTTTCCAAAGAGCCACACACTTTGTATAAATGCAGCACCTTTGCTCAAGCGAGTGTACCACAGCGTATACAGTTTGTTAAGGCTAAAAATTTATGCTACAACTATCTTCAGAATCATTACATAAGACAGTGTCGTTCTCGCAATTGCCACATCTGTGATAAGAAGCACCACACCTCTTACATTTAGACAAATCTAGCAACCAAATCCAGTGGCATGAACAAAAACCTGCAAGTAACGATGGTCCAATGTCATCATCTAGCAACAATAATGAGCAACTCCATTCATATATGGTCACTTATTGTTCGTTAAAGTTTAGATCGCAGAAACAGATAATGCTTTCTACTGCTTTAGTTAACATACGAGACGGTAGTGGTAAACTACAAACTTGTAGAGCTTTGTTGGACTCATGCTCCCAATCACATTTTATCACGGAAGCATGTGTACAACGATTGAAATTTAAAAGGAAACGCAATAGAAGTCAATCCAAGGTATTGGTGAAGTCACCTCCGAAACCAAACATAGCGTCTTCGCAGAGGTACATTCCAATATTCATGATTACAAGTGTCATATTAATTGCTCTGTCCTACCAAGGATATCTGGAGATCTACCTGCAACACATGTCAACTATCAGGATTGGAGCATTCCACAAGATATCCAGCTCGCAGATCCGACATTTAACAAGCCTGGGAAAATTGACTTGTTGCTTGGATCCGAGATATTTTTTCATATTCTTCGACCAGGAAAACGGGTTAGAAGCAACGATCATCCAGTCTTTCAGGATACTGATCTAGGGTGGATAGTATACCCAAGAAGAGAAGGAATGTGAAGAGCATTTCAAACGATTCACCACAAGAGACTTCAGGACGATTTGTAGTGCGTCTTCCTTTGCGTCAAGATCCCACACAGCTTGGCGATTCCTACCACATGGCAACAACAAGATTTTATCAACTGGAGAGAAGATTTGAGAGGCAGCCCCAATTGCGAAAAGAGTACACAAATGTTGTGGACGAGTATGAAGCTCTGGGCCATATGCAGCCGATTGACGCCTCAACCAACACTGCTACAATCAGTTATTATGTACCGCATCATCCGATCTTAAAAGAAACTAGCAGCACGACGAAAATTAGAGTGGTTTTTGACGCCTCAGCAGGGCCAACTAATGGAAGTGTCGCAACGTTGCCTTTGGACGGTATATGGGAGTGGAGACATGAGCACGGTGACGCTAGGACGTGCCTGCCCGCTCGGGTGTGTTTGTATGTAAACATAGATTCAGTGATTGTACCACCTTGGGTAAAATAAAAGACAGTTCACTAGTCAAATAATTGAGCGATCGGAACAGGGGCCGCATACGGCTCGCGAGTTGGAGGCCTCTTTCCTAACGGATCTACTTGCACTGATAAAAATCGGTCCGTGAGTTTGCGCCCCCTAAGTCCTGCGCCCGAGGGCAACTTCCCCGATCTCCCCCATCTCCTCACCATGCCTCTGGTGAAGCCTAGGTTAAAAGTGTCTTGAAATATTCCTATATAGGTACTCATAGGCTTATAAATGTATTATGTGAGTCAGTGGCGGATTTACGCCGTCTGGGGACCCTGGCGCTAATCATTTGAGGGCCTCAGGCGCTAAGCAGTCGTTTTTCTATGGAATCATAGAGAGGTTCCTCTGATTTTTGAATTGAGACATTAAATATTTATGAGATTATATACACGAACATTTTTTTGGGCTTCTGGCGCGCTTCATGTGCGACTCCCCCCCCCTCCCTAAATCCGCCAATGATGCGAGTGTAACATTTTTTTCATTGATCCCTTCCTAATGGATGCTTATTAAATGCGCTTTTTAAAATATTCTAATATTTGGCTAATGTATACATTTTCTTATGAATTAATAACTAAGATATGCATTGTCACCCTCCAAAGGTCTTTTTAAATTTATATAAAGGATTAAATATAAACTGAGTACAATAATGAATACCTGACGATAATAAAGTTTTGCGTATGAATAAAGAAAGATGAAAGGTAATAATTATAAATAAATATTCGTTTTATGCGGAAAGGTATGGCCTGAGAAATTTTCCAGGAATGGATTTATGGCAGATTGTTATAGACGCATGCAATATGAAATTCCAATGAGTGTTGCCTCGCAGAAATTACGAAAAAAACTGCAACCCGTCACGTATTCGCCTGAATTTATTAATGAGCCCCCATGAAAGATTTTGTGGGAGATTCATTCTCGTCGCTGCAAGGTTCTTCCTCCTTTCTATGGCTCGTAACTGGCTTTCCTATCAAATGATCATACATCGCAATTCTTCTTCCAATGCGTATGCTACCTAGAATTCGTCCTTCGCAATCCTACCTATCTCTAAGCAGGTGTAGCATCCGTTGAACCTTCGATTCTTGCAGTTCATACGTTTTAGAATGGAAGGTTCGCCTTAGTAATTTTTAGTGATTTTTTCTAAAAAAAACGATTATTTATACGGTTTGTCCCTCCGTCCGTCAGTACGGGCAATTCTTTACTCTAGAAAGATAGAAGTCGGTTTAAAATGTGCCTTATGTAATTTGCTCTTTAAGTCTTTCCTCAATTGTATTAATTTCGATTCGTCACTAAAATCGGTCATTTTAATGGATTTCACCATCTTAGAGATAGGGCGTTCAGAGATGGGTTCTTGGCTTATCAATAAGATGTTGATTAGATACTTCAAGTTTATACTCGAGTTTTAGAATTGTTGTCTTGCAGAACGTCACTGATCAGTTTGAAGAACCAAATTAGTATGTGTAAGTTATTTATCAGAGAGTAATAGTGGAGGTATATCAGTGGTATAGCATTCGACTGCAAATCGAGAGGTTACCGTTTCTAAACTCGGTTGCCCCCTGTTGTTTTTTAAATGATTATTCCTTCGCTTTTTATTTTTTACCTCTAGTTAACCGCATTAATAACGAGAACATTTCCTTTTCGTAACCTTTACTATGTTTTCTGTGTGTTACAGAATTAGACTAAGGAAAATTTTGTTGGGAAATCTCAACAAAAGCAAATAGGGCTCATGAATTCTGAAAGTGTATCATAAATAACAGAAGTATCTCTCTCTAGATTTAGCGATTGAAAGTAACGTATTTTCCAGTATTCATCAGTCCCGATAAAACGGCTCGGTACATCGTTATCATAAAATGCAAAATATGTTTCAGTTGGTAAATAATATTTTTCGTATGGTTGGCATTCAGCAATAATTTACTTGACGTAGGGGGTATAGCTCAGTGGTACAGCATTCGACTGCAGATCGAGAGGTCACCGGTTCAAACCCGGTTGCCCCCTGAATTTTGTCATTGAATAGCAAATGTAATGTACACGTAATAAATCTCCTTTTTCTCATTGCACCAACAATTTTATCGAAGAGATCATATTATTAACTGGTTGATTCATAGGTTTCTTAAAATTTAATCCAGTATTACGGAAATTATCGTAAAAACAACGGTATTCCAGGAATAAAGTATATTCAAACTCATAAGTCGAAAGAATAAACAGCAAATTGGTGGAATGGATTAAACAAGAATGATTATTTGCGCCTCTGTTGCGTAATATTCGAAATCCATATCAGACTTATCTTAAAGAACGGGTCATTCTACATGCCACGAAAGAACAACATAATCTCTTCCCAATCATTAGTATTGAACGATAAATTGTAATGACGTGGGGGTATAGCTCAGTGGTAGAGCATTCGACTGCAGATCGAGAGGTCACCGGTTCAAACCCGGTTGCCCCCTTAACTTTTTTCCTGATACGATGTCGTATATGCGATTTAAGTGTAACTTTACATTGGTCTTGTTTTTCTTTTCAATTTCCTCATAATTTTATAATACGATGGATTGATTGACAATAATCTCAAATTTCATATATTCATTCTGTATTACGTGTTTTATGAAGATACATATAACTGGAAACCTTAGGACAATAATTCTAATAAAACTGATGAATCAAAAAAATATTTAGTAAGATCGAATGTATGTATTTTTTGCTAGTCAACCTCTTGGATTATTATGGATAGGAAGATCGAGAGTGATTATCGTCGTCGCTATGGTGTAGCATTCGCAATCCAATTGAAAAGTGTATGTTAAGGCAAATAAATTAAATGGAAGGAAGTCTTACATCAAAGAACTGTACGTTCTACCTTTCAAAAGAAAAATATAATCTATTTCTCAATGATTACCAATGAAAGATGCCTTCAAATCCGGTTGCCCCTTCTTTTTATTATTTGCGACGTTTCCTTGAGGTTTTTGGCAACTCAACATCCTCTCTTTTAACTTTTCATCTAGTTATTTATCAACCGAAAACTGCGAAAATATGGGACTTGATCCTCATAATATTGCCAGCTGTATGGAATTTTCCCCTTTGTAACGTTAGCAGATTGATTTTTTCACTAATATTTACGTACCTACTTCCAATATGGCCCTTCCCCTGTTCACATTTAAAGCGGCAGTTGAAAACGTATTTAGAGTTATGAAACAAAAATTCTATTTGAAAATTATAGCGATTTGAATGAAAAATGTTCATATCAAGTAATTTTTTGCACTCCCAAAAATGTAGAAAAATGTACCATGTAAATTTCTATTTTCCCGTATTATTCTTCTCCATAACAGGTTTCCCACTTCCCCAACCGCTTCATCAGTCAAACCATTTCTGAACATAAAAGAATTTTTGGCACACCGATATATGTTAATAATTTTATGGTGAACACGAGTTGAACGACCAGACAGTTTTAACAAACCCATTTTAAATCAAGGAGCTCCTTAAATGTATCCGCTTTATCTTATAACTTGGTCACATGATAAATTATGCAATTCTGAAAAATGAGATAGTTGTATAAAACTGCGCATTTAGTTTAACATTAATTTTATTCCATCAATTTTATTTTCAAATAAATTTATAAGTTATTGTCGCGTTTCTCTCATTTTCCGTAAATCAACTTAATTCCTTATTTATTTCTAACTTTTCAGTTCTCCTGATTTGTAAGCTTCATTATTTCCTTCTTTGAGAAGTTATATTGTGTATTTTATTGGTGTGAGTTTGAGCGTGTCTCAAGAGAAACTTCTGTCATTGTGGAAACGAGGTCTTCCATCGCCGGAAGTATGTTTCTGCAGACAAGGTAGGGAAAAAACATATCCTTCAACTATAATATGCCATAGTAAAATAGCTTAAGTTAAATTTCGGTGATGGATTCTCATCTTAGTATCACCTGAATCAAAAAATGCTCTCTTAGGCAATATCCCGCCCGCTAGCCGCGGGTTAAACACCTACAGTCTAGTTCAGGGGCACATAAGCACGCCGCCCGCATGGCAAATTCGGACCTCTCATAGCTTATTTACTATTATATTGTGGAAGAGATAGCGTATGCAAGACAATCATGCAGTAACAAATATGTAGCAATATAAAAATACCTATTTAAGATTTAGGAATTGTAGATTTGTTTTACTTTATGTATATACCATTTGAGTCGTGTGCTTTGATGACACTTTGTTCTTGATATCAGTTAATACGGCACGAATATATGAAACATACCGCGACGTAAATTACGCGTATGATTTTTCTAGCGAGAAATTCCACTTAAAAAGAGCGACTGCACATCATATAGCAAACATGGGGCAAAGCATAAACCCAGTTCATCATTTGTCTATCTATCCATAGTTTTAGATTAGTTGCGAGTATAGAATTTTCCTCTTGGCAATTTACTTCTGATGTCAAACATGAAGAAAATTTGTCATGTCGAAAAATGTTCCATTCCGGGTTAAAGAAATTATTATTAACGACGACCCATTCCGCATTATTTTCCAGAATAACCGAATAACCTCACACTTATAATTGGGGTTGATAGACTTACAATACAGCCGTATTCCACTCTCGTTCATCTCTCGATGTTTTAATTGAAGTCTGATATGTGGTCTGGAGGCAGAGAATTTTTTGAGTAAAAAAACTCCCGATTATATCTTCCCGTGGAAAGACATTAGCCATTATGCGGCTCGAGTTGAATTGATTATGCAGGTGTAGCATTCTGGCTCATGGTATTCAGCTGAGAGATGAATGTAAAGCGAGCGCATGTGATGCAAGGGAGGAAGAAAAAGTTCATTCGAATCGTGGCCGCGTTGATTTTTTTGCTCCATTCTTTGCTTCAACTTGAGCGATTCACGCAACTGAACTGGATCTCTTAAGAATTAAGAAAAAAATTTCCAGGCGGAGGCGGGACTCTATCCCACGGCCTATGGTTTATGGGAAGCAATCTACGCAGGTGAAACTACTTCACGTATAAAGCATTCAATTACGGATGGGAATCGTAAGGACGTATTTATTTTCCGATTGATGTGTACGTTATAGGCCTCGGACGGATTCCTGTAATGACCGGATAACGCGTAAGTTAAATAAAGCACATGATTAAGTTGGTGGAATATTTGTTTCTGGGCGTAACCAGGGAAGCGGATGAAAAAACTTCGCGGTGTAATAATTATTAAATCTTTGCGAATTGGATGTTGGCCTACTGGAAATGATATTAATTGAGCAGCAAAGCATTTTTTTACAGCTCTTGCGACAAGTTAGGAAAATTTGTGCATAACTTGTAACAAATTAATGAAATTTAGTGTTGTTTTTATGACTTGGTAGCCTTTTTTATGACACTTCTTAGCCTGACAAAATTACATTAAGTATCTTTTTTGTTTTGTAAAATTTATGCGAAGTTATATTCTTCATTGTGATTTACGAGTTTTTTATATTTTCTAAAATAGCGGGCACCAAGTCCCAGTTGTTGATAACCCTCCTTCCTCGGCTTCTTACTAATTGTTGATGAAGCGTAGATAGTTACTATTTTTCGTTAATGACTCTATACCGTGAAGTATTTTAAATTTCACAAAATAAATTACGGTAATAAAGATTTGCATTTTTTTCCTAACGCAGGAAAAACAATCCATCTCTAAAAGTTCCTGCTTAATGGTTTAAGGTTAAAGAATAATTTAGTCAATTCATTCCGTTTCTGTATGGCGTTATAAATAAATGAACGTTTTCACACTTTTATTCTCCTTAAAATTAAATATTTTATACGAAAGTGACTACGAAGGAACAATTATTTAGATTTATGCCAATGTTATTTGCTAACGAAAGACTACCATAATTTGTCGTCGTTATTAACTTTCTATATCTTCCAAAAGCATATCTACTAATATTTTTGTCATTATTGTTATTATGTAATTTGGGTATTATGCATTGAGTTGTGATGGGGACCCGCTGCCACCGGGACCTGCTCCCAATTGTAGCGTTTATGTGAATAATATGTGAATAATAATTATATCCGTGCAATCGGAGATGTAGCAGAAATATTTAGTAAGAACGTATTGCATCGTCGTTTTTTCAAGTAGCTTTCTATTTCACGTTAGTATTATTGATACATATTTAATTTGCATCTCTTAAACCTATTCATATTAACATCGTGAAGACCGAATTCTTTTAAAATTCCCGTTCGAATTCATTGTTTCCGCGTTAACCAGCAAAGGTACGTACTTCTGAGCGTGTTGAAGGAAGGAGAACATAACTTTTTCACGGAAATACGGAAACCGCATCCTTAAAATTAATGAAACATTCATTTATCGCGCCATTAAATTACGATTTATCTTCCGTCGTTACTCAAAGCCGTCCCGCCGAAAGAGCCACGGACAGAATCGCTCAATACCCTTTAATATATCACGCACGGCGACTTTTCTTCCAAAGGCCTTCGACGACGAGAAACCGTGCGCGGGGTTGTTAGCACCCAATCACTGTAGATGCTCTATCGCTAGCAAATCCTTTGACTAGTTGCGGAAGTGTCGCCTGGGAGACATCAGTTTTACGAGTGAGCGTAATAGCTCCTCTTTTTATTCAACTACGTCAAAGAGTCCCCTTTTAGTCCCACTTGAGAACGGCTATGGGAACGTTTTAACTCATAACCGCTAGTGCCTAGTATCGTAAATCGGGGAAAAAATGCCTCTCTCGCAGGAGTCTTAAACATCAACAGATAACATATTCGATTCCTGTCGCAATAAAATATAGTCTCTTCGGTTGGATCTTCCACGTAGGTCCGCGTACGACGGTGTAAGACGGGTCATCGGTGGACCGTGAAAAATTCAAGTGAGGCCTCGATAAAGACCCGATCCAAGGGTTTTAGCTGCGATAATTATTGTAAATCTACGTTTTACCTCGCAGCTTATTATACTGGTGGATGGCAGAGGGTGTAATGTGTCGAAATGTTTCTAACAGTCCTCGCTTGCACGGTTGACATCCCTGATTATCCTAGGAATATACAAACTTCGTAATCTTTCTGCCATAAAATCTATCCTACGTATATTGCCACCGCAGTCGTCTTCCTTTATAAGCAAAGGTTCGAATTATACTCCCCATCAACTACACACTCAGACCTATTTTTATCCAGAGGCTTCCATCTAAATTTCATTCCGCGTTTCTCTAACGACACCCAACTCAAATTTTTTGATGATGAAAAGGTATAAGCTTTCCATGCTGATAAAAATAAAAAAACGACTTCATAAACCTACATAAGAGCCATCCTTTATATAGAAATTTCAACTTTAATGCGGCACGTCCAAAAAAGCCTCAACATCGCCCAGATATTTATTGATCTATCTATCGATGCACTATAATATTTCATCTGTTTTGTGAACGTTCTAATGTTTCCAGCGTTTGAAAACTTACGGTATATACTAGCAGCTACATCCCTCCCAATGCCCTCATCTTTCGGCTCGCCACGGGTTATTCTGATGGAGAAATGAGCATTAGCGCTACGCATATCCCAATACGTGCTCCGTCCATGGGAAAATCGAGCCTAGAAGCGAGTCGACTATTTCCTTTTATTCGCGAAATGTTTAATTCGACTCCGCAGCAGCAAAACTTGCCATATTATCGCGATAATTGCCTTTCCAGTTAATGTCCAAGAAGTTTACGTCTGTTGTCTTATAAAAGTGGAAGGTGGAAATTGCTTAATTGTGGAGATGAGATCTCAGCACTTGAGCATTTAAGTGCGCAACTCGTATTTCGTGGCGAGTTTGATGGGAAATATTAACCAACGCTATTCGTTGAAAATCGAATCTCTTCTTGGAAATCGCCATTATTTAATTAAAATTACACGCCTAAAAATTAGTATATTAGAAGAAACAGTATGGGATAGAGACGTAAGAGAATAGGCAAAATTTATCATCGATATTGTTATTACAAGTGTCACCGAAAACCAGTTAATAAAGCTTTTATTTAGGCTTGGATAATGTATGCTTATTCGGAATTTACTTTTATAAATATTATCTCAAAACATTTTACCGCCTTATTATAAAAGTCTTAATTGTATCACACATTGAGATTTGTCTATGGTAGATGCAGACAATTCAAACTAATCTTTTTGTGCATGGCATGTTGTTTTGATTCAGAATCACTGCGAGATAGGTATATTCAAGAATAGCCATTTTGAAGCCAATTTTCTTTTCCTTGGAGGTTAACCGCACCATTAATATTTTTTAATCTCGCAACATCTTTGTCTCATGTGAGGATTTTCGCTGTGCCTTGTTGGATTAAAATTGCGTTTTAATATATCCAAATATCCCAAACTACGAATTACAAATATGACAAAAAATGTATTTTAAATTAAGCTTCAGATTATTGTTATCGAACTAAGTGGGAATTTTTCATAGTCTTCCATAGAATTCCACTATTCGCCTAAACTGTAACGCCACGAAGTCCTGAAGGCCCCTGGAGACAAAGTTAACTACTGTTACCAAAAACGTATTTCGATCGCAGCTAGAATTTATATCATGTTTCCTTCTTTACCCAAGTTCATACATATATTAGTTAAAGAACTAAATAAATACAATTTACGCACAACTTTATATAATATGACTGATTTCGCAGCATTACTGCCTCCTCAGGCCTTGCAGTAATGCTGCGAAACCGGGCGTATTATTCCACAAAGACGTCATTTTATTGAAGTTGTGCATACATATAACTAAAATTTAGTATGTCGATAGAATAGTAGACACCCGTATCACCGTTCAAACAGGCATACTATTTGAAGCCGCATTTTCGACGGTGTATTCTCAAACTACCCCTCGTATATGATGTAAAAGATCATGCACGAACCTAAGCAAAACCCAAATTCCTTTATCATTATACAGCATGAATAATCATTAATACTTATAGCCTGGGTTTTTCTCAGTGTAGATAAAAAATTGTATGGATTTATGAAAGTGCTTTTAGTATATACTATCCTCCGCCATCAATAAATGTCTTGTTCATTGAGATGTAAGCAATCTTGGCAGCAATAAAATGATGTTTCGCATAAAGAAGATATTCGATTTCTAATAGCACAAAATTCATTTGAATTTGAACGGCAATTTTATTTATCAATTCGCATTTTCTCCCTCGCCCCCACCTCTCTCTCGACCGACCTAATCAATCGCCAACACACGCAGCGAGGTTTTAAAAAGGAGAGCATCGGTTCGATGGGCAAGTATCCAACCTCTTCGATCCACTGCACTCCATTTAACGTTTCCCTTACACAAATTGAACGGACGGTTTACATGGATCAAGGAGAGCGGAGGGTCAGGAAGGAGAAGTAAAGAGAAGAATATAAGGTGAAAAGGGAGAGGTGAGAGTAGAAGGCAACCCGTGGTATGCAGGAGACACAAGGAAGATGGATCAAGGAGAGCGGAGGGTCAGAAAAGAGAGGTAAAGAGAAGAATATAAGGTGAAAAGGGAGAGGTGGGAGTAGAAGGCAACCCGTGGCATGCAGGAGACACAAGGAAGAACGAATCTCGGGAGGCAATCTGCCAGGTACCTCGGTCGCAGGTCTCTCGGGAGAAACAGGCCTTAGGGACGTGCGCGAGGGGCTGGGTTTTTTTAGAGACTCGGTCGACAGTTGAAGTCGACCCACCTGTGGCGTCGACTGGGGTCGACCCGTCTTAATATTGGATGGGACACGAAGCGGCGATCCGGTACATGGGAAGCCTATTCCGGTTCGCGCGAGGAGTGATCGAAGACGATACAGAGTCGGAATGAAGCGATATCCTCGCGTTCCTGGGGTTTTTCTTATTTTATTTCACGAGGATAATTGGCTGGTTTCTCTGATTTATGTGTCCAATGAAGGGATTTTAACGCAGGGATAAATTCTTGGCGTTGAAGTATTATTTTAGCGGTCGTCGGATAAGCTGTTCGCATGATTCACCGGGTGGTATGATGCGGACCTATTTCTTTTCGACCTCCAAGGACGCTGTTTTCTCGTGTGACTCCTTCGGAAAGCGTTGTATTGCAATCGATACGGGGTAGGAAATTTCAATAAATTCTGTTGCTGTACGTATGAATAAGGTTTTTTTATTAAAAAAAAATGCTTTGAAGTTTACACGCGTCATACTAAATGTTTGTAATGCATGTTTGTTGGAAGATGCGTACAGAAACAGGAAGAAAAAATTGGAGCTTCATCTGCTGACGCCTGCGCTATTTTAGCACCCGGGGCAAGCTACCAAATATGCGCCCCTCCATGAAAAATTCTCTAATACCTACATTTTTACTATATGGATTTTGGGTGAACAATTAATACGTAATTAAAAATAAACTATAAATATTGTAATTTCTCACTATAAATGTACATAATTTAAATATATAATTACATACATAATTACACATATAATTAAAATACAGAAAGTATAAATATTTTTAATATTAATTAATATTACGTGATTTTAATACAGCAAACTCATCAATAGCATAATCCAGCGGTGCCCAAACTTTTCTAATGGCGGGCCACATCAATGGTTGCGAATTCCTTGGCGGGCCGCATTGTAAGTTGTCAATTCTTCGGCGGGCCGGATTAGAGTTTAAATCGGAAATTTTCTATATATTCTGAGATGCCATTAAGTGAAAATCATGTCTAAATAAGGTTTTCATGGCTAACATGGCTAATCGAAATTTATAGTTTCTGCTATGCGTAATGTCTGAAACAAGTATAGCAGTGAAATCGCCCCTGCCCTTGTGCCATGCAACCTCGCACAACTTTCCATTTACAATTTTTGCGCCCCTTCTTAAGTTGCGCCCGGGGCAGATGCCCCGCTTGCCCCGCCCTAGTTACGGCACTGTCTGACGCAATACGAAAAAGCGCGTTTTATTTATTTAAGTTTATTTAGAATTGTAAACTTAAAATTATTTATAAATTTAGTTATATAATACCTGACATAAAGTAACTTATTCAGTAATTATTTGCAAAATTTTAACTGTCTTTCTATAACGATTTGCCTAGGATCTCAATTTGAAAATTTTGACGTCACTCACTGCCGCCCAACGATTTTTCAAAAACGAAAATTCCTTCTGCAGTGTTATAGATGGCATTAAAGGTCACACAAATTGCAAAAATATTTAACATGCTATCTATATTAACCATTTGCTCAAAATCTTAATTTGAAATTTTTGAAGGCACCCCCTGCCGCCCACCGATTGCTCCGAAGAATTTCTTAGGCAGCGTAATAAATGGCATCGTAGAACACATAAACTGCAAATTTCAGTCTTAAATCTCTCACTATTTGCTTGCAATTTTAATTTAACCGGTTTCACAGACGGACAGACAAAGCGAAAACAGCGCGTTTATAAAATGAAACGCGCTAAAAATAACAGTTATATGCTATATTTTTATTATTTAATTGATCTTGATATACCCCCTTTAAATTTTTAAGGATACTTTGCACCGGGTTTCCCTTCTCCCTCCTGTGTGTGTACGAAGTGGAAAGAATATTGGCTATAATAATCCAAGAGGTTAATTAGCCAGAAATTCCATTCAAACCAACAAGCCTTGCTATCCACGTGATTTAAATCACTATCTATATCAATATTTGGTTTGAGTTTTCATCTTAGTTATATTTTTACATTATATAGACCAGTGACGGCGAATACTTTAATTTATAGGTATCATAACATTTGACAAGATGACAGAAAATATGCTCACTTGTCGAGTAAAATCATTCATTCTAGAATCACTTCAAATGAACAATAATTTAATTTTTAAAATTCCCTATCAATAATTCAATATGATTTAAAAGTAGTCGATGGCCAAGATAAATACTTTCCATAAAACTGTCGATTTCTCCATTTAATAAATTTTTTATCTCATATGTTATTTTGGTGTAAGAAACACGGATGATACTTGTTTTTCTTCTCGGATATATTTAAAAACTTTCAGTGAAACATTAGCGCAACTCATATTCATAGTTATTTTTATGGAGCTCAATTAAGCATTTTGTCTTCCATAATTGGACGTTTATCGTTTATAAACCGATAAAAATGTACAGAAACCTAATAACCGGACGTATACATGACCAAGCATGTTTCGCGCGAAATTTTATGCAATTGTGTTATAGGTTCGCTCTCCCTTTAATGGAAACATAGAATTACTATTTATACGCCGATTCGTTGGCACTACATTTTCTTCTTTTCCTGGTGTGTTTTTTGATCCCTAAGGACGAATTATTGACTCCATGTATGCTATGGAATTAGTATCTTAACCCTTCAAAGCGGGAGAAATTAAATCCTTGTTCAGATACTTTTACGGTAAAGCATAGTTTGTTTGATTAAACAGCTAACTCGTAATGATGAATCTGAACAGTGTTTATTTTGGTATTTCGTTGTATTATTTTTGTTAAGATAAAATTTTTACCGTGTCTAATTATATGTCGGTTTATTTGGGCGAGTAAACTCTTCAGGCCTTGCGGTAGATTCAATCGTCAGGAAAATTAGTTTACAGAAGGCTTGAAACAGTGATCAAGTATATAAGTTTCATAACGGTTGAAGTAATCTTTAGAAAAAGTATAGAATAACTGACGGTAATATATTATTTTTACAACATGAATGTTTGCTTATATGAGTTAGGAGCTTTATTATAACTTAAACTCGTTCATTCAAGTTGATAAAAGAGCAGAGTATGAATTGAGTGTTTTTTAGTATCTAACGGCCTGGAAGATAAGTGAAAATATAATAACAAGTTACATGCGCGATATAAGACGAAATCGACTGCCCGGCTAATTTATGCTAAAAGAAAATAAGCCTTCGAATGCCCATTGATCAAGCTAGAAAGTAAAAATTATCAGGATGTTAATCAAAATAAAATCTGATAACGTTTAAGTCGTATAGAATTTCGAGTATAAATATTCATGAATTACGAACGGACGTGACAGAACAAAAGTGGATCGATTAAATGTAGCGGCGGTCGCATTTCTGTTTTAGTCGGAGACTCAGGGCCAATTTCCAAGCAAAGCCATTGAAACAGCTAACGGCAACTTGGTCAGACCGGTGCACGTTGGCAAAAAAATTAAAAAAAAACATTTAACGCCTCATCCTCAGAATAAGGCGCTTTTTGCAACTTAAACGCATCCGGAGATGCGAAGAGGAAGCAATCGCGTAAGTGTCACAGTTTGCTTCTAAGGATATAGACTTGACTCGCATAACTCTAAATCGGCGAAGTAATGAGAAAATTTAAGGGGACAACCGGTCTTAGAACCGGTGACCTCTCGATCTGCAGTCGAATGCGCTACCACTGAGCTATAACTCCGACTTGAAATTAATGTATTTATATTTGTGATTTCCTACTTGAAAATTTTCTTCACATTGTGGCCTCTGATAAAATTACTGAAATCTGAATTACTCAATGTTCTGACCGCCTTATCGCTTTACATTTTATCTACCATTACAGCAGCATTCAACGATTAATTTAGTTTAATATGTATTCATCAGAAGCATTTATAACGGTATAGGTACAAAAGATGGAGAGTAATCTATTCTAATGTTATTTTGAACTTAACGTGTACGTAACATATAATTCTGAATTAATTCAAATGAATTTGAATCCGCAACGTATTGACTCCTTGCTTTTGTTGAGCCAAATGCGTTTAATAAGGGTTTAATTTGTCAAGAATAAATTGTATCCAAAATACTTATTGTCAGATAAATTATCTCGGCCACCGAAGCGTATATTTTCGTTTGAATATCATTTGTCCGAAAAGAAAAACGATAGCGAGTTAAGTGTTGAACCAAAGCTAAAATAGCTGTTACTATCTAGTTCTTACTCCCCAATTAAATTTATAAAGGTGATTATTATACAAGATACTGCAACACAGGCTATATGTACACGCAATAATAATTCGGGAATCGTTTCTTTTTTTATGTATTCGCATTTTAATTAGTATTTGATCGAAAAAGTGGCATAAATATAGTCAACTGTTTTGGCCGTTACTATGTAGAATTCCATAATTAAAAAATCTGATGTGGCCACCGCATGACCTTCTCCATACCTGTAATATTTCCAAAAATTTCAAATAGGTCAAATGATAATAAATATTTTAAGGAACTGCGAGAACATTTAGACTTTACAAAGAACAGAAATAAACTCAAACCATAGCCTTCTGATATTGGATATAGCCACGAAGCTCCAACAATTAAGAAAATAAAAAGGAGCGTTACTAAGACGTAATTAAGCGTAAAGTGTTTTCAATAGTCGCTGGTAGGTGGTGTGGTGGTGGCAGCCAAAAATGAGTTTAAAAAATATCTCTTAAACAATGCATATATTATATGGGAAATTGTTTTGAACAAACGTTGTAGAAAATTTAAGTTCCTACAACGTTTATTCTTATACTTTTTTACTTTCATATAATATTATAGCAAATATTTCAAAAAACGGATGTGAAAAGAGTAAAAACCCACTTTCGGTCCACCGATTTTAGCTAAAATATAATCATTTCTTGAAATTCGAATACAAATGCTAAATAATAAATTTTATGCTGATCGGATTATTAGTTTTTGAGTTAAGAGTGCCCACAAAATTCAGGTCGCAGACACACGCACAGACGTCATCGAGAAAATAGTCAAAACGTGTTCAGGGGGCTTTAAAACATATTTCCGTGTAAATCTCGAATTCTATTTTTTCATGAAAACAATACTTTATACTTCGTATCTGGAGAAAGTAAAAATAAAGTAACTTGGTAAAATCTCTACAATACTTTTTATTAGAGGGACTCGATATAGATTTTGACGCTTTGCGTCATCATGTGGAGTAATAAAATAACATCCCAGCAACCCTCCTCCCTCATATAACTGTGTATATAAGCACTCGGTTTATGTTATTTTATTACTACAGATCAGTATTTTTCAACCTTTTTGAGTGGCTGAACACTTTGGATGGAGAAAAAATTGGCGGAACACGTACTCATATATTGGCGGAACACGTACGCATATATTGGGAGAACACCTATATACATACGCATATATATTTACCATGGCTGTGGAAACGCGCATGCGTACCGGAGCAGGTTAGAAGTTGTAATCTGCTACTTTCTGTTTCCCCGATAGATGGACTTACGGTGTGAGAGCAAAATTAAAATACTTTATATTTTGTAAATTCATTAAGAAACCTAAATTTAAAGAAAAATTATTTTTGGTGGTATATTTCGCGGTACACTTAGGCAGTGCCAGCGGAACATCGGTTGAAAAACACAGCTCCAGTTGATGACGCAAAGCGTCGAAATCTAGATCGAGTCTCTCTAATAAAAGCATTTCAGAAATTTGACAAAGTTATATTATTTTCGAAGTGGCGTAAACTCAAATCAGATTTGCTTTTCTGTGTGAATAATAGTATACATACATGGTGGTAGGGGGGAAGAAAATTGAAGAATCTTCATTTGATTTGCTGAGAGTATATTCCAGCATCCCTCAAAAATTAAAAATTTCAAGGGGGCAACCGGGTTGAGCTATCTCCCCGTTAATGTGTTAATCGCCCATTCTTTGAATCACCTTACTGTGAAGTAAAGGTGCGACTTTCAGGACCATAGGTTGATGATAACGACAACGGTATTAAAGTCATAAATATCAAATTGATTGGTTCATACCTAATTTCTTTGTCCGTAGCACTCATTTTTAAATGTTAAATTTTGAAGAGTTTAGAGGAAGAACTCAAGTTTACAATAACGGGAATTAATGATAATAATGCCTAGAGTAATACATTTTAGAATTTATTAATAAGAATGTTAAAATCAAAAAATAAAGTTAGGGGGCAACCGGGTTTGAACCGGTGACCTCTCGATCTGCAGTCGAATGCTCTACCACTGAGCTATACCCCCCGCCGTCTTGTTAAGTATATTTACTTTTACTGCTTTTATGAAATTTTGTTGGGAAATGAGATACGGTTCATCGGTATTGGCTACTAAATTAAAAGATAATATAATGAGTGATAAAGCGGATGACTAACGTCCGATTGCTGGGCTTTATAACTGTATCGTAAAACAGTAGGTACTGTTGATCAAACTACAAGTGGATGATGGAAATTGAATATCTCTTTTGTAGATGCAGCATTAAAATTTCAGTTTCATTTTTTACCAGCAAAAGGTCAGTTTCCCTCATTCCCATGTAAACAGTCTGCTCCGTGGAATTCCACTGAACCGGGAATAGACGGGATACACAGTATGCTTCAGTACGTTCACCTTTCAAAAATTTTAGAAACTATTCCGAGAAATAATTTCTGTTTATCGTGAATAACAAAATATCCTCCGGTTTTCAAGATTTCATCATTTTTTTATTTAATTAACCTTGAAAAGAGTAGTTAGATAAAAACAAAAGGAAAGATTTCCTGAGCTTAAAAAAATCTTGGCCTTCACTGAAAATGAAAAGGAATAATATAATATTCTTGTAATTTATAGTATAATGAAATCGAAATATTTCTCGTATTGTTATTCACTTCAGTAATACTGTTTAGGTTTGATGTTTTTATCTATAATAATATCAGATCTGCAATAGATCCGTATGTTTTTGTAAACACAATCTAAGTTATAGGCAAAATTTTCTGTTGCGTTATATTTATGAATTATTTCCTTTGTAATTTATTTTTTAGTCATTGTACTCTGGCAAAGCTACGGACGTCTTAATGGCGACGAAATTAATAAAATGAATTGATATATATGATGAAATAAAATTCAGGGGGCAATCGGGTTTGAACCAGTGACCTCTCGATCTGCAGTCGAATGCTCTACCACTGAGCTATACCCCCACTGGCATATCAATTTGCTATAACTAATTATTAATGAAGCCAAAGTATTATCTTGTCCAAAAGTGATCAACGATAGTTAAATTTAGGAACCCATTCTGTTTTTATTCTTTCATCGGTACTTATTTTCTGACCTATACTTCTGACTCGTTTATTGATGTATTTGCATTAAAACCTGCTATGAACCTTCTCAGTAGGACATTTGCTAGCAGTGCATTACGTAGATCTTTTAAATATTCCTGGCAATGGTGAAACGTATATTTTTGCTAAAGTTTTTCGTTAGATATCAAGTGATGGTGATCTTAATCTCCAGCATATGTGATATCAACATCTTTCCATTTTGTTCGCGGCTCGCCTTAGTATATACTCACAATCAGCCATTTTCATGGTCTAAGTCATTTTGTTTGTGTCTTTAACTGCTCTAAATTGTTACTCGGAATTTTTAGGCGTTCTTTACCAGCGAAGCGGTAATAGCGGAACGCCTTATGGGCACGTCTGGTCCGTCCGTCCGTCCCTCGTAACTTTCATCTCCTAAACCGCTTTACGGACTTTAATTTAATTAGGCATGAGTGATCTTTATTAAAATTTATCGCCCAATCGTGATTTTCAACTGAATCCGTCAATTAGAACTTCCACTTTACATAATTACTTTAATAAACTTAAACTAGTATCTCGTTAAATTGCATCCGTCAAGCAACAATGAAATTCAAACTTTTATCTCTCTAGCTTTTATATGATCTGTAAGGTATAGATTAAAAATATTATTCGGATAGAGAACAACATTTACTACAAGAAAGTTCGCGAGGCCATGTAATTACGAGTTATGGTTTCGAAGATAAAAATTCGAGAAAATCCCGAGCAAAACATCGCATATTTTGTTTACATCGACCACGAAGACGGTTCTCTCAGCAAACAACAATTAAAAATCCATATATTACTCTCTCATTCTCTTATATGATCTGCGAGATATAGATTTAAAATTTATTCGGATAGAGAACAACATTTACTACAAGATGGTCCCCGAGACTATTGTTTCGGGGATAAAAATTCGAGAATCACCTAATCTTTCGATACCGTTCCATACGTATCTCCCATTAAGAACGCCTTTGAAATCTCTGTGTATTCCATTTATGGAGTGTACTTTTCCATCTTGTTTTATTTGCAGTTATACGTAGAACCAAGCGTTTATCGATATTAATACAGTCCGTAGCAGGCTAAGGGAATATCTGCGTTGAAATTGTAAGATACCGAGTTGGAATTATGGCGAGTACGCAGAGAAATTATCGCTTATCATTTTTATTGCGAATATCGTCTATATATTTGGTTTTACCACCTTTATTGAGATTCCGATAAACTGGAACATGAATTACATAGGCTTATTGGGTGATGTTGATGGATTAGATGAAATAAGTGGAAACGGTCTACGTTGCGGTAATCGCCTGCCATTCAAACACTCAACTCCGTTACCCACAGCTGCGCAGTCGATATATTCCGCATGTTATGATATAGTGTTTGCCTCCGGGGGCGGAGGTGGGGAGGGATAGAGCGCGTCAGGGGAGGAGGAAGAGGGAGGTGGGGATGGCGTATCGTGGCGGCCGTTCCTCAGGTGCGTGTGTGCGTGCGTGGGTGAGGGCAAGAGGAGGAGGAGGTGTGTTTCGCTCGGTGGAGGTGGGAGTTGGCATGTGGAGGACCCCCACTGTTTCCTGAATGAAGCGTGAAAGAGGTTTCCCTCTCGCGTGGTCGCTTGTGGGAGACGTCGAGGGAATCGCTCTGCTCACGGCTTTAAGAACGTCCCTTTCGCTACGCCGTATCCCGATCTTTATTTCTCACGCGCTTTCTTATTCTCTCTCTTTCTCTTTACCTCCACCTCGCAATTTTTGTCTCTCTTCACTTTTTCTTCGTCTTTCTTGAGATCACTGTACGTGTTTCCCTCTCCATCCGTTTCTTACCTCAGCGGGCATTTTTCACGTGTTTCTATTTTTGTGTTTTCCTTCCCTTTTGCTTCTTTTCTCCTTTCTTTCTTTCTCGTTTTGAAGAAATTCCTAATGGTTTCTTTTGCTCCGTCCTAGCATCCTGCAGTTACGGGCATGGTAATTTTGTTTAAATACGAGGGTCTTAAACACGTGGCGCGCGGGTCGCATGTCCTGAAGGCGCGGCCCTCTCATTCCTTTAATGTTACTGTAAGTAGGGGTAAGAGAAAGCCTGAATCATGGAGTAACAAAGAGAGAAGAAACAGAATGAAAGTTTTTGATGCTTAGAAATTGAGCGATAATTTATTTACAATTAATATAGCTATATACCATTTCGGCCGTGTGCTTTTAGTATTCAACAAAATGTGTGCGCCCGTTAATGTGACTGGTGACCCGCCATATTTATTGAACTCATCAAATTTGGCATGCTATTTCAGAATTATCCATTTAGTCCTCATGTAATTTCAGTTTGAGACTCCTGTACCGAAACAAAAGACCTAAGAGTATAAAATATGCAGAATACATTGGTATAATAATTGCATTTATTATAAAGTGCCTTCTATTATTTTTGGTTCGTTCATTTCTCTGTCCCTTCTTCGCTCATTTCATAAAACTGAAACTTTGGCTGACTCAGAAAGTTTTCAACAGCGGTGGACGAATGTTTGGACGGGTCGCATCAATTAAAGCAGTATTTTAGCGACATAGCTTTACCGTAAAAGTTTTTCTGGCCTTAATATTGAGATACAATAATGAAATCATCTTTGTTAAATATTGCGGATTTTTCATAATGAAATAGCGGGCCGTAGTTGCCTCAACCCTGGTCAACAACGATCAAACTTTCAGAGCGAACGGCTCTGGTTTCGTATTTTATTGAATTTTTCATCGGTTTCATTCGTTTAATCGTGCATAGAGTTTGATCCAATCTTTCAAAAGATTTAAATCGTGCTCGTTATTTTTCACTTGTATCTTTCTTCACTTTTCTTCTCGCATATCTGTTACCCCTTTTTCCTTAAGATACATTAGCGCGTACTTGTTCCTCCCTCGCATTTATCTCCACCTTATCCCATTGTCCTCTCGCATCTTACTTCTCTCTCCCTTTTTTCGCAACGTCTTATTCTTCTCTGTCGCTCGCTTTTGTTTTACTTCAGATATATCTGTCGCTCTTTGTTATTCGCGACGTTTATCTCGTTCCACCCTATCTTTTCCTATTCGCTTGATGTGTGTATTTATCCCTCTTCTCCTCTCCATTTCTTGCGGTTCTTATATAACAAGGGTGACCAAACCGCGACTCGCGAGCCGCATGCTGCTCTTTTAATTTTCCATTCAGAGGCGTGTCAACGTTTACACCTCAGAACACAAGACGTAGTGTGACTTGAGACGTGTTGGGGATGCCTGAGAGACTTGCATTATATCTTAATTGCTTCGGATACAGGTTATATTTTTATGTTCGTAAATTTACGAATACAGAATGTATCATGCGGCTCTCGAACTTCTGACGATTATCGTATGCGGCTCCAAGGATAAGTTAGTTTGGACACACCTTATGTATAATCTCATTTTATTGTGTATTCTGTGTCATTATTGCCCTTTCTCGTACTATTTGCACTAATCTCATATTTTGCGTTTAATTTTTTATCTTCTATTTTCACCATTTTCTCTAATCATCATCCTCTTTGTGCTAAATATTAATAAATTGAGTACTAAGATCAACATTGACTTACTAATATGGAGAATTTTTTTCTAGTTATCTTCTGTTATCTGATAACGAATTATTATTAATTTAACCATTGCTTAGCTAATGCTCAAGCAGGAATCGTTATTAGTTTGCCAGGAATTTTGAAGAATTTCTTTATGGCCGTAGCTGTCAATTTCACATTTGCGACCCCATCAAAAAAATAAGATTTACCGACAAAAACTCTCTCGTCGACATGTTTGACAGTCTGTACTCACAAAAAATTGGGAACAAAACTTAGGTCCTATGGGGGGAGGGGGCATCTAGCACGCTTCACCCGCCTGCAGAGGCTAATGGAATAAAGAAATAAAGAAGATGATCTGCTTGATATAATGCAACCTTCTGTTCGGCATCCGAGGAAGAAACCGCCCGCATAGCGTCTCGTTGCCCTTTCCTTTTAGGCCGAATAGGTGCCAAAGGTTGTGAACTCGGTGGAAACAACAGAGGGAGCATGTGTGCCGACCGGAAAAGGATAACGAAATGAGCGCTACCGGATGGATTCAGGAGGCAAAGCCATGTGTTCGGGTGGGAGAGGATTCCTGCGGGTTTTGACAGTCAGCGCGCACACTCCCCCTGGCTATGCTCAGCCGATATCTCAAGATATACCAACCAAAAAGGGCGACTAAATCTTTCGAGGCGCGTGTCGTAGCAGAGGTTGTTTCAGCGACCGGCGTCCTCGTTGGTAAAGGTTTGCTCCACGTGTTCGCGTGGGCGAAGGAAAAAGTAGAGGGAGATAAGGAATGGGTGGAGGTACCACGATTTTCACTCCGGAAAGGTGCTGCCGTGTTGGTATTTTAGGCTGACACTATTTTTATATGGCGCGTTTCCTAAGAAAAATTTTTAAAAAGTTATTTAAAAGAACACGAAATTTTGGGCAGTCCAAAAGATTCTCATTTATTCTCCAGCAGAGTAAAATATTTAAAAAGTGGGAGCTAATACGAATTGCGAGTGTCTTGGGTGACGTGTAGAAATTTTTCGTAAATATCTTAAGAGCCTGTAAAAAAACCTACATAATGTAAAATGGTAACTAATATTTGTAAGTATTGGCGATGTAAATTTCTACATTTTAATACATGTTAAAATATAAAAATGACCCGGGTTTCGCTTTATTCAAAGCATCTTCAAGTGAAACCACAGTCGTGTTTTACGATTGAATTCGTGTTAAAAGTGGAAATTGACAGCATTATTATTATAATTTCAACATGCCAAAATTCCACAATGCTTTTCCTAAAATATTGCTCTCCCCAATTTAAATTTATTTAGAATTTTGATTTGAAACCCTCTGTAGTACTACATGTTAGTAATTTCCGGATTAACCGCTTCATGCCAACACTTGGAAATTTTTTACAATCGTTTCCTTCATGCTTAACATAAAATGGCGTCTTTCGGGTCTAATTCAAGAGAAAGGTATCCGTAGTTAGCGAACACAAATCTCTCACGCCGGCTTTTCAACTTGACCTGATTAAAAAAAAAGTTTTTTCCTCAATGTTTTTCACGATCCGTTTCTCAATCGATGGATGGCAGCAGTCCCGTACGCACGACGGGCGATCACGCATTTTCGTTACTCTATTATTTTGTAAGCGGGGCAGTAAAGGGTGGATACAAATGATAAGTGTTAAAAGTTTCCCCTCCAATCCCGTTCAAATTGTTATAATTTCCAATCGAGTTTCTTTCTCTTTAGACTTCGGGGTTTCTTTTTTTATCTCTCATTGTTTGGAATAGTTCGTATAAGGCACGTCTTTTTTATCAGACGTCACGTTTCGGATACGATAATGACGGTGATTTCAATTCTAGCTCTGAAAAAAATAAACCTTCACTGCCGGTCCAATGAGAACGCAGCTCGCTATCTGTCGGATCGATTGTACATCAGAGTGGTCGTGTACGACCAAATGAAGTATGACGTTTTTGACGCATTAAATAACTGCGTCGGGGGTGGCCTCAATGCCGAAATTGGGATGCGTTATCGCCTATCACGATGACATTTTCAAATTTGAAGAGTCACCGCAAAAATTCGGAAAGGAACAGAATGTTCGTTGATGTATGGTTAGTAATATGACGAATGTTCCATTACGGTTACAATGACTGGAGTTGGAGTGGGAGAAGAGTTTTGCCGCATGGGCGTTCGGTAGTGATTTCCCGCTAGCCAAAAGTCATGGAAAGATGAAACTACATCAGCCGTTACAGCGTGCTTCAAATTTGACCTATACAGGTTTCCCTCGAGATACGTTCCTAGGAAACTGAACATATATCGAAGAAGCGTATCTCGGGAGACATTTTCCAAAATAAACCTATGTTATAATGGTTAATGTGTTCCCGTCTCGAAAATTTCAACTTACTCGTTACCTAAATATTGACATAGTTGACCATATATATCGCTTATATGTTGATGCAATTACTTTGCCTATTTAGCTCACTTTCCAGAATGGAAATAGGTTTATAGTTTTGTCGTTGTGTCTGTATATCTGTCTGTCCGTCCCCCTATTTACTTATGAACCAATGGACTGATTTTCATGAAACTTGGTGAACATCTCTTGCTACATGGGCCAAGTTCCCTAGGATAGTTTTTGTTCCGAAGATTGAAGTCCCGGGTTCGATTCCAGGAACTACTATTGCCATTTGAATTGGATGTGAAATCTGAAATCCATCGTGCAGGTAATTTTCTCTTGCACATTAAAATAACTTTGAATGGTAATATCGGAGCGAGTTTTGCACTATTCTTTGGGGAAAAGAATGAAAATTCTAATTTTTATCCTAGAATTTTGCTTATCGATTGTATTTATTAGAATTGTGTGTAAATGCTGGCGATTTTGCAGTTTTCATCACTCATTACGAGAGTGCTGCCATAGCAACAACTATTGTCGGACACAGATTCGGTATATTCTAATACGTAGGTACACGCGTTATTTTTGCCGCAGAAAGACGCGTGGTCAATTCAATATTTCGTTCGAATGTATTTGTAGTATTTTATAACGCTAAATTATTAAATTTGGGAACACAAAGAGATACATATCCACGATGACTTTAAAGCTATTAAAGCCAATATAAGTATTAAATAAATTATTAAATGGAAAGTGGTTATTATAAGTTTTGTTTGAATCATCTTGTTTCTTAATGGAGAAAGTATTTAAAGGCATATTCTTTTGAACCTGCTCATCAATCCAGATATCAAGTAACTTCTCCATCTTCACAATATTAGGATTCTGTTCCACAAGAGTAATCCGAGAAGCACTTAAAAGGCGTAGCAAGTTTTGCGCATTCTTTTATCTTGTCATTTGATTTCATTATTGTTCGCGCAGTTGATGGTGTATGATTGAAAGTCGTAGCGACTTCCGTTCCACGCTGTCCTTTTTCAAAGCGATGCACAACTTAGTTTATTTCAAAGGAAATAGCCCGTTTTCTCTTAGATGCAACTTGGACCTTCTCTTACGACATGAGGGTTATTGTTAAATAAAAAATTAGTTATCACAAATAATGTAATGAAAAACCCATAGATGCGACCATTATAAGAGAAAGACCGTGTAACAGGGTTTGCTTAAGCAGTTTATATATGTATACGTACCGTTTGCGTTTATATGAGCTTTAATCTTTCTGGCTCAGATTTATTAGCTTTCCTGCAGTTGGTTTATGAATTCATTTCTTCAGCCTAAATTCTGTGGTTCTTTGTTGTCTGTGTTTACATCTTCGCAATTTTTTTCCTCGTCGGTCTACCTCTTAATACAACCATCAGTCAGTTCAAGATGGCTTCTAGCTCCCGTTCGGTGGATGGCGACGACGTACTAAGTGCACGTACTATATGCTTGGAAAACGACATAGCCGAAAAAAGACGCTTAAAATCCATGTCACACGGACCATGTTTATCTCACACTTTCTCTAAGAGAACGTACCACACAAGAAGTCGTAAGGTTTGGGGTGCGAAATGTGCGATTTTTTTACAAGATGTTGTATCAGAAATAGTTTAGAGCGCATCCTATTTTCCTATGGTAGTTTCCTTACAGCGAACAATCAGAATCAAGGTTGGTGAAAAACATAAGAAAGCTATGGTGCGTAGTAGACGTGAGCTTCCGGCTTCCGGTTAGCGTGATCTCAGCAAAAAATGAGTGCTCCGTGGAGTAGAGAAGCAGTTGATGATTTAATTATCAAATGGCAACACTTTCCCTGCCTTTATAATGCTAAATACAAAGTGTATTACAAAAAAATGCACGACTGCACGACTCCTTCGATTTCTTCTGCGAACACGTCTCTCTTCTTGGCTGTCTTCTTCAACACTCTCGTCAATTAAAATTGTCGCAGCAGCCAAAAGTACAGGATCGTTATAAATCATAATCAACCTAGGATCGACAGCCAATGCAATTGGCGAAACACTAGCTAGCAAAAGTGCTTACAACTAAAAACACTCTCGTGTGAAAGGGCGGGCCAAGGTTGTATGATAGAAAGTTGCATGTAAGTTGTGCCTAGAACTTTCTTTCAGAGAAAGTGTGAGATAAACTTGGTCCGTGTGACATGGCTTTAAGGGTTTAAATGCCACGGAAAAAGTCACGCTTGACGAGATAATCTTTGTTGCTGAGAAAAAAAGAAATAAAATAAAAGAAAAAATAAGTTACGACAGTTGTCGTATTAGCGAGGGAAGACAGCATAACTCAAATTTTGTGTCCTTAATTATGTCAAGACGTAATAGCGAAAAAGCGTATCTCGAGGGATACCTGCATTTCACTTATTTCAAACCTGCGACGCAGACAGCGAAACTACTATTTAAAGGGAGGGACATCTTGCGTAATATTGTCACGCTTGTAGCTGCACTTTCTTTTATTATTTAGCATCAAAATTCAGGTTGATTCGTACTCATATGCTGTTGTCCTTGGTAACGCGCATAAACACCAAATTTCTTAAAAAAAGAAGGGATAACAAGGAATAAAAAGGTTTAATGCGTATTGCACGCAATTTAAAGATGAATTTATTCGGGTATCATTGGAATAGAGCCCGGGTCGGCAACACGTTCGCCAATCGCCACAGGTGGCTAATTGGAATTTTAAGATATTTTTTAAATTAAGCTACATTTTTCGGCGGAATATTTAACCGTCTGACGCTTCTGAACTGTACAGTAATTTGCCATCCAGATGACGTCATTTTCTTTTGCTGTTTATTAGTCTTGGCGAAGTACTTCCGGATGACGGACAAGTCACTAGTATTTGCCTGTTCTTATTAACAACCCTGTTTTTAGATATGGATTGGTTTGTTATCAGAAAACGCAAGGAACCTGAGGGAAGTACTAATGCAACCATTGGAGATGAAGCAGGTACTTCAGCAAATAGTGATGAAAAGAAAAAGACAGACTAGAAGAAAGTGACACGTAAATTTCAAGAAGATTGGGAGCTCAAAAAGAAAAGCCTTCTGTGCAAATGTGTTCAATGAGAACAAAGTGGACAGTATGAAAAAGCATTTTCAAAATATAAACGATGAGTTTGACAAAAAGTTTCCAGTTGGTGCTAACAGCCGCGTCAGTGAAATTGCTCGACTGAAATCAACTTTTCTGAAACAGCAGCGTAATATGAAACGGTTCCTTTCATCATCTGAACTGGTGATGTGGGCTAGCTATCAAGCGGCATGGATTTTTGCTAAAAAAGAAACCATTTGCAGATGCAGAGTTGATTATGATCTCGGCAAAGGAAATTTTGCTGCAGAATTATGAACCGAAGACGAAAACCGGTATCATCCATAAAGTGCAGAATCTCAACTAAATAATAAAACAGTTGTTCGTCGAGTGCTAGAAGTGTCTGATAATGTTGAAAACTAGTTGCGTGATCACTTGTTTTCTTGTCACTAGATGAATCAGTTGATGTTAAGGACACAGCTCAGCACGTTTTTTGGATTCGCTTTGTATCCACTGACTTGAAAATTCACGAAGAATTGTTGGCAGTTAGTGGAATTTACATACATACTTGAAAATTTTCTGGAAGTTTTGAAAAAGTTTGAACTGGATTTGACAAAATTGGGTTCAGCGAAAACAGATGTCGCGCCAGCCATGATTGGAAAAAGGTCAGGGTTTTTTAACCTTTTGAAAAGGTATTTGAAATAAATTGGCATTATTAGCACTATTCTGTCTTCATTCCATTGCATATTGCACTAGGAAAGTTTTCGTGCGCAAATGGTGGGAACAGACACCTTGAATTATTTGATGAAAACAGTCATTAACATTGTGAATTATCTTCAGAGTAGCAGTGCTCTGATTAATCGACAGTTTGTGGAGTAATTGAAAGAATTTAATGATTGTTATTTTGAAGATCTCGTCTACCTTGCTGCCTTGCTTCCTCAAATTAAAGATTTCCTTGTTGAGAAACGACAGGTTGAGAAATTCTCTGAAATTGAAGTGTGCGACTTACGTTTTTTGACCGATACTATGGCTATTTAAATGAACTAAATTCAAGACATCGGCGTAAAAGAAAACTTTGTATTTCCGTTGAAATCTCGAAGTTGATTTTTTTCATGAAACAATACTTTTCCCTATACTACATATATGGAGAAAGTAAAAATGAAATTTATGTTAATTAAAAAATAAATAAAATTTCCCTATCAGGGATATATAAATATTATACGTAAGGAAATATATGGCACGCGAATTAGTTTATCCCTTGATTTAGACGACCACCGTTTAAATATATTGTTTTTCTCTCTTTTCTCTCTTTGAAGCTTGTAAGTCATATGTTATTAATATATACTTTTTTCATTAAGTGAGATCAGGGTACAGATTTGAAAACTGATAGATAAAGTTGATATTACACTTACTTAATGATGCTTTACATTTCTTTTTTATTATTTGCTAAAATATTACAATATTAAGGTTTGACAATTTTTTCGCGTTATTTCAATAACGTTCGCCGTACGTGAATCATATCACAAGTACTGAGAGCAAAATAACCTTTAGATATGGCAAAACTTGGGAAACATCTTATATCGTCAATGTTATGTAAATCACCTAATATAAAACTTAATTAACTGAATTAAGCAGCTTTATTGCCATGAACCGATTTAAAATTACAGACGGATGATAACTTCACGTAACCTTAAAAATTATAAGATGATTTTATTATCGTTGATGATTTCTGTTTCAATTTTTGCAATTGTTGCATCACATCAACTATTTGGTAGAACCATGAGAAAATTCTGCGACGTGCAACTCTTTTTTTTTAGCGTGACTTATAAACAAAAGCAAACGAACCAGGTTTTACGTACTTCGCCTCACGGCGTAAATTACCACTGCTTCTCAAGAGGCGTTGTTAACACAGCGGTATAAAGCGCGGAGAATAAGCGTTGCGCCCATGAATAATCCGAAAGCCACGCCTGGCTCGACGGCTTCCTTTGTTTTGACCTTTTTTATCGTTTGGATATTCTCTGCTTGCTCGCAGTTACAGATGAGCTCACCCAGAAACTCCCAAGGGATCGTAAAATTAAAATCACGGGGATGTGAGTGTTTTTTCTCGAGTGGCTCAAATGCATGTCCCGGTTTTACTATTTTCCGAGAGAGATGGAGAAAGCGAGCGCCTTCTATGGCAGTGAGCAATCATCATTAATTCGAGGCACTTATAAGGAGTTTTGGCGGTGACCTCACGGTAGACGATTGAGATTTTGCATATGTCGAGTGACTTGAACAATAAGTGAGCGGTATGAGTTTCTAATTTGAAAAAATACCTATAGTGATTATTGTAATCCTGTTTTTATCGGTAAATACTGTCAAAGAGGAATGACGTGTTATATATTGTTAACGGACGATTTTTAACTCAATTTTGATTTTATAGATTTGCATCAGATATTATTTACATGTCAAATTTTATAGGCTTTTCATGATACCACCAATACATTTAATGTCGTAATTGAATTGAATTGAATTGCCTCTGACCTTATACCGAAACATGGACCATCATTTGAAATGAAAGATCATTTCCTAAATGTTCGATGAATAATAATATTAAAGTTCATTGTTTAATGTCCATGAAATTGATGCTAAATTACTTCAAATAGCATAATGAGTTGTTGCATTAAGTTTTCATGCAAGAGGATTTGGTAAATAAAGTTGTATCATTTAAAATTTTTATGCGGTTTGGTATAATTTTCAAGTTCTCCGTTTCTAAAATGAATTTAGTACAAAAATGATAAATGAACTATTCCCACCGAAATCATGTAATTGTAACTGCGATTAACCGTTCTTTATGGCGTTAAAAATGAATAAAATGTGGAATTTCCCTTAATTCCCTTAATTCAAAGTCAGAGTATTACTGAAAACAAATCAGAAATTGTCACAATTAAGAAAGTAAGATGTTTATAGTAGATAATTCTTAAAGAAATTATCATCCAAACGAACGATTATACAAATGCTTCCATTATATCGAGGCGAATAATTGCATTCAAAACTACAGAATAATTTTCAATTATCATAATATGCGCAGCGCTTGATTATCTCCGATACAAAGAAGTAAAATTAAAGGAATAAAATCGGCCATTACTTTGCGCACTAGGGCTGTTTTCTTTCTCTTAGCGTTAATCTTTTATTCCCAAAAATATCTCGAAAAGAGGCAATCCTGGACACATGCAATTAATAACGATAAAGGAAGTAAGGAACGGTATCTTCTTTTATTACTACCCAACGTTCAAATTTGCCTAGGCCGCACCACTTACGCTCCTTTAACGGACGTAAATGAATCCTTCCTTACGAAAAACCCGGGCGACACATAAAAAAAACTTTTAAATTTAAGTTCCCCTTGGCAAATCCTCATTCGCTGTTTAAGAAAGGCCATAAATATAAGTATTCTTACTTTTCGATTCGGTGGAAGTTAGAGGCCCGAGATAGTGTCCAACTTCCCCTCAAACCGGTCCTGGAGGACCAGGCGATAGCCGTGGCTCCGGTGGATGTAGGAGGGGGTGGGAAATTGGGGGAATACGAGACCGTTCTAAGTCTTCCATTTCTCTAAATGTCAACCACGCTCCTATCTTCCTCTACCAATCCGGACACGACCTCCCCTACATTCCACTTAACAAATAAGGCGTTATTTGAGATCGCATTATAGGCAAGTGGTTTTCGGATATGGTGGATGAGTTCTGATGGATATTAGGCTCTTTTAAATATTGAAGTTTACGGGTATCCGATCGGAAATATGTGAGCATTTTCGGTGTGGGATGGGGTTCGTGCGCGGCTATAATTGCCTATCCTTCATATTCATATCGGTTAGTTATTTTGAGATCGATTAGGCGTTAGTTTAGCACAATTCATTGGTACTTGATGGTACCTGTGCACAGGTCCGGGCACGGGACGGGCCAACGGGCACGAGCTAGATTGAACTTGTTTCACTTTCCCTGTCCCGTCGACGCAGCCGTCTAGGTAGAAACAGGTAGGCCATTTTTACAAATATTTTGTGATCTAATAACAGCCAATCATTCTCTTTGTGTGATTGCATCCCTCCAGAAAGCGTCCTGCTCCATCAGTGAAGCCTCTATTTTGTCATACAAAGCGTTAAATGTGTACTGTGGCATATTCATAAAATGTTGTCTCGTCGTCCAATAGTTCGCAATAAAGCGATGCGTATTCCCCTACAATCTTCCTTTTTCCCAGGCTTTATTCACCCACTTCCTTTTCCTTTTTAAAAATGCGTCTTCCTCATCTAATGCTACAACAATTAATGCCGTGTCTTCCACATCAAAGTTACTGAACATTGTGCCAACTCTCTGAGCACACTTGATGTTCCAACCACAGTCTGCAAGCTACTGAGAGAAATATATGATCAGCGCCTCGGACCCGTCCCGTTGATGTGTGAATCGAGCATCATTTTTCCCGTGCCTGTTCCATACCCACCCATCCCGCGCCCGTCCCGGTCATGTGTGAGTGGGTCTTAAGTGTACTCGCGAGCCCCTTGACGATATTACGACATTTTGTTTGTTTACTTTTTTGGATTCTATTTAGGAAGAAAGATGTTTAAAAGAACTTAGCAAGGTCAGTTAATTTTATTTATCACATCACATGGAAAATTAAAAATATACCTATACTAATAAAGCAGAGTTTGTATGTCTGTCCGCTAAAGTCTAGGGCACTTCTGCTTTACCTAGAAGGTTGAAATTTGGCACATTAGCAGGACATCATTATACTCCTGGTTGGATCTGGGAACCTATTGCGGGAGGTTGCAAACTTATTGTTAGCTCAACCTTATCACTCGCTTCCTTGCTTAGTTCTCATCAGGAATAACACATACTTTAAGTACGTTATTCAATATAATTGAGTCCAAAGAATAGAAATTATTAATTCAAACCATGAAATATTATAGGTGCCTGCAAACGGGACTTCACAAGATAGTAATTATAACTACTCCGGGCGAAGAACGGGCTATTCTGCTAGTAATAAATAAAAAAAGACCTGTTGATAATTTTTCAAACTGGTATTGAAATACTGGATTTTCCTGGACATCGCTGGGCACTTCATTTTAAAATCTTTTGTAAATAAAATATCTGATCAAATGAATTATTAAAAAAATCAAAAGCGACAATCAGAAAGCGAAGCGTCACAGGCTCCCTAGTTATGTATTGATTTCATTGTCGTCCGATTTTCTCCAATCTTTGGATCCAAAGACTGCGAGAAGTTCGTATTAATCCCGTATTGTCTAGTGGTTATGTTACCCGACTCTCACCCGGTAGGCCCGGGTTCGTTTCTCGGTACCGGAATTTTTTTCCATCGCTCATCTTTGAAAGCGGTAGGCAAGAGTTTAATTGTATCATGGGAATCAACGTTTGTTGCGTTCATTACTAATTACAGACTGTGATTGCCGTTTTTGAGCTGCATTGCTAAAGTAATATTTTTTAATTGATTTCATTTTAATTTTTTTTACGCCTAAGTTCTGAAAAAACCTAATTTATAATCTCGAACAATTTTTTTCACCCATAATTTATAAAGATTAGAGTGAATATATATTTTTGTACTTCTTAGTCCTCCAAAATAAAGTCGCTTAAGTATCGTCTATGAATTTTCTTTTTTCCATATGATAGAAAAACTAGAAATATTTTAAGGTACTCGAGTCTTAATTATCAAATTTATTAGAATAATAATTCAGGATGCGCTGCATAAAGTTCAAACCTAACTAATGAATCCTTATTATAATTCAGTCCAGTTCCATCGTTGAATCACTGCTCTCTCGGCTCGTATCCATCCTGAGGGACGGAATCTCGTCACCCTTTTTAAAACTTTCATGCGTGGAAGAGGCAATCTGCATAAGATCCATACGCAGTTTAATCAATCCGGTAGAGCAGCTCCGCCGCCTCAACACTTCAATGGACGGAGAGAGGGTATTGCCCGCTCGACCCGAATCCACGCAATGTCCAGGGAATTTCGACCGAATACTCAAGGGAGGAATAACCATCCTCTTTAAAAAAAGAACCCACGCCACCACTTCATGTTTTTAAGGGTGTGGCGAGACGGGGGTGGTCCAGCCCGCTCTACTACACGCTTCTCCAATCCTCCTAATGAAAGGAAGGGGTGGGAGGGAGAGAGAGTTAGAGTGCATGGATGGATGATCACACTCTCTCCCCTTCCTAGCAACGTGGGTCATTCGCACTCTCCGAAACACACACACGCGCGCATACGATTGCTTAGCCCGTTCCCTCGTTAAATGTGGGGAGAGGGTGAATTCGTGCCACACTCCTCCTCTTCCCAAACCCTTCTCCCTCGTCTAACGCGTAATGCCATGGAAAATAGGTTCGTGACTGGAAACAAGTCGTTTGTGCGTAGTATTCCGTAGGCAGTCTCACGATTGGGGAATTGGAGTTTTTTTTCGAGAGTGACATTGCTTAGCTGGGGTATCGTTAGTTCCGCGTCTGATATACTTTACTTCCACATTTAGAAAAAAATAGTGGGGACTAATTTTACCGGCTTGTACGTTCCATTTAGGCGTGGTTATGTTAAATAATCTATGGTCATTATTTTGGAAATATTACATGCATGAAAATTCCTGGAAACATTTATTCTGGATCGTGATTTACCACGAGAGAACTTATATTTAAGAAATTATGAAGTTTACACCAAAGGTTAATTTTAATTTGAGTTTATTCGTCAAAATCTTTTAATCTAAAGCGATTTGTGCAGTAAAATAAATTATTCATTGTTAATTATATGCTGTTTGCTGTTAAAATGACGGTACTAATAGAATTGAATCAGGTCCAAGGTCCATCAAGCTGCGTTTGATACTTGATTCTGTTAGCAGATAGTAATCTCACAATTAAAATAATAATACGAGTAAGCTCATTAGAGTCTCAGGCAATCATTTAATAAGGCATTTGCACCCATTTCATTAAAAGAGAGTTAAATTAAAACATATTTCACGATACATGTTTGAATCGATTTATCTCTGCGTGTCTCAATTTAGCAGCAGTCACTTTCATTTTTCATCTAATGATAATCAAATGATTTTAAATTTATAGGAAACTTAGGTATTTAGTTTTTCATCCAAATTAAAAAAAAACAATATAACCAAGAATGTGTTTCCTTTGACACCACAGCTGCTCCGAGCAAAAGGAAACTTTCGTAAAAACGCTATAAAAGTCCGTCAGATTCGAGTGGTAAAGTGCGTTGCGTTTTATTTGAAAGGACGATGGTTAGTGTAAATGCCGGCAGGGATTTATGCGTCTAGTCTGAGAAAAAATTTGTTTCGCTTAGCGGAATGCGGTCGTAAACATACTCAAGAGGTCTTTACAAGCGCTTCGTCATTTAACAGTTTAAGCGGATCAAGTACACTTTGCAATGCGTCATAATATTCCATTAATGTGTATCTGAACAGTAACTGTTTTTTTTACAGCTTACATGTTTAGTCTCAGCATTATTTTTCAGCGTTAGCCATTGTCATAAATTTAAAATTTTCAGCAACATTAAGTACCTGCGTCGCTTAAACGGAGAACCTGCGACAAAAAAAACATTTTTTCCTATTGCCATAATCGATCGAGGAGGTTTTATTTTGAGGCATATCAGAGTTGACCGATTGGTACAAATTTATTTTACTATGCGACACGAAGTTATCCTAAATTATTAGCTTTGTTTGTTTTAGTGTTTTTTTAATGGTCTATTATTATTCGTTATCTAAATCGTGAATTTTGCTAAAAGTCCTATCAAAATGCATGAACAGACCCTGTGAAATTAATTCGACGCCAAATCTATAGAACGCTATTTTACTACAGGAATTTTTTCAGTCTTATAGTTAGTTGGCAAAACTTTTCCTTTTAAAATTATGCTATTGTCGTAAAAGCCCGTTATGACGCGGATTTTTGAGGACACGTTTATATCCGCTTTATAGGAACAATAAAAATCACCTCCTATAAAGATACATAATTGAAAATCCAACACAAGAATGCATGCGTATGTTTCATTAGCAATATGGATATGTATTCAACAATACAACAAGCACTCCTTTCCGTGCATGAATTACTACGTACATATATCGATCATAATATTTTCCAGAAATTTACGTATGTATTTCGTGGGGCATGGTTTGCCTCAGGTTTGATCCGAATCCGCGTAATGACTAGCAGCGCTATAACGGGCTTTTACTGTACTTAATTATATCCGACTTTACAATTTCGTTATTTATATAAAGATGTGCAGACGAGCTTTAGAGTAATCAAAATTATACAAACTACCCGCCGAATTGCCGTTTAAAGAGGTAGCGAAAAGGAATTATAAAAGAAAGGGAGGATACTCTTCCAGTCTCGGTGTTCGCCAAAGGATTTTATGTCACGAGATTCTAAGCTCATCTGAGCTTACATCGGCTCTCGCTTCCACCCTTGTAGAGTGCGCGATGGCACTCGGCATTATTTCGGCATCTTTTTGTGAAGAGGGCGGGGTTGGGGGGATGGGAAAGGGGAGGTGGAGGGATGGTAGGAAGAGGACAAGGGCGGAGGGGAAAGAACCGCTGTGAGCTTCGGGTCTGGGAGCCCAGGTCGTGGAACTCGCAGTGACTGGCAAAACAATGGGCCTCAGCAGAAGGATCATTTGCAGGAAGTGTCGCCCTCTCCCCATAGAACCATATGTCATCTCCGGTAGGAACCTTTAAAAATCTCGCCTCCCCCCTCATTCCCTTCTCCTGTCTTTGTACTATACCGAAAAAATCCTTTCCCTCAAAACTCATTCCAAATGGGAGAGGAGTTCCTCGTGGAAATTGCTGTCCTTAGCGGGGCACGAAGATTGTTGCCCAAGTGCAGGATGTGTCTCGTGAAGCGTAATCCCTACGTTTTGGGATTTTTTTTGCCTTTTTAACCCGAGGTCGCACAGTAATAGCTCAGGAAACAGCTGTTCAAACGTAATTTCAAGGACGTGTGAAAAAATGACAATGTTTTACTGCATTTAGGAAAGGATATCTGCATCGATGAATCGAAAGATATTTTTTCACTGTAGATTGCGAGGTTGGAATAACAGAGAAAATGACGGAGTAAATAGGATTTGCACCAGTTTCGAAATTATCGTCCTCATTTAGCATTCTTCTGTATTTAATTCTAAAAGAAATCTTGGAGGTATTAACATATTCAGCTTATTTGCTGGGTAGTTCATATATAATTTTTTCCTCTTATTAGCATAAAAGTATTTTTTAATGTGTACACATATCTTCATTAAGTAATGTGCCCTACCATACCGATGGAAGGCCAAGAGTTCGGTAATTCATTCTAGTGTTCTGTCTTACGACAGGTCCTACCAATTCATTGATTGGTGTTGACTAGGGAATATACATAGATGGTGTGGTGGTTTCCCGTTGCCTTCCACACCGGACACACACACAGAAGGGAGGAGGGAAACCCGGTGCCGGCATTTGCCTACTCATTGCGAAGAGCACCAAGGGGGCCAACCGTTTAAGGTCCCTTCCGAAGGACGGAGCGTAGACTTTTCCGCAGTCTCCTCAAACCACACAAACAGGGAGCCGGGCGACCTCGGAAAAATCCTACTTGCGCAGGATTTGTGCCCGCTGCTCCTTCAAGCAGCAGGCGAGTAGCAGCGTCCAAACCACTACACCACCGGCACCACCACCCCAAGAGTTCGGTACCAATCATAAATATGAGATATTTTTTAAAATTTTTAACCTCTCTGTTTTAATATTAAAATGGCCACTATATGTTTCTAAGAATGGAGATAGAAACTATAGTTACATTTAAAAAACCTTTAAAGCCTGTGGTCGCTGCTTTTGAATCAATAGACTATATGCGTAGTAGGATGAACGCTTTGCTATATCAGTGAAATCCAAATAAACCTCAATTAATGTTTGCAAAATTTCGTCTCAGTGTGGATAATTTTCACATTATTATAATAGAAATTTTATTGGCATTGATAGATGAGTTGTATTCATTTCTTTCTGTCAATAATTCGTTCTCTGTCTGTTTTTAAGTGGTTAGGTTTTTCAGCTGTATTTGAGCCACTTCCAAGATGATAAACAACCAACATTGGGCTGTTATTTCACTCTGTTGAAAGATAAATTTGCACAAGGAGCGTACCTTAGCCGATAGCAATATTGTTTTATTTACCATATTATTTGGGATGCGTTAACTGCTACAGATATCTCATCACTTCTAAAAATATTCTGAACATTTCTAATTGGGAAAGTAAATCCAACTTTAAAGATATGGCATAACATAAACTTTTAACCATTGGATTTTGATATTAATATAACTGCAACTAGGGTTTCAAAATATTCATAAAATTGATTTGCCTGTAATTGTCACCTAGAGGAAGATCTATTTTCAACTTATTCCATTAAATAAAATTTCAGCGTTATTTACACAATGGGAAAATCTTCTGATAATTGAATGGTAGAATATAAATGTAAAGTGTTGGGTCATGCAATGATTAAAATATTATCGCATGAAGGTATAAACATTAAATTAACCTCGTGTTTGTGTTGAAATAATTCTCATTGTCAGATGTCTTCGTTATTGGATCAACAAATAAATTTATTATTTTTTGATCAATCCTTTAGACCCCAAGCCTAATTTAATCGATTTAAAATTGCCTTCTCTTATATAAATTAACAATTTTAAGAAAGCAGTAAAAACTGTGAGCTATTTTGTATTTTGCTTTTGCATACACATAAGGTTTTGTTTCAAACTTTTCTCAAGGAATGCGTGAAACTTGTTGCATTCCAGAGTACCAAGGCAAAGCATTTACCGTGCCTGTATCAACTTCTTTCGAGATAAATCTTCATCTTATCCGTTAATCACTGGAAACACGTCTTCGCAGAGAGGGACGCAAGAATTTTCATAGCAGACTTATCCCTATTCCCATTTCTACACCGCTTATCCTCGTTAAGAACGGTGTTCCTCCGATGTCAATCAACTTCCGAAGCACTTCTCAAGCAAATTGTGTCCTCTCATACACTCTCGATACCAATGGTCGATGGTTCGAGATTATCTCTAGATAATTACGTCCCACGGTGAGCCGATGTTGCTTCTCAAAACCGCCCTACCTCTAGGCACGGCTGCGTTCAGAATGCGTTCGCATTTACGCCGCTCCGGACGTCTTTTGTTTTTTTTCTCTCTCTTCTGCTTCGGTTCCAGTCTCATTATTGTCGATAGGGGTAATGTGTGGGTTTGTTTCCGATCCTATCGAATGTCAATGCCCCTTTCGATTCTTCGATCGATTCCGATTGGTCGAGAGCAAAAGGGAACGTCTGTTTGCGGCGCAAGTGCCTTATCTCGGAACTCGAATGCTCTTGCTCCCCGCGGGGATTACCGCGACTCTTTTCAACCGTTGATGGTCTCTCGCGGCAGCTTTTCTTACGCGGTTCTTTTTTGTTTTGGACGTATCGCAGCCTCGTCGGCGGTGCTTTTGAGAGGAAATCGCGGTATTGGAAAGGAGTCTTGCTTAAAATGTAATTGGATCGGGCTTTTATTTATGTCATACGGAATGCTTTTATTAACGGCCGTTGCATTTTTTTGTTTCTTTGCGTTTTTATCGGCGTTACAGTGTTACGCTCTATTGATTGCGCTTTAATGATGAATGGAGACGGGATTTTTTGTGCGGGATGCGGGGGGATTTTTATGGAGCGCTGCCTTTTCTACCTTATCTCCATTTCTCTTCGTCTGTTTTATTTTGTAGTTGATTATGTCATTAAAGGTGATTGTAATTCACATCTTAAGTAAGATTATGAAAGACGTCATTATTTATTGTTTTAATGCTTCAAGCGTAAAATTCAGGAAGTATTTCATTATAAAACGCTGGGAAAATAAACAACCGTTTAATTTTATATCCATCCATTAGGTTTAATTGCAAGCTGACGGCATCAGTTTCGTTTTTCTCTGTTTTTTCTCAAGTATATATATTTATCTATTTATAGTGCATTTACCTTGTTTTAAAAATGATTATAAATGGATTATGCTGCACTTAAAAATTACGCTTAATCTCTTCCGCGCGATCTGTATCTTATTAAAATCCTTTGTCCTCTGTCTCTGTAACGATAATATTGACATCAACTTCGATGTTTTTTTCGAGGTGCTCTCTTTTGAAATGGAATTGTTTTGGGAAATCTTATCTAGGATGCGCAAACGGCTTCATTCACACGTAAAAAAATGCTTTCGAACAATTAAGCTAGGCTCAAATCACTCCAGCGTGAATGATGATTCTCTACTTTTTCTTCCTCTAAACCTAAAGAGAACGGAATATGGCGGAACGGGAACATCTGCCACCTCTTAAAAATCACGTCACCAAATTCTATTCTGGAAGGTTTTTATGAGTCACGGTTCATTGAAAAAAGATTCATCCCCTCAATTTTTTTTCGAATTCCCCACCGTTTCTCGAAGGTGAGATGTTTGAGGAATCGATTCCAGTCCCTTTGTTTTTGGTAGCAATTTCCTCGGAGCGGCACTCGGGGCACTCTTTCAAACACCATTCATCTTTCGGGACGGCCTCCTATTGAGCGAGGACCATCAATTAGGGTTATTCCCTTCCTCCTCTCCCTCCCCCGTCCTCCCTTTTTAGGAGGTTCTGTTGTAGGGAGGGAAAGGGCAGTGGATGTACCGAGAAAGAAAGCGTGGGCATATCCCTCGAGGTTTCGGGAGGAGAAAAGACCAGACTTCGACCGCGGTGTATTTTTACCGCGTGAAGAATTGTCGCTCGCGGTTATCAGTTCAGCGAAGAAAACTACGTATTCCAGGCATGTTCTGGTGCAGTTCTTTTTTTTACCGCCGATGCTGTTGAAATGCGTTGACCGGTTGTGTTCGGGATGTGGCAGAAAGAAGGTGCTGCATAAAATTATTCTTCGCTTGAAATTTGTAAGGAGACGATATAATAAGAGTGATCGACGATTCGATTAGTCTCGGAACAGTATATTGCGGAGAGACTTGTCTCGAAAATGTGATAAGATTAAGCTCACATCGAGGGATGTTTTTCGACATTCATCTCTGATGCGATTGAAGGAATATTATATTCTATACAAATTGAAAAACGTAGGTCTATAGTCAATTATCCGCTACCCTCTACTTTCTTGTTCCAAAAATTTAAGTATTAACTTTCAGTATTACAAATTACTAGAATAAATAGTACCTGCAAATATTTGAGTTCATGATACCAACACGCGCCTTTGACTCTGGAGGTAAAGATATTGTTATCTTGCAAGCTATACAGGCCATAATGAAATACTTTTAAATTTATTTTAAGACTTAGGCGAGAGAGAAAAGAGAGTTTTCTTGAAATCGTCTTAAAGTGGCTAGAATTATGCCTCAAAATTTTTTACGGATTCTTACTTTTTTATGGAAAATTATAATTTTATTTTTAGTGGAAAATATGGCGTGTTATTAGGGCGCCCATTATTTATTCCGATCGTATTCGTGTATCAGCAAAATGACATATGTACTCATGTTCACGTTGATAAGCAAAGACCATCTATAATCATCAAACCCCTTATATAATTAGCTTGGTTGTGTCAGGTGTAATGCTCGAATGTGGCGCCTCTCTAAAAGAGCCGTTATAAAAGAGCGGGAGAATCGAGAACTATTTATGAATGACTGTAATGTTATTTTTAACAAACTTTCCGAGTAGGTAGAAGATTGAAATTCAGTAGGAATGTTTGATTATTATAGTAAAAGCCATTTACGAAAAGGAATCCTCAAAAAAGACCTGGGGTTGACTCCAGTAGATAATTTCTATTCGCATAAGATAACACGTAAAAATCAATTAGCGGCCTGCAAGCTTTCATTCTTTTGCTCATAAAAGTTAGAAAAATCGATCCTCGATCTTCAAACTTGGACTATTTTTAAAGGAAAATGAACGAAGTTTCCTATTCGTATTATCGATTGTCTTCCTCAGTCCGCAAATTCTCGAATGTAACGTTTAAATGACTTATTTTTTAGCAAAATCTAACGATTTCGTATTTGCCTTGACAACACGCCATTGTCGAAGTCGAGACCCCATTATCGTCTCAATTCTCACACGAGGAATATATACGTACGTGCCATCCAGAGAGAGGGGGAGAGAGGCATGGAAATAAGGAGGGAGGGAGAGGGGGTAAAAGGACGTCAGTTTCCAATCATTTCAGCTTTTTGTATGGCAATAAATAAGGCTCAAGGACAAATTTTTCTCATATAGTCCTTTTTCTGGATGAGTCAGTTTTTGCTCATGGCCAATTATATATTGCACTATCGTGTACCAGAAATGGAAATAATTTGAGTTTATGTTAAAAATTCACAATTACAAGGAAAATTGAAAAACGACAGCAGTGCTTTCACTGTGAACGTTGTGTATAAAGAAATTTGAAATCCCATTTCTTTTGTAATTACATTTTGTAATATTTAATCTTTCTCTTAACCTGTTGTTGAATTCTTAATGCATACTTAAAAAAGGAAATTTAAATTTAAAAAAATACAAAACAAGTGTATGCAGAAACATCTTAAATAATGCGCAACGGTTTTCTATGACAAATCATTAAATTTTGTGTTATATATCCATTATATTAGAATTTTGAATGAAATTGATATTTGAGAGATATGAAAAAATTATCTCTAAGAATAAAAAGTGCGAGATTTTAAGTTAAATAATAAATTCCTTCCCGTCATATTTACGGGCTATGTACTAGTATGAAAAATAATTCGAGAAGCATAAAATCACATCAAAACATTTTGCTGGATTGTTACTTGGAGAGGAAATTTACACTCGATTTCATAATATACGTTTTAGCTTAAATCATTAACCTAAAATAATTTTGGATTTTGCATTTCCAGCAATTATCACGCTAAAATACTCTCGCAATTTGTTCCTTTCCTGCCCACAAGTGAATATTCCCCGCGCAGAAAATGGACAAATCTCCCGTTCGCCGCATGAGCGCTAGGAAACAAGGAGGCATTGCAAGTCACGCAAGAATCAAGCGCAGGCAGGAAATTTCCTTGTTTTCTTCGGGTGAAAGAAGAGGAACTTCTTGCCGTCTCAAAATACGCTTACCATTAAAATCATGTGAAAGCAACTCGGCTTCATCCACACGGCAGCGGTTAGAAGCAAGCCGCGTGGTGGAGGAAGGTAGGGTTGGAATAGTAACAGAAGGAATAGGAGGAGGCCGCCTACAATGTAGGGCTAAAATAAGGAAGTGTCCGAACAAGGGAAACATAAATCCCATTACTCTCGAGGCTGCTTTTCGCGAGGAATAATACCCTAGAGAGATAGAGGCAGAGAGAAAAAAGGAAGTAGAGCGGTTCTATAGAAACATGCACACGCGAAGACGTTTGCTCCCCCCATAGTGTTGCTTTAGTTACCACGTCTACGAGGGGCGAGTTTACACGCTCTTAGTTTTTCTATCGTTTGCCTTGTTCTTTAAGCTAAACTTCTATGATCTTGTTATCCGTTCAGATTTTATTTGCCGATAACTCTCGGAGTAAATGTTGCGGCTAAATCGGTGTAGTTGCGAATGGCTTGAATATTCTCGGACACTCGTATTTCGTAGATTACATTAAATCGACACTCATTATTTCCGTTCTCATAAGGCTAAATAATGCGCTTTTAATTAGTAACTTTAACAATAGCTCATATAGATGTTTTCAGACCTGTCAATAATGCGGAAATCGACAAAAGATTACAGCACGACTGATTGCCGGGCAAAATCTGCATTCGAATTTTTAGTCTTAATAAAATATTTATTATTCGATGAAAAACTTAATAAGAGTAAATATTAAAAAATAAAAGTTAAATAAAACATTTGAAAAAATAAATATTCTCTAACGCCCTAAAAGGGGGAAAAAATCGATTTTGGGGTTCTACAAGTTTAATAAGCGTGAATATAAATAAATAAAATGATACAAATAGAAAGCTTGTGGCGCACGGTCTAGGAGTAATCTTTTTCCATATCTACGATTGGAGAATTTGTAGAAATCCAAAATCGAAGTGCCACCTTCTGATTTTTTTTATTTTTCCCTTCCATTGTGTTAATATAAAAGTAATTTTAAAAATTTATTTCATAGGATACCCTTACATATTCAATCATTCAAAGTATTTAGTTATTAATTAGCGCGTATAGCTGCGTAGCCCATAAAAGTGATTTAATATTGCCATTGGACGAGTTATTTTTAGTGTTAGACGAACGTGGAATTGAGCGTTTTAGTTGGAATGGAAAATATTTTTACATTATGAAAGAGAAAGAATGAAAATATGATTGGAATTCCTTAAAATAGAAAAATTATGTTTATGGTTTATCTGCCGTTTTAATGATGTTTAACACGCGGCCCGTCACACCAAAAAGTGCAACCATTTTCGGAATTATCTATTTGGGCCTCATGCATATTGAGTTCGATAGTCAAATACTGTTCTCCTTCCACTGTATCTTTTTAAAGTAACTTTTATTGCCCATATTTCGCCCACCTTAAACTGAGCAAATAGAATGATATCCTATGGCAAGGGTCGGTAACCTTTTCTGGATGGCGGGCCACATTCGTTGTTGTGAATGCTTCGGAGGGCCGCATAAGAGGTCACGAGAGCTTCGGCGGAGCCCAATGTGTATTTAAGTCAAAGTTATCTAGAGATTCTTTGATTTCATATTAGTAAAAATCAAGTCTAAATAATTTACTAATGTTAAAACTTCACCTGAAAAGATGTTGAGACCATAGTTTTGCTGAAAAATATGAAATTGCCTATGTGAATTCTATTGATCACTTTCTAATCATAATTTCGCGGGCCGCACAAAGCGCTCTCGGAACCGCATGCTGACCTCTACCCTTGCAGTGTTCAGTGCTATTTTTATTAAAAAGGTTCCTGAAAAAGTGAACTTGACTATAAAGTGGTAGATACGCAATTGACGAGAATCTGATACTTGGCGGATATTTACGCGTAGATATAAATAGGAATGCATCAGGATAAATCTGAAAAACTTGGAATGCGGAATAATTATGAAGTAATTATTAATAAATAAATAAAAACGCGTTTATTCCCATTTCCTTTCACTGTTACACTCAAATTACAAGTGATTATCTTATTAAATTTTAAGTTATATATATATATATATATATAACTCCCTTCCTTCCTTCAACACCTTGTTGCTCGTCTTTGCTATTGTTGACATCTCCATCATAAAATATCGAGAAAAACTATTAATGAAAAAAAATTTGACATGACGTCCAACTTGATCCGCTCGATGTCACCTAACTTCGACTAAAACTCTCTTTCTTATATTTTATTTGACAAATTTTTACATTTAAGCTATGAATTATACTTAATATTTCATTCACGATTTAAGCATCGTAAACTGTATTTGGAAAATAATGTGAATTTGAAAAACCTGATACTTTGCGAAATAATTAAATAAAAAATCAAGATTTTTGTTGTAAGATCGCCAATTTTTCATTAATTTTGCTTAGATTATTAATAAACATGCTAGATGGATTCTATGGATTGATGAAATTTGAGATAAGGATAAAATAGCTACTTCTAGAGAAAATATGAAAGATCTTGACAAAACTTCGCAAGATATATCGCACTTGTGAATGTAATTCCAGAGAACATTTTAATGCCATTGTCGCAACAAATATCTTAATGTGTCTTACATTAATTTGTTTCCTGGAACGTCAGAGAATAGGCTTAGGCAAAAATAATCTCGTGTGCCAACGCCTTAAGGTTTTTTAATGAAGTGCTACGGTTTATTTATCTGACACCGCACGGCACGCAATTAAGTTTATCATTCACGCGTTGGTGTGAAAAATAGCTGAATTACGTTGTTTGTGGGAAGAGAGCCTACTCATTTTTTTCGCCCTTAGGTACTTAGTCAGTCAGCATGGGCCTTTCTCGCTTTGTTAAGTGCGGAAAATTTTCAGCAATTATCACCGGTATGTCTTCGTGCTTTTAAGATAGCGTGCATTCCGAGGATAAAAGCTTTGGAACGAGCGTATAATTTTTTGTTGCGAATAACAGAGTGTCTGTCGTGACTTCTTTAAGCCGCGGACTTATCTCGCCTGGCATCAAGATAGTTGCGCCTCGCGTAAGTCAGATTTATCCCGGCCCCGACGCGGGGACCGCGGCATCAGTCGGGAAAAGGTCATCGCTGAGATCCATCATGTACAAACAACCCTGACGGAATGTACGTTATTTTCGTTTTAAGATTGAAGTCTAATTGCTAGGATTCTACGGGGAAATGTTAGCTATCGTTAACCATTTGCCAGATTTAATATTCGATTACGGGAACACGGTATACCATGTACGGTAGAATGTTTAATTTTTTCTAAATGGGAGACTACATTTTTATTATTCAAACCGAGGAAGGAACTTTGATGGGGGTTGTGCCAAACTAAAAACTAAAAGTGCAACGCATAAATTATCGCAAGTTAGCCGCAAGTCCGCCCGTGTCGTGGATTTCACGTCTTTTGATTTTTTTTATATGTTCGAAAAACACATGCCATCTTTTTGTTCTCATTATCTCAGTCGTCGGCGCAAATCAACCGGTGAAAGTTTGGTCGAAATTGGATCAACAGTTCTCGAGCAATGAGATTACACAAGGAGGCATACTAAATATATTTAACGAAGACAAGTATATATATATGTACATAATGGCGTACGAATTTAATAAGTAGTTTTAAATGAAAAATTAGAAAGAACTTCTTTTTTCGTAAACAGAATAATACTTATAGTATTAATTAGTAGTTATATATATATATATATATATATATATATATATATATTGTAACACTGTATTAACAGATAAAATACTGGGTACTTTCCAATCAATAAGAAACCCCCCTCGGTTAAGTATTAACATAAAACCAGTGTTTTCAGGATATTTTAAATTAGAAAATCTCTGGCTCTATGAAGTTTCGACAATGGAAACTGTTGTATGATTGGCGAAATAAATTTTTTGTGATGAATTTTGTAAGTTTGCGTTTTTAAGGAGATCCCTCTATTTCAAATAAAAAAATCAACATTGATTCTGGTAAATACGGTATACAGATGAGTATCTTTGTGCATCTGCTGAAAACTAAATGCACAACTGAAAATTGACGGTTTTTATAAGTGTAGTTTCATATTTAAGCTAGTACATGCATTTAAGTAAGAAAGAAGTCGTTCCAGTCGTTGTTACTCTTTCCGAGCATAAACCGATAATCCAGAATCGAAAAATGTTCCTACCAACGTTAACCTTGTCACAGAATTTTTGTGAGGCATGAAAAATTCGCATCCTCGTTTCGGGTAATACCGTAAGCAGGAAACGTGAAATCGAGGAATTTACGGCTTCCGCGAATCATTCGCAATCGCGAAAAGGTGGTAATGTGATTCCATTCGATGTAATTTTATCACGAACTGAAATTTCCGAGCTCGGCAAATGATTCAATAGAGTGAGGCATTGTCACGATAAACTCTTTTTAAAGCTCGATCGCTAGTATTTTTCCTTTTCATATTTTTCGCATTTCGTTTTAGACTCTATCTGCGATATTTCTTGCCCGTAATTTACGAATGACTTTTATTGATTGGAATTCAGGTTCGTAGACTTGTTTATTTGAACAGAGCCCTCTCTATACTTTATGTGTCAAGACGAGTGCGCAATAGGAATATTAACTGTTCGATTCCTTTACCGGAAACAGCGCTTTCGCATTAAATTCACGGCCATCCTGTCCGTTTATCGGTGAACGAAGATCTCCAACTCTTTTCGGATGCAATCATGATCAATTTGCTCAAGGCAGGAAGTCACTACCTATGGTGGGGAGCTCCCATCACCTCAGCTTTGGTTGCCCTTTTTTCAAATATTATGTTTAAGGGCAACGTTTGCGGCTTCTAAAAAGGGAATGTGTTTACCATTCTATTTGGATCCAACCGGATGTTTATCAATTAGGGAATTAGGAAATGAGTTGCAAGGATATATTTCAAGCGTTAACAATGCCGTGAAGATTGCGAACGTCATGATTAATGCAAAATTTAGATGATTAAACGACGAAATTATTCAAATCGCCTACATTTTTGCGCTCGAAAGATATACTAAAGTACTGTTTATACGCTCAATGCAAAAATGCGATGTCTATGGTAGATTATCAAACATTTATTCGAATTCATCTAAGAAAGCTGAAGATTTTTTCGATGGAAATATTTTTAATATTGTTGGCTTAGTTTAGTACCAAAGATGATAATCATCAAAATGATTAAAAAAAACTTATTTTCGAATGCAATTGAGTACATTGAATTTAATTAAATTATCCAAAATAAGAGCGAGTGAGTTCGCGAGTTTGCAAAACCTTCTTATGTCTCTTTGCATCGCTTCATTATCGTTATGGTGAAAACCTAAATGAAGTTATTTACTTTTATTATAAGGTAAACTATGCGTAAATAAAATTTTTCCAGAAAATCACACTTTTTTATTTTTCCTTCCGTTCTGCAAGAGAGGGCTAATAAATAAATTGTGGAGCCGGATGAATGTTGTTCTCAATGCCGACCTAGAGGGTTTTTCTCAAGTGGCGGTACGGAGTTCCCCTTGTCTCCCAAGCTTGTAACTCGCTTAATATTCTCGAGTCTCTCGTTTTATCATCAGTCATTATCGACCGCGTAATCTCGTCTCTCCGCGTGTACTAATTTCGAAAGACACCGACTCAAAAGCGTACTTTCGGTCGTAAATCAAATGAGGCGGATGCGGGCGGGCGAAACTCGATGACATATTCAGTCCGCGGGAGGAAAACCGGCGAATGATGATAACCGGTCAGATGGTGCGATCGTCGCGCTTACCATTTGTTTCCCGTCTTGATTTCCCGCCGAGACAATGGTCTCTCTCTCACTCTCCTCACTTTACATACGCGCGTACGAGAGAATACTTTTCATATATATATATATATATATATATATATATATATATATATATATATATATATATATATATATATATATAGCAGACAAGTTAATGTAAAAGATATTAACATATAAGGCAGGTCGTAGCAAAATTTTTTCCTGTTTCAAAATTATTCCCAAATATGTATAAGGCAGCATTATCGATTCGAATTTTCATGACGAGAAAGTGTGTTTAAGTGGGGTGGGAGGGAATCTTTCGAATCTGACCGTTTCCCCCGCGCGCGTTCCCTGAAAAAATGATAATCCAGCAAACTCCGTTCCATCCCACCACCGCTGCTAAGAAAGATCCGTTTAAATCATCGTCCGCAAGATGGATGACGCCGTCCCGTCTCGATTCGAAAGAATTAAAATTCGACCGTCCCGTTAATTCCCGGAGAATAGAGGAGGTGACGGGAATACATAAAATGGAGCTTTTGCTCATTTGTCCTTCGCGAAATTAATGTGTCTCCCCGTCCTTTTTAATTTCGTCGACGGTTTTAAAAAAATAAGGCACCGATTAATCAACCTATCATCGGGTTTTCATTAAAATCTTGACCCTTTTTTTGATGGGGATGAAAGCGTATAGGTGTGTATCGAAACGATTTCGAGAATTTGTTTTTTTCTTGTTCGTTTCTTCCGTTGAACACATAAAAGAGTTTTACGAATTCTGCCTGTTTGACGTGCTAATTAATTGACTTCGTCGTTTTCATTCTTCGCGAACTCGTTTTGTTGGTGGAGTTATGATTTTGATTAAAGTTGAGATATAATTTTTCGGCGAGATTAAACATCATGAGAAAACGTAAGTTCGTCATGTACATATTTATGCATCATTTAATTAAATATTCAAGGCTTAGAATCGACTAAACTTACTTGCAAATATCAAATATTTTTCATACAGTTTCGTAGTTTTTCGTAGTTTTGCTATAATAACTGTGAGTAGCGTAAATATTTTTGTAGGAATATAAATTAAAACTAAGCTAAAATCGCAAACTTTCATTACTTTCATTACTTTTATTTATTTATTTTTTTAACTTACCGTTATTATTATACAGCATGCTGGCCTCCTAGTGATGCAGATCACGCAAACTTAACTATCTCGTCCATAGGTGACACTGAAATAAAGTAAAATGATGTAAACATTATTCACACTTGGAATTAGCTGTTATTCTACTGATAGCCAAACCCCCTTCAGCTAAAAAGGATAAAGCTTATTTGACTTATATATAAAACTAACGTATTCGATAATTAAATCATGTAACCAGGAAGAAAAACTCCAGCAATTAAATCAACTTCAGATGTAAATAAAAATGAGAACATTGAGATGCGATATATCGTTAAAATTGAGGGAGTTTGTGACAGTCTCTTAATTATAGAGGCAGAGATAATTAAGTTTACTGCTAATGTGAAAGGTAAATGCGGGCAGTGAATCTAATGACCGATATGAATGAGGCAAATTAATTAATGCCTTCGTCAATATTCAAACTTTCCGTGTAAGGGAACAGTGCTCGTCCGTGCTGCGTTCATTATATCAGTTATTATACGGTTACATATTTTTTAATTTAGATAAAAAATAACCCATTCATATCCATGCCTCAAAAAATGAACGATTTCTGATTTTGTGTGCTCTTTTACGTTTTCTTAATTAGTATTGAATAATTGTTCATCCTTTGTGAAAATTTTCTATTCTTTCAGGAAACGAACCTCGCGACCTTAACCAATAGCTCATAGATGTATTGAAAAGTTCTTTATAAATCCTATTATGTTAATTGTTTTAAATAAACAAACTGCTGGTATTGAGCTACACGATACCGCAAGATTCGTGTTTGAACAGGTCTTGTACGTGACGGTTGTGGAGCCCTAATACATTCTTTTAACCTACCTCACTCCTTTCCAACCACCTTAACTTTCTCGTGAGTACGCAATTCATTGCCGAAAGGGCATTTTCCATCCGAGAAAGTAGATGTCCTGTTACATCCAGCAAAATTTTCCTTTGTTCCTCTCACGCGTACAAATTGCCGTGCATATTGATATCAAGGAATATTTACTCCTGGTTGCGAACTTTTAGATTGATTTTCTCTGCTTTTACTCGAGAAAAGTATACATCGCTGTAGCTTCTATTTAAGCTTACGTTCGAAAGAAGGGAGCACTCTTCCAGAATTTTTTCTTCGTGGGATACCGAACGTGCGCCTAAATTAACAGCCTTCTGTTTCCTCTACCCCAACGTCACAAATTCCTCGCTCGAAGAGTTCCGTTCGGGAAGATCATTTGTTACGACTCCTAACCTTTTGTATCCGCGTGACACGCCAACTATTTCCTCCTGGCTTTCTTCCAGAAAAAAGTTTTATCTTTTTCCCCTCGCTACGGTATCGGCGATCGCGGCGGCGATTGAGGAAAGTTGAACAAATAGAATGTTTCTCTCGTGGGACCATTTCCACCCGCGGGACCCAATATCCCTTCATCCTTTCGCCTCCAGGAGAAAACCTTGCCTACCTGCACCTCCTCCTCCGTTCCCCTCCTAACCTTCCGTTCCCCGAGCTCATCCACTTGTCACCCACTGTCCCACAGGCCTTTACCTGCTCGCTCCTTTCCCCAGTAAATCCTTCAACTGTCGCGTTCCTCTTTCCCTTCTCCTCGTTAACGACAGGGATGAGCGCGCCCTTTCCAAGGCGGTTGCAACAGTCACTCAAGGACTCAAAAATCTATCCCACGGAAGCGTTGTCGACAATGAGTGGAATTGCCTCGTAAAACCAACCGAAGCATTTTTAACAGGACAGGAAGGTGGATGCGAGCCACCTTTGTCATTCGATGCCTTTATAAACAGTTCGGTTATCCGGTTGAGTCATTTTCTTTAAAAGAAATTCGCCGTCACACCTTTTGGATTCGATTTTCTATGAGCGCGTAGTCGGTGGTTTGTGAATTTCTCCCTCGAGTGGTGAAATGTCGCTTTTAGAAGTGTAGTTTTTTGCAAGAGGAAATCATTAAGAGTTTACTGTCGAAATAATAATCCTTCTGGGAGGACTTGGTGGAGAATGGGCCAGATAAAGCTCTGGTTTGTTTGCAAGAAAGATAACAAGGAAACTTAACATTATTCCCATACATAACCGTGCATATTAACATTAATTTCATTTTGTCGATTGTTACTTGGGTTATTTTCATGGCTCTTTTCTTTTCTGGCATCTGTCAATTTTACGTTGCTTTTATTCCGTGGACAAACTTCAGCGACCCAAATTCAAGGAATGAAAAAATCAAGTAATAATTATCGAGCTGCCTTTTAGCCCAAATTCAACGAAAGATATTCTTAAATAAATCTTTTTACAGCAACAGAAATTGATAAGCTATCTCGTTGCAATGCCACAAAAACGTTGTAAAAACCAGATGCCTGTTTCTGCTACAAAGTGATCTTCATCAGTGGTGATTCACTGGTAGTAGATTCTGATAAAGAGCCAGAACTGATGACAGTGACTTTGAATCCGAAATACGCATATGGTTTTCCCAATCTTATTATTATATCGATGTATAATATTAATATAATAACCAGCAATCATATTTATCGATTTTATTGCCGCCATAAGGTGAGCTTGGTAGTTTTCCTTTTAGCTACAGAAGTTTACTAGATTATCCAGTGAACGTAATTTTTACTCGTACAGGTCTCTGTCTTCTCTATTTTGAAAGGGTTTGCCTTCAAGACAAAGAAAGTGTTTCTAGGACAGAGCGCGGAGTGTACAAGATTGATTCGTAGTTTGAGTAATGAAAGGAAGAGCGTTATAAGCTTACTCTGTCGAATATAGATTTTAAATTGAAATACCTAAGTTGGTATCTAACAGAAGTTACAAGTGTCGATGAATATTTCGGTGATCGGTTAATCTCATCCAGGTATAAATCGGGTAGAAAGTGATCTGTGCGAACGAGAAAAGAAGCACTATTCCACGCCATAAGTTCATAAGCATAGAAGCCACTTGCGAGGCTTCGAAAAAAATATCGTCTATTTTTATTCAATAACATAGCTAATCTAAAAGATTAAAAGCATAATAATTAATTATAATTGGTTTAATTAGTGTCCATGCCAGTAAATATTAGAAGACCGAATAAGAAACAGCGAAACTGGTGCTATCCAACGACCAACCGCACGTTCAGGCAGACACAGCAAAACTTTTAAAGCTTGTGCGATCGGTGAGTAACATCTTCATCGTCTTTAATCCCTGTACTCAAAGGATTTAATCGGAAACCAACTAGTCTTCCATTGACAACCGTATAAACGAGCGTGAAATTGTCATTTGATGTGGGACGGATTAAATCATAGTTTGTCGAGTAGGTTTTGAGTTATGGGGACGCGAAAGGATAATAACCGGGCTTTAAGCTCTCATAAACATTCCATGAGACCGAAAAATCTCGCGCGCCTTTTAAAACGCGCCGTGAAAATTGCTTTCGGTCGCGGATCGTTAGCGACTTAACGACTCTTCGTCAAAGGGTGGTCGATTTGGTCGTCGAAGATTTTAAAAGGAGGATAGGTGTCGTTTTTACACCCACGAGCAAATAGAACGGGTTAGCGTGACCGATTATTGACGAAGAATACTAACGGGGCGCTAATTAGCGCCGTTACCGTAAGTTTGAACGAATCTATCTATATCTGTAGTTCGAAGCGATACTCTTGTTGTCGTACCCCATTGTGACGGTATCACAAATAGGCATAAGAAAGACAGGCGGATAATTATGCGCGCTCTTCGCTATGCAGCTCGGTTAGCATTATTGTTAGTGTTTTGTTTTATATTTATGTAATTTTTTCTCGTGTCAGATTACCGGAACTGAAAACACGTTTTTTTCTCGTGATCATATGCTAAAATTGTCACTGCAGTTCTAAAATTCGAATTTTACATAATTCGAAGTAGACGCTTTCCGTCATTATTTTTACACTATAATTTTAATATTATGCATCTTGATTCCTTTGCCTTCGTTCAATACTCAAGTTACAAAGGTTTGCCTTTATTTCGCTGTGTTTCATCCCGTTTTTATAGTAAAAACTCATGAAAACATGTTTATATTTTACATTATTCGAAATTAACGCTTTCCGTCATTATTTCTACCCTATAATTCGAATATTATATAAATCGATTCTTTTGTCTTCCTTCAATTGTCGACTTACAGAGGATCGCCTGTATTTAGTTGTATTTTCTGCAGTTTTTTAATAGTAAAAACTCATCAATATGCATGTTTACATTTGATATTATTCGAAGTGAACAGTATCATAAATAGGCATTAGAAAGACAGGCGGGTAATTAGAAGTAGACATAGAAGTAATTCGAAGTAGACGCTTTCCGTCATTATTTCTATCCTATAATTCGAATATTATATAAATCGACTCTCTTGTCTTCCTTCAATTGTCGACTCACAGAGGATCGCCTGTATTTAGCTGTATTTTCTGTAGTTTTTATAGTAAAAACTCATCAAAATGCCTGGCTATATTTTACATTATTCGAAGCAAACAGTATCACAAATAGACATTAGAAAGACAGGCAGGTAATTAGAAGTAGACGCTTTCCGTCATTATTTCTACCCTATAATTCGAATATTATATAACTCGATTCTTTAGTCTTCCTTCAGATTTCGAGCTATATTTCGCCGTATTTCTCACAGTTTTTTCAGAGTAAAAAACACATCAAACTGTATCTTACACCATTTACCGAAGCGTAATGTTCTTCTAGAAACTTATACCGAGCGTATTTTTTTCATATGCATACGTCGAATCGTCCATTAATCACAACCCGTGGCGTTCCTTTTCACTTTTCGGTCACAGATGCTCCGTCGCTTATCTGATATCAAACCGTGGCACCCCCAATCTATCAACGATTCACAAAACAATAACCGAGCAGTCCGGGGCGATATTTATCTCCTGCGCCGAGACGCGCAACAATGCCACATTAAAAACAGTTCTTCCTCCGACTCTCTTTCCCAACCCGTACACCCACCACATCCCCCCGTATTTTTACCGTGAGAGAAGTACGGCCAACCCAACCTACACGCTTCGTAATTTCTCCCATCTATCCCATTCTCTATCCCTTCCTCTCTCTCTCTCTCTCTCCATATTTTCCCATCTATTTCTCTCTCGCTTTCTTCCCTCCATTTAACACGTCACAGCTCGTAAAGACAGAAGACACACGAAAGCATCGATGCCGGTGCCCTCTCGAGTCCGTTCCTATAGAATCACCGCTCGCTATGTTCTTTTTTCCCCTTCTTTATGTCCACGTCCTCTTTTGAAAGAAGTGGCCCTCCTTAAATTCACCACTCTTTAAAAAAATCTACCTACCTCTCCCTCCCACTCCCTTTCTTTCTCTCTCACTCCCTTTTGAGGGGTAAGAGTGGGTGATGTTCGGTCACTAGAAGATTTAGACATTTTTGAGTGTGTGTCCTTTTGTTTCTGAAGTGAGCCGTGTGGGGTGGGATCTCCTTTTCTCTCTCCCGCGCTAAGAAACCCTCCTCTTTTTTTCATAAAAAAAACATTTTCGACAACCTTTTCTCCCTCTTTTTCTTTCTCTTCTGCTCGTTTTCTTTCTTTCTTTTTATTTTCCCCGTGCGTAGCGCGCGATGTAGACTGAAGGGATTTGAGGTGTTCTCAGAGAGAGGTTGTTTTGAAGTGTCGTCGGGAGTAAAGTGACTCGTAAGAGTACGGACGAATTTGGTGGCTTTATTTTCCTTGTGTTTGTTTTATCATCGTTTAATCTGAATGCGTGAAGCGGGATGAATCTCTTTAGATGCTTTAAAATGTATGTAAGTATGTTATCTGGAGGACAATTATCGAAATCATAAATTTTGGCGCGATGAATGTTGTAAACATTATGTGTTTATAATTGACGTCGAAATTCCTAAGCTCCTGAGGTAAGTTTTTAAAATTAATTTTTAATTAATTTAGCGCTTAGAAAACTCTAATTTTTTCGATTGTGCAGACGATTTATGGTGAACTAATAATGCTAGATTAAATAATTAATAATAACATTCTATAAATGCTACGTTTGATTTATCGTTTCTTATTTAATTATTTCGATATAGAATTCGGTCATAACTGGGCTATTTAAAGATCATAGGCCATGGACTCAAGCCCATAGGTAAATCTGCCCGTGTTTATACAGTGTTTCTAAGAGAATTGCTCAATGAAACTTACGCTTCAACTCTTTCTTCATTTATTCTATTATTGTTAATGATACATGGAATTCATATTCTTTTACATTTTTATTATGTTCTCTTAATGAGAAAATTAGTTTGGAAAATCTCTTTGAATTGTGGATAATTCAAAATACAGTTGAATTATCTAAGAGAACAATTACATAATATCCATTGGCCTAACGAATGCCCTGTTATCTAGACTTAATCGTTTTCTTTCATTAAATCTCCGTACAAGTTATTTAAAAATGAATATCTTTCAATGAGAGTTGCAATATTATTTTTGTTGGTGGTGTCAGAGTACGAAATGCTAATACAGGCAATCTCCGCTTTTCGCCGTTGTGCTCATACGTCAGTTCCTCATTGACAACATTGTTTCATTCATTTGTCCTTGACGTCCGCTTATTCAGCACATTGTCGTAATTTCTCATCTTTTACTTTCCTTGCTCCTATCAGTTCATTATATTACCTGCCCATATCGAATCGCAAGAATCATTCCGGCCTAAGGCGTCTATCCTGTCCTCCATGCTTGTAAGCCGCTCTCTCGAGATGAATTTTTGATGGGAAACTCCTTGAATGATAGGCAACACCACAACGCCCATCCTCAGGAACCTCCCCCGCGCCTCCTCTTTCAGCCGGTAGGGGCGCTAGGATCGGGGCGCGCTAAGCCGACGGCCTGCTCTCTTCCTCCGGTCTGGCAGTACACGCGAGCCTTTTGCCGGCGACAGGTTGAGGAAGTAGCGAAATCGCATTTCATGCATTCCGCCCCGTAACGCCAGCGGCTCCTTGAATATCCCAGTACGCCAAAACATTGATATTTCCCCCAAAAGTGTGTGCGTGTGTCACTGAAAAGGACGGACCGTCATATTTATCTATCCAATCACGGAGACCTTCAGGGGTTCTCAGACGAGGTGGGAGTGGTGGTGCTTCGGTGCTCTGCCCCGGGATTCTCTTCTGCTCCACACCACTGTGCAGCTGGATTAACATAGTGCGGTTATCTTTTTTGAAAGCATCATTCCCGTATTTCTCCCACGGTGAAAACAGGGTCTTTCTCCCCTTCTTGGTTGTTGTATTGTGTGTGGCGCCTCTACCTGCGATTTCTTTTTGATAGTCTTATATTCATTCGATTGATAAACGTGTTGTAGTTTCCTCCGATGTGGGAGGTTAGGTTAGCGGCCCTGATACCCTGATGAAGTTGCCCGGTAAAGGGCTTCGTGTTAGTGCGGGTATAAGATGTGCCGTGTGCATTGGAGGATGTGCCATGGATACTTGTTGCTGTTGCTCACCTTTCTGCTGGCGACGGTGAGTTCCATTGTTGTTTTCTCCAGAACCTGCGCCAAACCCTTTTCCCTCTATCGGTACACGATGGATTATCAATTCTAAGAGATGCTGCTGTTCTATTTGAAAAGATTTTTTCCCATAATGCAGACGTAGGCCGTCGCAGTACTTGTTTTTGTTGAAAGCGCGATGGGAGATCCCTTAAAAAGGAAGATTAGATCGATCGGAAATTAAGTTATTGTTTAGTTACGTACTTGCCTTAACGTTTTCGGAGGTATGGTACGCGTAGGAGGGAAATTTCTATTTTTCTCCGGAGAGATTTTTAGGGTTGATCGACTAGTTTTCGCAGTTCCGAATCGGATGGTAACGAAAGGGATAAAAACGATCGAAAATTCATCGCGTCCCCAAAAGAAAAAAAACCGCATCCCAAAAAACGAGACGAGAAAACACGCTCGGAACTCCGATTCCTATAGGTACGCGCACGACTCAAAGGAAGCATCGACAGGTGCACGCGGAAATTACGCGATGGAAGAGGCTTTCACGCTTCGCTTCACAAACTCTCGTAATTACGCGTTCCGATCATCGCCGATTACGACAGTCTCTCGGAATTTAATTTTTCCTCCAAAGAAAAAAGACTTCTTGGGCGATTTATGCGGCGTTCGCTTAATTTTTTGAACGTTTTTACGGTCATTTTCCCGAGTGAACGTCGATGTTTTTCGGTGATACGAGCGGGTAGAAGGGAGGGAAAGAAGGCGAGCCGACGGTCGAGAGGGAGATGGAGGGAGAGTCGCAGGTACGCCGAACAGTGCTCGTACTCCGACCAGACGGATGAGGTTGTTGCTTGAGGCGCCCAGACGGGTTCAACCCCGTACCGAGGGCGTGGGAAAGCTCCGGCAAGATTCGCGCGGAGAACGAATGATGTCAACCGCTCTTACATATGTAAGGCCTTGCGCACATATGTACACCTGCATAAATATATGCATGTATATTTATACTCGCATACATATACATCCATGAATATATTTATGTGCACATAAATACCTGTACGTATGCATATAAATGCAGATAAGTATATATGTGTACGTGTGTGGCTACAAAGGGTATTGTCTGAAAGTAGGGAGGAATTCAAACTTTCATTCCTCTCTAAATGTACCTCGCCCGTGATATTTAAGCTGCGAGCGAAATCCACGCCGTTATCTCGGGCTTAAAAGAGGGCAAGCGAGTGGTTGGAGATCTCCATCGAGACGCAACACTTTCTATCGGTGGCTCGATGAACAAGTCTCGCGCATGATTGCGATTCGGTTTCGACAATTGTCGAAAAACGCGCGTTTACGACATTAGTTATTTGAGTTTAGTTCCGTGAAAATTTATAAATGACTTTTGCCGGATGCCGTGCATATTAATTAGATGATTAATTTAATTTAAATATTATATTCCAAGATTCTAGGATATAACTGTCTTAAAAACTGCTTCTTACATTGGATAAAAGTGGACATAAATATTAAGGTACTTCTAAAAAGGTTACAGACCAGACACTTAGGATGATGATATGTTATTCGATAAAACTGACGGAATATTGTCGAAATCCCCAAAATTTGCATTTTTAGGTTATTTCGTTTTAATTTTGAATGTGGGTATTTCTGTAAAACAGTAGTTTCGCAGTAGGCGCAGTTTAGATCTCGCCTTCATTGACTTTGGGAACGGATCGGGTTGGCATTCGAGATTTCGAGTCCCATTCGAAAGCGTTATTCTTTTATTTTGCGCAGCCGCGCGACTCGGGGTCCCCTCTCTTTCCCTCTCCACGAGAAGGAAGACACCTCGCGCGCAGCATCCCGCGGCTTCGAAAGTGACGTTTCGAACCGAGTGAGTCTTACGCAACGGCAGAGGCGCACTCGCATGTACCTCGTCTCATCCAGCGGCATTCTTCATACGCATCCGCGTGCTGAGTGATGCAACTACGCCTTCGGCCTCACTTATCCGTACTTTTCATTTCGCCCATTCGCGGATGCATGAGTAAGACGTTCCAGATTAGGACAAAACGGTGCGCTTATTGCGGCGGGATGTCTTCCTGCGATCGTTTAATCGAGTGAGGAGCAATTCTCGGGAGGCACGGTCATGTCCGCGATGGCTTTATTTTTTTTCTTTTTCGAAATCGCTCACGTTTTGTTCCGCCACTCGTTCGGTGCACGAACGTCTGCCCTTGTGGGGGAAAGATTAGTTCGTTGAAAAATGGGGAAATCGTGATCGAATGTGATCGTCAAGTAAACGTTTTCCATCGCATGCGTACGTGCTTGCGTGTATGGTGCGTACTTATGTGAGAGAGTTTGGGATGTTTCGCATAGGGAAGTGAAATAAAAGAGGACAAAACAGCGATACGATGTTTTGGGAAGGAATGCATTGACGGTGCACACACAAGGATGAAGTTTTTAGCTTTAATTAATCGAATACAGAAAGATTTCTCCTGGTCATGAAACTTTCACATTTTCAATTCTACATTCCTTTACTTAGATTCTCTTTCTTTGTCCATATATAAATAAATAAATATATATATATATATATATATATATATATATATAGCAGCCTGCCAACTTGATCCTCAACTTGGTAAGTGTCCTTCATCATCACTACCTTTCCTTTTCCTTAATATATAAGGTCATTTTTATTTTAATGTAGAAATAATTTATTCACAAGTCCGCTCGCGACGAAACATTTTAATCGTGACCATCCTCTTTACCCGGGCACATGCGATAAAACGGCTCTCGCATCGTTCGTTATGTCATATTCTCCATGCAAGATCAACACATATTATAATTCCATCAAGAAAGGAGTCATCGCGCGGCATATGGATCGATTATAATGTGATTAAGGATGAAAATGTTTCGCGGCTGCTGCTCTCACTGGCGAGAACTCTTAAGAGGGGGGCGGGAAGGACCCGCCGCCCCTTCCAGATCGCCCGCCTTCCGAGAGGGAACGGGAGAGCGCGCCCAGGCTCGCCGCTTCACCCAACGCTCCCGGGCGATAGAGGGCGTCCCAGACATCCTACCGTTCACTAATAGACGATTTTGATGACTCTTTAAGAGCGGGAGAGAACAGAAGGCGATAGAAAAATTTGGATAACAAACAAGCGAGATAAACGGCAAGTGGGCCAGTAAGAGGGGGAAGTATAGATAAGCGTTGCATTCGGAGGACCGTCGAAAACACAATAGAAATATGAGCTGTAATCTTCTCGAAAAGAGTTCAGATACTTTTTGATGATTGTATTGGGCGTTTTGCGGCGTATTTGGGGTGACAAAATATTATTCATCGGTTGATGCAACGCTCTGCAGGATAGAGACACTGAAGGCGTGATTTGGGCGTTAAAGAAATTTTTTATGCTATCACAGTTGCATACAGGCCCGGTTAATGCGTATTGAGGAGTCAGAAACGTGACCAATGAATTTAGAAATGCAAGCACAGGCAGTTGGTAACCAAGATTTCTGAAGAATGGCTTGATGGCAGAGTTTAAATTGTAACCATAAAGTATTTCACTGTTTTCCTGAAGCAGTGGTAATAATTTTTGACTTAAATTGACTAATGGAGTGCAAAGAATAAATTTAAAGTAAGTGTGCTGTGAAAAGGTAGTATTTTTACTTTGCCAGTTTTCAAAACGATGATATCGCTTTATCGGTTCATTCCACTCGAGACATACTCGGTGATATATATGCAAGAGGTCAGACGTAAATTATTCGTTTAAAATTTGTCAGGATTTTTATTTCTGTCAGGATGAAAGCGCAGTCTTTTATGATTACCGTATTTGTTTCATAAAGCATCATCATCTTTAGAGGTAATGAAACTTTTCATGCTTCTTCCCTCTTCGTAATCGTGATGAAGTTTCCTGTCACAAGAGAAACGAGAAACTTGGGATCTCACAATGTGTTTAAGAGGATACCACAGTCATTGACTGGTGTTGTGTTTTACCTAATTTGGGTGTATACAAACCCTCCTTCAGTTACATGGTAGTCTCTAAGGTAGATTTGTTTACTATTATCTCAAGATGCTCAGATAGCAAGGAGTGGAGTTTTGTGTCTTCATGATAAGTGTCTTACTAACCAGAGATATCAGACTGAAATAGTAATAATTTAATATATTTAATCCTTTCTTTCGGCAAACCTTCAGCTATGCTGATTTTTATTTACTTGATTGCTGATCAGTTATTGAGCGCCATTTCGTTCATTTTCTCTTTTATTTTAAAAGAAAAGGACATTAATGAAATTTTAGATTACGAATTTGCATTATCCAATTATATCACACTATCAACATAAAAACTTGTTTGGCAATGTATTTAATTCGCTGCATTTTATAGTATATTGTAAGGAGTTTTCTGAAAAAACACTCTAATACCTCATATTTCCAATTTCTATTTATTTTCGAATTCCAAACTTATGATGAGAAAATTGAAAATCAAGTTTACTGAATTATGTACATACGTTTAAGTAAATTTCCTTAAGTATAATTTAAATTCCTATATTTTGTATTTACTAGGTTGGAACTGAAAAAAACAAACTTCTTTTTGCAAGTAAGTTTAACGTAAATATACTCCTACCATCAAAACCAGGCGAATGCCAATTTTTATTTATCCTTTCATGGCATATGAAGCAACTTAGTCAGTTTTATGATTCATTTTGAGTTAGTATCCAAGTCACAAATTCTGCTCAAGAATAAGGTCTGTATGGAAATTATTTTATTCCATATTTTCTCCATATTTATTTCGAAACCCTGATTTCGTTTTCAAGCTTTTTCTCTATTGCCTAGTAAAAATATAAATTATAATTTTACAATGCAAAAAATTTATAATAGGGAAAGAGACACATTTTACTTTCAACATTCCTTTATTATTATTACCTTATATTCATGATATGGAAATTATTTCTCCAAATAAATTTTAACTTTCTTGTTGCAGCTTGCATGGAATATGGTGTTCCGATGTAGAATAATTTAGGATATCTTCTATTAATAACAAAATTTTGTCATAAAAATGTTGCTATTTGGTCTATTTTAAATTTCGTTATTAAGTTCCGATGAATCTGGCCGTCTTTTATGATAAACACTTTTAAAAAATCATCATACACGCATTTTTTTAGTATCTCAAAGGTTTCACGGCTCATCATTGGGCTGAGGGCCATATTCTGAAAACTCCTGGCTTGTACTGTAGCTGGCGCTTAAATTCCAGGTATATCCGCACGTGACACAAGGGTCAGTGTCATTTGGTTTTATTTTTACCAGTCGGCGAGTATGCACTCGCATTAAGTGCGTTATTCCCCTCTATAGGGACGTGCAGTATCGATAGGTGGTGCCAGTGCTGGGGGTTGACTTCAGACATGAAACGTTTCCTGCTAATACCTACTGCGCTCATTTTCACGTTGCATGCCTCATCGTAGGCACAGGTTTCTAAGGCTTTTTTTATACGAATGACCTATGGGGCGATTAGAAATTGTGTGAAAGCTAAAATACTTTCCGATCGTTTGCTCGAAGGCATCAATCACTCCTTTTCCTTTTATTGGAGACATGACTCTATCTTTTACGGTTTTCCCCTCGAAATTGTTTGTAAAACTTGTGATTGTTAGGCATTGCCTTTGATCGAATATTTATAATTTTTGCCGACTTGCAGGACTTGCTCGGAGATTAAAATTAGGCAACTCAGGAAATCTAAGCTGTGTGCGGTTGCATCATGCTTATGAATATATTCGTTAGAATATATGATTAATATAAGCAAATACGTTTAAAATAGTACGTACCTTTTTTAACATTTAAGAGAAAAAGTATCAGTCACTCACGGAAGAATGAAATCAAACCCCTTAGGGAAACACTCTTAGTTGGGAGAGCATTGTCATTCATTTGTTTCATCACGTAAATCAAAGATTTAAAAGTTTTACGCAGAAGTGACGAATCTGAAATTAACCGAGTGAGGAGTAATTCGTGATTTGTCGGAAGAAACGTTATGAAATGACATTTGCCAATCTGTACAATATACTAGGCACGAAGAAATAGCTCCGTCTTTTAATTACCTCTGTGAGTATATTTTTCTTTAGTGGCTAATATAACGCGAACGAAGATTATTACGATCACCCATGAATCCTTTTCGATAATGGGTAAGCACGTATGTTCGCCGATAACCCGAGTCTATTGCCTTCTCTAAATGTTGTGGTCGGCGAAGCTATTTTCCCCTTGGTGATGCCAGTCTCCTAGGAAACTTCTATGTACTTCCATAGGAAAGAATATGCCAAATATCTATAAGCGTTATATCTCTAAATTGGAAGCAGAGAGAGAAAAAGAGAGAGAGAGAGAGAGAGAGAGTTGAGTTTAACGGCCTTAAGTAAATGAGCCGTGAGAAACGCTGGGGGAAAATATTTTAGTCATAAGGTTGTTATAAATTCTCATCCGGTGACATCATTGCTTCGTCTCCTCAGGTTTTAATCACCTACATTCCTTATTTTGTGGCCATCACGTCGTGAATCTATTTGGAAGGTACGCCGAATAATTGGATTTTTAAAACGAAAATCATTTTACAAAATGATTTTCCGACAGTATTAGTGCCAGCAGATGAAAATGAATTTGAACAGGATTTTTAAATAAACGTAGGCGTCAAGTATCTGTTATTTCCCTGTGCCTTGTACATTTTAGACTGTAATGCTAATTAAGTACCTTTCCAATTTTGTGGAAATGTTTGTGATCATTGCATTGAAGGAATGAATGATTCAAAATTTTATATTTGATTGTTTACGTAGAACAAGCGTCAATTCGCAATCAACCATAAAGGCGAGCTATGAAACGCCAAAAAATGGAATCCCAAAAGCTTTAAAAAGAACCTTTCCTTTTGCGCAAATTGGATTCTTTATAATTGTCGTGAAAAGATTCTCTTTGCGGAAGCTTTGGACTTAACGGTTATGCAACTGAATATGATTGACGGCATTTATATTTGCAATCGAGGTCCAATCGGTCTGGTATGCTATTAACTATAGTTATATATTTAAAAGTGTAAGTCATGCTATGCCTGTGATATGCAAACATGCACCCGCAGAGTCCCCATTGTAAGCAATCTTAAATGAAGTTTCATCGCTAATAAATAATTTTTCAAATCATTATACTGAAATTTATTTTGAATAATAGAGCGAAGACCTTTTATGATATATTTTGTATGTCATCAAATTAACATAAATAAGTAACTTTTGTCATTGTAATAGTAATATATGCACATTATTAATTTTTTCTGCCAATGGTATATAAGAATTTGTCTAATATATATATATATATATATATATATATATATATATATATATATATATATATATATATATATATATATGTATGTATGTGTGTGTGTGTGTGTGTGTGTGTACACATATACATACATACATATCTTTAAATCGTTGATTAGGCAATACTATGAGAGTCAAAGAACGGGGTTGTAGGGATTGAAAACTAGGCTCATGGTGTCCTAAACCTGTAGGAGTATATCATGTTTATAATAAGGATAAACGAATTGTAATGGTCTCATAGTTACCAATTCAACCGATCAAACTCTCGATAGAATACACCTGGTCTCCCAAAACACGGATTCGCTACAACACGGTTTGTTTTTATACCAAAAATTCTAATTACGCTGATTATGGTTCGCACTAACGCGGTTTGGTTGGAACTGGTATGTGAGATTTCAGCTTGGTGAGCGAGAAAGAGACGTGTCGGAGGATCCTAGTGCTTTGTTTATTAGTTGAAAATAACAACACTCCATTTATATAATATGCGCATCAGAGAGAGTTTGGTAATTTTGGATCTTGAGGTGGTTGCTTAAAGGGATATGGTACGCAACCCTCCTTTCACTATGTAAAGCTAGGTTCGCATAACACAGATTCATATCACATGATACTTTTTCAGAACGCATGCCCCATGTTATATCGGGGCCGGGTGTAGATTTTCTGCTCGAAAGAATAAAACCGCGGCCGAAAAATGATTCTACGAAAGGGGTAGGAGAGAGGACCATTTTTACTAAGGTTGTCCAGATAACTGATCTATTTCAGCTCGCAAAGTAGCCATCAGGAAAATGAATGTGACTAATGATCAGGCCATTCAGAGTCTACAACAATGGCATATATCGGAAATTCGTCGCCCCAGGATGTTTTAGATAGCGCATGACAACGTGACCGTGAATCCCAATGTTCGAGCCTCGATTTATTCTTTCAGAGATCCGTACGCCACAACCCGTCATCTTTCGCAAACCCTTCATTAATAAATACATATGTAAAGCACGCTCAAAATTTTAACCGATACTTTTTCCAACCCCCGAAATTGATACGAATCGCAATGCCGAAGGTAGTGCCGCGTTTCGGCAACATCGGGAATCATCCTCCCTCCCACTCTCGATTGGAAATGTGCTTTCTCTTTGAGGCCTCTTCTCCTACTCCTTCCTTACCCGGCTGTTAGGATTCCTTCACGGAAGACATATCGGCGGAGGAAGGGAGGGAGAGTGAGAGAAAGAGAAGGGAGAGAGAGAGAGGAATGAAGGAAAGGGGAGGGAGTGAGCCGGAAGGAGTAGGTATTGGGTGGAGGGGACATGCGCAGTGCGGAGGACGCCGACGTAGCGCTGAAAGGATTTTATAGAAGTCGAAGGTGTATTCCTATGTGCCATCTTCTTCTTTCTCTGCTTCCTCCCTCCCACGCGTAGCGATGCTCAAGAGCTTGCTCATCAATTCGCGCATCCCACCTCCGGCTATCTCCCGCGCAATGGTGCCAATGTGTCCGATCTATCGGGAGGAGATGGGGAGGAGGTGGGGGGGGGTGCATTCGCGGCCGAGGGGGTGGTTGGAGATGGGGGTGTTGAGCGGAGAAAGAGAAGACTTTCGCATGTGAGCCGATTGGGTACAGCCACGGTTTGATGAGGTGGAGGGACGGCGGCAGTGTTGCCAACCGTCTCTCTAGTTACCGAATGTGTTTTTCCCCCGCGTGCCTCCCTGTCCTCCCGTGTGCGCTGGGGTATGCGGTCCGTTGCGTTTCAACTTTTAGCGGGCGGTCTTTTTAAGGGGGTGGGAATTTATCGCTCGGACCCCTTCGATTGTTTCCAAGCCGCCCGTCCTTTTTTTCGCCGGTCCGCGCTAAAAGCCTTTTATCGCTAATTCGCGCGAAAACAAAGCAAATATTTTCGGTGTTGGTTGTAAGTGGACAAATACGGAGATCCTTCACTTTCTTTTTTTTCTTGAATGGACTGGGTGGTATACTGTTTGAGAGAGAAAAGAGGCGAGATCGACCTGTTGGAGTAACCGGTGTTGTTTGTTTTGGTTTTAAAAAATGTGTTTGTGTTGATCCTTTTTGGGAGCGAAGCTTTTGTGATCAGTGTGTTCAGCTTAAGTTCCATTGCGTAAACTAGCATTTTGCGGTAGGAATATACAGCCGCGCAGATCCGTTCATTCTGATCTATTTCATCGCATTTTCTTAAGTTTTGTGTAACTATGTAACGGGTGGCTTTTATTCCAAACGTATTTGTGATATCACTATTCATATATTGAGATTTTCAGTTTGATTCAGTCACTTAGGAATATATAACGTCTTATATTATTCAAATTGCAAGACATTTTGGAACTAACATTTTGAGGCATTACTGCTAACGAAAATGGGAAACATTTCTCTCTAAGGAGTTACTAACTGGAATCTAATTTAAACTTTTTAGAAAATAAACTCCAATTTCTCCCAAGTATAGGTAAAAGAGATAAAAACTGATCGCTGAAATACACTCGGTATCATATCAAGTTATCACGCCACTAATGAGTAATATCTACGGTTGCATGTAATGCCAACAGAATTGACGCTTGAGGCACGTCTTTCGTCCCACCTCATTTGCAACGCATAGTGATATAAACGCCCAAATGCACATCGCTTGATAGAGTGGCGAGGTATGAAGCATTAAAGCGGTCAATCAATAAATCATTCCGTTCCTCTATTTTTAAATCCATATATTACCGTCCATCACTCCCAAGATGCTCCGCTTATCTGTTGCATAATGCGCCTTTACTGCGGATGCAAGTTGTAACTCTCCTCCTTAATGGAAGGGTTTTCATCTTCTCTACTCTAGGGGACCAGTTAACGTCTTATTTGAATCACTGCATCTCTCTTCTCTCACTACGAAGGTTATTATTCGGAAGTGAGAAAGATGGAGATTAAACTGGATGGGGAACGAGTGTCTTTTTCATCATTTGAGTCCCGTTGAGATGAGAGGCAAATGGACATGGAGCACTTTCGTAATCTTCCTCCGTGGACAAGTGGAGAGCGTTCGTACTTGTCCGTGCGGCGCATGGAACGGATTACCCGTCCCGGACCATATAAAAACTAGCGTTTTGATAAGCACGAGGTGAAAATGTCACTCGAAGGGGACGATGAATTTTGTACGTTCGGCGCTTATGTCCTCTCAAATACTGCGTTTTAAAGGATGCAATTTTTTACTAAATAGGAGGCAGTTTGTTCTCGCAATAGGAAAGTGTTAGGTAAAACGGTCAGGCGTCGATGACATGGCTAATCGGTCACGGTTTGCGATGCCGCCTCTTTATTTAATCGAACCTTTTTAGCTCGAATGTTTGTGGCCCGAAAATTTTATTACTCGGAGCAGTTGTTCCTTTTACTCTGGTTAAGTTTCCGTTCTATGATTATATTTCTTCATCTACTTAAAAAAGTGATCAAGAACTAGTTATTATTAATGAGCAATTAAATTTTACCACTTGAGTCATGTGTGCATCAATGTTTTCTGAACTGGCTGTGAGGTACATTCTCATTCATGAGATGCCGGGGGAGAACACGGCTCGGTAAACCCTGGCCGTTTCATAAAATCGGCGAATAACTTACAATTGGTTGTACTCTTTATGGGATTCCTTGATGATTGACTTTTTTGCAATCGAATTATGAATTTTAAACCCCCCTTTACTAATTTCTCGATATGCCACTGAATCGGTGTTATTTCTTCCCGATTATTCATACCTTTTATCTAGTTTCATGCCACGAAATTTTTGTGACTAGTTTTTTTTTGTTGTTTTACTTAGTTTCGAGAAGCCTAGGCTCCACCTTATGTTTATTATATTAATTAATGTTTTCGTCAGTTCTATTTTCATTCGGTGCATTTTATTGAGCGATTTCTGGTTTTCAATCATGAGTAATATCACGGAAATTAAATGTTTGAGCTTATATTGAAGTACAGTAGAGCCTTCGTGACTAGAATCTCGGGGAGGATATTCTATCGACTAAAAAAATCTAATAGTATAATTTATAGTAAAAGGGTAAGGTCATAAGGTCACATTGAAATTTGTTTTCCAATCACCAAATGTGGCTTTGGCCAGAAGTTTAAGGAACTGGATCCGCATTTCTCTCCTTTTCTCTCTCTATCTCCCTCTCTTTCTCGCTCTGTCAAAATAAGACAAAATAAAACGCAGCAGTATTGTTGCAAAGACGGGATAAAGGAGAGATGCATTTCTGTCGACCGGCTTAGGTCCTGCTTTTTTTAGCGAATCATTGGTTCTTTTTCGCCTTACGCCATCTCTGGCGAAATTCCGTGAGTTCCGCTCGCCGCGTTCGCCCGGCAGGTGGCTTTCTTGCTGATTTGTAGTTAGGCTCCGCGGCCAACTGACGCGAAAGGTCTACCTGTGCCCGTTCAAAATGGTTCCGTCCGCGTCAACGTGAGAGTTTTCTCTTCCTTGGAGGTTATGACGGTAATGCACGCGTTAGGGGAGTTTAGAAGGTCAGACAATTTGCGGCTCCGCGGATGAAGTGAGGAGTTTATTTGGGTCTCTCTCTTGGAGGCAATTGTTACACCAAATGCCACTTACCGGAGTGTTATTTACGACGGAAACGCGGAAAATTGATTTTTAAAATTTTCAGGTCTTAGTGTCGGAAAAGCGTAGAAATTTACGCCGTCCCATTTTGAGCTTGTAAAAGGATGTTTATCATTTTAAACCTCTTCGCCATTTATGGAACTTAAAAATTATGTGGCGAGAAAGCTCTTTCTGTGCGCCACAAACTTCGGTTGATTTCTTTAAGGATGTTTCTTACTTGGAAATAAGAGTTAGCTATCTACGTTATTTCCTACCAAACAAAATTAATACATTTGTTTTAGAATATTTATTACTTGAAAATAAAAGTATAATATCAACCTTATTTCCTATTAAATAAAATTAATACATTTTTAGACCATTCGATTCAAAGTTTAAATGTTTTTTGTGAAGCTGAAGGGTCCACGTACCTGGTAATTGAAGGTAAAATTGGTAGTATGATATAAAGTAAATATTTACGCTAGTTTTCCCTCATTCAAGGTAATCTTTATGGTTTAACTCGTTAATGATGAACAAGATATTGTGAGGAAGTGAGGGAAAGTTATCTGCAGTAATTAATACAAATATACGACTTATTATTTATCCTGTTTGAATAATTGACAATAACATTGTGGTCCTTTATTGCCGTTGATGACAAGATTCCTATTAATTTTCTTAATCCAAGATCGCGTTTCTATTGCCGTGATTTTTGGTGACAAAATAAACAATAAAAAATGATCCCGTCAATGCGGTAGATAAGCCGAAAGCAGTCAAGGAAGATGAGAGGCGCTCGTAAAATAAATATTAGAACCATTATGAACCTACTGCTCAATCAGTAACATACTCCTCAACTCAATTCAGTTCATATGTATCTCAAGAAGAAGTTGATTATTTCGAGCAGACATTCAAGCCGATTGCGTAACATCCTGTTTCATTAGGCATTTTATACCGATGAATGATTTTCATGTGTGTTTAACAAAGCTGCACTCAAAACACTTGCCGAAGTTTATGATGGAGTGGAAATGAACTTCCCTCTCTCACGAAACGGAAATATTAATCTTAACTATCGAGGATGCAGTGCGGTAATGGCATGGCGTATAGCAATTGATTACTCCAATTACTCATTGCTGGATTTGACTGTCGACTTAATTTCAATTGATGGCGGTTGCTCTTGAGAGGATCGTTTCTTAACATTCTTTGGAAGAATAAGCCGGAACTAACCTATAGGAATATATCAAGAAACAGTTCCACAAAAACACTGAATAATCTGCAAACAACTAATATTCAGTTACTTTATTTAAAACTTTATTCAAAATTTTAATCGCATCTGTAAATTAAATCTTTTAACGCGAATTATGAAGATCACGTGTCGTAGTTACACAAACTTTTATTTATATATGTACATATACATGAGTGTCCATCTTAATTCACTCATTCGTTTGCTAGTACTCATCATCAGATAGATCCAAGATTCCAAGATTCACCACTATAGTTGCTATTTACTCAATGGATTTATTTCTCCAAAATTGGCAACCTAACGAATAGCTTGTTCCTTTTCACAGTTATAAATTGTTATTGTTTGTCTCTTTAATGCGTGGCCGGTTGAACTAAAAATTAGGGCGAAACTCGAAGGAACATTTGTTTAAACTCGAAATGCTTTCGTCGCCTCATTCCCCAACCAGTTAAACCATGTCCCTTGCCGGTACCGCGTCGGGATGTCATCTGAGGCACTGGCCGTCCATCGGCGATTTCTCTCTCTATCTATTTGTCCTCTTACTCCCTCTCTCTCTCTTTTACTCCGTGTTCTCGAAGGGGTCGCTGCCTGCTGGTTTGGCGTCCTCCCTCACATCTGCCTCTGCTCCAGTCTGACTCCTTATTTCATATGCGAGACGGCGAAGTGGACATTTCTTCCTCTCTCCTCTCCCTCTATTCCCTTCTCCTCTCCTCGTCACTCCCTCGAAGGAGGTGGTCAAGAGGAAGGAGAGAGTGGGGAAAGGGAGGGCGTTAGAGGACCGGCACGGGGAGTTCTGGGAAATGTTTCGGCACTTTACTTGACGACTACCTCGCTTCCTCCATACTCCTCTAGCCCCTCTCACGCTCCTCTCTCTCTCTTCTCTCCCCCTTCTACCTCTTCCCTCTCCCAAAACCTCTTCTTTCGGTTAGGACACGGCCGTGACTGAGGTCCAGCATGTGTACGCGAGGTTGGCTGCCCCGGGCTTACTCTACCCGGTCTTCGAACGGGACTGCATGGCTGCCAACCTCTTGAGTTTCCGTTTTGTTTGTTTGTGCCATGGTAAAGATCGAATGCTCGGTAATAAATGAATGCGACGAAGTGGTAGTTCAAAGAAAAATGCCTGCCGCCAATTGCCAATTACTATTACGAAATTTCATCCTTGCGAATTGTCGCTATTCCAAACATATTTATGATAGATGTACAGTCCGAAATCAATGTTAGGATAGTGCTTAATAAAACGGAATAAAATCTATCATTCATTTCTAAAACGATAAATAGCGATATAATTTTCATTCGATGGATGGGAAAGAAGAACTATTTTTAAATAAGTGCCTCTATGGATGTTCGTTGTAAATAATGGACGGCAAATAAAGAAATGTGCCATGTCACTAAAAGACAAATCAATACAAAGAAACGAAATGGCTGGAAGATATTCTTGACTAAGTTTTCGGACACAATCGAGCTGTGGTTCTTTTTTGAAACTTAGTCCTTGGATACCCTATAATTTTTGTACAGAGTGTGCCAGAAGTCTTTACCAAAAGGTAAAATAGACAACATACTCTTAAAGTTAAACAAAAACATTTCTAGCGTGAATTTCACACATTTCAGCTAATAAAATAGGTACCCTAATGGCTAAGTATACCAATTTATTTCCTGAAATATGCAAAACCGACAAATGTGTTTGTTTAACTTAAAGGATACCATATCTATTTTCCCTAAGGGCTCAGACTTTTGGGATTCCCTACCTCAAGTCAATTTCAGAAATGCAACCGTATGCATCTTAATGGCGCGCTCTATCCTTTCAGTTAAAGTAGAGAAACCCCCTTTCATTTACATTTATAGCACCACGACCCAAATCAGCGCGGAGCGATCTTAAGTTCTTCCACATCCTTAAAAGAGCCTACGGATAGCCACCATACAAGTCTCCTTTATGTTGCACTCAAAAGGGTCAGCGCATGCCGACCCCTTCCTTTTGCTGGCCGCGCCCTTGATGTTCCTATCTTCTCTCCATTCCTCAGCAGATGGCACACGGCTCGGGTTACTTCGAGCTGCAGATACTGGAGATACAGAACTACCGCGGGGAGATCGCCTCCGGTGCATGCTGCGGCGGGGGAGGCGTCTACCCGTCGCCGCAGGTCCCAGGAGGTCCTCCGAGGTGCAGGAAAGAGTGTTCTACCTTCTTCAGGGTGTGCCTGAAGGAGTACCAGAGCAGCGTTTCTTCCAAAGGGTCTTGTTCCTTCGGTACTGCTTCGAGTCCGATACTGGGAGGAAACTCTTTCACGTTAGCTGATCCGGACAGGGCCAACGCGAGGCTGAAGCTGCCATTCTCTTTTCGATGGACGGTGAGTACAAGTTTCTATATAAAATTATGCATCCCTAGAAAATGCGTGCATGCGTGGTAGTTATTCGCTTTGCAAGCCTTCGAATGAACGCCTAAGCAAAATTAGATCTTTGAGGGTGGACATGTTTTCATCGTACTCGGAGCCGAAATCGATAGTATTTTGAATTCTTAGCAAAACCTCTAGCAGAGCTTTGGTCAGTTAAGAAATTGTGTTCTTATTGGTATTTAATCGCTCAAATCAAATAAAATAAATCCATTTTATTTATTAGGATAGAACTTATACAAAAAATAACAGTTATTGTTCGCGAACTAATTTTTATTAAACCGTTACGTAAAGAAGTATTATTCTTATCACCATGGAATTGAGAAAGATAGACAAAACACCTTACTAGTAAAATAATCGAATTTTTCATTCCATTATGAGTAGAAATAAGTTTTACATAGACATAACCAGATATGAACTTAAAGTCATCCAAATGCTGTGTTGTCGATATTTCCAAAACAACTGAGGTAAGCAGTTGATGTTGAGAAGTTCACTTTAGGAGACGGATGCGTTTGAATTTGAGATTAAGACTCCTTTAATTCTTTATCGATCATCAGAAATAAATTCGTTCAGGATCTTTCTTCAGTTCCCAATTGAGATTCCCGAGGCTATGCTGTGGCTTGCTTTGCGTTTTTTTTAATTCGTCCTTGGTTGACCGTTTCAAGACGCGAAACTCGGCCCATTACTTGCTCCGATAAGAGTGTAAATACTCTCAAGTGCTGTTTGCAGCTCTCTAGCCCAGGCCGTCCCATTTATCCCATCCACTTGAGCCAATGTAAACAAACTTCGGTTCTTGATCTTATCAAACGGCAGCCTTTACTGAGACTATGTGCTTTAGTCCTCTTAATTATTAGTGCAGCGTCTCGAATGGCCTCTGTTAATAAGTACTTAATCAGCACAAAGCAAATTGTCGAACGTAATTATGAACCTTATAGTAAGTTAACTTTGTTAGTAATTCGTTATTTCAAGTACCCGGTCTGAAATCTGATTTCATAATGTGTAGAGAATTTAATTAGCTTTCTTCGCCCAATTTTGAATTAATTTTTTTAATCGCTAAGAATTAAAAAGCGTGCGTATTTTTATCCTGCAACGCAATGACAACGGGCAAAATTTCGTCGAAAATTCGTGAAATTCTTCTTTGCCCGAACTACCGTTAAAACAATAGAACCGGTTCCCTTGAATCAAGGCTTCTTCGGCATGTGATTCTAACCAGATCTTATGGCTATATCGGAATCATTTAAGTTTAAATATAGCAATCACTGGACGGAGCAATAATATGTTAGATATATTAAGTCGTCACTCCGCCTGTTGAAACTTTGCATCACTCGTTTATATAGCATGAACTATCACAGTTGACATCCAGGTTTCAGATCGATACGGGTGCCTGCAAAAGAATCGAGCACCTATGAAGTTTTTAATGTTATACGCTTTAGAACCATGCACAAGTCGAAGCGCATTGGTGTCACGTATGTCACAAATGCTTCGAGCAACTTTCATAAGTTCGCTTAACGTCATATGCTCTGCATGTAAGTAGTATCTTTCTGTGCTATTCTTTCGTATACTTTCCGTATACTTCATGGTATTTTACTTCGAGGCTTTCTTTAGAATTTTCTCAGTCACAATTAGATAAGCCAGTATGAGGAAAAGGTAAATATGGGTATGATCAATTGACGGAAACTGTCCGACGAGAAATCTAACATAAATCCCATAGGCTTCGGAAGAAGCTAATGGTGCCGTCTTTATAGAACCGCGCATCTCTGGACAGCAACACTTTACCGCCATCGTTCCCGGAATACAAAGCAATTCCTCGCCATGCGTGATTATCACCTGAGCATCCTAATAGACGCAGTCCGCCATTACCTCGTCCCTTGGAAACCATCCCGCTCGCGAAAAAAAGGCAAACGATCGAGAATTTGAACAATTCGCGTCCCCTTATTAAGGAAAAGAGGGGCAGTGCCCTTAAAAACTCTCTTTCACGAGTTTACGTTGAGTCTCAATTCGATCCTGTCTCATCTCTTTTTTCCCTCGCATCCTTCCCTCCCATTGCTGCGACATTTCAAAAAACCTTTCTCCTCTTCCACCTGCGTGTATAATTCCTCGAGCGACGCCGCCTACATCCGGACTGCCTCGACGACAAAGAAAACCGCCGCTCTTTTTCTCTAATGGCCACCGATCTCAGCCATCACCCACGGGACGTCTGCTCGTCGTAGGGCACGGTGACTCCCACGCGCGCGAGCCGTGGTGCGGTGGTGCACGGGGCACCGAGGTTTTATCCCTTCCCATCCACCTCCCTCTCCGGTTCCTATCTTTCTCTCTCTCTCTCTCCTCCCACTCCTCACCCACCGGCGGCGTCCGTCTTCTCCTCCTCCTCCTCCCGGCTAGTCCAGCCTCCCGTCCACCCCCTGTGCCTCCCTCCCACTCTATCTCTCTCCCTCTCTCTCTCTCTCTCCTTCCCCTTCCTTCCCCTCCGATCCCTCCACCCCATCAACATGCTAGTCTCGGAGCGCGGTGCAGGCAGGCATCTTAAGTACTTCAGCCTGCAATTCCAGTGCACCCGGTTCCCACGGTCAGACGCCTACTCTTCAATCTCTCCTCTCTCTCCCTCCTTCTCTTCCCCTCTCTCCTTCCCTCCCTCCATTTCTCTGTCTCCTTATCTTCCGCTGTGAGGTAGCGTGGCGAGAAGTTTTCTTTCATACCGGATGCGCTCTCCGTCTTCATCGACTACCTTTCCACTAGAACGGTGTGTTAGTCGGTGGCGTTGGGTTATGGGTGGTTTAAGGGGGTGTTAAACACGATACTCTTTTATTTTCGGTTCGAGCTTGAGTCATCTTAGTGGGTAGACAGGTTGGGAAGGAGAGCAATATATATAAAAAACGAGAAGTTTTGAGATTTTCATCCCCCGTCCGGTAAGAAAAAAGTTACAGCGTCAACATTGGAAGGGGACACTGATAATCCGTAAGAACCTGGCCGGACCTGATCTTATTTTCCCCTTTCTCTCTCTCTCTCTCTATTTCTGTCTTTCTTTCTTTCTCTGGCAGACGGAATGCGGCGAGTCTTGTCCTCAAAGCAACTGGCTTTTCCTTCGATCCTCGAGGTCCATCTTTCTTTCCTTCCCCCTGTTGTCCTCCACCTCTTACCTATAGTCTCGTTCTACTCTCTGCTATTTCTTAGATAATCCATCTTTATCTCAAAAAATTTATGAGTGAAGGAGAGATTAATAGAAGTTTAAACGGGATGGATAGCTTTCGATGCGTCTCCAGGATATATCTTTGCAGTAAGACGGGGCTAAACGTTTCTTAACGCGTATTACTGGAGGAAGTCTCTTACTGCAGCTTTTGCGATGGGCATTTATTAAAATTATCCAACAGTTTGTGGCCTCAAAGCCTCACACTTTGGAATACGAAGAAACGAGAATGATGAAATCGTAAATCAATAACGATTGCGAAATTCAAGCAACAAGAGGAGGCTCTTTCGTATTTTTGTTTTATTTGGCTTCATTTAAAGGAGCAAAACGAGCACCTGCAGCGGTTAGTTATGTGGAACAGGGAGAGATATGTTTTACCATTCGTTGTATTTTCAAATTTTGAAATAGATCATGTCGTTTTCTTTGGTAGTCGCCATTTTCTACAAGACAACGGATTCTTTCCATTAGCGGTATTATTTTTGTAAGCGCTACTTAGAATCACTTTTAACTATAAAGAGTATTTTTTAGGAAGGTAAGAAAGGGGACTAGATATATGTCCACTTTCGTATTACCTGTGTACACAACTTTAAAATGAAAATTGTCCGTTTTATTTAATTAAGGAAAACTATCTTTGTCAAAACTAATTAAAGCAAAATATTTATCGTTTCTCGTTTAACCTTCTAAGTACCTATATACGGAGCCCCAAACATTAAAAACCTGTATCATTTGCAAATGTTAATGACTACGTATCGAGGTAACAGTATTGTCATTATCAATTCAGGTTTTTATTGGAGAATGCAATTATCGCTCATTAATAATATTCTCGTAGTATTCGTTAAATGGTAAACTACTGTTTTCAACAGTTCAGTTGAAGAGAAGCATTAAATTGAAACGAATATATGTTCCACGTTTTCCATGCTATTTTCTCTGCTGGGCATATTTTTTCCTTATTCATGAAATGAATTATATTTGAGGGGCGATTTCTATTTTTACTGCCTGTCTAATAACGGAACTCAACTAGCAATACCTCAATTAATCAATCAATTAATTAATGAAATTATGCGGGCATTTCCGAGGATACAGTCACTGTAATACGATAGCTGTATTTCCAATTAATTAATGTTTTTTCGCATCAATTTTGCAACCCTAACTCTCTCATTAACGTCTAAAAGCATTCTTACTACTATCTTAATTCATATTTGACAGGAATGCGCTAGTCATGGACGCCAACTTCAACCACCAAAATTATAGTAAATTGAATCACAATTTACCTTCAAATCATGTATTTGTAAACTCAATTAAAATAACAGAATGAAGGAGAATGGACACTTTACCTGGAAATTACTTTTATGGAAACTAGACGAGCTACGGTTGATTTTACATGACGGAACGTTATTTAGTTGCTAATATCGATCTCAAATTGTACGCAGTTTTGCGGACTTCGGAATTTTGAATTAGTCTTTCTTTTATGCTTAGATTTTTTCCAAGAAAATTTCTTCAAAGCTCCACGGAAAAATGAATTCACTTGAACTTTTAGTCTCCATGCATTATCTAATCGTTCTCACTCGATTTTCCAGGGTCGGTGTGGAGCCAGCGTCTTACCCTGGGGCTCTTTCATGTTTTAATACGCCACTGAACTAAAAAATGACTTTTTGCCTGTCCGTCCGTCTACATTTCATATTCGATCCCTTTTCCTCTCCGCGTCCTTGATCCCTTCCAATCATCGGAACGTGTAAATCGGTACCTTCGGCTTTGCTTCTCTCGCCCTCTTCCTCCTGCTCATTACGCATTCCACTAAGAATGTCTCTGGCTGCGGATTTATATGTATGGAGAATACTTTTTCCTCCTCTCTATCCTACCTGTGGTTAGTTGCCTTTATTTCCTACTTCATTTTCTTTGAAATTCCTTCTCCATAACTCCATCTCCGTATTCCTTCATATTTACCTATATCTTTTTCTCATAATCTTTCTCCATCTTCCTTCTTGTCTTCCTCTCTTTTCCTCAGGCTCTTCCTCTTCTCACTTCCTTTCTTCTTACCTCTTCCATTGTGGGTTTGCGCGGGTTTGTCACGCTCCCCTTCTTGTTGTACAAGTGGGTTTTTATTAAATATGATAGACTCTTTTCATACTTAACTTTTCCTACTTAAATTTTACTGTCATTTTTGTTTAAACGTTATATTTCATTTGCACTTATTTACTTGTTATCCCGTTTCATTGTTTCACTGTTATCAGTAAATATGTATTAACATTTATTTGGCAAATTGTAAAGTATTCGACAATTGGGTTTAGGTGCAAGAGCGTGCTAACAAGCCTCAACCTCGCTCAATTAATGACATCTGTCTGCCTGTTCTTTCTTTCTCTTCTGTCTTTCTTTCTTCTCACTTCTTTTTCTTCCCTTTCCCTTCTTACTTTTCTACTGTTCTCTCTGTCTTTTTCTATTAAAATCTCTTTTCTCAATCTCTTGTCCGCCTTCTCCTCTCTATCTAAAAGTTTTTCTCCCCTTCTCTCCCTCTTTCTACCATATCTCTCTCTCTTTCTCTCCAAACGGAATTCTTTAAAGCCCAGTAAAAAAAACGGTAGTCAAAAATCAACCCCCCTCGAGGGGGTTATGGCGTGAGCCGGGAGGAGATGGAAGAATGCCCCAGTAAATTGCCCCACCCGCCCCCGCCCATGCCCACGAATGCGTGGATTCGAAAGGGAGTTGGAAAGGAGCGAGGGAGGAGGAACGGGGTCGGTTACATTTGCATCTGAAAGGGACGAAGCGAAGAAGAGAAGGGAAGACTCGGATCGCTCGATTTTTATACGGTCTGGACGGTAGAAAAAAACTCTCCACAGGCTAGACCGAAGCATTTGAGTACAATGGAGAAGTGGTAAAAAATCCACCATAAATTCGCGATCCTTCGAGATCGGTGGTTTAGAGATACGTCCCATGCTCTATTCCCTCTCCCCACGTGTGTTTGTAGGTGTGTAGGTGTATAAACATACATATATAGATACGTACACAAACGCATCCGCGTCTCCGTGGCCTCAAAGGTACATTTTCCTCGCGGGATCCGAACTCCGCCCCATCCCGACAGCACACGAGATATTTTATAATGGTGGGCGTGAAACGGAGAGGTTGGGAAAGTATGCATTAATTAGACCGTAAGGGGAGAGTATCTGTCGGGTTGAATAATCTGGATACGTAACAGAGTCGCTGCAGGCAAGGAAGGTTCGATTCTCACCTCAGGGACGGAGAGCAGCTATCGTGTAAGGCACTTAAGTAGTTCGGTGATTGCTTTCACCGTCCATTAGTGGCTTGGGGGTGTAGTAGAGAAAAGGAGGAGGCATCAAGGATATCGTAGTTGTTTTTTCTTTTCTTTTCTATCTTTCTCGCCAACTCACAGACAAAGAGCGGTAGACGCGATCTTTTTTACGGTCCTAATTTATTTGTTCTCTATCTCCCTTCTAGCCTAAGGGAAGACATTCCTAACTTTTTCCATTCTTTAATGTTTTTGGGCGATTCTTGTATTTTTCTGAAGCTCGTAAATGTTAAATTGGTCTTTGGTACTCGTATTGAGGGCGGTTTGTCGGAATTAATGGTTCTCATTAGTTAAGGAGGTTACGTCCCACTGTGGAATATTACTTTTTTCGATTATCTCGAAACTAGTTCGCTAAAGCTAAAGACCATAACGTATGAACAGATGTAATAAATTATGACGATAATTTGAGTATTATTTATCGTTTCTACTGAATAGGAAAAGTTGAGTACTTTGCTTCATTGCGTAAAAATAAGGAATTGGTTTTGAAACCCTTCAGTGTGTATTTTTTATTCGGGTCATGAAAACGTTAGGTTTTATATTACGCCATACGATATTCCATACATATACATATATTAAAAACAAGTTTTTTCTTATATTTAATAATTTACCAAAACAATGTGCCATCAAAGTACTGGATTTTTACGGGTTATATATTAAGTCAATAAAATAGATTCGGGGAAATAATAAAAAAGACGGTACAATGGGATAACCCGAGTTACCTCAAGCAAAATAGTCTAGGGGTTGTATTCCTCTTAGATGATTAGTATTATTTTTCTTTTTCTAAAGGTAACAAATCAAAATTAGAAATGTCTTAAACATTTATGAAAATCCTTCCTTTAACACTATACTTATCGAAGCTTATTGCAATGAATTGTAAGTAAAAGTGGAAAATTACTTCAAACAAATCTCTTTAACGATTGAGTGACACAGGAAAGGAGATATCAAACTTTCGCACTCGGTTGAATTTTTAATCGAATTAATTTTGACTCTGACATTTCTTATTACCGTCTTAATACGGGTCTGAAGAGTTCGTGAAGGGAATGCTCAATGGAAAAGAAACGATAAAATCGAACAGTTACCCTCTTTCTTCCCTTATCTCTTCCAATATTCATACCTGTCTTTTTAATCCTTTTTAATCGTAAGTCGATTTTCACGGACTAATGGCATTTAATTCAGCAGCTGCGGCACACGAAGTGGGGTGTTACGGGGGGTCGATCAGGCGATTCGTAACTTCTCGTCCGCCGTCGTTTAATTAACGATCTCATTTTTGCGGCGTTAGTGCGTCCGCTCGTTCAGCCCTCTGACGAGCTGAGACGTATTTTGCAAACTGTTCGAAACAGCTTCGAAAATGGATTTGTCGCGAGCGGTCAGGGTGGATGCGGCCGGGAGAGGGTTGGCGGGAAGAGTGATTGTGGTTGGCGCACAGCCAAGAGGAGATATTTTGACTTGCTGCAAGAGGGAGCTGATGTCTCTTTGAGGCGTCATTGTAAACAATCATCTAAGGACGTGCAGAGCTCGTAGAGTGGGCCGGATTAACTATCTACTTGACAACCGTTATAAAGAATACCTACTATTAACTAAAAGAAATAATATATACTTACCTAATATAAACTAAAGTAGGGAAGGAAGAAACATTAAGGTTATTCAAAGAAGGGCAATCACCAAAAAAACTATAAATCTGGCTAATTATTTCAAAAGTTAAGTGGAAGACAGTTTTAATGTGCAATTTTAAGTGATTTCGTTCTCTAAAAACTTTTTATGTATTTGCATATTCTCTATACTAACAATAAGTAGACAGCGAAATATGTTTTTCATTAACATTGAAAATGAATAAAGTGAAAGATATCTCTTTGATTTAGACCAACATTTATGATCGTTAACTCTTCCTACCTTGAACATCTATATGTACATTTTGCTTTCCTTTCAACTGAACATTGGTATGCATCAATTAAGCCAGTTATACTTATTAGGTTATAATAACATTTTCCATGTCAGACCAACACTTTTTATCGCCAAATTCGGTTTCAAAGCCCTCATTTTGGTTCGTAGGTTTGACTTTAAAATATTCACGTGATAAATTAGACCCACAAAATCAGTCTTTGCATGGGTTAACGTATGGGTAAGCTAAATTTGAATAGGTGTATCGTCAAACGTGTTTTCACCGGTTGCATCCCTAGAGTTGCAATTCCTGCTCAAGTTTTCAATGTTTTTGAGATTCATGACCACATAATATCATGCAGTTTCTTCCACTGGAACTTAATTTGAGTGAAATAACTATATTTTAAAAGTGATTCCATCGATTGTTTATTATGATTATTTGATAAAAAAATACAGTCGCCAAATTTATCGATAAAGGATCCAGGAAAAATTTATTTATTTGGGCGAAAGATGAGAAAACAAGAAATATTGCATAACATTAAGCACTACAATAAAAATTAACCTGGTTTCAATACTTGGTTTTATTCTCAAATCTTCCTCAATATTTTTTGTTTTCACTTAAAACCCGAGCAACGCCGGGTAATTTCAGCTAGTAGAAAATAAATCTAGAAATACTTTGGCAAGCACTGCAAATTTGTGATCATCTCTCTCTCATTCGAAAACGCGATGCCTTTTTCTTTTGCGGAACATCCACAAAGAGTAAGCAATGAAAAAATGCAGAAAAGCATCCGACATCGAGCGAAATTTCATCCAAGTTTATGATTTATGATCTGCATATCAAATAAAGAAAATCCCCGCCTATTTCTTTCCGCTCTTTTTCGGGGCTATAACGTTTTGTCTCGAATGACATTAGTGAGCCAGATACATCATTCCCATTTCCTACCTTTGGGAGTCGTGGAAAAAACTCTCGTTTTCGAATACACACAAAAACAGACGTGTTCCAAGTTAATAAGGATGTGGTGGAAGTTTGCGTGCGGTCCGCTGGAACTCCCCGGGGACTTGTGCGTTCTCCCATCTTGAGCCCACCCTCTTCAGCCCTCGCCACCAGCTCATTCACGGGTGAGTGTGATCACACCCGTCGTGGTTCTTACGATTCTTTTTCTTTCTTTCTCGCTCTTTTCCGATGTGAACTTCTCCTTAGGCTGTAGGTCTTTCAATCTGAAGATTCGCCTCCTCGTGGGAATATGGAAGCATCAATCCTCAGAGGCTACTTAATCTCCATACGAAACCTAACATTTACAGATGATCTCATTTTGTTCTCCCATTGTTCTCCTCGCGTGCGCCCGATATTAATACGTCCATGCCCACGAAATATCAATCTGGAATGGTGCGATTTTAATATATTCTTCCTTCCGAGGAATCCCATTCTAATGTTAAAATAGTTTTGACTTCTTCTCACGGCTATGGGTTGTTTTTTTTTGCCAAAACATCTCGATCGCGAGCAATTTCGATCGGATTCGTGTTCCTTTCGTGTCGCTATTCATATTTTCTCTAAAACCTTACGTATTCATGCGGTTAGATTTATTTAGAATCGTTCCTCGGGGGTGAATAAGATGGAGGCGAGTTCGTCTGTCAAATCAAATATGAAGTGAACTCGCGTTATTTTTAGTTTAAGCTTGATTATCTGGGGGCGCCTCGGGCTGTTTGCGGATTAACTGTGTAGCCGGAAGGAAATCCGCTGTTTTGAAACCTACGGCAAGATAATTTTCCCCTTTAAAGATTGAAAATTTAATTCAGTAATGCTATCAATTTAGGCTCGTCTGTTTTTTACAAATCTTATCGGAGTTAATAATGCTGTCACCTTAATACGAAATTGACATGTTAGGGCCATATCAGGATTGGATGGCATTAGCCAAGTAACCTTTCCTGCGAAATCTTTTCTCTCTTACTTTTCTCTACCTAATGTTAATGTATGAGTGCTTTTAAGTGGCTTTGTGAAGTTAATTTTCATGCCAGATAAGTATCTACAATTTACATGCGTTCTGTTGTATCTAAAGAGTACATGCCGTGGTGCCCGTCATGTAGAAGCGAGGATTAAATATTAAGATCTTATTTTTTTGTAACACGTATTTAAAGATATGTGCATCATATTTATTTAATTTTTCTTATTAAACCTGTTCTTTTGAGTTATAAAATAAAGAGCGAATACGCTCAGTGCAAGCAATCGAATTTTCCTTCCAGCAGCGAGGATTATATTCCATATTTTGATTTTTAAATATGATGCTTCATAAATATGAGACGATATTTATCCTTTTTTCGTGTTTATATCTAAAACGTGAAAAACTGAACGAAAGGTTTTATTTCTACCGTATCGTCTTGGTTATTACTGTGTAAAATGGTTTTTGGCATTGCCGCAAATTGATGTTGTGAGGGCTTTAGGAGCTTTTTAACTGTTTGGAAAATTATCTGCAAATTTTTTAAATAATCTAGTAGTTCAAATTATCAGAGCGTCACATGTCCGATAAGATAGACTTCGAGGAACGCTTTGATCCACTGAGCTTGTGGTAAACATTGTCGTTGAGACGCATAAGCCATAGCGTCTCACGCTGCGATTGCTGACGTTCTCGTTTCAACTGGCGATACGAAAGCAGTAGCAGTAAACATCAAACTGACCTCCTTCTAGAGGACTGAATCTTCAGCCGCAAGACCTTGAAAAGGGATGGTTGCAGTCATCAATCAAAATTCACTTATTCAGAGCTGCGCCATGAGTACTCCCGAGCATTCATTTAAAGCGCTGTCGTCAAAATACGTAGGTTTGCGAATTCTGTCGTCTTAGGAATGAAAAAGAGCTGCGTTTCTATTTTTATTTTTATAGTGAATAAAAATTGCATTGGTCTCGGGAAGTACGCGGTATTTTTATTTTTCTTAATGCAGTCTGAGTAGACTATTTTTTACTCCTAGGCTGTAAGTTGGGCTAAATGCGTTAAAAAATTATCTCCGATGGATATTAGAAGTTACTTTATTTTCGATTTCAATAGAGCTTTAATATTCACTTCAAACTATTTCTTCCGATGGAGAGTAGCAGGAAGGGTATTATCAACCCCCGCAAGGACTCAGTAGATGCAGGAATGGGAAAAAATCGTCTCTTCACTCGATCATTTAGAGCAAAGCATCCGACCGTTGCATATTATTCTTCTCAGAAATATAAAAACCCACTCCGAGGGAGTGTTTCCTTTCCTCGGTAAAATTATTCCGGTAGGGGAAGGATAAAAATCTCCATCATTCATAAGAAAAGGGTGATGGCGAAAATTGGATCAAATTATGAATTCCGTTTTGGGGTGTTGGATGTGAATATACGAATGATGGTTGGCCGGGTGATTATGGCCGGGAGATAGTTCGTGCGAAGGGAATGCCCCGAAACCACGGGGCCATTGGATAGGGGAGGAGTGAGAGGGGCGAGAAATGAAGTTAGGACGAGGGATGGAAAGAGAAAAACCTCTCATTTGGCGCCCGCCGATGCCCATCCTGACCGTTTCTTCTGGATCCTCGCGGTAGCCTTTCCCTTCCTTTTAAATTGCCTGAGAAACAAAACACGTTATATATGGTAGAGGAAAGAGGGGGAGGGGTTAAGGGTGGGATATCTTATGTGAATAAGCCATGAGACTCATTCGAGGTGGGTGTGATGAGCCATACTTCTGCGATCAACGTTTTCCCTCCTCGCTTCTGATTTCTTTTCTTTCGACTTCGGCTTTCTCCTCTTTCTGCCCTTCCTTCTCCGTCACCTCCGTCCCATCTCTTCCTCCTCCCTCTTTTATCATTTTTGTCCGTCTTCACCTCCATCTTCCCCTCAGACATCATAGTGCGCTATCATTTAATATTTTCTTCTTCATTCCTCATTTCCACCACATTCGCAAAATATTTCCTCTCTCTCTCTCTTCTCTCCCTCTTCTCTCATCCTCTTCCCTTCTCTCTTTCCCGCTCTTTCTTCCCTCTCTTTCTTCCCTCTATTTCTCCCCTCTCTTTCTTCCCTCTCTTTCTTCCCTCTATTTTCCCCTCTCTTTCTTCCCTCCCCTCTTTCCCTTCTCTCTCCTCCTTTCCTCTTCTTACCTTCTGCCTCTTCTCTTTTTCTCACCCTTCTCTCAGTCCCTCTCTTTATTTTCTCTCCCTCTTCTCTCTTCCCTCTTCTTTCTTCCCTCCTCTCTCATCCCTCTTCTCTCTTCCCTCTTCTTTCTTCCCTCCTCTCTCATCCCTCTTCTCTCTTCCCTCTTCTCTCTTCCCTCTTCTCTCTTCCCTCTTCTCTCTTCCCTCTTCTCTCTTCCCTCTTCTCTCTTCCCTCTTCTCTCTTCCCTCTTCTCTCTTCCCTCTTCTCTCTTCCCTCTTCTCTCTTCCCTCTTCTCTCTCCCTACTCTTTCCTCTCTTCCTCTTCTCTCTACCTCTTCTATCTACCTCTTCTCTCTTCTTCTCTCTCTACCTCTTCTCTCTCCTTCTCCTCTCTCCCTCTTCTCTCTTACTCTCCTCTCTCCCTCTTCTCTCTTCCTCTCTCTCTCCCTCTTCTCTCTCACTTTCTCTCTCACTCTTCTCTCTCCCTCTTCTCTACTTCTCTCGTCTCTCCTTTTTCTCTCCCTCTCTCTTCCCTCCCCCTCTCCTCTTCCTTCTTTGTCCCTCCTATTTCCCTTCTCTCCTCCTCTTCTCTCCCTTCTCTCTCTCTGTCTCTGTATTTTTCCATTCTCTCTCACCCTCTTCTCTCTCTTCCCTTCCTCTTCTCTCTCTTCTTCCGCCGGAGGTAAATTCCCTTCAGGCGACCGAACTATTACCTCCCTTAAAAAAACCATCTCCGACTTCTGATTTATTTTTTCCAACGACGAATATTTCCTATCGAAAAAAACGCTCCGGATTTATGGTGGCGATCGTTTTAAACGCGGAAAAGAGGCGACAGGGTGTAAAAAAGTAAGGGATTATATCCGACGGCGCGTTTGGTTCCGTGTGTATGTGTGTGCGTGCACGCATGCGTGTGTGTATGTGAGCGAGCTTCTTCATGAGTTTTCCTCTTACTTCCGCACGCCAATCACGCGTGGTTTCTTTGTGTTACTTTTTTCTCTTTATTTCTTTCGTTCTTTCTCAGCTCGGTAAACCGTGAAAGGCGAGTTGAGGAGCCGTAATGTTTTTTTGTTCATATTACTCTGGGAAAGAGAGAAAGAGTAAGAGAGACCCTTTTACTTCATTTAAGTGCTTCCTCGGGTTTTTGGGATTCTCCGGCCGGAATTGGTGGGCAATTGTGGAAATGGGGATGAGAGAAGGTGGTTTATTTTATTTTTTTACTGCTGCTGTTTGATTATGGTCGGAGGTTTTATTTCGGATGTGTGTGTGTGCGAGAGAGGGAAAGGAAAGGTAGAAGAGACGAGTTGTTGGGTTTTTTTAGGGGTTAGGGTTGTCATTATTCGTTTAAGGTTTCGGACACGGCATGTAGTATCGGAAATAACGTTTTCATAAAAAAAAAACAATATCCAACAGGTGGATGACGACCGGTAAAATTTCCTCACCCTCGATGCGTTGCTTGCATAGGTTTCCGTAGTGGGAATGAGCGTTAATTACGACCGAAGAAAAGTTTATACCGCCGAGTTTTTATCCTAAACGGATCGCATGACACAAGCCGTAGCATTTCTATGAAAAAAACCCAAGTTGATACGTTCGGGTCCGAGCCAAGGTATTTTAAATGGGAGATGAGACGTTGAAACATTTGAATATTTACATCACAAACGATTGGTCTGAACCTATTTGGTCGGACGCCAGAAACGCGCCTAAGAGAACCGAAAATTTGAATTTTCTCCAGGTTTTCCCAAACAGACGAAAATGATCCGGTACTAGGTAGTTTTGGAATTCTTCCGATTCGAAACTTTTATGGGTCAATAAATGTTCTGTTTTTTAAGCAAGTGTTTTGATTTGATTTTGAAACAGAAAATATCTAAAGAAGCATTCGTTTAATCAGCTTCGTGATCGTTTACAATATTATAAAGTATAGGAAAAAGCAAGGTTGTTTTAAATTTCACTCGGACATTTCATTGCATCGCGATAAACCTCCATAAATTAGGAAATGTTTAGACTATTTTTCTACGAGGTTTAGTTACTTTTTAAAACTTTCTCCTCTGCATTACTTTCTATCCTCGACTATTTAGGCATCGACTTTAGGAGAGATTTAGAATTGGGGGATTTAAAGATGAATTATCAGATGTAATTAGGTGCCCATCTTACATAGGACGCCGCGACCACTATGACAGGATAGGAGAAATTACTTTTAGGATAGATAGATATGATGCATCCTTTTTTCCTTAAACAATAAGATAACATAACAGGAGAGTAGCAAGATAGGTCGTTGATATTCACCCCCTTCCACGCATCAATTGCGGTGGCTTACAGGATATTATTCAGATACGTGCTGGCAGAGACGTAACTGGCGCCTATGGCAAAATTTTAAGGAAAAGCCTTGTTTACGTAGAGTATGATTTTTGCTACATTTCTATAAGAATATAAGTTAAATATTTGAGTATTAAATTAATATTTATTTATGAAAAGATAAACTTTTGGCATTTCTGTGAGAACGTTTGGCGCATTTTGCAAGCGACCCCTATGGCAAATGCCACCTTCGTCATATCGTAGTTACGGCACTGCTTACAGAGATATATTTATGTATAAATGATCGATTTTGTTATATGGGTCATATCTTTCGTGCAACCTCGGGATTAACCGTTTTAATCTCAACATTATAATTCGCTGTTTTATCCAGTTCACAGCAGAAGCTGCTCTTCACGGTGGGATTACGGACAAACTAATTTGGAGTTGTATCGGCGTTGAAATCTTCACCCTTGGTACCCCCGCTACAATGGGAACGCTTAGAAGATTAATTTTTCCTGTTTGCGCGCTCGTGAAACTACGCTACCGCATAATTCCGCGAGTTTCCCAAGGGCCTACTAAAAACCATAGCGTGAACTAATCCGAAAGCGATCTCTTCCTAATTGAAACGAGGCTCGACTGCCATTCATGAGCGATTTTGACGCTATTAAGATTCGACGACTCGACCGTACAGACGGATTCCGCGCGTGGGAAAATTCGCAAGCGCGAAAGAAGGTTGGGTTTTTTTGTTGTTTGACCAAAAGTGCTTGGAGGCAATTTGGTCCGGGTCTTCTTCGGCGAACGTGCTCTCCCTTTCCCTCCCTCCCTATCTCTCTCTCTCGGACTCCACTCGCTTCTCTAATTACTCCAGTCTTTTTTTCCCTTCTTCCATGCGTCCTTGAGAGACAAAAGTCTCATGCCTTTCATTTACGCGTACTACTTAGCACGTTGGGAGTTCTGAGAGCAATCCAAACAATCATTTTACGTAACAGGAGTATGCGCGTATTTGTTCCCGAGAATGTATACGAATGTATGTATGTCCGTGTTAATATGTTCATGTATGTATGTTACGACCGTGTACTAAACTGTCTAATGTCGACATTATTCGGGTGGGTCCGGCTAAGATTGTTTGTTTTATCAAAACCTTGGAAACGAGTTTTCAATGAAAAAAGAGCAACTGAAAATTACCAAACTCAGATTCCAGGTTTCTATGTTTAAATTTTGGGATAAATGTTTTGAAAGAAGATGAAAAAACTCCAGAATTCGGACTGAAACTTGCTAAAACTACCCAATCCAGGTCACTAAGTTATCTATGTTGGTCTGCCTTCGAAGAAAAAATATATTTAACGCATGTTTGTTTTAGGAAACAATTTTATTCTGATCCACCCGCTTAATGTAGACGTTTTCTACAGTTCGGGCATAATTCATGACGCATCTATATATTGTTGCGTGTATTTATGTATACACAAACTCTACCTAAAGTTGCTTTAAAAGAAATTCTCTATAAAAATAACGCGAATCATGAACTTGAAGTTTTATTAAAATATTATTTATACGAAATTTTTCTCAAAATACTAGAATTTGAAGGAAAATCAACACGTATATCTGTCTATGTATGTTTTTAAGCACTCCCTATATTTATGTGGGAGTGTATGTGTACTATATTCCCAAGTTAGAAACCTTAGAATTGTTTGAATCTATCATTTATCTCCTTCAGACGAATTTTTAGAATTTTTAGGCAAATCAACTCAATGTGTGTATTTAAGTATTATCTATATTTGTGTGCGTGCATGTATTTTTATACTTAACTAAACTTACATGTAAAGGTTATCTCATATTTAAAAATGTAAACTATCTTCCTAAGTTAGAAGAGTTAGAATAACTGTTCTAATCTACGATTCCTCTCCTTCAGAAGGCTTTTGATTTCAACGCAAAGCGATGGGTCGTAAAAAGACAGGTAATTAATGACTCGATCCTTTCTCTCCCCACAACGGCGAGTAACCGTGCTCCGGGCAGTGGCTTTATCTCTAAGGGCAATAAGACCGGCTTCCGAGAGCTGCCATTCGGATCTATTTATTCGCCATCTTCAGCAGACCGTCTTTTTTTTTACTTTTACCGATCGGCAAGTGGCGTGGTCGAAAACGAAACAAAAAAAGGAACGGAATTCCTTCACGAGGCATTTTTGTAGCTTTTGTCATCTCATCCCGACGAGAGTAAAAACTCAACGGAGTGGATGCGTCGAAAACGCGTCAGTGGACTGCTTCGTCGCCATCTTCACCCGATCCCATCTACTCGTTTTGTTTGTTTCGGTTACTTTTTCTTCCTCGGCCTTTAATGAACCCGCAAAACGCGTTCGGCAAATAACCCCGTCCCTAGTAAATTAATCGGTTCAGTAAAAGCGACTCGAATAAGCGGGGATCGTTTATGTGATTCCCTTCGTCCCTTTCCATTCAACGGAGGCTGAAGTCGCCACCGCCATACTTAATACGCGGAATCTCCTCTCTCTCGGCCTTCCTACGCCCCCGCCCTCTTCGTTTCCGGCCGCTTCTGCATCATCTCCACTCTGCCATCTTACCACTCGCGACACCTTTCGGCTGCCTTCGTCTGCTTTCTCCTTCCGCTGCCGCCGTCCATGGGATAGATAAAGAGGATGAGGGAGGGAGGATGAGCTTCTTTCTCTCCGTCTTGACGATTCTTTTCCCGTTCCCTTCTCGTTCTCTCCTCTTCCAATGATTTTACGATGTTGGGGTCTCTCGGTAGACAGGTGTGTGAATGCTGTGTGCACGGGATAAGGTTGTTGGGGAGAATATCACGCATTGGTTTTATTAACCTTCATCCCCCCCTCTTAACCTCCCCACTCTCCCTTTCCTCCGCCTCCTCAAGACTTTACTTTTTGCCATCTCTCTTTATCTCTCTTTGCCACTCACTTTGTACTTCTTATGTCCCTCTTTGCTCATCTTCGTTATTTTCTTCACTTTCATTTTACACTTTATTTTTACTTCTCTTCGTCTCGTTCGCTGTTTCCTTTTTTCGTTTTTTCGTTCGAGCTTTCTCTTTCTTCTCTATATTAATATAAATTTTCTCGTTCTCTTTCTGTTAGAACGTTTTCACTCCAGCGTTATTTTTCTTAAGTAAAATTTGTATAACCTCGATGCTTTATTCTTCATACATCCTTTCCTGCGGAATTGATTACGCATTAAATTTGTTCAGTTGATTAATTAGGTAGCTTCAGTAGTGATTCTCAAATAAAAGATTCTAAATAAGGCTCTTTTCGTATGTTCTTGATAGCTTAGCTGCGTTGCACACTAATATTTTCTTTTTGTCCATGTGCATGCCATTCTTTTGTTTTTAAATATGCGCGAAACATTCGTTTTTCGATAGATAGGTCTTGGAAAATGAGTTTTCACAAATTACAGTATCTCCGCTAGTTCATGCATCCTAGAAAAATTCGCCTATTACGGAAAAATTTTCCTCAATCAAATGGCATTCCGGGCATGCTAAGGCAGAGTTAGTTTTTAAAGCTCGGGACTCAGCGTTCATTTCCTCCAGCTGAAATGGAATAAAAGTCGATTGTTTAATTTTTGTTAATTTATTCAAAATTCCTTTCATGCACGCGCCTTGAAAAAATAATCGTTTTTCACTGATTAGTGCTTTGCAGGACGTTCAACGCCAAAGCGCAACCAACTTTTCACTATTTGTTTTCCTTATATTTTACATACTCATTTATTTCAATACAAAATATACATACATATGACCCTCCCATAACGTGGGTTCTCATAACACGAATTTGCTACAATACAGTTTGTTTTTAATACAAAAAATTGGATAACCCTGATTTATGGTTCACGTGAACGCGGTTTGCTCGGACCTAGGATGTGGGATTCTAGATTGATGAACGAGGAGGAGACATTGTGAAGGGCCAGAGCGCTTTGTTTATAATCTTATACGATCAAAAATAATACTCTATTTATAGATATATGTCCATCAGGGAATTTTGGGTAAGGAGGAGGGTTCATGGAGGGATATGGAGCACAACTCTCCCTTTCACTATGTAAAGCATGGTTCACATAACACGGATTCACATTACACGGCACTTTTTTAGAACGTATCCTCAGTGTTATAGCAGAGCCGGGTGTAGAATATCTCCCTCTCATCGTACTCTCTTTTGCCCAGTCCATTCGTATTCCATTCTCCTATTCTCTCCATCGGCCGATGAGCACCCTTCTCTCGATATCCCATACGCGGTGCGATGGACGTTCATTTGCGTCTCGTAAAATAGGTGGCGATCGCTAGGGAAAACATCTCTCGAGGGTCTTTTAATGAGGAGCGTCATATCGCGTCGCTATTTATATGCCCGGCAATTCGACCGATCGATTTATTTTCGGTCGGCGACGGCGGCACTTCTTAACCTCCGCTGATTAGGGGTTAAAAGAGAGCGGTGATTCGGGGAGAGGAAGTTTTATTTTCGAGTTCATGTTCGTCGATTTACGTTTGATTGGAGAAAAAGTTGGATAAGTATTGCCCTTTACCCACAGTGGCGGATTGAGACTCTTTGGAGCCACTGGCGGTACAGAATCGGAGGTCCTATAAGGGTATGGAAAAACTTTAATTTTTAGTGTAAATATTATTGAATGAATTTCTACAAAACATCTACAAAATAATAATAAAAAACAAAATTTCGAAACAACAATTACATTAAAATTAATAGAATAAAAATTTCATAAAAACATTAAATGGGACCTCTTGCGGCAGCCAGGTCCGACACCCCTTAAATCCGCCACTGCACACACTTATATAGTACTTATTAAATACACAGTCAAACTCCGATAGCCCAAACTTTTGCTTGCTCGAATTAGATGTTTTTCGTGCGTTTCTATATAGAGTAGAGAGTAGATTATCCGAATTCTATAATCGTCCTTTGCAGTTCGATTCTCCGTTCTCAAAGTATATTCCTCATGCAAACTAGGAACATCTACCAGAGACGATAGCTCGATATCGCCTGGCCAAATAAAAACACCCATCGGCGCAGGAAAGCGATGGAATACGACCCAATCAGGTCACCTTCTCACCTCATTTGTTTCATTATTTTCGCGTGTTCAAAAGGACCCATTGACCGTCCCAAAAATAAAACACCTTCCCCTCCTCCCCCGTAGGCTTTTCCTTCGTATACTCCGCCTTAAAAGAGCTTTCGTAAAGCTTTGAAAAGAAGATCAGAGACTTTTGGTGTCTTTCAGCAACCTCCGAGGTTTCTCAAATATCCCGAGATCCGGTCGTCCTTGGGTCGAAGTAGAAAGAAGGCGAGGAGTGTGTTTGGGTGCCCGGGTGAGGAGAGAGAGAGAGGATGCAGGAAAGAACGAAGAGGAGGAGTTGGAGGAAGAGAGAGGGATTTTTCCTCCGGAGAGAGTTTGGGTAGGAAAGGTATAGAGGTAGGGATGTCTGCGACTACGACGATGATGATGCTGTTTAAGGGGGAGAGGGAGACGGCGGCCTTTTGCAGAGTGAGTGTAGCGCGCAAACAAGTGAGCGGTGAAAAGCAAACCCTTTCTCTTCCTCAATATCTCTCCCCAACCTTTTAACTCGAGCGCAAATACCCGTGCATGATAAATTTTCGTCGACTCCGGTTCATTTCGGAGTATATGCAGAGAGAGAGAGAGAGAGAGAGAGAGAAAGAGAGAGAGAGAGAGTTTTTCGCGTGACGCATCCGTTTGGTCGGACGTCGAACTTTCTCCTGCGAGGATTTTTCTTCCTGGGAAATGTCTGTCTTGTTCGGGGATTTCGAAAGCTTTTGTTTTACGTTTTTTTCCCGCCGTCTGGATCGATGATGTGTTTGCGGGAACCTTGCCCTTGAAAATGGTTCAGTGAGGATACGTCCGTATGAATAAATGTGTTTTTCAATATTCTGATTTGGTTCAGAGTAATTATCAGATGCGGTCGAACCTCTGTAACTCATATCTTAAGGTTGGCAAACAAATTAATGGCACTGTCTATTTTATACTAAGGAATACCTATAGGCAGGGCCGTCCCTAGGGTACGGCAAATCGGGGCGGTCGCCCCGGGCCCGACGTAAACAGGGGCATCGCGCTAAGCAACAAGACGAAAATTGCTGCTAAGCGTGGACGACACTTATGGTGTTCGGCTGAGAAGGCATTTGAAAATAGCTACTTCTTTGTCATCGTAGATCAGGCCCTCATGTCGCTGACAACGCGTTTCGAACAAATGGAAGAGTACGCAGATAATTTCGGCTTCCTATATGATTTTAAAAACTTTGGACAACATATTGAGTGATAAAGATTCACACGTCATCGACAGTAGAGAACTTTTCTTAGAACTGCGTGTGTTTCGACAATTGATCCCCCAAGGAAAGACAAGTGCATTTGAAATCCTTAAGAATCTCAAGTCATTAAATTCTTCCTTCCCAAATACAGAGATTCCGTATAGGATTTTGTTAACAATTCCGGTCACAGTGGCATCAGTGGAGCAAAGTTTCATGAAACTTAAAATAATAAAAATCTTAGGACAGCAATGTCCTAAGAGAGATTGAGTGGATTGGTTGTGTTGTATATCGAGAGAGAAATAGCCTCAGATTTGGATTACAATGATCTGATTGCAGAGTTTACTGCAAGAAAATCAAGGAAGTTGAATTTCTGAAAGTAGGCAGAGCCATAAACAATGAGTTGTTATTCTACTTTAGTATGAAATTTACCTTACGTATTGTATGTTGTCATTTATTTGAGATTTCTGTATGTTTATATTCATATCCAAATTTCAGATATGCATTCAGTTTTAAAGAGCCATAATAACATAGATCATTATGAATCAGGCGTAAATGATCAAATTATTGTTGGTTTTCCTAACGAAGGATTTGTTTTTGTTCTTGAACATCAGAAGCGATTCCTCATTTTAAAAACACAATAAGAAATATATATATATATATATATATATATATATATATATATATATATATATATATATATATTAAATTATACAATAAAATATAGATATTTAAAAATATACAATATTTTTTACAATTATTTTTAGTGCGCGAATTATACCTTGATGATTTTAGATTGTTAAGGGGCCCCGCAAATTCTGATCGCCCCGGGCCCCGCGCCCTCCTAGGGACGGCCCTGCTTATAGGCATATCGTTTTGTGGTGATCGAAAGTTCGAGTTAAAGAGAGATGAGAGAATTTCGTTGGGGATATTAGTTGGTATTTGAAGAATATATGACTATCAAATCTTTAGGTCTTATGTTTTTCAACTTCCTTGAACGTAACGGTATAGCACCTATGGAGTCAGTCCCTGGGAGAAGCTTTGCGGAATTCATAATCTGGTTTCTAGGTTTTGTTTTTCAATCAGTTGTATTTTTTACTTTTTATGTGGCTGTACGAAATGGTGTTACTCTCTATTCGAATTCGTTGGGGATATTAGTTGGTATTTGAAGAATATATGACTATCAAATCTTTAGGTCTTATGTTTTTCAACTTCCTTGAACGTAACGGTATAGCACCTATGGAGTCAGTCCCTTGGAGAAGCTTTGCGGAATTCATAATCTGGTTTCTAGGTTTTGTTTTTCAATCAGTTGTATTTTTTACTTTTTATGTGGCTGTACGAAATGGTGTTACTCTCTATTCGAATCTCTATTTATTTCGGCTTTACGCCTCATTATTTCCGGCTCATCATTATTTGAGCTACCTTTGATACGAGATGTTACGATGGATACACCCAAAATATTACCATAATGCGCTTCATATTTTACATATACTACCTCACTTTTACTTAGATGACTTGTATATCTGTTATAATTGTCATCGTATCCTTCTTATAAATTTCGCATCCATGTTAATTGGATATTAGGGTGTTTTGTCGTCAGCCGAATCATTACTAGGTATTTTTGCCTCATATGCAAGGTTTAAAAATTACGTCCCTTCCTAATGAAAGTATAAAGGACACAATATTACCTCTCAAAACGGTAGTTTATTTACAGTGTAGATGTGAAATAAAATATAAAATATATTTTATAATATAAAACGTTACACTTAAAAGTTCAAATTGACAGGTGTTGTGCCCCTAAGCGTGCTGCACCCTAGACGGATGCCTTGCTCGCCTAGCCCTTGTCCCGACTCTGGTTGTCAGTAATATTCTCACTTTTTCGGCTAAATATGGTTGTGATATATGTATTCATTCAGTTTACTCTCTTGATTGAGTTCTTGCATGAAATGGAAATTTCACGTTTTTAGTGTGCTTTTGGTCGTATTAAGTAAATATTCTCGTCTGAAAAGATTAGTTTATTAGTTATGAAGTGTTACTTATTTATACTTGGTTCAAATTTGAACTATACGTAATAAAGTGTCAATACAACGACATTGGGTGTTAGTACTATCATTTGGTGACTTTGCAAAATGCATTATCCTTTCTCCATTCTCATTCTCATCATGTGGGATGTTTTCTCTGGCGTAAAACAGCAATGGCTTAATGGGGTGTAATCCACTTAACAAAGCATTCCCAGCGAGTAATATTCACCTATTTATTTATGTATCGCGCGTCGATATATCAGTGTCTTCTCCAACGCTTTAACCACGTCGACGAGCATTAGTTCTCTCCGCCGCCACGAAAAATGTACGTCTCGTTGAGCAAACAATCAAAACACCAACAAAGCGATCCATCTCGTACCTCCTTCATTTTCCAGCGCAATACCTTCTCCCCTTCCCGGCGGTATTGTCGCTTTAAAAAAATAGGAATAAAAAACTAAAACAAGGCAAACAGACGCATGTCCTCCTCCATATTGACTCAGATCTCTCATATTTCAAGCACTTTTCCAGCCAAGGAAGAAGAAGACACCGTGGACTTCAATAATATATCTTAATGGTCATCGACTTGACGAAGCGTGAGAGAATGGTCTCCGGGAGTTGTTTGAACACTCCTTTTCACCAAAAGGGGCTTCCCTCTCTTATTTCCCTCCCAAAAGGACATGGAGCGTGAGGTCGCATCTTGGAGCATCCGTGATGAACACCAAGTGGTCCCTAGTTCTTAAAAGTTCCTCCTCCTTCAACTTCTCCTTTTCTGAGGGGCATTCTTTGTTATTAGGCCCGAAGGGAGGGGAAAGTACTGGGGACCAACCGTTTCCCCAACCAAAAAACTTATCCTATCTTTTCTTGTCGTCCCTGTACCTAAAAACCTGCGTGCTTCCTGGCGTGTGGCTTGCTTCAGCTCGGGCTTTTGTAGGTCTTCGTGTCCGTTCGATCACCTGTGAGAGTCACGGTTAAGATTTATTTTCTAGCTCACCGCACAACCCGTGGTACACAAAAGGATAGATCTCTTGTTTCTAAAATTTTACGAGGAGACGAACTTCTACGAGTGGAACATCCGTGAATCGATTTTTCGGTAAAATGGAGGCTGTTTTCCTTTTAATAATTCCTGTAATGTTATTATTTGTTCCGTTTTCCTTTGTTGTCAGACATAGGGGATTGACTAATTTTTCATGTTTACTGCTCAAAATCTTCCTTTTATCAGCAGTTGTAATGCCATTTATTATGCAACTAATATATATTGTGTCACAAAACACCGGTTTTAATTTATAATTTTGAACAAAATTAGAAGTACTGTTAAAAAACATAATCTCAGCACCTACCAGAATTAATAGCTACCTATAGCCTTCAAAATAGATAGGGGCTCTTTTTCTTCATCCTTTCTATGTGTATTTGGTCGCACACACAAATGCAAGAGGAAAAGTAATTAAAACGGATCTAAAGGAGGTTAAAGAGATATGAATTAAATAAACAAGCTCATGGAATTTAGAAATTATAAAGGGCAGTAACGATTAACTATCGATTAAAAATTAATAATTAACCTTATGGCTTGAATTCGAGTATATAATTTATGTCATTCCTACTGCCATAAAAAAGTTGAGTAAATCAAATTTGAATTTCAGCGCGTTGCCACTGACGACACCTGCTTGGTATTAGAATTATGCTATGAATTATTTCGCAGCTATTGTGCAAGTTATTTTCTTCTGTTTTGCCATTCTATAAAACATATTAACATTTTCCCGAAACATCCAATACTGTTTTCTTCTGCGAGCAACAGGCATTAAATTCGCTCCGTTTTTAAACCTCTTGTTTTTGGAGGAGAGGGATTTGGAAGGGATGTGTAGTGGGCGTGTGTGCGCGTGAGTGGGTGGGTCGGCTGGCGGAGGGGGGACCGTCTGCGGAGATCTTTAGTCGCCAGGTAAACAGGGTGGGTAGGAAGGTGGAACGGGAGACACCTGCTCTCCCAGCTTTGGTACATCTCTTCCACCTACCTCCTTCGAACCCTCGCCTCCCTCCCCTCTCTCTCCTTCTCACCACTCCCTTCTCGACATCCCTCTTTCGTCTTCGCAAAGTCCTCCTCCCCTTATTCTCCCTTCCGCCCCAACCCACGAAAGAAAGTGTGCCAAGTTGATCTCTCCGTGGGAAAAGCTTCTCCTTGGAGCTGGATGTTGCCGGGATCGGTTCCCGTCTAATCCCGCTCTTGCGCGAGTGTGAACCTTCGGGACAGGGGGTCCCAATATACTATCGACGTATTTTATTGCTTTAATTACTAGAGGTTGCCTCTAAGATCATATGGACGGTTGTGCGAATGAGTTCAGCTGACCTAGGCGGGGTGGAAATGTCTTGGAAGTTGTTGAACGATTTAGGTCAATGGGCGCAACACGATTTTACGATGAATATAAATGTGAAACGTGGACGCCGAATGCGTTTAAATCGGTCTCTTAGTTACATTTTTCTGGTGTGTGAAAGGGCGATGAAAAGCTACAGTGTAGTATTTTTTAAGTTGAGTTTGATGTATATTTTTTTCTGTACCATCAAAGAAGCTTAGCGATTCTCAGTGTTGTTCAGAAGAACCACGTTGTGTATCTGTCCACGCAAAATATTCATCGATAAACTCGGAGTATTTAATGGCTCATCACGCCCTCAAAACACGCCTCCTAGTGCAGGTAGGAAAATATAAGCGAGCGGTCGTAATTTGAATTCCCGTTCGATTCTTCACGGAATTTATGGGGAAAACTGTCTCGGCTTAGAACAATCCCTTCCGCGCGGAGTTCTCATTATGTAAATCACTTTCATCCAGATTGCGCGTCGTCCGCGGCAACGAGTAGAAAAAATCACGATCCGCGAAGCGCTGCAATAAATAGATCCAGCGATATAATAATACAAGCTCTTTCCAATCGGAATTGCTTTCCCTTCGACATCGAAAGTGTCGGGGTTGCCCTGCCCGTTTTTCCTACTCCGCCCTTTGCCCGCCCGAGGCCTTCCTCTTCTACGGGCGGTGAATCCCCCACACTCCTCCCTCCCTCAATTTCGCTCGACGATTGTCTGACGGGAGGTCGATCGGGTTGGGCGGAATCCAGCCAGGGGGCGAATTCTCTCCCGCCAAAAGATTTCGTCCCTTTAGGACAAGGGTTCCCGACCTTTTAACCGCGAAGGGCGCCAAGTTATTTTATAGTATATCAAGCGAGCTCCGCTGTACCTATGCTGAAATTTGGAGCGGTCGTAAATAAAAACAAACCCATGTCAAAGTTAGTACTGATGTTTGTAATACATTTTTGAAGGTAAATAAATTAACAAAGTAAAACTTAAAAACTGTGTTAGGCACTACCTATGATATAGTGTCAAACTGCTGTAACTAGGGTATGGCGAAGGTGATTAACTACATTACACTACATTGATGACTTCTATCTCTCAGTTTCGCCTCTGGTGTCATATTACTCCACTACTTTTTGGTAGTTTACATTTTACAAAGAATTATAGTGAATGTTAAGGTTGTTTCAAGTAATTACTTCTTAGCCCTGATGACAAGATCATTTAACATGGAAAATCCAACTGTAGATATAGCTATTGAATCAATAATTATTATAATAAAGAATAAAATTCACGGTGGTGGGTGTAACCTCGTGGAACTGTTTCATGATGAACAAATAAAATGAAAAATTTGTACTTTCTAAAATATTTTAATAAGGTCAGGGTTTCGATATGAAGACGATGTATCAAATCGAAATCCGGATCGTAATGAAATATTAAAACTGTGGAAAATACAAAGTTTTCGTTTTATTTATTCATCAGTAATAACGAACAGCAACCTGGGTGATCGCACCTAAGTTGCAATATGATCATAATTACACCTCACCAGGTTGTAAGAGTACGGCCAGCCTGCCCAAGATCACAGAGGTCCTCATGAGCACCAGGCTGGTAACCCTTGCTTTAGGACCTTAAAAGCCCTTTTGAAAAGAGGTGACTCTTGAAAGGAAAAGGTCCTTTTTTAAAAATTTCCTCAGGCGATAGGTATAGATTGTAACGGTTTTCTTTTCCTCTCTTTTCCTCTCTTTTCCCCCCTTTTCGCCTTACCCCTTTACCTTCCTCCCGCACGACAATGTGACCAAGGATTCAAGGAGAAGGACCTTGAGGAGATAAGCAGTCGACAGATGTTTTTGAGGACCGTAAAAATGCTGCAGGTGTTTTTTTTTAGTTTTCCGTACATTTTGACACGGTTATGACACATTTCGCCGCTCTCCTAGGTACTCGGTTTCGGCTTCCTTTAAAAGGAAATCGGAAGGTCGAACAGACGCCGACAATCATCTTCTCAGTCTCTCTCTTTTTTAAAAAATTAAAGAAACAAAGGAGTTTATTTGGACGCGTTAAGTGGAGAAAATTTGGTCGTTGAATTTGCCGGTGACGGGTGGAACGTTAGTCTAAATTCTTGTTTGCACTCTTCGAAAACATTCCGCGGATCTCCGTGAAATAATTGCTTCTTAGCTGAGGGTTTAATTAACAGTTAAGTTCTGAGAAAAAATTGGCCTACTTTAGCATCGTTGAGCATCCGAAAGATATTTGGTTCAGGAGTCATAATTTCATTCGAATGCTTTTTTTCAGTTCTCAAAGGTGGTGTTTTTTATTATAACAAGCATGCACACATGTATCTAATTTTCATTTAAATATTGAACACATCATGTTGTTTTGTTGTTAATTGCACGCTTATGATTGTAGGGCTGAATTTACTTGCAAACATTCCATCTTCGAGCGTATCATTTCAACCAGAGATGTAATTTTTTTATCCGCTTGCTTTATTGGCAATTTAATTGCCGGCCACGCATGCGACTCTGTTCTAGAAATTACATATTAATCATCCGTAAATTAAAAACTTAGACTTTTGAATCCTCGGATCGCTCACGGGTTTCTCCGAACCGGTTAATCGGAGCCACGAAGCAGCCAAATTACATCTTTTACGGTCGAGAGAAGAATGGCGTGACCGATATTTCCCATGCCTCGACCGTGCCCAACCATCAATGTTCTCAGAAACGATGACAGCTCGTATGATCAGCTTAACGAATTGATCGAGGAAGAGTGACTTCATCATTTTTATTTTTCACGGTCGCCGGCCCGAATCAGTTCGCATTGGGTGCTCATTCGAAATAAAAATGAAACCGTCGGAGCGGCAATGGAACTGTATGAAGTCGGCCAAGCAGCGTTCTACCTCTGCGAGTTTCCCGTTTGAATAGGATCTGGATTGACTGAATGGAAATTTGACAGCAGATCAAATTTGTTTTGGTTCTTCTCTAAATTGAAAGGAAGTCGGCGAGGCGATTGGGGATTTTATCGTCTGTAACAAAAGGACACTACGCGCGCGATTTATATGATAATTAAGTTTTACTTTAAATGGTTATTTGCCTCTATGCAGTTAACAAAAAACGCTGAATTTTTTGCGCTCTCAGAGTTGAGGTTTGTGTTGTAAATTCTTTTTTGATTTTTCTGCATTTGCTGCGAGCAAAGGAGACCATATTCTTCCTCGATACCTTTGTGACGAGATCGGATTCTACCGTGTACAATGAGGTTTCTGATCGTAGTTATCAGTGGGGGTAGTTTATTAAGATGCAATTCTCCTTATCGGTGTTATTAATATTTAAAAGAACAATTTGAGAAGTTTTAAAAAAGGCTCGACGGAGAAATAACACTACTATTATACTAAGCTCAACTTTTGAAGCATAAAGTACATATCTACATATCAAATTAGCTTAAAACGAAAATAGGGTAAAAATATTCTTTATTCATTTCTGTTATTCAGCAAACGCTCATGATATTTAATAGTAGTAGGTCTCACAACAAATGATAACTTGACAGCGGCAAGCTACTTTCTAGGTAGAAAAAATATGATGGAGCACATTCACACATGCAGTAAGAGTTTGCACAAAGCTTTCCTCATTAAAGAGCCAAAGCTGTCGGAATGTGGAAGACAGTTAAAAAAGGTTTTAACTGAGGGAATCTGGTTCTGCTGCGAATCCAATTAGGCGCTATTTTTTTAATACTCTTTAAGCGCTTCACACTTCGTCTGCCGCCAAACCCGTTGTAGCTTCAGACATAATGTTCTCAATTCGTGCCTCAAAAAAGGACATTTCTGCTTCGAAATATTTGCTTTTTTATTTTTCCTCCGGTGTCAGAACAAGTTGAGTCTTCCTCGTCTGAGACACTTTTCATAACCGTGGAGGACAAGCGGGTGGGATGACTTGGTATAAACGTCTTTCCCACGTAATAAAACCATCCAAAATGTCCCCGCCCCTTTTTTCGAGTCGAGATGAGGACCCTTCCGATTATTCAATCCGCTATGCCATTGTGGATTCAAGCTATGCATTCTTCCTTCCGCCTCCCTTTATCCTTCTCCCTCACTCACTTTCTCCTCCCCTCCTCTTTCTATCTCCTCTTTCTATCTCCTCTTTCTATCTCCCCTTCTATCTCCTCCTATTTGTTTTCCTCTAGAGGTCTCTTTTCTGCCTCTCACCCCGTCACCCACTCCCACCAGCCAACCTCTTGAGGAAAACGTACTCTCTCTCTCGAATCCTCGGCTGTTCCTGTGGGAGAATCCCCAGACGACACGACCGGAGGGGGCTTTTTCAACTCTTTTTCGGAACCTCACACGGGCGTCGTGACTAGGGCCCGGCTCACGTAAATCACGGACCCGACAGCCCCCAAGGGAAGGGACAGAAGGGGAAGGAGGGTGGAGAGGGAGGGGGGGGGGGGAGAGGAGTGTTTGAGACAGAGGGGGAGGAGGGGTGAGTATGCATGAACAACTCGTGTTGTCTCCCTCCTCCACCTATTTCACGTCTCTTTTTATATTGCGGCGTTTCCCCGCGCCTCTCTCTCCCTATAATACTATTTCCTATTCTAACACGTAGTCTGAGATGTCAACGCTTCTCCTTAGCGGTAAATGCGTTTGAATTATGACCCTTCAAGATGTTGGTTCCGTGATTCTTTAGCGAGAAATTCGTACGTGGAGCGATTTTGGTGGTATTTTTTTCTATCCGGTTGGGAAAATGAGTGGCGGTAAGAGTCGTAGATCGTCTTGCGAAATGTTGGTCCTTCATTGGTGAATAATTCCACTCCAGTAGCCGCAAATGGGTGGGAAAACCATATTTAGGGCGCAAAGCAGCCGCCCGCACTCCTCCCCCACCTGTCGTTGATGGTGGATCACCGATGAGGACGGCTGTTGTTTGTTTTCGCAAATGTTTTGTGACCACTGGTGTCATGTTTATCATCTATTGGTTACTTCAAGAATAAGCATTTTGAAAAAAATTGAACTAAGTACTTACGTCATGTATCAGTTATTTTATTTTTAAGTTTTTATTCTTGAGTTTTTGTAAATTTTGATTTAGTAGTCAATTCGCGAGCTTTTAAAGTGTCCTGGCGAATTATAAACGCTCTTCAAATCGATATTGCTACTAACGTGGGCAAATATTTTATCTTTATCGTATTATCAGAACTTTAACCAGCGGTTTTTTTTAAACTCTTATCTAGGCTACGAAAGAAAATAAAAAATCTGTTCCGTCAACAACTCCCGAGCTACGCTAACCGTTGCGTATCTGGCGTCAGAGGACAGGGGAGAGCATCATAACTTGTCTTATAAGGCGGCCGCCATGAGAGCAACAGGTGTTTTATTACGTAGCGGTGGTAGAAAATTTTTTATCGTCGTAAAATATAAAGCTGGAAGGAGGAGCATAAAATAATTCAGCGTCTGGTTGAATTCACAGAGAAATTCAGGATTGGCTAAAACTTGAAAGCATGTGTGTACGAGGATCAAGTTTAAGATGATCGACGCTTGATTTTTTAAAATAGATATTTTATGGGCCCATTTTCATGCTTGAAAATGGTGTTTTTTTATTCTCATAAATAAAAAATAGTTTTTTTTAGTAGGCATCTTAAAGCAATCAGAATTCTAAAACAGGTGCTTTGCGTTTTTTGTCTGTGCAATTGAGGAAGCAAGGTGTTCGTATATATTCCATCTGCGTGCGAGGACAGAATTTAGGACGATCGATGCTTCAGTTTTTTAAATCGATATTTTATGAGCTCATTTTCGTGCGTCAGTGGTGAAATCTTTTTTATTTTTATTGATAAGAAATGCGTCGTTTTTTTCCTGTCTGAAAGCATGCGGGATTTAAAAACACGTGCGTCGTAATTGTGCATTTTTTAGCTCGTGCAATTGAGGAAGGATACATTTATTCCATTATTTACGATTCCGACCGCACAGGTGATTTTCTTTACTCCCTGAGAGTATTAAAAAAACTGTTTTGTCTTTCGGTTTTTTAACTAAGTACCTTCTTTTGTTTAATTAAAGTTTGCTCCAGGATTAATCCTACCGGTTTCAATAAAAACTTGTTTATTCTATTATGCTTTCTTAAAAGAGGAGGAGAAGGACGCCTACCTGTCATCTTCCCTCCGTAAAGCGCCCACATGGTCGATTAAAAGTCTATCCTCGCCTCAAGTTAGGCGTTTGTTTTGTTCGCTTCCATTCCCATCCGTAGGCCTGATGTCCTTATCTGGCGCTGGGGGTGTTAGAACGCTCGCATCCTACTAGGAGTTCTCACTCGTCCTCTCCTCCCTACTTCTTCTTATCCGAGAATCCTCATCTTTCGTCCCTCCCAGCATCCACCTCCCACTCTTCCTTCCCCATGATTCCCTTTTTCTGAAGGAGAGCTTCGTGATTTTGCACGTTGCGGACTTATTTGGATAAGAAACGTCCTGAGGTTCCAAATGAGTCGCGGCGTAAATTAACTGCAACCGAAAGCAAAAAAATAAAATAAATGTCACTGGGGCCTCTAATTGCCTCGTATTCGTAACTCATTTAAGATCTAATTGTTTCTGGTAAAACATTGGCTAATTTGTCTTTTTTTACTTCACGGTCTTCCGATGAGGGCATGAGTGTTAGAAAGCAAGTTTTGTCATTTTTATGTCGAAAAATTATTTTTTAAAAGCTATTACAACGTGATTTTTCAGTTTCCCTTAGTTTTATGTGGTCTTGGGCATGAAATTTTGTTTAAGGCTTTTTTATCGATAATATTTACTTTTGGCTTTTCTGAATCGGAAAATGGCGGAGATACTAAGATGAAATCTGTAAGACCAACATATGCACAGAACAGATTCGAAAAGGAAGTAGTGTAATTCAACAGGGAACTATCGAACTCGTCTTATGGCTGAAAAAATTCAAGAACAAGCATTTAAAAAATACTTGTTCTTGAATGGAAGCAATGTTCTAACTAGTATTTGTGCCATTTACTCAAAATTTTATCTTGCAGCAGAATTTTGCATACAAAATGATCCTTTTGATGCAATTTTTGTCTGCTTGTCTTTAAACTTGGTATGTTAAAAATCCAGTAATTTTGCAAACAATATATTGGCATAATTTTAAATGTGGTAATATTTAACAAATTATCGGTTGAAATTTTAAGTTTTAAATTTCACAGCCCTTAACGAAGCAATGGGCTGTCAGTGACATGATTACGACTATTATCTTTTGTCATTCGATGTAGATAATCTGATAATAATTCTATTTTCAAGGATTTAACGTGAAATCCTAATGAGTTTTAGAGAAGATTTAATCAATTTATGGATCTCTTATATTTTATCACCGTCACTATTATTTTTATTGAAAACATGGAGCATTGTAAATTCAAGAATAATTTCTTAAATATAAAAAAATGGAAAATTTAGTACATGCCTTAAGCATCTCCGATAAGGTTATGAGAGATATCCAAGATAAATAGTTATTTTTTCAATTTTTGATACTTAAACTCTTAGTCTTGAATTTGTTTTCAGCCGTAAGCCGAGTTCGATAATTCTCTAGTGAATATTAAAATGTCACTGGAGAACTTTCATGTAAATCAGCATCGAACAAATTTGAGAAATCGTATGTCCTAGTTGTTTCGCTCAGAAAATTAATTTTATGCAGAGAGGGCGAGTTTCGCCTGACCTAACCTCCCCTCGACTTTTTCCTCTTGGTTATCTCAAAAATTAAGTTCATGTTCCACCCATACCAACAAATTTGGATTGCTTGAAGGATACGTGAGGCTGTTGGAGAAGTTCAGCATGATATGACCCGAAATGTATGGCAGGAACCAATACCGTTTTGATGCCTGCAGGACCACAAACGGGGAAAATACATTGAACTTGAATGGCTTGAGACCCGGGTTCGATTCCCGGTCATAGCAGACTTTTTTCTCGTTTCAAAATTTTTCTCGTTTCAAAATTATTCCCACCTTGAATAGCTTGAAAAAAAAACTTTTCGAGTTTTTCTTTATTAGAAGTTATAGTTTGCTTTTCGCCGTATATTTGTTTGTTTTTTTCATAATGAGTGTTTAAAATCGGGGAGATGGTTTGTAATCACACTGTATATAAACGTTATCACATCTCTCCCTTTCTGTTCGGATCGTTTCGGCTCGGTCCATAGTTCGTTCCAGCGTCTCATTTTCCTTCCATCTTTTGGATGAAAGAGGAAGAAGCACGCGAGTCCCTCTTTCCCGCTCCTCTTCCACCCCTGACCACTATCTCTCCTCCAAACTCCCACCGCTTGCTCGTTTCACGGCAGCAGCCGAGAAAGGGGCCATCGCCATGCGTAGCCATGATTCTCCCATCCAAATCCCATAGCGCGTTCGCACTCGGCGTTAAAGGATAAGACAAGTGTCACATGGGACACGTTGTGTGGCGTGACGATCTCCCTCGCGCGCATGCGCAAACAGCAATGAAGTGTGTCTCTCGGGGAATAAAAACAATCCGCGCCTCTTATGCCATTCCCTCGAGTTGTTTTTCGGTTTAATTCGGCGTTATGTGGCTGGCAGCCCGTCGTTCCTTTTCATCTTCCCAGGTAGATACGCGGCGGTCGAGTCCTTCTCGTCCTTGCCCCGATGTCTCCGCGTTCGTCATCAGCGATGCGTGGCGTGATTGCGTTGTTGGAAGCAATTGAGCGTCTAAACAAATGCTATTTTTTTATAATTGCGCGATATCTCTCAAATAATCGATCCTAATTGAGCGAAACGAACGATGGTTATTCCGCCGAGAAGTGATTACGTGCCCGAGTGATTCGCGATTCTTTTGTCATTCGTAATAGGGTATTATTCACCCTCAAAAAAAGATCGTATTCCAGGTATTACTAACCGAGGCCAAACCTTGCGATTCAGCGGCGCACATATTCCATCTTTGCTTAAAATTCGAAATCTCCATTAAAGATTTAATTATCGTTGTAATTTTTAGAGTTTTTTTAAAATCAATCATGTATTTGGTTTGTTCGTGTGGCCAATGCGTCTGAAATTCTGCAAATTTTCAGGATAAGTTATTCTAGACAGGGTCAAAGTTTGGTGGATCTAGAATGAGCTGGTGGGAAGTAATGGCGTCCACTTTTCTACCTTGTCAATATGTAACTCGGGAAGAATTCATGCTAGAAAGATGATTTTTGCAGGGAAGAGTTTATGGATGAAACGTTGGTGTAATGGCTGTAATGGATATCGCATCGGATCGGGGACTCGGGTTTGATTACACGGAACTTTAATATTAAATATCGATTGTTTTTATTCGTAATTATTTGTTGGTTCGGCAGGAGTTTATAATATTTATTTGCGATAGTTATTTTGATAAAAATCCCTTATGTAATTTTATCTGCAGTTCTTCCCTCATTTGTTATTATCGCTATAGTCTCAGAAAGTATTGTCCAAGCAAAGCGTTTACGAGAACGTTACAAAAATTTAATCAATTAAGGGGGAGGGAAAGCTTTCGAGGGAGAGTCGTTGAGGAGGCGGATTCGGACTCAATGAAACGCTTAGCCAAATCCGCTTTTTTACACCAGATGAGCTCCTGCTCTGCTATTCTCACGGTTCTTCGCGAGAATCAGTGTCGGGTTAATGCAAGTCACGTTTAATGGGGTGGGGATTCGACCCCGGGTGCCCTGGTGGGACGCCAAGCCCTCCCCCTCACTCGTTCTCTCCTCTCGCCAAACCTCCTCCTCCTCTCTCCTCCGCCTCGCAGAATGGGAGAGAAGAGGAAAGATGTCTGTGCGGAGTATAAGACGAGGGGGGGGGGAGGGGTGGGTGGAGCGAGGGAGAGGGTGGGGGTTGAGGACGGCCGGGGTTGGAAGAGGAAAGAGGGAGAAGAGGGTGAAGACAGTCTCTTTGAGCACAAGTGCCAATGTAGTCGACCTCTCTATGACTGACCACTTGACCCCACCATAAGCGCACCTCTCGACTCATTCCCCCCCACGTATCTTCCCTTCTCCCTCCGCTCCTCGCCTTTTATACCGCGTCGGACTTCGCATAAAAATATTTCGACTTTTCTCACGAAATGTCATATTCTTCGGACTGGGAACGTCTCCCGAGGTCTGGAGATGGCATAATTTCGCTCTCTCTCTCATTCTCTTTGCTCTCTTGCATGCGTCACGCGGAGAGAGAGAAAGACCCAGAACGCGGCGAGGAATTAACATTTTGAGTCACCCCGGCCTCTTGATGCTGCGGAAGGTTGAAGACCACGTGTTTGCGAGGGCATGTGTTAGAAACTGCCCTCTTTCGAGCATTTATGGAAATACACCCTTGACGTACGCGTCGAAAGTAATTGAAGAAGGGTGAGATTAAGCTCGCCATTTAATGTTGCGGGTTGGTGTGATAATTGCCGGGGTAATTGCAACGCCTCGTCGGGAAATGCTTGCGTCGAATGTGTTGGAACTTTTTTCTTGAATTGCATTCTCACAATCAGGCACGAAGTGATTTAACTTTTCAAAAAGTTGAAAGTATTTGGAAATTAAGTTATTCTTACTATTGCATCCGGTTTTATTTAATACGCACTCTCTTTAAATTATCAAAATACTATTTTATTTATTTTTTTAACACCAGTTTGCGGTCTTTTGAAAAGATTTTATTAACAGATACGAAAGGATTCAAGCCCGCTAACTTATTATTCGGAAGCAGAAACGAAACATACCCACTCTAAAAGTGCCTGAAATCTTTCAACAACTATTTATTGACTGCGTGTCTTCCTAGAATCATGTTTATTTTTTTTTCTATAAGGCAGGAAAATATACTGGCTTTGATCCTGGTAGTGATCACGCAACGTCTTTATATGCAATTCTTTAATTATTTAAGATTTTGATGAAAAACAACGATTGATAATGTATAGTGTAGCACACACGACGGCCATTGAGTATTAAGATGATGGATCGTTAGAAGACATAAAGGCATAAGTCAGCTGGAAAGAACACGCCTTTTGTTGAGAGCGTTCGAGAAATTATTGGTCGAAGTTTTGGCGGCGGCGAGACAACCTGTGGGCAGATGTATTGATGGAATGGGAGAAAGGGTGTGGGGAAGGTTTTTGTTCGGAGCAGGAAAAAAGCGAGGGGAAGAGGTCAGTTTTTATCAGATCTGCCTTTATTTTCTGGGAATAGGCCAATGTTTTATAGAGAGGAAGGCGAGTTGGAAACAAAAGGCTAATTACTGGCAGCCCGCCTTTTATTTTTCGGGACCCACGAGTTCAGTCCAAGGCCTTACTTGACCGCATACTTCCATACCTGCCTAACCCTACCGAAAAACCTTACAGAATCGAAGGCGGAATCCGGATGCCGAAGTCTCTAGGATACTCTTCGGCGGCAAAGAGGAGCGGCGTCGAAGGGACAGCTGAGAAAAAAAGTTCCACAGGTGCTCGGTCGAGGATTGACCACCATAAATCTCCTTGTGTCGCTTCGACCGATGGTGGTCCTGTAAAGGATTCCGGTTCTTTTTTCCTACCCAATTATATCGGGGTCTAATTTCCACTTTATTTTATCGATCGCTATGGCGACAATGGTCTCTGTGTGGGCGTCGTCCTAAAGTTTGACTCTATGGAATCACCGATTAGGTATTTCGCTCATGCTTTTGTTTTAACTGCTGTGTTTTCATTTTTGTTTGAATTTTGCATGAGAGACAAATCAAAGATTCGTCTTCACTGTAAACTGCGATGATAAGAGGGAATTTATTAGATGTTGAAACTTTTTCGTTTAAAATATTTTTCAATCATTGCTTTGTTTTCAAAATTGTTCTATTTTATATGTCGGCAAATATATAGTTTTTAGGTTAACAGAATCATTCATGCAGGTGATAGCGCAACTCGAATAATTATAGAAACAATTAGAGTGGTCATAAAACGGAAAACAAAAGGCGAAAGTCGAATTTTAGGTTTCAATCGTCAGAAGTAAATAATCAATCGTCGATTCAAACAATAATTTTAAAATAAAATTAAATATCGGCGAAATTCCCCCGACTGCGGCTCTTTTTTAACTGGAATGTGCATAATTTAAAATGAAATCACTGTAGATATCACTATGTAAAAATAAAATTACTGTTTTCATTTCAAATTTTGGAATTATTCCACAAGATTACGCTATCAGCAGTTGAGATGATTTGGAACGTGCATGTTTAAATGTATTTTATCTCCCCACTATCCGCCGAAGGCTCACGGCAGGGTAGTATTGTTTACCGAACTGCTGAATGGCTATGAGTGTCATAATAATCAGCTACCGTAGGGGTGATACGCCGATGATTTTCGAAATACGGAAAGTGACGCCGTCTCGCCGAAGAACGAATCGTCACGCTCAGCCAACCTCTGGCGTCCAACTCCAAGTTGGCTTTCACGGATCTCGACGGTGTCTCTCTAGGTTTTTTCCCCGGAGATTATATCATCACATATTGCGGGTTTCCACCATTTCAGTCGGCGGGGATCTTCATTTCGAAGTTTTTTTTTCGATCCGTATCTACTGTTTCTTTGTTCGTAGAGGAAAACGTTATTTAAGCGGGTTGGCTCTTTTCCAAAAAGGATGTCGGTTTAAAAAAAATGGAATGATATGTCGTGTGGGAGGTTAGGTGAGTTTCGAGAGGGGGGGAGAGAGAGAGGTGGGAGGGAGACGGAATGGGTGGCGTTTTTCGGGGATAGGGGGAGGGAGGGGGGAGTTTGGTCGGCAGGGAGGCGTCAGTCGTAGTAATTGGACGAAAGAGTTGGAGGATCGGAATGAGCTTTTTGGATTCAACAGCGGAAGGCCTTTTGTGGTTGAGTCAGCCGTTGGAATCCGACGGACACACGTGTGGTATCTGTTTGGAATCTAACGAATACCTTTCGAGCGTATGGCGTCGGCTCTAACGAATTTCAAAATGGCGGAACGCTCCAACCTAAAAAAAAACAATATGGCCATCCAATTAAGGAGCGTCGGTTTTTTTATCGAGAAGACATGTGCGCCGAAAGAGTACGGTTGCGTTTTCGTGAGCGTTTTTAATGTACTTTGCGGTCTTACGAGCGGGAAAACAGGATTCGGTGTACTTACACGAAATTTGTTAATTACGTGGCGTTTCTTCTTATGCGCGGAATAAAGGATCGTAAAAGTTGTTCGCGTTCGGCATTTAAGGTATTCCCGAGATGCGCCCGCGAGATTTTTGACAGTTAATGGGCGAGCTTCTTAAGCGATGGGTTAAACCGATCGTTTTAAATGCACGAGACGCTCCGAGTGCGTCATCGTAAAAGCGATATCCGTTTTCTCAGGTTGCGTTTAAGAGAAAGTCCACTTGTGAGGAATCAATACCCGAAAGCGCGTCTTTTTTCCCTTGAAACCTTGCCAACTCCCATATGTTTAAAACAAAAAAGAAACTTTCGCAACATCCCGAAACACTTTATCGTTAGCGATATTTTAGGCTTGGGATTGTCTTTATCCTTTCGACTCAACTCATCCGCTATTCCCTTTGGGTAGAAGTCGATGGTGTCCGAGTCGTCCATTTTGCTGTTTTCTTCCTCAATATGCCATCAGTTCGCCTCTCACCGCGAGGACAATTCTGCCGCCTATTCTCTCCTGACTTATACCACTTTCCTCCCTCGCAATCGATTGTCTGCTCCTTCCCCCAATCTCTCCTCTCCCTCCTCTCTCTCCCTTTTCTCAGCCGCTCCCAGCGGCATTCCTGATTTTGGCGAGTATCCGTGGCCAATTCATCCGTCCTGCCTCGAGGTTCTCTCCCCCCTTCCTTCTCCTACTCTCTCCCTTTCTCCACTTACCCTCCTTCGCCCTCTCGCTCTCCTATCCTTCCACCCTCGCCACGTACCTTTTTCCTTCAAACCAAACCCCTTTTAGAAGCACGTTTACTTTACGGTCGCTAAGAGACGGGGCTCTCGAAAGGAAAATCTCCGTTTATTGAATGGCCTGTTACTTTTAAGGATGTGGGAGGAGAAATACAGAAAATCGCGGAATGATGTACGACGCGTATGCGATCGATTCTCTCCGGTGACGGATAAAGATGTTGCGTTTTTGCGCCATTAGTCTAGAACTTTAAAATAATACATTAATTGATTTTGTCTGGCGAGATGAATTTGATCACGATTTGAAGTTAAAATGTGGTTCAAGTAATTCATCCTTTTTCAATTTTCTAGCGATAACACGTGTTACAAAAGTCAGTCGTAGACTGTTGGATGAAAAAAGGTTCGATATAGGTAACTAGAAAAATATTTTTCTTTCGATTTTTATATCTACAGTCACCCCGATTTAGCGCCACGAATTGCTCATCATTGACATTGGCACTCAAGCGGGGGTTGCGGTAAATCGAGGTATATGCCAGCTCTAAGTAATCATAAGATAGAGGTTTTGTTCGCAAAGATTCGTGGGCGGTATGTGAGGGTGGCACTATCCAGGGAGAGTGCAAAATCGGGGTTTGACCGTACCTAAATGCTAAAACATTACCTTTTCACCAAACTCAACTTTAAGTTCGTGTTGCTCTAAGAATCGGTTTTGAGCCTAAGATGGTTTGTTCGAATCCTTTTAGGGGCATGGATATTGCCGCCTTTCATTATATTGGTGATAAATTATTGTTCCAGACATTACTATTCGGTAATCCTCTAAGCCTCGTATTTACTGCTCACGATAAAAGCATTTATCCATAGAACGAAATGGGTAAGGAAATTTCCCTGCATGCTGCGGTACACTCCACCTCTGCGAGATTCATCTATCGACCTTTCCGCTAACTTCGATACCGCCTCAGACCTGCCTCACGCCCAAACCCACTTTTGAAGTGGTATTCCGCTATACGCCAATTTCGATATCAATCCACCTGGCGGAGGACGCCCTTGCAATGGTGGGAGTTAACCCTACGCCCACGCAACAACCTCCCTTCTCTCTCTCTTCGGAGACAGCGAGGTGAACCATATATCCTTCCTTCGCGCCCTTTCACCGCCGAGAGCTTCCTCAACTTTCCCTCGGAACCATTCCATTTTGTTAAAGGTTTCAACCCGCCACTTGGTACCAGTCCGATGCGTACATCAAGAACCCCGCGTGCTTTTTACCCGCCCATCGGAAGGTTACTATGCGGCGGTGTTTTTCCTCACGTTACGATTAACGTCACAAAGCTTGGGGTTGCGAGTCATGATATTAGGCTCATCGGTCGCGGTGGGTGGTTCGCGTTTTGCGGTAGATTTATTCCTGCAGACTTTTCAAAGATCGGAACGACCTGCCGATGTCTCTTAAGACCGCTTTTTTATGCGACGCTGACTGTAGTCCTCGGTGCTCATTAAAGTCGTTTACGCTACAAAGTTACGGGGCGTATCCGCGTTTAGGGTTTCCGCACGCATGCGTAATTCATCGCAACCGCGACCGCGAGTTGCATTTTTTCGTTTTCCGATGTTTTGACGCAAAACGGAGACGGCTCGGTCAATATATTCCTTCGTCCAGCCGTGGGAAAGTTGAAGGGTGTAATTGAAACGCAATCACGGTCGATGGAAGGAAATAAGCGTACCCGTTTACGGACTTCCCGATCGGCGGCGATTTTTCAAAGAGTTGGCTCTCGAATGCTTTCACGTTTGACGCGAAAGTATAGGGGATCGGTCGTAAAAACCCGAACCCCGAGATTCGTTGCAGTTAATATCCTTTTTGGATTCCTTTCGAGTGATGTGGAGAAAGTTATATTTTTTACGGCCCAATTCTTCTCTTGATTTACGCTAGACAGTGAGTCTAATGACACTTGCGACTGAGACACGGTTTTTACGGCTATTAAAGTATGTTGACGCGAATGGTTGAACGTTTCGTCTATGAAAACACGGGAAAGGCAGGTCACGTTCGACCTCTTTGTACCGGCTACCAATTGAAAGATGACATTTCATATTACTTGGTAAATGAATAAAGCGTAGCTCCGCTAACATCGCGCCAATCGCTGACTCGAGTATAGTCTTTGTTGCTAAAACGGATTGAAATAATTTAGGAAACTATAAGATTATTCATTTTTCGTTAATTTTGAATAAATTTTCGTCATTGTTTACTTTTAAGGTTCTTCTCATGATTAGAGTCTTTGGAGCGGTTTTAGTCCAAGCAGTGCCGGAAAAAAGGGCAAGTCAAGTGAAGAACCTGACGTAGACGTAAAACGTACGAAAACGAATGGAAATTTGTTCTTAAATTGTATTTCCTTAAATGGGAAAAATTATAAAATTTTAATTAATGCTCTAATTTCCTACATTCCAATATTAGGAAATAATCTCCAATGTTTAATGAGAAAATCGCAAGCCATATGAACGGGGTCCCATCCCCGACTTTCTTCTCGCTTCCCTCTATCTTTCGAAATTGCCTCCTTCCATACTTCCAACGCGAGTTTTTCGCGAATGCAAAAGGAGGCGATGTGGAGGGATTTAAGGGGAAACAAGAAGTGGTCGGGAGGGTTTGGGAGTTAGGAAAAGATAAAACGCCATTAAATGTACATAATCTTTCGGTGGGTGGTTTAAAGCGGGTTGATCCTCCACCGTTGGAGTTATTCCCTTCTTAAACTCATGAGCTGCGGTGACACAGGTGCACATAAGACCTGAAGGGAGGGAGTGAGGAGGAGGGAGAGATAGAGGAGGAGGGAGTGAGAGAGGAGGAGGGGGAGAGAGAGATCTTATGGAGAAGAGGTCCATCGCATTTTTCGGTGTGTCTGTGCGCGAGAAAGGTCGTTGACCGTACATAGCCCCGACATGTTCCCAGGGAGGTAAAGAAAAAGGAAGAGGGTTTATTTATTTGGAAGAATGAAGGGAAAGAAAAAAAACTCGCTATAAAGAGTTTACATTACACGGTCCCATGCGAAACTTTTCATTCGGTGTAACGAGGTATTGCTTCGCGTCCTCTTACTCTCTCTCATGGAGGTGTAAAGAAGCCCTTTGGCTGCATGCCGGCTAAGTAGATTTACAAAGCGGGGATATAATCGGATCCTGGATTAAAGGCGATTCCTGCGAAAAGTTCGCTATTTTTTGCGGAGAATTTTATTCCACCAGGAAGAGTAAAACGTCGGCGGTCGGAGTTGACGAATGGATGCGCAAAATGTGTTTTGAGACACCTTCCTCGAAAGTTGTTTCGGCGGTTTTCTCCTCGCGAATTTCCGCGTCGAACAAAAAAGATTCTCGCTTATCCAATATCTTATTTATAGTATTTCCCTCATCTGATGTAAGACGGTGCGGGTGAAAATAAATGAACCCTTCGTTAACGTAAATTTAGGATCGCGTTCAATGGAAGAACTTCGCTACCCAGTGGCTGTTCCTTTCTGGACAAACGCCATTTTTCATCAAGGTGGGCGTTGAATTTTGACCTTTTTTTCAGTTTTAAAATTGCGAGAAAAAATTAGTTTTTATATGAGAAACCGCACACAGACTGATGGAAAAATATGTTCTTTTGTCTCTCAATGAACACCTCTTTACTAAAAATGTATTTGATGCAAATAATACAGGATTAATTTACATTTAACTCACCAAAAAACTAAAGAAATTACAAACGCAGTGCTTAGGAATTAGAAATTGTAGCCTCAAATTCCCTCATTGATAAAATAAAACGATTAACTTAGTCTTTTAGGAGGTATATACTCTCTCTCTCTCTCCTCTGCACATCTAATTACGGTCTAAAAAATACTTGATTTGCCTGACACCCATGAGACGAAAAGCTTCCAAATTCGCATAACGACATTCTAGGAAATTCCATTCTATAATTAGGTTTAATGAGTATCTTGACATTTTTATTGTCTAGAATCGACGGCGGACGTGTAGGGATAATGAAGTTCATTTCCGCTGAAAACGTTGGAATTCCCGCCGAAGATCGCGTTTCGCAAAAATCGCCGTTTTTTTCCCCATTCTCTCCGAGCAAAGGCGAGCATCGCCGTCTCGAGACGCGATCAAGGTCAACTCGGCGGTCGTCGCCGAATTTCAAGACGACTCGGAGCGAATCGTCTCCCGATCGCTTACCCGTCCTTGACAGGCCGCTGCAGAGAGTCCGCGAGGTAAGGACGGAGAGAGAATGGAAGATCCACGTTTTCGATCCGCATTAGTTCCTCGTCGTTTTTACGCAGTTCCATCTCATCCCGATGGTATCGAAGGACAATATCGAAAGGCATTAGTCCTTGCACGATCTCTCGTTAATCACGCCACGGCGATGGAAAGCTTAACGTCGATGGTTGGATATCTTCGAGGAGCCTCCATGGGCTCCCATCTCCGTACGCCACCCGCCGCTCTCATTTTTTTATTTTCCCCCCCACCCGTCGTATTTTTTCCCGTGCTTTTGGCTCGTCCCGCCTCGAGGGCGCTCGCGGCAGATTGCCACAATTGCCTTTCGAGTCCGACGAGGATGGGCGATATGTCTCTCTGTTAGCCACCGTCCATTGATGTGCCCTTGGCCGAGGTCGCCCCCACCACATAACACGTACGACTTCCCCTATCTTACTCCACCCTCCTCTCTCCCTCCTAATCCCCCCGCGCTCTCCGCCCCCGCGTGAGAGTGTCATCAATGGGAGTCTCCTTGTCCCCTCTACCTCTACCACCCTTCTCAGCCCCTTTCCACCTCGTGTCGCGCGCAATTTCATCCGGAGTCGAGGGACTTGTAGCGGGTTTCGAATTTTACGTGAGTTTGCAACTCTACGTTTGTGTTGAATATGTGCTTAAAAGATGAGATATATTGACAGCCTAGGTAAAGTAGTCGTAATTATTGCCCGACTTTAACCAAAATTGGAACTGGTCGACCGATTTTAACCAAAATTTGAATTGGTCGACCGATTTTAGCAAAACTCCCCCATACCAAATTTCATCAAAATACATCGAGTAGTTCCCAAGTTGAAACAAAGGAAATTGTAAACTACATGTAGGTCTTCATGTAAAGTGGTCGTCATTGTTGTCCGATTTTAACCAAAATTGGAATCGGTCGATCAATTTTAGCAAAACTCACCAATACCAAATTTCATCACAATGCGTCCAGCGGTTCCCGAGTTTTAACATGCGGACGGACGGAAACGACCTACCCTATATGCGTTCACTTCGTGAAAGAAGGCATAAAAATATATGGCAACAAGTTGTTGGTGTAAGAAAGTCCAGTGAACACTTACCAATAGGTAAGTGATCCTCTGGGGCAGAGGTTCTCAACCTTTTGGTGCTCGCGGCACACTTTGGGTATTCACTTTTTTGTGGCACACTAGAATTAAATTAGAATAAAGAACTAGGGTTTATCTTAAATTACATATTTTTTTTTTTTTTTTTATATATTATGTAGTATGTTTAATTGACCAAATTAAGTTATGATTAGGGTATGGATTTTTTCGGGTTAAAAATTCATTCGAAGGGTAAAAAAAATATCGGGTTTTATTATTTTCCTTTTCATTCGAGCTAAAATCGGGTATAAATAAGTTACAGAATTTTTGAGGTTTTAAAAAAATTCAATCTTGGGTAATTTTCGGGTTTTATTATTTTGTAATTCGGAAAAAATTATTTTTAAATAAAAATTTTGTTCAGAATTTTAAAAGTTTTATCAACAATCAAATCTTTTTACTATAACTTAAGTACGGTTACCCTCCCTAAGGACTGCATAACCTTACAGAGGTGGGAGGGTTTGTGTACTCTTACGAACCAAAGAGCTATGCCGGCGGGAGATAATTCTCCTGGTAGGACCATCCAAGCCGGAAAGGTCTGAGGGGAAGAGTCAGACTAAGAAGCAGTCTTGGGGGTTTTACATCCCCCTGTGCAAGGGCAGCAGCTTGCACAGTACCTCTGTAGGTGGTGATCATGTGGATCTGAACAGCTACAGATGGGTAATCACTCTGTGAAACTGCGATGAGGAAAGCAAGGGGAAACTACCTCATTATATTTCCCATGATAGGCTGAAAAGCTGAAAATACCTCTATGGATCTTTCTGGGGTAAAATATTCCGGAGGTAAAATAGTCCCCCAATCGGATCTCCGGGTGGGGACTACCCTAGGGGATGCACAGAGGAAATGTAAGATTAATAAGAAAGCAAGTAGTGAGAAATTAAAAATAGGCACATGGAATGTTAGGACTATGAATTCAGGGGGTAAACTAGAGAACTTAAAAAGGGAAATGAGAAGGAATAATGTAAGTATAGTAGGTCTTAGTGAAGTTCGGTGGGAAGGAGAAGGCGAGATAAATTCAGACGAATTTAAGATTATTTACTCGGGAGGGGAGAAAAAGGAAAGGGGAGTGGGGATTATAATGAGAAAAGAGATAGCTGAAAGAATTAGTAAGGTAGTGACAGTTAATGACAGATTAATAGGTGTAAAACTCCAGATGGAGCCAGTGGATATGCTTATAATTCAAGTGTATATGCCAACAACTAATGCTGGCGACGACGAAGTGGATGAAATCTATGAACAGATTATGGAGATATTGGAGGATGAGGGAAAAGGAAGGATCACCACCATAGTAATGGGAGACTGGAACAGTGTAGTCGGAGAGGGACAGGAAGATAACATAGTGGGAAAATATGGACTAGGGAAGAGAAATGAAAGAGGGGATAAACTTGTGGAATTCTGCCATAGAAATAGATTAATTGTAACTAATACATGGTTTAAGCATCACCAGCGAAGACTTTACACATGGAGAAGCCCAGGAGACCAGAGACGATACCAGATAGATTACATACTAGTCAATGAAAGATTTAGAAATAGCATTAAAAATGTGAAAACACTACCAGGGGCAGATATCGATTCTGACCACAACCTTTTGGTGGCAAATATACAATGTAGACTGAAGAGCGTTAGGAGAAACATAAGAGTTAACAAGAAATGGAACTTAGAGGAACTCCTTAAAAACAAGGAGGCTATCATGACTGAGCTGGAGGAAAGGTTGGGGGAGAGAGCTGAAGAAAATAGGAAGAATGTAGATGAGGAGTGGAGATACATCCATAGCAACATTAAAGATGTAATGGAAAAGAAGGTAGGAAAGATAACGGGTGAAAGAAACAAAAAACCCTGGATCACAGCAGCCATGCTGCAAAAAATGGAAGAGCGGAGAAAGTGGAAGAACATAAACACTGAAGAAGGCCAAAGAAAGTACAAGGAGTTAAATAATGCTTTAAGAAGGGAAACAGATAAATCCAGAGAACAGTGGATAAATGAGAAATGCGAGGAGATTGTCGAATGTGAAAGAATTTGTAGAACAGACCTCATGTATAGCAAAGCAAGGGAACTATTCAAGAAAAAAGCAAGAAAGATAGGACGTAAAGGAATCATGAACAAAAGTGGTAAAATAGTATCGGAGCCAGACAATGTAAAGAATGTCTGGAAAGAATACATTGAGGTTCTGTATGACAAAGAAGGAAAGCCAAGAAATATTGAATTAAATGAAGAAGAGGATGTGGAAGAAGATCAGCTAGGACCAAGTATTCTCGAGTCTGAAGTTAAAAGAGCAATTGATGACATGAAAAGAAGGAAGGCTGTTGGGAGTGATGATATACCCGTGGACGTTCTCAAGGTTTTGGGGTCTAAATCAGTTAAGCAACTCACAAAATTTTTTAACCAAGTATATGATACTGGCATATGGCCTGAAGATTTTTTAGATGTTGTGATGGTACCACTGGAGAAAAAGAACAATGCAAAATGTTGTAAGGATTACAGAACTATTAGTTTAATTTCTCATACAGCTAAAGTTCTAACCAGAATAATAACCAAAAGAATTGAATGTAAAATAGAAAAGGAGCTGCAAGATAATCAGTTTGGTTTTAGAAGAGGAAGGGGGACTAGAGATGCTATAGGATGTATGAGGATGATGATAGAAAGAGCGCTAGAAGTCAATAAAGGTATGTATTTTTGTTTTGTAGATTGGGAGAAAGCTTTTGACCGAGTGAAATGGGATAAAATGCTGGGCATTTTAAACAAAATAGGAATAGATTGGAAAGATAAAAGACTGCTTAAAAACCTTTACTTTGATCAAAAGATTAGAGTTAGGGTTGAAGGAGAAGAAACAGAAAGTACTTCAATAGGGAGGGGAGTGAGGCAGGGTTGCCCTATTTCACCAGCGATATTTAATATTTATGCAGAAACAATAACAGAAGAAGCGTTGATGGAAGAGAAAGGATTTAAAATAGGAGGTGAAAGTATTACCACCATTAAATACGCAGATGATCAGGGCTTAATAGCAGAAGGCGAGAAAGAGCTTCAGAGAATGACAGACAGACTAGTGGAGGTTGGCCAACAATATGGAATGAAGATCAATGCTGAAAAAACGAAAGTCATGGTGGTTTCAAAGGAACATAAAGAATTAAATATAATGGTAAATGGCCAAAAATTGGAACAAGTAAGTAGTTTCAAATATCTCGGCAGTATTTTAGCACAGGATGGAAGTAGTACGCAGGACATCAGAAGTAGGATTGCAATGGCAAAAGCAGCATTTAACGAGAAGAAGGAGCTTCTCACAAGCAAGAAAATAAATTTAGAAACAAGGAAGAAATTAGCAAAATGCTACATATGGAGCATAGCTCTTTATGGTGCAGAGACGTGGACGGTAAGGAGAAAGGAGGAAAAATACATAGAAAGTTTTGAGATGTGGGTATGGAGAAGAATGATGAAAGTGAAATGGACAGAGAGGAAGAGAAACGAAGAAGTATTAGAAATGGTGGGAGAAGAAAGGACGCTAATAAAAACAATCAGGAAAAGAAAAGCAAATTGGATAGGGCACATATTGAGAAGACAGTGTTTACAAAGGACGATCTTAGAAGGAAAAATTAGTGGAAGAAGAGGAAGAGGGAGAAAAAGAATAGGAATATTAGATAATATAAAGCAGGGATATAATACTTATAGAGGTATAAAAGAGGCTTCTAGGGAGAGAGAGAAATGGAGGCAGCGATTCAGTTAAAACCTGTCTTCGGACAGAAGCATGATGATGATGATGAAGTACGGTTGAGAGTGTGATATCTTGTGTTAAACGCCTCCAGGTGGAGAGGAACACCTCGCAGGCTGCAAAAATATCTTGCTTTCCGTTCAACTTCTTTTGAAATCACATCAGTTATTACTGAAATAATTTTTCTATCCTAGTGCTTTCAACTAACAGACCCTTGGGCTCTTTTTTCCTTATCCTATCAAAGATGTAAGGCGCGTCCTTGGATATTCTTGGCGCGAGCAAACCGATGAGATTAAAATTGTATTACAAAGTAAGCTTACGAATTAATTGTTCACAAAGAGAATAAACAGACTGATCACGAACATCTCGGACTGCACTCAAGTGCTGAAGTGTCTACAAGCGCCAGAATAGAAATTCTGTGACCAAATCTAAAAAAATTGTGTTTAAAGAAAACTAAGGCAATTGGAGGGTAAAAATATGGTAAAAATTGGGTAAAATCCGAAAATCCATACCCTAGTTATGTTATCGTAAAACAGAACAAATGTTGAAGTTTTGTTGAAAAACCTATTTTAAAATCTTACATACCTAATGTGACACTTGAGCTTGGCATTTTCTAATGATTGCATTGCTATTAGGACGTATCCGTGATAAGCAGACTCTCATTTCATCTTCAACACAGTCGAGCCGTTCCCTTTTTCTGCATTTAATGTTTGTAAGTGTCGAGAACCCCAAGTCACACAGATAGGATGTAGAAAACTGCATCAAAACTGCCAAAGCTTTTTTCGCAATTTCTGAATATTCTTCTCTATCAGAAATCCAGAAGATATCCAGAGACAATTAGGCGTAGGTACTTGATTTTCAGAGTGCGATCAGTTGAAAGAGAAGCTAACTCTTCTTCTTCGGAGAGAGTAAAAACAGTCAGTTGTCACTGGTGTGAATGGATTCCTCATCCAGTCAAGGATGGAAAGTAACGCTTGATATTGTGCTGTAGAGTTGCTAAATGCTCCACCACGAGAGCAACAATTTCTTTCGTATGGGTTTTTGGAATCAGAGGAAACATTTCAAGATTACCAGATGACCAGATGACTATTTTTCTCTGCAATGCCAGTAGCTTATCTGTAGAAGCCCTTGCATGCTGGTGTTCACACTATATATTTCGGCCAAATATGCTAATTTGGCGCACCAAAGTTCACAGCTAAGATATTCACAAAAATCACTTTCCCTCTGTTTAAAAAAATAGTAACAACTCTTCTTTAAGTTCAAATACACGAGCAAACACTTCTCCTTGACAGTCATCTTATTTCTGTGTGTAAAACTCAATATTCGTACTGCAAATCCAATGCATTACAAAGCTGTTTGAAGAGGCGGGTCTTTAGAGGTCTTGATTTCACAAAATTAACCATTCCGACAACTTGGTCTAATACGGACTTCAGCTCTTAATGTCTTTCCAACAAGGGTTTCCCTATGCAAAAAAACAGTGGGTACAGCGAAAACCAATCAGTTGTCTATGACTCAAGCACAAGGCATTCGGTTACTATGACAACGCTGTTCCAGGATTACTGTTTACGCGCCTTCCAAAGCAGTGATACTTTTTGACTGGATTCAGATAGTCTTAATACTGTGTGTTAGTTTCTTTGTTAAAACTATGTATATAATCGGTGGAAGACGAGCAGATTTGCAATCTTCTCTTCCAAGTCTCGCGGCACAACGGTTGAGAACCACTGCTCTGGGGTATTGGAGAAACACAGGATTTTCTCTATGCAGAACGCCACGCAAGCATCAACGGTATTAAAAACAGTTTGATATATTAAGTATATTGTTATTTGTATTTATTCAATTGTAAAAATTTTCTCATTTACGGGAATAGAGGCGTTTCACTTCGTTTCTGGCACGGTTACTAGAAATCGGAGAGAGCTAGCATTATGTGCCATCTGTCATTTATGGCGTGTAGCGTAACCCCAATCGCCTGTTAAATAGGACACAGCCGTTAATGCCCTCGCGATAATACGAAATTATCAGAAATGCGTAACATCATGCGGGAAAAATCCACCGGTTAAAAAAAAAGAAAGAAATTCTCGCGCCACTTTGCATCATCGAAAGCCGTTTTAAGCCATGCAAAAAACTCCATCTTTAAACCGTAAGCCGTAAAAGTAACGGTGATAGGAATCCGGGAATGACATCCCTTTTCGGCAAAATCTTAGGCGGGACATCACTCAGAGACCAGTCGAGCATACGTTACTTTTTCGAGGACGCGTTCTTTTTTTAGCAGGTGAAGGGTCGTCCTATGGAGGTAAGAAGGAAAGAGGCATGGTTCAAAGGGCTGAAGACATTAACACGAGGCTTTAAAGCGAAGGAAAAAATACAAACACGATTTTTTTTGCGAGTGAGTCTTTTTTCTTTATCAAACCTTACGCACCCTTGATGAGAGGACGGGTTTGGCCGAGGAGGACATCGGCGAGTTGGAAGGAGAAAAAGACACAAGACCCGTCTTCCTAGATATAGAGATGGAAGAGGGGGTCATGTGGGAGTATTATGACCTCACGGCAGGAGACAAAAAGACCGTGCAGCGCGGGGACCAGAGAGACACCGTCGACCCCTCGCGGTGACCTTTACATAAATTGCGAGAAGAGGAGGAGGAGGAGGGAGATGCCGGAAGGGATGCGCGGGGATGGAGGAGGGAGGGAGGGCCTACGACATGTGGGTGGAAAGGGAAGGAGGTCAGTGGTGACGGGAAGGAGGGAGGGAAGCGTAGGAGACCCCGGAGTCGCGACTCGACTTCCGCACCAACACAGTCACTCCCGAAAGGGGTCAACCAGTAAAGCGCTCTGGTGGAAGAGGAGAGAAGGGGAGGAGGATCTTCGGAGGGAGGGAGGAGATGGGTAGGAGGAAGACGTCACCTCTCTCTCACTCTCTCTCCCTCCCTCCCTCCTCTCTCTCGATTCCTCTCTCTCTCCCCCCTCTCTCTCTCTCTATTCCTATCCCTCCCCCTCTCTCCTCTCAAACTCCCTAGGGTCATCTCCCTCACGACGGGGTTGGTGATTCACTGTATCTCCTTAACGCTCTCCTCCTTACCCCTTCTCCACGCCGCTCCCAATCTCTCCCTGTTTTTCTAATTCCCTTCCCGTCTCGCGTCTTCTTTTGGGACGAAAGCGGCGTGGGAAGTGAACTCTAAGGTCAGGGAAATGCCTTGAAAAAAATTGTTTTTCCTTCCCTTTTACTTTGCATGTGTGACCGAGTATGTTTTTTCGAGAAACGGTTTCGAGAGGTGAGTTCTCCGAGGGAAAAATGAAACAGGTCTTACCCTTTTTTTTGATGATCGGACGAGTGAGTTATTCAAACGAGCGGAAAATCGACGCGCCCTTTTTATTGGAAAATTCCGCGTTTTAAAATTTACGTCCCTCCGTTAATTTTTTTACATCGGACGGCGTCCATTAACCGGCGGAATTTTTGGTTTGTCGGCGGTCCCGGAAAAGACCGCTCTAGTCCCGAAACTTACGAAAAAGAAATAGGACGAGATAAAAAAAGGAGCGGTGAATGGGCGAAGGATAAATCAACCCGTCTCGTCCAGTCTCCGGTGCAAAAAATAGAACGGATTCGTTAACCTTACGTTTTTCGCCAGTTAACTTACGATCGAATTTTTTCCGAGTTTTTTTCCCCTCTTTTATCGCACCAAAGTCCGTGTCAATTTATGCTTTCGGAATCGTAGGCCGTAAAAAAGAAAATTCCGAGCGTAAAACGACGACGAATACCGAGCATTTTGCTCTTTCTATCGCTATGTTTTCACCCCCAACTTTTACATGATGAGACTCTACGCGCGGCCGCATTCTCGGGAGGTCATAAGAGGTTGAAAGTATAAAATGGAAGGAATCCCCTCTCTTTTAAAGGAAGGTGATCAGTGTAAACATGCCTTCGTGCAAACCACGGGTAGGTATATACGAGGGTTGATAATCCTTACGGCGGAGAATGCAAAGGTAATTTTTTTCCTCGCTTAAAAATTTCGTTCCTTTTTGGTCCTCACCGCCTAGTTGGATGGGCTCGAGTCGTAATTGACTCGTAGCGGATCTACGGCCGGCGTTATCTCAGGGAAGATATATTTATTAGTTCCGCGAGGCTGATCTGATGGCGTCTTGCGTATATTCAGACTTATACGCGCTTATGGTGAGGATCGCGTCCATAAAAATTGTTCGTATACTCTTTATCTAGTTATTGCACTTGTTCAAGGTTTCTTGTTGATCCGATCTTATATTACGCATGAGTCATCCTCATTTGATGAGGATAATGTTTAAATTCTCAAATATAGTATGAAGCTAAAAATGTATAGATCTTAGGTCAAGAGAAAACAAGATTGTTAGAAAATTCAGGAATCTAGGTAATCTGAGGAATATTAACGATAAGGGATATATTTCTGCAGCATTCTAGAATTTGAATTTAAGACGTCCGTGTAACGTAAATTTGAATTTTTATTTAGATATCTTGCATTATTTTTGGTACGCGTGAATCATAGTTTAGCTGGAAATATACCAGCGTGAATAACGCGCGTTAAAACATATGCAAAACGTATAAAATGGCTGGAATATCTCGTTAGTCATGAATCGGATTCCATCCAATCATAACACACGCAAACACCTTTCCATAAAACTGTTATTTCCACCTCTTGACCGATCCGAAGGGTTATCGCGACAATAAGAATGAAACGTCTTCGGATACCACTTCATCTCGCCGTCCTTCCCTCTATCTCTCTCTCTCTTCCATCCTTCTTCCTCCGTTCCTCACTCTCTTTCCCTCCCTCCCTCCCTCTCCCTCCCCTCTTTCTTCCAGCCTACCAATTCCCTTTATGGCCACCGCCATGGTGATAGGAAGCCATCCTCACTCCCATTCACATACACTTTTTTTACACACGCACACACACTCAAAGGCACACATAACCCCTTCCTGCCCGACAGCAGTAAAACTGCCACACTGATTCCACCTCCCTCTCCTTCCCATGACCTTAACACCCTCAACCTTCTACCCTTCTCCTCACCTCCGTCTCTGCCTTTACCTCGATCCGCGCGACCACCCGAAAGAATAAAAAAATATCTTCAGAGAGGAAGAAGAATAAAGGGAGGAGAGAGAAATGAGCAAGAGAAGGCCAGACAGGGAAGGAGGCTGTAAGATACCTATGAAGATCAGTCTTTTCATTCGGGTTGAGTTTTGCGCGGTCGTAATGGCGGATACCCACCAAAATGAGACGGCGCGTTTTTTGGGAGAAAAAAAAATGAAAGTCGAAGAGCGAAAGTTTCCCCCTCCCTTCTCTTTCTTCTTTGCCAATATATTGCTTCATTATTTCTTCCATGTACTTGCCCGAGTTGGTGTGCGCATTCCGGGAGGTCTTCGTTACGTTCGGAGCCGTATATGTACTTCTTTATTATTCATTTTTCGGCTCCGGAGAGTTGCGTTTTCATTCCATCTCTGTCGCCTTTCTATATTTTTTTCCCCGAAATGGATATCGCGTCTTTTTAGTTTATTTTCGTCTCTCTGGCTGAGTAGCAAGTTTGAAATGGAGGTGCGTTTGTTTTATGCCTTTTTAACTGTCGTTTGTCGGATGTACGCGTTGAGCCTCTTTACCCGAAGGATCAAACGAGGCGGCGAGTCTTTCTGCGTTTTTTCCCGCCCTTAATTGAGAGTTCACCGCGATGCAGTTTTTAATTTTTCCATTCTGAAAAATTGCTCTCGTTGCAGTAACCAGTTTCTGGACCGGTGTGATGGGATTGCAGTGTCGCGAGTCTTCGGGACTTTTGTCAGGTGCACTGGGAAAAGAGTCATTATTACACGCTTGAAAATCCTGACTATTCCATTTATTTTGCTCGATTATACGCTCTTCTGTTCATCTTAATTTTCCTGGAAGTGTATTTTCGAAAATAATGTCGCCCTCCGCTATCTATTAAGTTCTTATTTTTGCGGCTATTCTCTCTCTTTCTATATTCTAGAGCAGAGGGTTCGCAACCTGGTTCTCGCGAGCACCGACGGGCTCTTTGGCAGTCTTACCGTGCGCTTCTACGGTTCTTAAAATCGCCTTTCCTAGTACCATTAATTTAATACGTTTGCCAGCTTTCTTTCTAAAAGTACGCAAGGGTATTTTTTGATAACTTTGAGGTTGGTTCGATTTTATTCCTAGCAGTAGTAAATTATTTTTTAAGTGCTTCGACGGCTATGGTCATTCTGCACTGTCATCAACTGGACGTATATACACACAGAAGGGAGGAGGGAAACCCGGTGTCAGCATTAGCCTACTCTTTACGTAAAGCACCAAGGGGGCCAACTACTAAACGTCCCTTCCGAAGAACGGAACGCTGAATTTGCGCTGTCTAGATTTTATTCATAATTTTACAAAAGTATAGTGATGCTCAATGGATGCTCAAGAGCGAAGCTTGGTGCTCGCCATATCGAAAAGGTTGCGAACTTCAAGAGAAATATCCATATGCGAATCTACAATTTTTATAGCTAACAAACTCGTTATTTACAATATCTTTCGGTACTTATTTTAAAATTTTTATAACACATTCAAACCCCGATTCAGCGCTCTCATATATAGTGCCATCCCCGCGTACCACCCATGAATCTTAATCTTATGATTACATAGAGCGAGCATATAACTTGATTTACCGGCACCTCCGTTTAACAACAATGTCAGTGATGGATAAACGGTGGCGCTAAATCGGGATTTCGATAACCGTCGTAAGGAGATTTTCTTAAAATATATTCATAGGTCGAAAATAGCTCCTCGTTACTCCTCTCAAACGATGATCTTCCCACGCGCTTGTTTATACGCTAGGAAGAAACATTCCATCACACACGAGCGCGATCGCGAAGTTTCTGGAATCTCTGACGAGTTCCTCGAATTCCATCCGGTCCCAACCATCCAAAGTAAAAAGGTGGGATATCTATTAATAGAAGGGATTCGGTATATCGAAGGATCCTACCTGCGCGAGTCTGGAAAAGAGTGGGACGCCGTTCGTCACATCACCAATCCCTTCCCCCCTCACAAATTGAATGGCCTCGGTACAGGTGCACAACTCATCCTCCCCCATCCACCTTCTATATTCCGCCCCCCCCCACCAATCCTCCGCCTCACATACGAACCGCCACCTTCGCCTCATCTCCACCGTGTGTGCCCCATCACCGCTTTGCCCTAGCCGTCTGAAGGACCGCTCACGGTCACAATGCACCATCAGCCGCCCTCTGATTACAGCTTTTTCAACCCCGTGTGAGAGGTGTTAGGAGGGGGTGAGGAGGAGAAGGTTTTTCGCGTTTTTAGAAGGTACCTTTAAGGGTCTCTTGTGATGGGAGTGTGGTGGACGGGGGAGGCAGAGTTTTTCCTATTCATTGGCGGGACGTTACGGAGGTGGGATGGAGTTGGGAGGTGGATTGAGGAAAGGAGTAGGCAAAAAGAGGTAAGAGGGTGGTGGGATGGAGGGAGTTAGGATGTGGAGGAGGAAAGGTGGAGGGAGGAAAGGTGGATGAGGTGGAGGGAGTAGAGGTGGAGGGAGTAGAGGTGGAGGGAGGAGAGGTGGAGGGAGGAAAGGTGGAGGGAGGAGAGGTGGAGTGAGGAAAGGTGGAGGGAGGATAGGTGGAGTTGGATGAGGTGGAGGGAGGAGAGGTGGAGGGAGGAGAGGTGGAGTTGGATGAGGTGGAGGGAGGAGAGGCGTAGGGAGGAGAGGTGGAGGTGGATGAGGTTGAGCGAGAAGAGGTGGAGGGAGAGGAGGTGGAGGGAAGAGAGGTGGAGGGAGGAGAGGTGGAGGGAGAAGAGGTGGAGGTAGGAGAGGTGGAGAGAGGAGAGGTGGAGGTGGATGAGGTTGAGGGAGGAAAGGTGGAGGGAGGAGAGGTGGAGGGAGGAGAGGTGGAGGGAGGAGAGGTGGAGGGAGGATAGGTGAAGGGAGGAGAGGTGTAGGGAGGAGAGGTGGAGTGAGGAGAGATGTATGGAGGAGGAGGAGGTGAGGTGGAGGTAGGTGTGCTGGAGGAGAGGTGGGAGGAGGAGGAATGGGGGAGGGAGAGAGAGCGTCACATCCGTAATTAGGGGAAAGGAAGTGTCTGCGGTTGCCTCGGAATCTTTTTTATTGTTCATTTCCCCTCTCGCTTTTTTGTTATCTTCCTTCTTCCTCATCTCAGGCTGTCTTTCCGTCCCGTTGCCTCTTCTCCATTTTTCCTCGCATTTTTCTTCTTTCTTATCCCGGCGTTATGGCGGAGGTACTCATAGAGGGCTTTGGGTTGAGGGCGAGTCCCTTAGCTCCTCACATGGAGGGGTTTTTCGACAGTCTTTTGTTTGGGAGGCGCGCGGTGGGGGCGGAAGGAAGGGGCGAGGGGGTAGATGAGGCAGAGGTGGGCGTTCGTGTTTTTTTTGGCGCTCTGAGGGTTTTGTTTTCCACCGATACGCCATTGGAGATAGACTCCGGCGAGTCGAGGTAGGAGTGGCTTAAGAAATTAAGCGAAGGAAGACTTTGGTGGAAAAAATTAAGTTTTATTTTGTTTTTAGCGTTTTTTTGCACGTGCCATCATACGGTGGGAAAACGCGTGATTTGCGGAGGTGTCACGTGACCGGTTCTCGCGATGGCAGCGTAGATGTTTGCCAGCGACCGTGAAAATATACTTTGAGTATGTTTTCAGTAAATTTCTTTGGAAACACAAATGGAAAATGGAGAGGAAAATTTTAATTTGTTTTTGTAATAATTTCTCAAAGATGTCTAAAACATGATAAAATATAGTTAAAAATTCGCTCGTGATAAGGAATGAGGCAAATGTGTGCCGCAACTTTATATCAGGGTTCTTCAATCTTTTAGAGCAGTTTTTGAACAGCTTTAAAGTGTTAATGAAATTAATAATACTTCTATTAAGATATATAACTAATGTTTATAGCGTTAAAATTTGCAGTTTTGGCGTTATTTTTCTTTTATAACGTTATTCTTAGTCATAACCTTGCCAATTTTGATTTTGAAGATGAAAGATGATGCAAGAAGTAAAATTGTAATCTTTAACACCTTCGTGTACCCCTTAAAAACCCTTGACGCACCCCCGGTTTATTACTCACAGTTCTCAAGTTCTACTTCACCGATTTGCGATTATGTTTATCCGAATCGTTTGTAGACTCATTATTTTAGGTCTTTGAATATGTGAGCTACTCTAACGTGTGGTTTGATATGATTGCTAAATGAATACGTTAATTCTACATTTTTTATTTTGAGCCTTAATATAATCACACAATTTACTGGTAGCGGAAGCTATGACGAAAGTAATTAATATTAGTTATTATGAAGTGGAATTTAAATTGTGCATAAAGTTAAAGTAGCTATTGTTTCCGTTTCAACACTCGCTCTTCGACGACCGCCTTTTGAGAGAGAACAAAGCGTTCACTATAAAGACTGGGTATGTGCGATTTCATCCGGTTTGTCAAGGTGGTGTTCGTAACCAAGGATTCATGGATGGGAGGCTGCAACACAACCCACACGGCAGTCTATAATTGCGTATTGCATAGGCATCCATAGAGTCACTTTCAGCCTGCTGCTCGCCTATGTTTTGTAACCGCTTCATAATGGAGATTCCTGCATTAATTGAGGGGTTTTTAAAACCGAGGGAAATTCTCGGAAACCTAACAATGTGAGATTACCCATCACCTGACTGAAGTAGATGTGATTCATAGTTAATGAAATCTTTGTTACGAAGTGATTGTGTTTCTATTCGTGGATTGTGGATGCAAACCCCGCTGGGAATACGGATGTAAGCACGAAATTGATTCTTCTCGTTTCGCCATTCAGTCGCAGAAACAAACGACACCGAGTACTCAATACAATGTCGCTCCATAGCTTTGTTTATCGCCAGTTGCGCTGTATGACCAAGTAAGAAACAGGCTGCTCTTGTATAAATTGGAATTTGATAGTTGAAATTGAATTATATTAATATTTCTAAATGAAAATTTGACTTTTTTCGCTATGTTAGAGCTTCTTCACTTGGATCACATTTTGCAATCTTCTCACAAGAAACATTTCCAGCAGCTTTAGGCACGCTCTCTGCTTCTAAAATGCCGTTATCTTCTCAACTGATTTTTGCCTAATAAATTTGGGCTGCCCCTGAAAATTGTCGAGTACAACCCATGCGCTTTTTGACCTTTGAGTATCCGGCGTCACCGATCACTTATTTAAATGTTGGCTAACTTCATGTTAACGGAAATGTGCATCGTATTTGTAGTTTTATAGCCGTTAGAGCCCTTTATATCTATTTTTAAATAGGTACATTCCATAAATCGAAACATTTAATTAAACTAAAAGATGGCATCCTGTCTACGCATGGAAAATACGAGGGCTGATCAAAAATACGGAACAGAATTTTTAACAAAGTAACTACCAAGTGCATCGAAGTGAAAACTATGTAGGAAATTTGGCAACATCTCCTGATGCGATATACCAGAGGAGCAGGCGTTAGCATAGGTCAGTGGTGAGTGAGCTGTTCAACAGTGCAAGTGTGTTTTTCCCGTCCGTCGTATTGCGAAATGGATGTGTTGAAGGAGCAACGTGTTTGCATCGAGTTCTGTTGTAAACTTGGTAACACGGCCACAGAAACCTACGAAAAGCTGTAACAAGCATTCCAAGAAACAGCGTTGAATCGGTACAAGACATTTTAGTGGTATTCACGCTTCAAAAATGGCCGCACTTCCGTCGACGACGATCCACACAGGTCGGCCATCAACGGCGCGAACAAACGAGACTTTTGACCGTGCCAATGCTTTAATCCGTGATAACCGACATTTGACGATCAGAGAGATCGCTGATGAACTGAACATTTCATATGGAACATGTCAAGCGATACTGACGCAGGATCTTGGGGTGAAACGCGTTTCGGCAAAACTTGTTCCCCGCCTTCTCGCGCAAGATCAGACGGAACAGCGAGTGGCAATGTGCCGCGAACTTCTGCAACGCGCCGAAAATGATGCCAAGCATTATCACTGGTGATAAATCATGGGTTTGTGGGTACGTCCCTGAGATAAAACAAATGTCGTCACAATGGAAGACGCCGTCGTCACCTCGGCCAAAGAAAGCGAGGTAAGTTCGGTCAAATGTGAAGACAATGCTGATCGCTTTCTTTGACGCAGAGGGTCTGGTACACCATGAATTTCTTCCACAAGGCCAGACTATGAAACATACTGTCTACAGAACCGTTTTGCAACGCCTTCGAGATGCAGTTCGTCGGAAACGGCCTCACAGGTGATCATCCGGTAACTAGCTTCTGCACCACGACAATGTGCCATGTCACGCGGCCCTCAGTGTCAGAGATTTCTTGGCTAAGCACAGCATCCCATTGGTTCCCCAACCCACCTTACTCACCAGATTTTCCCCCCTGCGACTTCTTCCTCTTCCCCAGACTGAAGATCACCCTGAAGGGGAGAAGATTTCAAGACGTTGCAGAGATAAAACTGAATACGACACGGCAGCTGCAGACTATTCCGAAACCGGCCTACCTGTCATGCATTGATAAGTGGAAGGATCGCTGGAATCGCTGCATACAGTCTGGAAGATCGTACTTTGAAGGAGATAACTTCGAATAACTTGTAAATACTTTTGTTTTTGTGCAATAAATTCTGTCCCTAATATTTTTGATCAGCCCTCGTATGTTTCGAAACATCATCTCGTTAAATTTCGTATTGGGTCGAAGATCGAATTACAGTTTTTCTCCAGTAGGACCCATCCGACAAAATGCACACATTTGTGCAGAAATCTCAAGCGGAAATATAATAATATTTCCCGTAAATTACGCTTACCGAGACGATTCAAACACAGTAGAAGGGTACAGAGGAATGGAGGGAGAAGGATAATAGAAAGGGTTTTTTTTTAGAAGGCCATCTCGTGCTGAATCCCTCCCGGGTATCCTTCAAACCCTTTCTCCCTACTTCCCCCTCTATTTATCTTCCCTCATTCCTAACTCCGTCTCAGGTTACATTCCGCTTTATCGTCTTCCCTCCTTATACCTCTCTCTTCTTGACCAACTCCTCCTTCGAGTCCACCTCCAAAACGGCCCGTTAAAAAGGAAGCAAACGTTTTTGCGCCCCCGGAAAAATTCTGCCTCGAGGCAATCTTTCGCGTGTTGTCTTCCTCCGCTAAGGCGTTGCCAAGGGGATCGTGGGAAATCTTTGGGCCTCCAAGGCAAGCGGTAAGCACCACCTGCACGCGAGGGGGGAGAAGGGGGGATGGAAAGAAGAGGGAAGGTCCCGAGATGCCCCACCCTCTCAGCTCCTTCGTATACTATTTATCCCTCTTCTTCTTCTTACCGGTTTAAAAGCCAGCCCCTATCTCGGCTGGATCCATTTTAGCCCGAGGCATGACCCAATTCGGCGCGCTGGACCTACCTCCTACCGCGTAATAAAAAAAATCTGGAGAATACTTACAAAATGAGTACTGGGCGGCATCGCGGAACGTTTAGGAGTCGTATAATTTCGGTAATCGTTTCATAAATGCCGATTCTCTCTCTCTATCTTTTTCTCTTTCGATGTGTATTTTTTATTCGGATTCGTCTCTCCTCGCTCCCGTATGGTCCATGAATCTCCCCTTTCCATTTTCTTCGGAATGTATAGCTTGAGAGTTTCTTCATTATGCCATTACCTACCGCTGCTTTAATGCCCCGTCTGAAGGCGCTCCAGAAATTAGTCTCCTAGCCTGCTATTGGTCGGATATTCTTCTTGCGTTCGAACCAACCGTTTGCGTGCTGCTTCTGTTTCTACGCACGCGTGTGCGTGCTTGCGTGTGCGTATGTTATTTAGTGTCGACGGCGGCCCGTCGATCAGCGCCGTTTCAATTACATCGGAGGGTATCCAGAATGCGGACTGCTCGTATTACCAGCCCACTGACCTTATTTGAGTATAGCGAGAGAAAAATTACGCCGAGGAAAAAAAAGAGAGCGTAAAATATGCGGGTTGGTTGTTTTTCGATCAAAGGATACCGTGTAATTTTTTCGCGACTTTTGAAAAGCGAAATTTTGACGGTCTCGATTGCGGAGTGGTTCGAAGCATGGAAAATAAACATTTATCACTCGCGTTCCGCTTCAGAAAATAAAGAGATTGCAAATGTTCGAGGGTGTTCGATTGTGTTTCTCGCGATTACATCATGGAAATTTGCAACGAATACCTCTGAAATAAAAGCTAATTTTGCAAAATTCCTGGGGATTCGTCGTTGTCGTAATTGTTTTAGCATTTTTACACTTTAATAAAGTTTCATGGCTGACGGAGATTAATCCTACGGTTCATTGTCAATCATTAAATAAACTCCCCCTGAAAAACGTAATTATGATTACGAAAGGGCTTCCACGGCGCTGCTACGATACTCATAATCATAAAGACGTATCTTAAGTACTGGCATGGAGTAGTAACGGATCCTGCTGAAGTTTTTCGCAATTATATTTCTCATTCATTCGCCATTCGTGTTAAAATGAGGACCTCATCGCCTCCCTAAAAATTTCTCAATACAAACACCTTTTTGAGAAAACTCCACGGAAGAAATAGACCCAAATATCCAGTAGATCGGCAAACTATGATCCGCGGGCCAATGAGTGATCCTCCATCACGATTTGGGTGACCCACAAAAGTAAACATGATTGAAAGTCTTTAGATTTCAAAAATGAAAGAGTGATCCAGTTAGTAGTGCATAGTTTTGCATAAACTATGTACTTTGTTTTTTCTTTTCGTTCCATTCTTTTAATCAACCCGTCGCATTTCCCAAAAAATCAGCAATTGACCCACCATCGAAAAAGGTTGCCGACCACAGCCGTAGACGTCGTTATTAACAAAAGGCTTCCGACGCCTCGGACACAAATACATCGTAGATGTCGTTGTTAGCAATAACCTTCCGACGCCTCTCGCCGTCCCGAATGCTGCCAAGATGAGGGCGGAGGGATAGTTTCGGATGAGATACCTCCCGGCGGGGGAGCCCATCGTGAAGTCTCCGGAGGAAGTAGGCGGGGGAAGGGGAAAGGACCGCCTCCCGTCGAGATGTACCATCCGGATATTCGAGCGTAGGACGGACATCCTCCACGATGAAAAGGCCCTCGGTGGCTAGAGGCCCCAAAAAGAGCAGGGGAGCAATAGGAGAGAAGGAAGGAAGGGGCAGAGATAGTCGCGTGGGAGGAGAGACTTGTAAAACGCTTTGCGACCCACGGGCTCGTTCATCAAACGGGAGGGAGAAAGAATCCAATTTGGTGTGCGTGCTTTGGTAGTAGGAAGTCCTCCCCGCAGTGTAAGACAAGTGAGGGAACAACAGGACTCGGTCCGACCGCCACGTAAATGAGGTATATGATAGGGAGGGGATAGGAGGAGTATATAGGAGCTATTGAGGTTTTGCTTTTAAGGCGTGTGTGAGATGTGAGGAGGGGGGAGGGGGAGAAATAATGGGTGTTTCTCGGATGCCTCGTCCTCCATCCCACCGTCGGATCCATACGCCTGCTTCGAGCGTGTGTTCCTGTGGGAGTGACCATGGAAATATGTAATGCGTTTGTAAATCATCGGTTTCCAGGTGAGAAGCGTCTTAGGCGGGAAGATGTTTTCCCCTTCTCGATCGGGAGAGTGGTGCGCGTGATCGCAATTAACAAAGAGCGAGAGCGTTCGTGTTTTTTTTATTTGGTGCGCATCACGTACCGGAACGTGCCGTTCTGGAGGCAGATGTTTGAGTGTGAAACTGCGTATTTTTTTTAACGCCGTCGATAAATCTCGCGTCGCCGAGGACGGACAACCAGCATTTTGTAGATTCGCTATTTTTATCGGTGCGTCCGTGGGGTTACTTCGCTTCATGCATATTCTTGAATTTATTTGGTTCTTTATTTTTAATGGCTCGTGAACAGCCGTTACCAACCTTTTACAACGGGCGCAATGGGAATAATTTGAAATCATGAGAAACATTCTGCCATAGAAATTCTGCTAAGAAAACATCCGCGTTCTGAAACAGGAGAATTAGTCTGCTACGATAGTTCAGTCGTGGAATATCCGCCCGGCAAGTAGAAGATCCGGGATCGATTCTCGGTCATGGCAGAATTTTTCTCCTGATTTCAAATTATTCCCAATATTCCAGCGTATGCCTGTCACCTAGAGATCCTTTGATCCATTAATTCCATCAATGGCCGTAATAACTAACAACAAAGACGATCCCAACTACGATTCGGGAGCCAGTCACGTTAACCACCCTTTATCGAGGGGGATAAATAAGATTATAAATAATTCTTATAATTAATCATCGAGGTTACCTTGCGACTGAAATCCTATCGATGATTTAAGTAACTCATACTGTAACAAAAGGATTCAATAAATAATATGCCTATTTGAACGATCGGTGATATGCAACTGAAGATGGCAGAATGGTAGTTCAGTTGCACGTCTTCTTTACTCTGGTTTTTTTATGGCTGCATCATTATCATCAAAGATCTCTCGAGATAACCGCTGATGTATTAAAATGCTTATTATTAAATGTAAGTCACTATTCATCTGTTGATATTGCCGTGACAATTATCGCACTTGCCGTTAGATTATTATAATTATATTTTAGCGTAATTATTTAAAAATCGAATAATTTGTTACGGCATCTAGATAACTTGCATTATATATATATATATATATATATATATATATATATAATTGATGGAAAGTGAAATATTTTTTGTTTTCACGATTTTAATTTACAAATTAAATTCGTGAAAACAAAAAATATTTCACTTTCTATCAATTCTTTGCAACTTTCTTTGCTCTCTATGGCCAAAGAATTCTTCCATCATCCGCAAAAATCATTCAAATCTATCATAAAGCGCGCATCCTCTTCCGAGGAAAAGTGAGGAAACGGCGCCGCGAGCAAAGAAAAACAGCGCATATCCCGGATAAATGCGGTCAATAAATTACGGAATCGAAAAAATCCTTTCGTTTGAAGAAATTCAGAGCGAGGGCGGTGACTCGCACCCGTTTATTTCTTTTTTCACGCGACTTTTCCCCGCATTTTGCTGAAAACGAGAGACAAAGCAGCGTTTTGCGCGAATGTGCGCGCACATATGTTTCCAATTGGGAAATCGGCGAGAAATGCTTAGATCGGTATTGGGTCGCAACAGACGTTGGAAACGAAGGGAAAAGATGGATGTTTGCGTCAAACGGAATGTTACGAAATTGAGGATATGATCTCGAATTAACCGCTGAGATTTTTCTCTGTTGGATACGTAAAAACTCTTAGGTGTATTTTATGCGATTTTTCGTAGTGCCATACTCAGTTCGAAAAATGAGTGTGCGTCGTTTTGTAACTTGCAACACAATAATTTATGTTACTACTTTTAATATTTATTTACCATTAACTTTCCAGTCAACATTTAGCTTTAATATACGACGAAATTGTTTCTAGTCATGAACAGAGTTTCAAAAATCTTTATATATTAATACTCAATGTCTGTCCGTCTGTCCCCCTTTTATCTCTTGAACAGTTTGTTATAGAGAAATGCTGTGAACGCCATTTTGTTTCTGCCAACTAGGAGACCCCGGGAAAACTATTTTCATTTACATAAGTCTTCCGGATTCGACTCCGGGAGACGATTACATTTTCTCACGGGAGTTTCGATTTTTCAAGGTGCAAGGTTTATTTCCTTCATTCATTAATACGTAAATATGTACCGAATTTCTCCGTTTTTACGTTATTTGACGGCTAAAACTATAAAATATCTTATTCTTGCGATTTTTAGACGTTGCATGGAAGAATCTGCCAGAAACACGCGTTTCTTTGCGAAATTTTATGGCTTTTTCGTACTCTTTCCGGGTGTTGCCAAGGCGACGCGCATTGTTGCCTTCGATTATTTATATGGACTCTGCGTAGTTCAAGTGCTGTCGCGTTAGTTTATTTACAAGTTTAGATCTTGGTGTATGGTGAGTTATTAAGCATTTGCAGTATGCAAGCACTAAAAACTCGTATATTAAACTGAATTATATGGAACGCGAGAGCTATATATTAAGCCTAGGTCTACCTGAAGGAATCTGTGTTTACATAATGGTAATATTATGTAGTTACCTATGGAGTCAATAACCCTGCAAATATCATGTTTGATTTACCTGATTATCAAATAACATTAATCAAAAATAAATATTGTTTATCATGACGTCTTGATTTAAAAAATATTTTCAATAAATAAAAATAAAAATGTATTAACCAAGGTAAACTATATTAAAAAACGTAAACACTCAACTTTATTTTTTTAAACGTGCACAAGCGTAGCTGTGCCACGGGCTACTGGTAACTTTTAAATCCTGTAGAGAGGGATATAAACTATTTGCAGAGTTTGTTAATTAGAAGAAAGTCCTAAGGCGTAAAACTCTGGCAATAGATCAATGTTTCTTTGGAAAACTAGGTATTACACACTCTTTGGCCAAATAATTCAAGCAAATGATGAATTAATCAGCATTTGATATTATTAATTTCAAATTACTTTATGCAGTTTTTCTAAATCTATTTATTATAATAAACAGTGAACTTAACAATTAAATTTATACTTACAGTTATTTGATTGGAGCATTCAAGTTATAATAAAAAACCAGTTCCGTGTTTAAAAACCGTCTGAAAAAATCATAGATAATTTAATCACATGAAGAGACACACCCATAATAAGTTGAGCATTTTTCGGGACAAATTGTCCAAGTATAAGAACTTTTCGTCTCAAACAAGACAATTTATAAAGGTCACTTAATTTTAATGACAGTGTTTTCCTCAGGAAGCAGTCGAAATTCTTGAAACCGAAAATTATCTCACCATTAGTACCTCATAGGTTTCTTTTTAATTCTTTCCCGTTAACCTTGGAGATTTTTTCCCTCTGTCACCGCCGAATTCTGCTGAATTGTGTTCAGTTTGCTAATCCTCGGGACCCCTTAATTTTGATCGAGACTTTTATGTCTGTAATTTAGCATTCCAATTTATCGGCAAAATTGCTGGACTTCCTTAAAACATTTTGTTACATTTTGTAATTGTTTTTTTTTTAAATTTTAAGTCCTTAATTTTTCAACGTTTTCTTATTGGCGCTGATTCTCGGCAGGAGTGTTTTCGCTGTTCATTTTACGCGCTCTATTTTATCAATTATATGCTTGGTCAAATATTTCTCTATTGACAACTTCCAAGTGAGCATTTGAGATATTACGAAAGTTATACAAGGAGAACCAGAATAGAGCTGCATTAGAGAGAGTTTTCTATCGAACGATTTTGTCATTTTAATGCTCAAAAACTTTGCATTAAAGACCACGTTTATAATTCGAGAAATGGCAATATTTCGCTTGTGCACAATAATAACTTTTCGATCAACCTTCGAAATTACCACCAATTGAATAAAGTTGTTATTTTTCTCGTGGTATTGTTCTAAACATACGCGTTGCAATAGTTTTTAATTTCTTTGATGATGTGAAACTAACGCTCCACAATGAAACATACAGAAAATAATTACATTAGTACGAATGGAATTAGAAAGTTTAAGCTTACAAGCCTGTATTTTTTGCATTACTATGGTTCTTAGTTTGAATAATTTTACTTTCGCTATTATCATAAAAAACTGAAATAAATATTCCGCTAAAAAGAAAGTGAATTTTTAATTTCGTTTTCGATCAAATAAAGGACGTTTCTTCTCGTTTCCCGATGGCTGTGAATACGACGGGAGCTAAGGAACCCCGTCAGAGGAAAGTGATGGAAAATGGAGGGTTGGCGAAGATGGGAGGGGAAAAGGAGAATGGGAAAGAGACCTAATGCATCCCTTAAGGGTCCGGAAACGCAAAAAGGACTGCTCGACCCTCAATCCTTGCCGTCCTCCAGTTACTCCGTTCAATTTTTTTTGAGACCTATATTTTTTCCCCCCGAATATCTTGCTGAACACATTTCCCCATTCATTCCCACAGTCTAGGAGTAGCTTTCGATTTATATACCGCGTAGGCACATTCACTCTCGTCTTCTCACGCAACACCAATCTGGCACCGAAAGAAATAATCATAAACGGTCGTCCGTTTTTTATACATACGTGTGTATTCTTGTGCAAAGATGGGCGTGTCGGAGATTTGTAAAAACATCCATACGCTCGTGAACGGGCTCTATCGTTCGGGAGTTCTTTTTTCATTTCCCACAGTCTCTCTCTCCCTCCCGCTCTCTCTTTCTCCTTTCATTATACGTTTAGATTTAGCACTGTGATTAGGGATTTCCTTAGAGGAAAATTAGGCTTATTTGAGGTGAAGGTACAGATTTCACGGTTGTCAGAAGAGTTCCCCGTCACGAAACGAGCTATAGGAAACGGGTGCTTAATACGAGCCTATTTCCTACTGAAGGATCTCTTCGTGCGTGTATTCTATCAGCCACATGGATTGCTATCAAATCATTTTGCAGAATTTAATGAAAGAACTTTGGTCTGAAAATAGCAATTTTTTAAACTTTCATTTGTCGTTATTTTATTCTCTGAGTTGGGAATTTATCTTTCTTGATATTGAAGGCAGTGGAATATTTGTTTTTAATGAAAAGCATGGAAATTGCGCGATGAAAATTTGTAACTGCTTTTTACTTTTAATCCTATATATTGAAGGAGCAATACTATTATCTCCTGAGATAAAACAAATATAGGATGAAGACTGCCATGTTTATTGATAATTTATTTTCTCGGTGTTTTATTGTTGTCTAAAGAGAACCAAACAATGTTCTCTCAGATACGAATGGCATTGTCATTACTTTATAAAGGGTTGTCCTGGATTTCATTTTTTTCCCCTGCGCTCTCTATTTTCAGTCCATGGCACACTTACACATAAAAATATATTGGCGGCACACCACTCCCCATTTTCCAGTGTACATAGTTCTCCTGCTTCTCCCAAAATTCTACGACAGGCCAACTCGTGTCTGAGGGCACACCGGTTGGGAAGCACTGCTTCAAACTATCAATAATTCACGCCGATCGGTTTCTTCATCTTAAACCTGAGTTTTATCCTTCATATCAATTTATTGGCGTGGATGACTAGAAACAGAATTGCCGGTTATATTCCTTGGTTTGGATTTTCAGCTCACATCTAAGTGTTACTCATTTGCACAGAGACTGGCGCGTCTTGAGAGAGGAAACTTATCTTCAATGCTTGTTTTTAGCGCATTTTCTAAAAAAATCGCTTATGTATTCCGTTTGCATGTAAATTTGTTAGCCTTTTGAAGCAGCACCTCTAAAATCCTGAAACCTGGAGAAGCCACATTTTTAGGATGAGTCCGTCTATATAAGAGTTAAACATGGTCGAAATTTGGTGGATCTAGAATTAGTTGCTGGGGAGTAATTGTTGTCCACATCAGGACTTGGCTAATAACTCGAGAAGGATTCATGCTGGAAAGAAAAGATGATTTTTGCAGAGAATTATCAATGGATGGATGTATTGGATATCACATCGGATACCAAACACCATGTGCCGAGGTTCGATTCCACCGTAGTATATTTTTTAATGCCGAATTATTTTGCTCTTAAATTTTTTTATGCTTTTTGGCAGGACACAATAATATTTACTTAGGATAGTTTATGTGATAAAAAGAAAAAAGCGCCTTATGTGTTCTTCTCTGCTATTCCTGCCTCACTTGTCTTTCTTCATTTTTCATTCGTCTCCTTTTATCCATCGCTCCCTCCATTGGTCTCCCTCCCTCTCCTCATACCCTCCCTCACCATCTCCCTCTCCTCTTACCCTCCCTCACCATCTCCCTCTCCTCTCAACCTCCCTTCCCATCCTCCCCCATCAAGGACACCACAGTGGGCCATTCCTTATTGTCCCATGCAGCGTGGTCCTCCGAAAAAGAAGGGGTAACCTGAGAGCGCCATTTATTCTAATCTCCCTCGTACTCTTTCGTCACTGACTCCGACTATTAACTTTAATTCCCCATCTCGCCCTTTTTTATTCGCGAAATAAGCGTAGGCGGGTTACACCGTCTTAAAATATTTGCCCTCCCCATGCTGCCCTACCCTTTCTCTCCCCCTCATCGTGTTACGGAGACTAAAAACATCGCAATTAATCCATCCGACCCGCATTCCGGGAATGGAAAAGGGAGTCGGTTATCTTCATTTATCTCTTTCTCTCTTACTTCCACTCGGATGTCGTTGTCCGTTTTGTTTTGGCTTTTTTGTTTTGGCTATTTTTGTTGCATCAGGAGATGTCGTCCTAAGTGGACGATTTTTAGGTAATCGAGCTTTTAATTCCCAGGAATTAAAAAACGAAAATCTTCTATGCTTGTGGGTGTAGGTATCCGTTAGTAGTTACAGTACAACCCAGAATCCAGAAATATATTTTTGACGACTTGTTGTAAGTCCTCTGGGAAAAATTGACCAAATGTATCTGGTTGCTCTATGAAATCTTTTCAGTTTAATCTTTGCTGTTTGCTGTAAATTATTATTTTTAAAGGTGCTCTGTACGAAATGTTGCTCATATCTTCTTTGCACAATAATCATTTAAGTAACAAAAATTAATTACATAATTTTTCTATTTTTAATGCGCGTATATTCTGGAGTTTGTTTTGAGCCATTACACGAGCTCGATAATACTCCAATGGACATGATTTATTTTCAAGTCGAAAACTTATATTTTTATCATTCGATAATTCGACCGAAATAAGTTTCGCGATAAGTTAAGCAGAATAAATCATTACGATTGTGGTATTTTTCAACGAAAGTTAAGCAGAATAAATCATTACGATTGTGGTATTTTTCAACGATATTTTGTTATTAATTACCTTCTTATTCCATCAAAATTTTCTCTTTTTACAACGGCCTCCTTTCTGCTTAATGGAAAAAACTCGCCTTCCTACGGTAGCTAAAAAAATGGAGCGGGGTGATTTAGACAGCTGCACCCTTGGCGAAAATCACCCCTCCGAGGGCACACGCCTCACTCTCTCCACAGACCGATAATAATTCATCCCCGGGTGATTATTTTTTTGGCCAGCTCCTGCCACTAGAGGTCCTGAGGGAACGCGCGCCCAATGTCCCGTCTCCTTCTACGCCCTCGCCTCGCTCCTCCTCCCTCTTAGCATCTTTACCGCTCTCCTTCACCCACCCACTCGCCATTCTCCCCCCCTCCCCTGCACTTCGCCTCAGACAATGCATCTGTTCCATCAGCAGCGGTCCATCTGCGAGAACTGGGTGCGAGCCAGCTTCCATACGAGCTCGTTTTTTCCCTCCTTCGGTCTTTTTTACATCCTGTGACACTCACTCCCTCTCCCTCCCTATCTCTTTCAATTCCCTGAGGTCGTTCTTTTTTCCGATGACCCTGTAACCTTCCCTCTGCTTGCGTACCTAAGCCATCCGCCCTTCGTCGACGAAACCTCCTCCCTTTCCGATAAGCCTTATGCGGGCTAGTAATTAACTCGGCGGTAGTCTGCAATTAGAGGAAGCGAATAATTTAATTTTGGAAGAATAAATCGCCGATGTTTAGGCGCGCAGTTCCAGTTTATTATGGGGATTTTCTGGGCGCAATTTTACTGATAGTATATTGGCATATCGAAGCGAATACCGAACTCCGTTTATTTATTTTAAGCGTAGGGAAGGTATGTGATTACTATAATTACAATGTTTTCGTTCATTGTCTTAGAATTGAGATCTTTATTGCTTTTATGGCGCTGTCGTTTATTTTATCTGCATGAGCTTTGGGTGAGATTCCGCCAACTATCGTAATAACGAACATTTGCAACATATGTGTTTCATTTTCTTTTGTAAAAATGCAAGTATAGTAGGTTTCCGTTAATTACATTGTTTTCTAAAATTTTATTCAAAACAATTAAAATTGATTTATTAATGAATATTAGTGAATCACGCGGGAGCTCGATGACATACTTTTTTAATGTCTAAGCGTTTCAGAAATCTTTGTTCTGTTCCTGTGGGATGATTGTGTTAAAAACTCGCGTTCGTTCATTACCCCTACTAGGATGCACCAATTAAATTACTCAATTGTCTTTTTTTTTGTGGAAATAAAAATAAAACATGAGGCAGTCGAATAGTTCCCATTTTCTCTACAAATATAATCCAATCTCCATATTTATTTCTGCCCATCTCGTTTTTAGGAAATGATATCAGTACTTTTCTGTTTGCCACGACTGCCAAACATCGGTTTTTGCTCGGCTGTCGTCGGGAAGGAGTAGGGAGTAAGAACAGGGTCGTGGGCTTCTTCTTTTTCGTTCCACTCACGAAAGCCGGAAACGTTTGGCGTCCCTCAGGGTAATGTGGTCCACCAACAGCGGGCGCTTCATTAAGAAAAAAATGAGACCTTGTTCGCGCATCTTTTCTTAGTTACAGGAGGGAGAATGGGACGGCCCTCTTGCAACTCCTGAAGTGAAGAGGGGAGGAGTTCGCCAAAATATTTCCGTCTTTTTTCCCAAAAAAAGAGGAAGGATGCGCCCCACCAGGCACACGGAGCGCTTCCTCCTTCGCCCAGTCCCGCCCCCGATTTCGTTCCAGCAGGCATTCGTACTCATCCTCTTCCTCATTTTGGGCTTTTCCCCGGTCGTTTCCGGCGCGTGTTTTAAGGACCAAGAAAGGAAGTGCTGATTGGGGAAAGCGGGCTGGGAGGCTCGTGGGAGGGAGAGGAAATCCTAGTTAAATTTTTCGGGAACGGAACTAAAAAATTCGGTTCCGTGTTATTTTCAGCCTAAAAATAGATAATGTTTAGGAGATACACGGTGCTTCCATCCGGAGCAACGAGTTTGTGTCCTAGAAGGCGAACGAAATGTGCTGCGGGCAAAATGTATGCGTGCATGAATATAATCAGGGCCGATCCGTGGTACCGACGAGCCGGGCGCTTGCTCATGGAGCCATAATCTAAGGGTAGCTTTCCCCACCAAACTATCTATAAATTGATTCCAAGTAGATAAATGTTGGCTGGCAATATATATCACCTAAAAGGCGGTATCTCAATGGCATCGGTTTTTTTACTCACTGTTTTACCTTATACGTAGCAATAAATTAATGATAATGTACGTTTAAATTTCTTCTTAAAATATTGTGAAGGGCCACTGAAATGTATTTTCGCCAAAATACCTCGAGCCGCTCTAGAATATAATAATATGTATTATACAGTTAAAGTATTACAGTATTAGAGGGAAAAATGGCTCTTAATTTGCCAAAACTTATAGTCGTAATTTCTCCACTTACCGGAGGAAATAATAACGATGTTAAGTCCGAATGCCGCTAAACGTTTGGGAAAACGAGATCCGAATTTCGGCATAACCTTCTAATGAGTATGATCGTCACTGAAGACGCCTGCCTTGCTCCCGTTTTATCAGTATTTTCTCTTCTGTAGGAGCTAACATTACATTTCCGATTCCAACCACAAGGTGAGCCCGATATTTCATCATTAAATCTACTTTCGAATGTTCTTCTGCGATCGACGATTGTTCACCTCCCATTTCCGGGCTTTCACCCCGAGTATCCCAGTGTTTTTTAGAGAAATAAAAGAACGTCGTTAGCCACCGAAGGGCGCCTCTTCAGTCAACGGCCACGCCCATTTCCTTTTGTCGCTATCTTGAATGGTACTCGCGCCGAGGGTGCGATCCTCTTTTGCGGAGGCGCCTGAGAATTGCGTGGTGGGAAGATGGCGAAAGCCCGACAGTCGGAGAGAGAGAGAGAAATAGAGGAAGAAGAGAGAGAGCGGGGAAATATTGGCGTGGGAGACTTTCTTTTCCGCTCTGTCCTACGCGACCGTCTGCGCTTTTCATCTCTCTCTCTCTCATGCGTGTGATTGTTTACGGAGGATTTCCTTCGATGCTCCATACGCGGTCTTGAGAGCCTTTAAGTCGAAGTTTTTCACTTTTTTTAACTGGGGTCTGGTAAATATAAAAAGTGACATTTTTATCTTTAATTTTCAATGCATCACGCATGCAAATAAGTACCATTTACGTCAGGAGTCGTCAAACTACGGCCCGCGGGACGTATACAACCCTCTACAGCGTTTTTATGCGGCCCGCGAAGCTATGATGAAAGGGCGATCCGTGAAATGAACACAAAATTTCATATTTGTTGATTTAAGTTATGGTCACACCTTGAATGTTGCGATTTTTAACGCTAAAAATGTATAGACTCGATTTTAAACCGTACGATTCTACATAATCGTTAGGTTTCTTCCAATGCAAGCTCTTATGCGGCTCGCTGAAGCATTCGCAACTACCAATGTCTATGTGCTCGTAGCCTTCAATGCTGCTCGCCATGTAGGGACGTTTCAGACGTCTGATTTACGGCATTGCATCCTCACAATCTTCGCATAATCACGTAGTAAACATTCATAACTCACTTTCGTATTTATTAATAATAATCAAATATTTATACTTGTTCGTAAAAATAGCGAACATGGAATCAACTTGTGAAGTAGGGAAAATGCGAACCCCGTTACACAAATATTACACACTGACGTTAACGGGGAATAATTTGTTCGATGAAGGAATTTTAGAGATTTATTGCATTAAAAATTACATTTCTAAAAGTATAGTTTGTTAACTTTAATATGGCAACATTTAATTAACCTTGAAGATGTTACTCCAACAACCTCAACGATTAGGAAAACCAGATTATCTTGATTATCAAATCTAATTCCAAACTTAGGCTATGCTCGATTTTTTTTAACATATTAAACTCAAAAATTTCTCTAATTAGCGAGGAAATGTCTCGGAACGTCCTTGTGATGAGGTTTTCCTTTGACGTTTCGCCACCCATAGATCGACCACTGACATTACTCTGAAAAATCTCTTTGTCAAGCCATCCGGAAGGGAATTCTGTCATTCGAAACGAGACGTCACTTTAGACCTCCGAGTCGTTATTTCGTGTATTGAGATCTGGTTGTCGCGTCACGACCGAGCCATTGTTTTCGGGAACTCTTTCGCGTGCCGACTGGAATCGGTCGATTCCCGCGTCCTGTCCTCTCCAAATCCATTTCGACATTCTCTTCTCTTAACGAAGTTCCAACGTTAGGTATGAGTGATAGTTCAGTCAGATTGGAAGTTTCATTCTTTATATAAATGAATCGCTACAGATGTATACGCGATCGGAGGAATTCTTTAGCAAATACTTTTCCAGTCTGGGCGAGGTATACGACCTTTGCGTACCACACGCGACGTGACACACGGATACAAGCACCGGCGAGGCGGCTGAATAAAAATAAATTTGATGGCTCTAACTTTCAAAAATCTTTTAAAACCCTTCGGGTGTTTTTTTGCCTACCGCAACATCTGGTTATCGTGCTCGGATGGTTTTTCCTACCGATTCCGACCTTTTGTCGTCTCGAAGTAACGTTGATGGTCATTTTACATCTGTCATTCCGCGGATTTTCATTCTCCTTTCTCGAAAATGTTCTATTTTTACGAAAGTCGCGGGACTTTCTTTTGGAAAAAAGAAGAACGAGGCTGCGGATTGGGCGCCTCCCTCATTAGCCGCGCAGACTCCAAATTATTCTGAGGCGTTGGTGGAGGATATCGGAATCCTGCCGCGTTTGAATTTACTCTCGCTGACTCGAGAGGAGAAAATAAAAACTTTTTACAAGAGTTAAAGAGCGGACACACTCTTCGACGCCTCCCTCTCTTTACCTCGCTCTTTACCATCCCACACCTTCTTAAAAACCAGACAAGCCTTTCAAAAGGAGTGGAGAGAGAGTGAGGGGGGGAGGCAGGGAGGAGGAGGGAGAGAGGAAGGGAGGGAGAGCGAGAGAGAGAGAAGAGATAGAGGCAGAGAAAGAGAGAGGCGAAGGTTGAGGAAGAGAGACAGGAGGAAGAGAAAGAGGCGGGAAGGGAGGGAGGCAGAGAGGGAGAGAGGCAAAGAGAGGGGGAGAGAAGCAGGGAGGGAGGAAGAGGCAGGGAAGGAGGAAGAGGCATGGAAGGAGGGAGAGAGACAGGGAGGGAGGAAGAGGCAGAGAAGGAGGGAGGCGGCAGGGAGGGAGATTGAGGAGAGGTGCTCACACACATACACACACACACACACACTCATACAAAGTCTGGCATATCTCTCACCCTCTCTTTTTCCTTTCTCATATGACCTTTGTGTATTCTTCCACACTTAACACTTGCTCTCTCTCTCCTTTTCTCCCTCCCTCTTCCTCCATTTCGACTCTCACTTCCCTCTCTCTCTCTCTCCTCTGTCACACCTCTTCTCTCCACCGCTTACGATCTCAACAATCCGAACTGCACAAACACTCACTCCTCGAGAGAGGAGACACCATCCCCCGGAGACGACCGCCGCTTCCCCGGCCATCCGGCCCTTTCCCCGCCACTCTCCGCCGCCTCGCCCTCCTCTCTATCGCCCACGCCACCTCCTCTTTCCTCCCTCTATCCCCTCAGAAACCTCCTTCAGGACGCCATCCCGCGAGGGATAGCCCCGTGTGTTTTGTGTGTGGCAAAAAAGCAAAGCGCGTCCCCGGAGCTTCTCCTCCCACCCTATCCGCCGTTGGAGTGGTGCTCAGGTGACTTTTGTTATGTGTGGTGTATGTGTGTGTGTTATGTTCCGTGGGTATGCATTAAAAGAATGCGTGGGGAGGAGGTTACTACACAAACTCTTCGCGTGAGTCTTAAAACAAGCACGTTGCAACCACATCTCTCTCCCTCTTCCCCTTTCCTTTTCATCCTCCCCTCTTCCCTCGCCCTTTATTCCGTGTGCATCTCTTTTCTCCCATTTTATCGTCTTCTTCTTCGTGTTCCTTCAATTCTCTCCATTTCATTGCATTCTTTTTTCTTCTCATCGTATCTTTGTATTATATTCTTTTTTGGGTTATTGTTTCGTCGGCTTCCGTTATATTTTTTCTTTCTATTACTATGCTTCCTTTTCTGTCGCATACTACAATTTCTCTTGACTTATTTTTCTTTCCTATTCTCTTCTTACCTTCTCTTTTCCTGCCCTCTTCTTTCATATCTTTTCTTTCTTCTCTTTCTATCCGCAATACCTCCGAACACAGCTCAGCTTTTCTCTTTATCTTCCTTCTCTCTTCTTTCTCTTTCCATTTCCTTCCTGTTCATCTTTTTCTTATATTTCCACTTCCGCCTTCCAAAAATCTCATTTCTCTTTCTTTCTCTTTTTCCTTCAAACTTCTTCTTGTTTTCTTTCTCTTTCTATTTACAACCTGCTTATCCTTCCTTATCTTCCCATTTTCCTCAACCTAAAATCTCAGTTATCCCTTTTTCTTCTCTTTCACTTATAGCCTTCCACATCTCATCGTCTCTATTTTCTCTCCGCTCCGATTCTATCCTCCTCACACACAGCGTCTTCCTGTTACTTTTTATCTCCCCGTTCTACCCATCTTGTGTTCCTCTCATCCTTTTCTTCCCACTCTTTCTCTCTCTTTTAACTTACTTTTCCTCCTATGCTTCCATTCTGTCTCCTTTTCATCTCCTCCCCCCTCTCTCTCCCTCCTTCCTTTGTCCTCCCCATCCCACCTCTTCTTCCTTTAACGTCCCTCTCTTCCTTTTTAACGCTTTACGTGGGCGATGGCTTTTCATCTCGCTCGCGCAAGTAGAGAGAGAGGGGGGGGGGGGAGAGAAAAGCAGGAGGCGCGAGAGCTGAAAGGGTTGGTTAGCCGATCGTCTCCTTTTTTACCTTTTCAAGAAATAAAAAGTTCCGTTTATAGATGTAAAGAGGGAGAGAGGAATAGAGAGAAGAGAAGAAAGGTATTTTGAAGGCTTCAATTAAGGGTAGTTAGTGGTTGATTCCCTTCCTGCGTTGTGGTGTTGTGTGTGTGAGTGTGGACTTGTGCGCTGGGTTTTGAGTTCCCGTTTGTGCTTTTTTTTCCTCCGTTTGATTTTTATGAAGCGGCACGACAGGTTCTTGACGTTACATCTCCCACCATCTCTCTCTCTCTCTCTTTCCCCTCTCTGTACTTTTATCCTCTCACTCTTTCTTCCTCTCTGATCCTCTCTCTTTCTATCTCGAGTTTGCTCTTCCAATAAAATTGTTAAAAAAAAACTCGAGACGACCTAAAAATTTCTCCTGATCTTGTGATTCTTTTTCGCGTGAGCGTCAAATTTATGGCTCATTGTTTTGTTTAACAATGTCTCATCGTCGATTCGTAGAATTTAGTCCAAGAGGAGAAGATTTATTCGTGGTTTTGTACGGAAAATTATATTCGTATTGCTTGAAAAGTTGAGATTAATGTCTTTTTTTATGTAAATGATAGTTTAATGGGTTCACTTTAAACCAGTTCTTAGTTAAATCGACTGTTGAATAGTCATTAAGTCAAGAGGTTTTTGTTATAGCGCCAATAATTTTATCGCATATAAATACGAAATTAATGTTGGTTTTTGCTGGTAATTATTTTGATAACGCATCTGGCGACCCGTACTTCTTAACTGGAAAATCTTATGATTTGGGTTTCGTAGATGTTTCACCAATATTCTTCCTTATACGGTTTGTTCCCCTTTTTATGTACGGCGAACCAAGAGAGCGCCCTACTCTCGACGGGTCTCGAACCGGCGACCTTTTGGCCTTTTATGCACGCTCGGTGCATGTAGCGGTTCCGCGGAAAAACGAGGCCTTATTTATGCAAAGAAGGAAGATGGAACCTCGCTCTTTCTAAGTGACGCGAAAACCTTCGCAGGAAATCTTTAAAAGGGTATCCTTTGTAAAAAGTACGGGTATTTTTAAAATTTTTTATATAGCGTTCATCTCGCTCTTCCATATGGATAAAGTGGTGATTTCTCGAAAGGTGATGCGGTTGACGCCGCGAGATGAAAGTTGCACCACACGCGTCTGCCTTTCACCGGCTACCTCGTTCCCGCGGTCGGAAATGTATCCAGCGAGGTTAACTGAATACCATAAATGCAAGCGCTTGATGCGTGTAACGGTAAGCGGAGGATTATCGAAGGGGGTTTCGGAGTCTTATACATTTGTAAGAGGTTTTGCGATGTTTGCTATTAAGCAAAATAGGATATTTAATTACCCCGTAAAGGTCTGAACTTGACGTAGCATAGGATTATTGCTACTTATATTGGAGGATTACCGATAAGTAAGCCTCTTCCGTGGCTTAATAGAAAGAGAAATTGACTTCGTGGCAAAAAGGTGTATTTTTTAAACTCTTTAAAACCCGTTCAAGGCCGAGATTTTGCTCTTACGCAATCGATGAGGCAGTATATGTCGAAATTTATATTGCATTTTTAGTCTAAAATTAAAACTTTTTTATTTTATTTTAGTACAGGGGTTTCAATTTATATCTGGCAGATTTTATTGTATATATTTTTAAGAAATGGACAGCATTTAAGAGATGTAATTTTTGAGAAGCAGGCCTACGTTGTGAATGCTGTATACAGAGGTAAGTCTGCTGTAGTGTAACACCATCTCCCGCTCCTGTTTTCGGCTTAATATAATATAAAACATGATTTTCTTTTTTCAGTCTTGTTTTATTACTTAGCAAAATGTGAAAGATGTAAATGGTGTGTCCTGTATTTAGTTTCATGAACGAAAGTGCTTTCGACAGTCCTGAAAGAATTAATTTATTATTGGCTGCCCAGCGTAAAACACTGTTCCGGGATGAAAATAATCCCCGTGACGACATTTTACGTCTTGCCTTAATGAAGTGCCCTTTCCTTAAGAGTTGAGAAAATAAAACAACTCGCGTTTACAAAGAAGCCAAATGTGGTCCGGCCAGCTTTCCACTTTCCCCTACTACCTTACCGCTGATGACATCCTTAAAAACTGAAACAAGAATTAGTTTTTTCGCCTCATTGTCCCGACACAATGCTCGTCTGATTATCATATACAAATGACGATTTAATATCTTAAAAAATGACTCTCTGGAAAGCCCTCGCATCCGCCGCCAAATAGATAAAAATATTCACGCTAAGAGTCGTTTCATTACGCCGTCAAAAAGCGTAATTTTGCGCAAGATCGAAAAATATTGCATCCTCTTACGCAAAAAATTTATTCGTTTCTGCCATTGATTTTTTAAAGCTTTAAAGATAGGATTCGCAAAGAATACGCATAATAATAACTTACATTAAAGAAATGCCATCCCCGTCCTACCCTTTTCATTCGAAGCGAAGTCGACGCTCAACTTTATGACACCAGTAAAAGAGCACATGAATACTTATCGTCTTTCTCTCTCTCTCTTTCCTTTTTCGACGACTTGGTCGATCATGTGACTATGACGTAGCGATAAAAACTTGGCGATCACGCGAATGCGCCCAGCTGATCATGGCGCGGAAGTGACGTCACATAAGGGCATGTTTCTGTACCAATATACCCTTAAATCCCTTCCCCGAAAAACCCCACTCCATCCAGCCCCTCTTTGGAGAAGAGTAATGTTTCAGGGAGGTTTTATAAGTGGGCGGGGGAGTTGAAGGGATGGGTGAAAGGAACGAAGGGAAGGGTGGAGGTCCTTCCCAGCTGTCGTCCTAGTGTCGTCCCTCCCAACTCTCCATTCAAAATGAAAACCCCCATCGACCTAACTAACCCCCTTTTTCGCGATATACTCGAGGGCAATGGCACAATGCCCCAATAATGAACAGAGAACACTTGCAACGTCCTATCTCCATAGAGACGAGGAGGAGAAGGGGTGAAATGCACGGGAGAGGGGGCGAATGGTTTGGTCATAACGTATGCAATGGACTGTCTTTCTCCAACCGTCGTCCGATGTTTGATGCTACTTGATTCTTGCTCGTTTGACCGTCTGTGGAATGTTTCGTGACCGCTTGGATACAAACGCTCCGTTTGGACTATTCTTTTGAAGTGTGCTTTTCTAAACTGACTGACCCTTTGGGAGATGTCCGGCTAGACGACCCCCGGGATGGATGAGTAGCGTATGAAAAGGGTTTAGCAGACGGGGCGGAAATCGTATGATTCACTTCGGTGGTCTCAGTGTCGGATGAAGTTCGTATGTAATTCGTGTCAAATCCTCATTGTCCTTTAATCGTAGCGAATTCACTCATTAAATCTTCGATTATTATAGTTACAAAAAATTAGTACGGGTTTTTAACGAAAAAATCTGAACTTCTTATTCGCGATTGTGGGCATACGAATAAATTAAGCATACGTGATAGGAAGTTAATTTTTATTCCTGCAATCGATAAGTTCCGCAAATTTACGCCAAATCAGTCTCTTTTATTTTGTAGTTAATTTATATAATCTGCATTTGTTCCGTTTTTAAAATTGCCCAGTCCAGCGAACTAAAGTACAGCAATTATTGAATTTCTATGAATTCTTCACAGTAAATCCATATAGCTATATTTCACAGAGCAGACATTAAATGGGCAGAAGCTCGTGCGTTTACGCAATCGCGTCTTTTATCTATTCACCGAAAGTTAAAAGTATAACGCTTTAATCGTTACTTTGTCTCGTCTCATATTTACGATTTATTTCGTAAATACATGCATACCTTTATCGTTTTCGTGATGCTAAATATATTTTTTGAGCCTAAAATTAAAGCAATAAATATTCTGTCCCCGTAAAAAACTAATGTTTCGTAACGCTAAAAGGTCAATAGAAGATGCGTAATGGTTTCGTGATCGACATTCACTCCGTAAGGACATCCAGAAGCCGTAAACACTACCAAGGTCACTCAGATATCATTCGATAGCATGTCGCCACATAAATTAATCCAAACGTTTTTTTAAGGTTATCTATTCTGGAAAGTAATATATTACTCCGACGAAAAGAAATCTGTTGGGGTATACCATAAGTTACACCGCGATCTGAAAACCATTGCACATTTACACATGCGGGAACAACCCGTATATTTTATAAATAGCGTTTCGCAGCGCCCAAACACGTCACGCTTTCTCCGCGCTAATGACGAAACATACCCGATACATTTTTGGCGCCTCGAAACCAGCTTGTTCCACCTCTCTTTCTCTCTACCTAGCTCTTCTTTCGCTTCCCCCGTCTCTCTTAAAGAGCTATTTCGAGAAGTCGTTTTGCCGTTGTTCGGTGAGAATTCTTCGGCTAACGCGCAATTAGCGGAGCGCCTTTTATATCACCCACCTCTCTCGTCTACCTTTCCTTCTCCCCTTCAATTAATCAATCTCTCCTGCCACTCACTAAACGCGATTGAAATTCGGACGAAAGAGGCCAGTGCACACCTCCCGAAAGAAAAGAATAAGAGAGAGAAAAAAAAGGTGTTCGATCCCAATTCCCGCAAGGAAACCCCCGCTGATATTCATTTGTCGGTATTTTTAGATCCAACGGAGCATTCCCATTAATCGTAAGCGCGGTTATCAATCACCTGCGCGTTGATTTCAAGAGTTTTATGGAGAAAAAGTGGCCCATTACTTCCATCCCCGAAAGATTTTTAATTCAAAAATAATTCGAGGGCGAGGCATATACCTTGTGGAACTCCGAAATAGGGACGAGGACGCTTGTATGAAAGTTACACATCGTATTATTAAATTTTTACTAATTTCCATAAAATGTATTAAAACACGACCCGTTTCTACCTGTCTTTGATGATCATTCGTGTTTCAGTGAATTTTGTGGGAATTAGTTAAAGTTAATAACACTTCGTGTATATTTTACAAACGTGTTCCCATCACTTCCTGTGCGATTCTAATCGTGATCTCATCGTCATTTTCGACTTTTTTCCTTCCTCTATTAATATTACGAGATATCCATCATTTTTCGAGACACGGACATGGGGGCGACATCGTTTTCCACTCAAAAAAAGTGCCACATACTTTTTTAAACGGACTTATCTCCGAATTAAGTCGAAAGGAACGCATTCTTTTCGGTCATAATTGATGGCTCAAATTAAATTCCGGTAGTTTGAGCTTGATCGATCACATGGTATAAGGCGCGAAGTTTATTAATGAAGTCTCTTGATTGCTTATATCGGCTTTGTAAAAATATTTATTTTTGTGGCGCGAAACGTCGACGCTACTCATTAATCGCCGTGGTCGAAGTGTCTTTTTTTGTTCTTCCGAAAGACAAGGCTACTTGGCCATAGCACCTAATTTGTTAGAGGAAATAGGGTGGATTTTTTCATAGAGGTGAGATAGATCGATCATCGTTTTATTGACTGGCAAAAATATTTTTTATAAATAAATTTTATGAGACGTTATATAAAAAATTTGATCAATTGATGTGTAAATATAAGAAGGTAATTGTGAAGGCGCGTTTAATGTTTAATAACATTCCGTCGGTTCTGGACGACCAATCCACCATGCGAAGTGATTATCAAGCCAGGCACGAAAATTTAATGCAAAATGTAGTGGAGCCCCATCTTGCATGAACCATTCCCACATTTTCTCTCCCTAGCTCTTAGATGGTATGAGGTATCGATTAAAAAATTTATTCGGATAGATTATAACATTCGGCACAAAATAATATTTATTTTCCATTCTTAATGCGTTAATTTAAAATTTATTTTTTTATCTTATTATTATTGTTCGTTAAATATGCATTAATTTTATTCTAAATTATTCTCGCCGAGAACGTTTACTGTTGGCATTTATTCAAATGGCCATAACAAATTCTATTGATATGACGTGTGTATCAGGTTTTTAAAGGGCACTTTCATGGGTTCACATTTCTGCGTACCACTGCGTGAATTAGTATTTTTCCTTCGTTTCCCATAGTTTAATCCAACGATACTAATTTCCCAATGCAACCAATGCAAGGACGATAGGTCCAAAGATAACTAGCGGTGCGAGTGACACGATCATCTCCAATCCCTTTTTGCTCCACTCGCGTAGTAAAAATAGACTCATTTATCTTTACCCATCTCTCCTTGATCACTATCTGTGAAGCCTCTCCAGCTGCTAAGCATCCTCGTGTCCTTTCTCTCCCATTTTTGATCGAAAAGCGAAGGAAAGCCTGAAGATCGTTAAAGATTAACCTATTAAAAACCCTCGAAGATGGACGAGAGAGTGACGAGTCGCTTCACTTCTGACTTCCGATTTGACTCGGGTGTAGGCCTCACCTACACACGGACGGCACAAGGGTTGGGGAATGGGTGGGTGGGCGCGGGAAAAATGGGTGAGAGAAACAAGAGCATACGCCGAGTGTCGGATTAATTGGTTCTGGAGTCGAAGCTATTAGCCGAGGTTTTATCCCTCATCCCCACTGTCTCCCTCTCCACAGTTGCATCTTAGACAAAGGGGAAGGTGATGGTTGGGGGGGAGGCGTAGCTTATGGAGAGGAGGCGGAAGATGAACTGGGAAAAACAGCGTGTGTGCGTGTGGGTGGAGACAATGGCGTGGGCAAGGAGAGTAGGAGGGAGAGGATGGAACAAAAGGAAGGAGAGGGAGAGAAAAGATCGCGGAGCAACCCGCGTCAGCTGATCCAGTCTCGCCGCTTAATGTGGGGAGATACGAACTGTTGCGGAGAGGGGGTCGGGGTGAGAGGGAAGAGAGATAAAGGAGGGGTATCGCTTTTAAAAGAGGTTTAGAGAACGGCACTTCATTTATCCTCCCTCTTTCTACGTGATTTCTAACTCGGAGGGTCGTTGCGGTGTGGTTAGTGTAATTTGGGGGAGGTTTGCGGAGGCTCACCTATCTTTCCATCGCTCTGATAGGCCGGCGAGACTGTCTCCTCGTCCTCGGGTAAACTGGATCGTCGTGATTTGTTGGCGGTTTTACTAATTCGCTCCTAAGTTTCATGAAGCGTTGGATTGGAATGATATTGGAGGATGGAAGTGTCAAAGGTTCCCTTACGTATAGTTGGCTTACCTATACATATCAAATATGTTATGCTTATGCTATCTATTATGATGTATAGGTGGGAATTATAAGCAACGCAAATTTATGTGATTAACTGGATTACCTCTGAAAATTATGTGGAAACAATTTCTGTTCACAGCATTAATATAATAATTATGTAATTTTCGGTTCGAATGATATCACTTCAACATATAGAGGCTAGATGTTGAGCTAATGTTTTTGCCTACTCTACTGCATGGATTCTAAATCTAACAGTATTTGATGCTACACACACAAACACACACATTCCCTCTATATATGCCTTGTGTCTTTCTGTGTCTGTTCAAGAACGAGAAAACGACAGGTGCATTTAAGATGATGGTCTTTCCAATTTAAATTTATCGCGTCTAAATAGAACATCAATTGAAGGTTTCGAGTTAATTAAAACGTTACCATTCACAGTACAGTAACTTTTGAATTTATGACGCTCTCCAGAGCGCGGTCGGGTATTTCAAATGATCACGCATTGTTTGTCAAAACAACGACAACAATAGATGGCGTAAAACCGAGAAGATCTCCAATTGAAACGCCTTTTATTAATCTCAAGCGAATAAACCATCTATGGGAGGTTTCGAGAGAAGTATAAAAAGCAACCACGCACCTTAACGCTTGAATTTACGATGCCCGGTCGGGTATTCCAAATGATCGCGTATTGTTTGTCAAAACAAACATATTTTCGCGTCGGAGCAAAGCAGGTGACTGCGGAAAAAATAATCAGCTTTAGAAATGTGCGCCGCCTCTGTGATAAAAGAAACGAGGCAAACGCATTGCCGGCATCAGCCTCTATAAATCGAGCGGCTTCCCCCTTAATCCGCAACCGTTCGACGATTCTCCGCATATCGGTATTCATTTGTTCGCTAAAATAGAAACGTTAAGTAACTCTCAGCGGATCTTTTAAAGTAACATTTTTTCGGAAAAAATAAAGAAAAGGAAACAAATCTACCAGTCCCTTATTACAAAAAGGGTAACGCCCCGACGGCAATAAATTCTTCGCGGACAGTGCTCCTCATTGTATTCGTGTTCGGCGGCAGCCAGTTTGGCAAGGTATATACGGTGCTGCGGGAGAGGGAGAGAGAGAGAGGGAGAGAGAGAGGGAGAGAGAGAGGGAGAGAAAGAGAGGGAGAGAGAGAGAGGGAGAGAGAGAGAGTGGAAGGGACAGAGAGCGGTGAAGGAAGGAGAAAAGGAAAGGAGAGAGAGTACTTACGGAGTTAGTGGGTTGGGCAGAGAGGAGAAAGGGAGAGGGAAAGGAGGAAAGGCGGTTTGAACAATTGCGGAGGTTAACCAAGAGATGGCCATGGGTGGAGTCCGTTCCCACGGCAGTCCCGCCCGCCCACTCGACACGCCGAGGCAAGGTAGCTTAGCCCACGTCTGGACGCCTTGATCGCGGCTACCACGGAGGATGCTGCGCTCCGGGGTTGGTAAGGAGGGGTGGTGCGAAGGAAATGGGTTGAGAAGAAAATCGGCGTATACACACAGCGACAATATATGTAGGTAAGAGAGAGAGAGAGAGAGTGAAATTTTTGAAAAAAAATATCTCTATAATGGCGAATAGTGACGCAAGTCCCAATGAGTCACTGTTAGAAGTTTTCGGTTCCCCTGAAAATTATCGCCTTGATCTCTCTCGCTGCGACTCGCTTCTAAAACGCAGATTCATCCTTTTGTTAGAGAAGAGAGAGAAAGGGCGTGTATGGACTTGCAAAAAACCGATATGGAAAGATTTTCACTTGCGAGACGGGAAAAAGGGAAGGCAGTCTCTTTTCTCTCGCGGTTCTCGCGTCTTCTGTTGGCATCCGTCGACCGTAAATAGCTACGCTCTTGAAAGATCTATCGGATCGGTTTTGTTCGGGACGCGGTGCTTTTGGGATTCCAACGATTCGAATATATAGATTGAAAGACGTTAGCCGATGTGATAGTCCGTGATTAATAGGCTCATTTGCCAAAAGCTTCAATTTCCGAGGCGGAATTTTGAGATCACGAAGAAGCAATTAACCCCGTGCCCTTGACTAGGAGTTCGCGGGTTCAATCCCCTTCCTTCGCTTGGATGTGTTTTTCCGCCGCTCATTAAGACGATTCCCGCGAATTGGGTTTATTAACTGCAGAGCGAAAATGGGAGGTACAAAAAATCTAATAGCATGCATTATATATTTATAATTTACTTAAGCATAACTCACTTATTATTTATGGTTTACGATCATAATACCTGTATTTGTTAGACGATCTATACGGTGGATAATTACTTATAACTTATATTAGATCATAATTGATTCAGACTACGTTTACATCATAACGTGTGGTGTATTGTAGCGAAATTAATATCTCGTTAAACATTTATGCTCACCCTATAAAAGAAGTTTAATCATAAAATGACGTTTAATTTCGTCAGTTTGCGCAATTTTTTTATTATCCCAGGCTTATATGAGTATAATGGAGCGCACAAAGGATTTCTTTCTAATCAGCAGCAACACTGAAATCACGACAAATATTTTAATGTAATTGTTTTGGATACAATGTCCGCCCGGATTTTTTTATATTTTATCAAACTACGGCCCATTTCATTTTATCTTTATTGTCTACCACTGTCGGTAGGAGCACCCACGTATTGGTAAAAATCGCATTTTCCACTGGAGTTAATAATTCCAATTTTGTCCGAAGCTCGAATATCATGTCCCTCACTTCCATCCCTTCCTTCTGCCTACCTTTCTCTCTTAATTTCAACCCTCAAACCCTTTATATCCCTATCGCTTTTGTTCTTTTTCTCCTCTGTCTGGCTGCCTCTCTCACTCCTTTCTATCTCTCTCCCCCTCATTCTTTTATTTCTGTCCTGCATGTCTCCCACTCCCTTTTCTCTCCTCCTCCCCTGTCTTCTCCGCATCCTCGATCGTTCTCCTTAATCCCACACCCAGCGCACGGACCCGCCCCCGAGGTACCGAATCACGAACGGAGGGAAAGGCGCCGATATATCCGAGGGATCGATGGGTGGAGGAGAGGAGCCATTTGCATAATTACGAGGGCGATAATGCGAGGCAGTCGGCGAGAAAGGTTTCTTTTTTTAATACAGAGACGTGTGTGGGAGAGGGGGGAGGAGGAGAGGTGTGGGGAGATAAGTTTTGGAGGCATCACGCGCGGTATACAATTTCCCGTTCGATAATTTGAAATTGGTGGCAAGTCCATCACGCTTTAAGAAGCTTCCGAAGGGATAGGCGATTCGTTTTTGTTTTTGTTTTGCGAAGGGGCTGAATCGAATTTGGATCTCTTCTTCTCTTCGACGAAGCGCTTTTTTATAGTTTTATTTTGTCCCGGATGGTCGACCGCTATGCTATTAGGATGGAAGTCCAAAGGAAATTAGAATATTATTTAAATTTTGGCGTTATTTAGGAGTGGGAATTTATAAAGATTGCGCTTGAGTGATTTTTCATAGTCGATTTGACTTAATTGGGAGTCTTTTTTTGTTTTATTTGGCGAACAGGTCAGTCCTGGGTAGTGATCATTTTAATTTGTGGGTTTCTCGTGAAAAGTTAATGCCTTCCTGGATAATTAATGAACCCTAGCTGCTTATAGTCACTGCATTTGTTAATTTTTGATTTTTATAATCGCTATGATTACAGCGTAAAAATATTAAAATAAAAATCTGAAATGATTTTAAAAATCTCTTTCTTCCATCTCGTTTCACACGTTTCGAACACATTGACAACTTTACTTTTAGGTAGCGGAAGAATTTTTGATATTAAGTTTTTAGTAGTTTAAATCCTGCTTTCTAAAAGCGGTAAAAATGCGTGTATAATATGTACATGTCGTTAAAACGAAGCCTCAGGATAGCGACGGTGTTCCGCGTAATGCTCATTCATTCACATCTCCTCAATTCTTCTCTACAATCGGAAATGCTGAGAGAGTTTTAGATTCTCCAGCTGCTCAGCGATCCGGCTCACTTCCTCAGCTTTGTCCGTCGGACAATGGCTCCGCGGGAGATATTGGCCGTCTCCGTTGTCAAGGAGACCGAGAGTAGGACCTATCTCCCCCCTCCCCAACGCAACAAGTGCGTCCATTTCCGTTTCCCATTCTCTTCCACCTCCCTCTCCAACTCTTCCCCCTCCCCTCCTCAACCCTTCCTATCTCCACCTCACCATATTCCATCCCTCCGTCGCCACTCCCACAACTGGCATGATCCTGTTAACCCTCCCACACTCAAGGTAATTAGGAAGACAAGGCGGCGTCTCGAGCGCTATGGAGTGGGAGGAGTCGGAGGTGTGTAAGAGAGAAGAAGGACAGGGGGTCGTGAAGATTGGGCGTCTATCCATCCGAGAGGGGAGAACAATGGTTTTTTTGACGTCGGAAACAAACCCTTCAACTCGTATACCTGAGGGTTTTTTTGTATTGTTTGGATATCGTCCTCTCGATTGTCGACTATTTGTTTTTATACGATTCTATTCGATAGCCATAGCCGTTAATTGGCGTTAGTTCGAGTCTTTCGGTTCCAAATCATGGTGTTCTTTTTTGTTTTTATCGCTGCGATCAGAAGTTTTGACGGGGTGATTAGAATGGGTTTGGCAGCCAAAGACGATCGATTCGAAGAGGGAGGCTCGTGGTTAATGGGTTCGTTCCGATTTTGATGGGTGTGTAGAAGATAATTACGGTTTCGAGCTTTGTTTTGATCAACATAAATAATGGCCAATGTTTCATTCGTAATATTGAATAGCTTTTCATCGAGTGGGACTCGGATATGATACAGATTTAAAACGCAAGTATGGGATGGTTTATAGAAGTTTGACTGCGCTTTCATGGAAAATGCACGCGTTTTATGCAAATTCATTTATTTTCAATTCTTCGAGAATCACGAAAATACGTATTTGGTAGAAATTGAAATTTTTATAAAATATAGATAACATATTTACTTTTCCTTAACATATTTATTTTTCTTTTTTATGCAGCCATAATCAATAATGAATTTCATAAAGTTTTAGAATTTATTATAAAAGGCGTAGTTACATACAATTGACACTCCACAAAATTTAAGTTTGACTTTCTCTAAGTATTTTTAACAAATAATTTATAATATTTACTGGTGAATATTCGTAAATTGTCGAACATGATTTTGAAACGACATAAATGACAATTTTTTTGTCTTGATGAGATCTTAAAAAAGGCAAAAAATTACGTAGCTTAATTCCACTGTTTGTGCATTAAAATTTAACTGTGATCATTTTAAAAATATTTTTATAATTTATATGAACATGTATGCATGTATTCACACAAACAAATGTGAGTAACTCTAACTTTGCTGAAGAATAAAATATCATTGAATGCGACAAGGGAGTGTAATAAATAAAATTTAAGATTCCTCTTTGTACCTTGGGGGAATGCAGGAATTCAAAATCCGAGCGCCTGCAATTTTAAGTCGACTCACAAAAAAATGACTGAATAAATCCATTTACCGGAGCGTCCCTTTTTTGATATAATCACAAATTCTTCACGGTTGGTTAAATCCGAAGCTTGTGGAAGCTGCGAGCCGATAAAATAGAGTACGGGAGGGGAAGAGAAAGAAAGAGAGAATTCGACACAGATAAAAAAATCGAGGGAAAAGGGAGAGGAATGACCATGAGCGAGCGATTAGCAAAAAAATATACGTAAAAAGGAAAAACTCGAAAGTGCGCAACATGTTTGCGTTTGTAGGCCTCCCGAAAATTGCTCCGAAAGATTTTTAATTCGATTTAATTTCGATAGGTGGCCGTGGCGCTTTTTTGTGACGATTCTTCGAGTAGGGTTATTTTGCGGGAGAACATAAATGAGACGGATTTGGCAATAAAATTTATTCTATTTTTTTAGAATCCATTAGCGTCCGAGGGAATTTTTTTAACCCGTTAAAAATATTTCGCGAATGTTCAAGGGTATTTGATTCGCCGACGAGCATTTAATTCGATCCGGTTTTAAACGATCGTAATGTCAAGAGCAGATGCTACTTATAATTTAACACTTTTGTGGACAGTATATATTTTGCTAAAGAGTTAAAAACGCAAATTATATATCGAAGTTGCTTACGTGGGTTTTGAAATTTAATAGCTAAATAAATGGATGTTGTGGTTTTATGAGTAATTGTTCACAATTAGAAATCGTGCTAATACGGCGCTCATGGCTCCTTGCAAGAACAGAATGACAACGGCTCGATAGCCGTCTTGTCCACTAATTATTAATTGTTGAAAAATGTAAACATGAACTTTCTTGCTGTAGAGATAATATTCAGGAATTAGCTAACGATTATCTTTATCTATGTGTTAAATATAGCCCTATAGTGCGATTATTAAAATAACTTTGAATATTACTTAATCACATACTGCGACATAAATGCTCGCATATCAAAGGGTTTTATTGAAAAAATTCCGTTCGACTTCGTAAAAGCAAACTTCTCCACGCACTCATCTTTAAAAAAAAGCTACCGTTAGCTTTGTCAGAAGACGTTTGTTCAAAATTAAACGCGAAATGGAAAGAGAAAGATGTAACAATCGTAACCCATCGCCGTTTAAGATTCTTCGGTACTGCGCATTACTTCGTCGCGTTTTAATCCTTTTTTCTCTGCGAGAGAATTTCGATCTCATCGCAGTCTTCCTCCCCAATCCCACGTATCCAGCCGACATCTTTCCTCCTCCTTCCCTCCCCACTGCCTCTCTACCCCATCCCCTCCGTCTCCTCGTTCTTAAATCCACCCCCTCATCGCTCACCTCGGCTCACCTTGAAGGCGAGGAAGGGGAATATTTGGCGAGAGACGGAGGGAAGGAAGAGGAGGAGGGATGGAGGAGGAAAAGAAAGGGGGAGGAGGGATCGGAGCGGAAGGGAGGGATGTCCGGATCGAGAGTGAAGGAGATAGATCTGAGTTAGAAGTAGGCGTGTCCGTCTCACGGGGATTGGTCCAGAAACGGCTTGTAAAGCTGAATATTTCCTCTGACCGTTCTCTTCAGATCTCTTCATCAGCGTGTCTTGGCCTGCTCTGTTTCTCCATCATCCCATTTTATAATTATATAATATTATAACTCCGAATCTAGTCGGTAATACGTAGGGATTAAGGCGGCAGAAGAGATCTCGCTCTTTTCTACATTATGTTAATGTGCCATGCCGTCTTGTTTTCGTTTTCCCCCTCGTTTATTATATAAATCACAGTTTCGACGCAAATCCTGTTATATATTTACATTTAGAATGACGACCTTCACACCTTTCTTATTCTCCCGTTGAAGTCTCTCTTATGTCTGTCAATTTTGTCCATTTTTATCACTCTTACTTGGTCAAGTTCCTTTTTACCTCTTCGCGCCTTCATCAACGATATTTTTCCGTCTCTTACTTTCTCTCTTGCATATCTCTCGTTCACATTTTCAAGTCCTCTGTATCCCCTTTTCCTCTTTGATCATCTCTCAGCAACCATATATCATCTTTTCTTTCTCTTTTTTCTGTTCCTCTGCAACATAAATACTTTACCTCTCTTTCTCGTCTTTCTTGTCCGTCTTCACCTTCCTCTTCTGTCGTTCCTCTTTTATTTCCTGTCTCTTCTTATCCACATCCTACACTCCCCATTCCTCCCACTCCATAACCTTGTCTTTACGTACGCTTCTTGTCCAGTCGCAGAATCTTAGGCGAAGAGCGGTGGAGACGTATGACGTCGGTGCATGGTTACAATGATCGATGGTTTGGACTTTATTGAAGTTTTGTATGGTAGAGGATTGTTCTTCTGTTGTTGAGTATGATGGAGCGGCAGAAGTGGAATTCCTCCTTGTAGTTAACAGACAGCGCGGTAATGTCGTGTGTATAATTGTCTTTGACGGGATTATCTCGAGATTTATCTCCGATTACCGGCCATGAATAATAGTCTGGGTTGGTATAGTTTTCTAAAGTTGGGCCTTGCTATAGGATGTAGTCTGTTGTAGATCGATTTATCGGCTCAAATATTTAAGAAAATCTTCTTAAGCATCTGGGATTTTTAATAAATAAATTTTCTATAACCTTCAACGTAAAATTTCTATTTCAGTTGTTATTTTTTACTTTTCTAATGGCTGATATCATACGCCAATACAAAAATACGACTGATTTTTAATTCGAATTTCTTACTTTTCTAGTCAAAATCAATTAAATCGTTTCAGTATAGCGTTTTCATCACAAAGAACAACTCCTCCGGCATTAATTTCGTTTTCAAATAACGTTTGGAGACAATAGTTTAACGATGTCTTATAAATTGATTGAACTGAATTTAAAATTCATGAGCTTTTCTGGCAACGGACTCGGAGGAATATTTATCAACCGGGGAATACGTTTCCTTCGATTAAAACTCCGCCACAAATCCAATCCACGGATCTTCTTCCTCTACCCGGGTCATTAAATAGGACGAAGAAATTCCGACATTACATGATGATATGCGGCTTTTAGTTTTCTCTTTGAAAAGGGAAAGTTCCTTTAATGGTTTGTTTCCGGGGGAAGGATGACGCCGTGTTCCTTATCTTCATTGCGCGGGGAAGTAATGAATGAGTGGAAAATGTCGTGTTTACTCCAATTTTTTACCGCGATGTTTGTCGTAAATATCCCCGTCTTGCGGGGGGTAAGAATTTATTCACGGCAAACTGTTGGGATTACGGCCGACGCATGAGAATACGCGTCATTAAAACCTTGTTTCATACGAAGACGACATTCCCGTTGAGTTTAAATGTCTCGTTATACACCTTTTTGCATATTAAAACTGGCGTCTTTTTCCTTTTTTGTATTACCGTTGCGTTTGTACTTAGCCATTTCCCCCGCTTCGTTCTTGCGTCCTCGACTACTGTGGATACTTCATTTATCTCGTTCCTTCTCCTTCCTCGGAAAAATGATTTCATTCGCCTGCTGAGTTTATCGCGTTTTACGCAATTGACGGAGTTTTAGCCTTTGTGGAGCTATAATATATTTACTCTTTCGTTTATACTAAATATAGGTTAGTTTAACTGTATCAAATTACAGCTTGACTTTTGAAAATTATGCCATAGTATGAGGATTTGTTAATTTAAAAATTATTATACGAGAAAAGTTTCGACTACCTCTTCTTTTTATGAGCGATATTTGATTAGATGAATCTATAAGTCATATCTTCATAGTTCGCAGATAAATATAGCAATCGGTTTTCGAATTTGACCTATTAGCAAAATTGTAGAGAATAATAATTGAATTTATCCGAGAAGTATACCCTCGTATTTTCCCACGAGAATATTTTTTCGTGAATTCTCTTTCATAACTACTCGTGCTTTCTCAAACCCCTTTTCCGTTAAACTATCACGCGCTCTTGGTTGTTAAGAGTGTGTGCACTCATCACGTGCTTTGAAAAGGGGGTTGGAGTGCTTTCGGAAGCGAGGTTATGTACTCTACGGCATTTCTTCAAGCCTCGACACTTTACTTTCCCACCTGAGGTGACGAGAGTTGTTTTCGCAGTGGATGAGTTATTCTGAGAGGGTGAAATGATAAACCTTATACTTTCGGAATCCTGAAACTTTGAGACGATCTCCACCGTGAGAAGTTCTTTAAAAGACTACCATTCAAGTTTTGAACTAAGTATCTTACTTAGCAATTGTTTTTATATGTAAAAGACTCGGTAATACCTACTTTGAAAAGGCAGGAAACTTATAACGAAGCTTTCATAAAAGCGTGAGGGAATATGAGAACCAGTGTCTGTTTTTATATCCATAAATTCCATTGCGTACCCAATTGAAAAGAAAAATATTTTGGCGTTTAAGGGACACATTTTTCACATTCTTAGGAGGTCAATCATTAAACGGTCAAATTACATTCAAATGCAGTAAGGATGTAGAAATAGCTATTGGAAGATTTTCATGGGCTTGGTTAGAAAGAAGATGAAACGATTAAAAGTTTTTGAGAAACAAAGCAATGTCGAAATAGGTAAGTGGATGGAAAGTGTGTATAAGGAAGCAATAGGAATGAATATTCTCTTTTTTTACTGGGAGGTTGCTTAAGAGAGCTGTTTTTAAGAGCCTATCAGAAAGAAGAAATCTGTTGATTGCTTGATTTTATTTCAAAGTAGTAGTTTTGAAATAGATTCCGGATCAATCTTCGTCGAAAGTTATAGCTAACCTTACCGCTGCTCGCATTACCACATATTTTACCATGTAAGACAACTGATATTTTCAAATAATTAAGCGGAAACCACCTCGTGCCGTGATACTTCATCATTAACCCATGCTCGAATTTTAAGGTTGAGCGGATTCTGGGAACGGGCATTTTCCACAGAGCTTTTGAGCCACATTATACTCGGTTCTCGACTGTCAGAAGTCTCTTGGGAACCGTTTCGGCTCTCTTCATTTGATCTTTCCAATATCGAAATCCATCATTTAAAAAAGACGACGCCTGATCAGGACGCGTCAGAACCCATGACACTCGACCATCCTCCTCCTTTGCGTGACTTTGAGGACCAATCATACAATCGAATATCGACCAGACGGTCGTGATGTTCCGAGTTCTCTTGTTCTTATGCCTTCCAATCAGGACGACACCCCAACCCTCTCTCCATGTAGAGATCGCCTTGGAATCTCTCCCATTCACCTTTTCTCCCTCCGCCCTCTCTCTTCGTTGATAGCGTATTCCCTCCCACCCCCATCCTCCGTTTTTCCATCCATATCTCTCTATACCTCTTCTTTTCTCCCTCCATCTCCCTATTTCTCTCCGTTTCCACCCTCTCTCCCTCCCTCTCCCTCCCTCTCCCTCCCTCTCCCTCCCTCTCCCTCCCTCTCCCTCCCTCTCCCTCCCTATCCCTTCCTCTCCCTTCCTCTCCCTCCCTCTCCCTCCCTCTCACTCCCTCTCACTCCCTCCTCTTCCTTTCCTTCACTAGCTCTTTCTCTCTCTCTCTCTACCTCTCTCTCTCTCTCGCATCCTCTTGTCACTTTTGATTCCGAGATCGCAATCTCCGCTCAGCGACGCCTCTTTCAACCGAAGGTCCACTCGGGGTGTAGCTAGACGGCACCGCTCCTCCTCTTGCCTCTTCCTTTTATTCCCATCACGCTCAATCTCCCTTTTCTCCCACTCTCTCTCCTCTTCACCTACTGGGTAGGACCCCCTTCTTACCTTCATCCATCTCTAACGCCGTATCCACCACCTCCTCCTCCGGCTACCCTATCCTCATCTCAGATGCGTTTTTGTCTTTCTTTTTTTTCGTTCCGTTCTCTCTCTCTCTCTCTTTCCCTTACCCCCATCTCCATCCGCCGGTCCCTGTCCACCTCGCTTGTTTCACGCTCAATCACCTCAACCCTTTTTCTTTAACGTTTTAAAAACCCTTCTTCTCTTTTCATTCTTCCCCCTTCCACTCAACTCCCGTCCTGGGCGTTTCATTCCTCATCCCCCTCTCTCCTCTCCCTCGGCTTTCTCCTCGTCTTTCTCATGATATCTTGTCTCCTTTCTTAACAGTTTTTCTGGACGGACGCTTTTCCCTCTCGCCTCATAACCCCCGCACAACATCTGCACCTCTCCAGAGCGATTTTTGGGTGGTTCGCAGTCTCCGCGGGGTCCCGTCGGGCGGCGGCACCGTCGCCTTGAAAGGACGTCTTCGATAGGTCGCTTTCGATTCGAGGTGTGATCCGAACTACGGTCGATTAACGCGCGTTTAGGTTTAATTACGTTTTGTCGGGAAGTTGGCATGTGGACGTCTCGACGACAGTGATACGGAAAGCCATATTCTGGCGATTAAGAGGGATATTTCTCCGTAACCTCTTCGTCCAAGTCTGATGAGAGATTTTTCGTCGGTATGGATATTCATTCCGAGCTTAAACTATTCTTCATTTACTTTTTGTTCAAGTATTAAGTAACATAAAACGCTTATTGCCAAACCATACTCTCTCACCGTTGTTATACATCACAAACCCTATAAGGCGGCAAAGATCCGTGGAGTATCAGTTGTATTTAATCGATTTTTAATTTCAAAACGATGGATGGTTCAAAAATCGAACGTAATCGTCCTGCTGTTGCACGGATGATTACGCGCCGTGATTGGTAGGACTAATCTGCTAAAATTAATGTTCGGTTCGAGCTAGCGTAGAAATAGGCGTCTCAGAATCTCTTGTGAAAATCCAATCGTCTAAGGTCGCTTATCCAATTAGCTATGAATTGAAATTTCGCGCCTCCTTATTTTTCTTATACAGGCTCTCTTGAGGCACCACATAGGAGACTCGCTAAGTCATCATCGACTCATTTTTCAAAATTAAATCGCGGTTCCGGCTGGGCTAGGGGATATTTTTATATTGTTACCTCTGATGATATACCTTAGCCTCCTTGTTATTATGATACATGATACTTTACGATTAAATGTATTATACACACACACACACATATATATATATATAAATATATATATATATATAATATATATATATATATATATATATAATATATGTTATACACATGGAAAAGCCCAGGAGATAGAATGAGATGCCAAATAGATTACATCCTTGTAAAACAAAGATTCAGGAACAGCATAAAGAACGCCAAGGCATTGCAAGGAGCAGACATTGATTCAGATCACAGCCTTCTAATACTTGACGTGAGTACAAAGCTCAAACAAATAAGAAAAACGAGAAGAGAAAGACAGACCTGGGACCTAGGAAAACTGAAAGAAAGGAAGGATGTAGTCAGCATGAAGTTGGAAGATAACCTAAGAAAGTTGGAAAACAAACCGAAGACCGTCGATATAGAATGGGATGAAATTAAAACCAGTATCAAGGATACCTTGGATAAAGAGATTGGAAAACAAGAGAAGAAAATCAGAAACCCATGGATCACGAAGGAAATGCTTGAGAAAATGGATGAGAGACGAAAATGGAAAAACGTTAACAGTGAAGAAGGTAGAGCCAACTATAGGCGTATAAACAATGAGTTGAGAAGGGTAACAGATAAAGCTAGAGAAAATTGGATAAAAGGAAAATGTGATGAAATAGAACAAATGGAGAAGTTAGGACGGTACGATATGATGTACGCTAGGGCACTGGAATTAGAAGATAAGAAGTCTAATGGAATTTGTGGTAAAGGAATTATGAATACGGATGGGAAGATAGTCTCAGAAACAAAGGATCTAGCACAGGTATGGGAAGAATACATTAAGGAATTATACAGCAAACAGGCAGGAGCGGGAAAAATAGAACTGGAAAATGAGGAAAACATTGAAGAAGACAACTTAGGACCAAGTATTATGGAGAGCGAAGTAGAAAAGGCGATAGTGGAACTAAAGAAGGGGAAAGTCACGGGCAGCGATGGAATACCGGCTGAGATACTTAAAGTCATAGGATCAGAAGGACTAAAAGCGATCACGAAATTAATTAATAAGATTTACGACACGGGAGAGTGGCCTCAGGATTTACTAGAAGTAACAATGATCCCTCTAAAGAAGAAGCCAAAGGCAATGCAGTGTAAAGATTACAGAACTATAAGCCTTCTGTCACACACATCGAAGATCATCACGAGGATTCTTAATAAAAGGCTGGAGAAAAAGGCAGAAGAAATAATAGGGGAAGATCAATTCGGTTTCAGAAAAGGACGAGGAACTAGAGATGCTATAGGAGTAGTTAGAATCATATCAGAAAGGGCAATAGAATACAGTCAAGATATCTGCGCATGTTTCGTAGACTGGCAGAAGGCCTTTGATAGAGTAAATTGGGTAAAGTTGATGAAGATATTAAAGGATATAGGTGTAGACTGGAAAGACAGGAGACTGATTAGGAATCTATATGAGAATCAAGTTGTAAAGGTCAGGTTTGAGAATGTGGACACCTGCGGAATAAATATCGGTAGAGGAGTAAGACAAGGCTGCTGCCTATCGCCAACCCTATTCAATATATATGGAGAAAGTCTAATGCAAGAAGCTTTAGAAGGCACAGGGGATTTCAAAATTGGAGGAAGGATTATAAGAACAGTGAAATACGCAGATGATCAAGTACTTCTAGCAAGAAAGGAAGAGGAGCTACAAAAAATGATAAATAGACTAGTGATAACAGGTAGAAAATACGGTATGGAAATAAATACAGAAAAATCCAAGGTCATTCGAATATCGGGTAAAGAAGAGAATCTGAACATAACTATTGGGGGAAAGCCATTAGAACAAGTTTCAGAATATAAATACCTTGGAAGTATCATAACACGAGAAGCAAAATGTACGGATGAGATCAAAACTAGAATAGGAAAAGCAAAAGCGGCTTTCAGGAGAAAGAAACAACTACTTACAGGGAATATAAGGGAAGATATCCGCAAGAAGTTGATATAATGCTACGTATGGAGTATTGCATTGTATGGGGCAGAAACATGGACGCTAAGGAAAAATGACATCAAATACTTGGAAAGCTTTGAAATATGGACTTGGAGGAGAATGCTGAAGATAAAATGGACAGATAGGATGAAAAACGAAGAAGTGCTACGAAGAATAGGAGAGGAGCGAATGATTATACAGACTATCAGAAAGAGGAAGGCTAACTGGGTTGGACATTACCTGAGAAGAGAGAGTATGATTAAAGACGTGTTAGAAGGAAAACTAGATGGGAAAAGGGAAAGAGGAAGGAAAAGGTTTCAGCTGATAGACGATTTGAAAGGGAAAGAGAGTTATCAAGATATAAAGAGGACAGCGGAAAATAGGAGTATATGGAGAACCAGGTTTAACCAAGAATAATCACGGACCTGTCTACGGACAGACTACCTATGATGATGATGATATATATATGATGATATATATATATATATCATTATAAATAGCTGCTTCTTACATATATAGGATATATGGTAAGCGACACACGTAAAATAACACAAAAACACAGAAACATCACAAACGTAAAGCTTTCGGAACTACTCCTTCTTCAGCTACAGAACTCTGTAGCTGAAGAAGGAGTAGTTCCGAAAGCTTTACGTTTGTGATGTTTCTGTGTTTTTGTGTTATTTTACGTGTGTCGCTTCGACATCCCCGGGGCCTCGCCAACCTGAAGTCGTCTGATTGGTGAGTGCTCACTGAGTTTCCTCATCCCAACACCTTGTTGACATCCATATATCTATTTTACCTTTCCTTTTCCGTAAGTTGTTATATATATATATATATATATATATATATATATATATATATATATAAAACCTAAGGTACTTCCAGAAATCCTACAGAGCTGAAAAAATCCAAAATTTTGAAAAAGTTTTATTTAAGGGTATTTTTGACCCCAAAGTCTAATTTTAAACACCCTTAAGAAATGCATTGAAAACTGTGCAGGGCTATATAAAATTGCTTTTTTAAATTATTTAAAATTAAGACACGAAGTTGAGACGCACTGTATTATGGGTGAAAGAATGAAGTTTATTTTTCTTGAAGGCAAAATTCAAATCCACGCTGAATTTGCGTAAAAATTTGATTTTAATCATAAAATTATGATTTTTTTGTCTTCACCAATGAAAAATATAAACTACCATAGCAACGACTTCAAAGCATTTCAATGGGAATTGAGCTTCCATACTACAAGAGCTTTGATTTGATGCTTAGACTGCATTACAATCCATTAGATTTCAGCCAACGACGTACACATATGATGACGTGATAATTTTAAATTAATTTTTTTGTCCGGATACATACTTAAAGGCACGGATGATGACACGAAGATCATAACACACAAAATATTCTAATTTTTCATAAATTTTAGTGTAACATATAGGCTATTATCTTAATGATGGTTATAGTTATTGCTTAAAATGGGCGATCTGAGCCATGAAACTTGAAATTCAAAAACTTGGACGCGAGCCGATAGCCAGAGAATTTCGTAATTCCGGATAGATACCTTAATTTCGCAGAAAATGAAAACCATTATCTTATTTAAAAGGGTAGTTCAAATGCTGTCTGGTTGGTTTCTTTACGAGTTTAAAAGTTCGTTTATGGTGATTGTTTAAGCGCTTGCAGTATGCAAACACCAACAACTCGTATATACTATATATGTATGCATATAAGAATATGGGCGGTGTTAAGAAGGAATGAAGAGAATAACGCAAAATATAGTACAGAGAAGGACGAATTTGTTTGAGAAGTTCCCGAGAAGAAAATTAAATAAGCTGGGATTTGTAAGGCAATATTAGTCAAAAGAGATCATCGGTATCAAAACAGCATTGATGAAGATTTTCACCGCTTTCTAATTCGTTGAAGTAATCCTTTCGCCCATTATTCACGTGCATTTAACGAAAATTTTATAATTAGGCCAAGTTTATAACTGTACATAATGAAAACCCATTTAACTTGGTGAGATGTTTGCGCGTCGGATGGGTTTTATGGCCGCAGACAATTACTTTAAGGTCGAGACGCGATCAACCTTAACAAGCTCAGCGGAGAAAAATTACCGGGAAAAAATATTGAAGTTATAATAGGCTAGCGGCATGAAAGAATTTCCGGGTACAATATTCCCATAAGATCGCAAACTTTTTGTTTTCCATCGTATTAAAAAAAGGATTCAGGACCGAAAAATCCGTTAGGATCGGACGGACGAGCATCGTGACGCGTTATTGGCAAACTGTCGACCTTTTTGTCTAAAAAAAGGAGGGAAAGAAATGGGGGAGGAAAGGGGATGGTTTATGCTAAGGGAGGAGTTCGGCGGCTTCCTCTAATGGCGACAGAGAATGGGAAGAAGGATGCGGTGACGTACATACATCCCATCGCATGCGATGTCCCCGTTCTATTACCACCCCCTTCTCATACCGCCCTCCTCACGCTCATCCCTACTCTTCTCCCCTTCTTCCTCTCCCCCTCTCTCCTCCACGCACTCTCATCTCCACCCCTTTCGTGGCCCCACTCTTCCAACACCCTTCTTTCAGTCACGAGAAGCAACAATGCTTCCCTTCTGCCCCTCCTCCCCTCCAACCCTTTCGCTCTCCCCTTCTCCCGCGACTAAACCCACTGAATCATGCGCCCACGTCTGCTCCCTTCCCTTCCAACTCCCTTTCTACCCCTTTCCTCCACCCCTCCATCTCACAGAAGCTCCCTTCCCCTCCTCCCGTCCACAATGGGGGCTTTAGCTTCGAGTGGCAAATGTTAAAAAACCCCTTCCCTTTCTCCTTCCCACTCGGGTTTCCGCTCTGCTTCACGCTGGAGTCCTCACTTTGCTAGGGATGATACGAGGTGCGGTAATAAATAGTGAAGAGGGCGGTAAAGAGGGAGAGAGAATGATAGGGTGTAGTGGGGTAGAATGGCGGAGATGAACGGAGGGAGGGAGAGTGGAGAGTTCCTGCACATTTTTTTCGTCCTTTCCTCGGTGACTAGTCGGCGCAATAAAAAAACGACGCGAAATGCGAATAAAAACAACCCTTTAGAAAGAGGTGTGGCCAGATACTTGGATCTTGCTTCCACGGAGTGGAGCTGGAAGTAGGCGGAGAGGTTAGGCGACGAATGCGTGTAGGAGAAAAAAGAAGTGTAGGAAATCACACGGCTAGCCTTTTGGTAGTTCTCTGGCTGAACCTTTTTCTTCGTCCTTGTTGTCGGGAGTTTTATTGAATGGGCAGCGTTACATACACACGCAGGTGGAATGGCTTGCGTGGGTGTTGCCTCCTTTTGTTATCCTCGGAAAATGAATAAGTTCATGGCCCTTTTTTATGCACGCTAGCTCGTCTTATGCATATATTCACTCGCGAAATTGATTTCCTTTTCAACTGTGCGGGCGAGGGGATAAATTTATTCGCGTGTTCTCTCGTGTCGAGAGATTAGTTCGCTTTAAAATATACATCCGTATCAATCCCGTGGGGCAGGAATGAAGAGATGCATGATTCGGAGAATTTGTACTTGTCCTTTCACGTGAAGAGTTACGTTTTATTCAGAACCTTTTCTGCCAGAGCGCGAATAAGTGCTGTTGAGTTATTAGGAGCAATATTTTTAAATTTCCCATTAGTGCAAAAACAAATTGTTTTCTTCAATGAAAACTTTTTCGTAAATCGCAAAACGAATTTGGAAATCATGGAGTATCGATCTTTTGATTTAATCCATCGTTTAGGGAATTTGTGTTTTTTTGTTGCAAATTTCATAGCCAATTTTATCTACTGTTTTTCGTGATACAATTTAAATTTATTTTTCTTTACACAAATATCAGAATAACGATGTTTTGCTATTAAATGGAATTTATTTGATCCACTTTTTTAAAATCAAGCTCAAAAATACATTCGTCAATGTGTAAATAAAATTATCAAAAAGTGAATCCAGACTTAGTCGGATGTGTATTGGGTAAGATAGATGAAAATGCTCTACATTTATTCTTATCTATTGGGAGTAGCTCCATAATTTTAATAAGTAGATATTTAATATTACCCAGCATATACAAACCCTTTTTAGCCTACTTTCCAGAATGGAAATAGGCTTATAGTTTTGTCGTTGTGTCTGACTTTCTGTCTGTCCGTCCCCCCGTATTAACTTTTGAACCAATTCACCGATTTTCATGAAACTCGGTGAAAATCTCTTGCTACATGGGCCGAGCTCTCGAGAATAGTTTTTGTTGCGAAGATTGAAGTCCCGGGTTTGATTTCAGGGACTATCCTTCCCATTTGATTTACATGGGAAATCTGAAATCTATCGTGCAGGGCAATTTTCTCTTGCACATTAAAACTTAGAATTGTAATATCGGAAGGAGTTTTGTACTATTCTCTGAGGAAAGGAATAAAAATTCTAATTTTTATCATAGAAATTTGCTTATCGATTGTAATTCTTAGAATTTCGCGTAAATACTGGCGATTTTTCCCTTTTTATCACTAATTACGAGTGTTGCCATAGCAACAACTATTGTCGGACTCAGATTCGGTATATTCTAATATGTACACGCGTTATTTTTGTCGCACAAACACGCATGATCAATTTAATATTCCGTTCGAATGCATTTGTAGTATTTATAACGCCAAATTATCAAATTTGGGAGCACAAAGAGCTACATATCCGTGATGACTTTAAAGCTATTAAAGCCAATATTAATATTAAATAAATGATTAAATGGATAATAGGTATCATAAGTTCTGTTTGGATCATCTTTTTCTTACTCTAATTTTTCCTCTAGAATACCCAGGAAATTTCATAACCTAAAATGATATAGCTTTTTCTCATTAGGCACAACGCTCATTAGAATGAGTCCTATTAATGGTTATTAAGGGTTAAAAAAACTGATCGTGACATAAAGGAGAAAAGGGGTTTTCAGGGTATTAATAGACTGAAATACTTGAGTCACGTCTATTCCTTTCCCCGCTCCCAAGGAGTAAGAGGGGGCAGGCAAAGTGGAGTGGGAAGGAGAAGGAGGAGGAGCATAAAGGCGGGGGAGACCTTAGTCGTTGCTAGTGCATCTTCCCAGCAGACCCATCCACATAACGGATTCATAAGTACCTCGCAAAGATTGCACATCACGCACTGAACGGGCTTACAAGGATTATTATTCACTTTTATGCTTATATCCGGCAAGGCATTTACGCTGGCGTCTCACAATGAGGATTTGATGTTACATAGACTCATAGACACGGACTCATCCCTCGCCACTTTCATGAATATTTTTATCTTTTATCATATCTTGAGGGGAGATATCGCCGTATACGAAATACCGCAAGCATCTTTCATATAATGCCAGGAAACCAGGAACGGTTTTATTTCATTAACCTCAACGGGTGCGTAATTTAACTACTCGTCAAATAAACGGTTTTGACTTGTTTTTTTTTTGTCGCCGGGAGATAATACAAAGGTGGGAAATGAACTTGTCTCATACAGAAATGCGTCACACGTTAGTATGTGATTTATAGCGAAATAAAATGTTAGGAATTCTTCAATGGAAAATTATGCAGCCGTGGAATCGAGCCAAGAATTTTCCTCGAGGATTGCGGAAAAGCTTTGTCCCACAGTGTTATTTCACTATGCACTTATGTAGTTTATCGGAGAATATTTTTACATATTAATAATATTAACCTCACATTTTTATTCATTAAAATATTTATTTGCTAATCGTTTGCATTATAAAATTTATTGTAAGATGTGTTACTTCAGGGATTTTATGAAAAGCAAATTGGATAGGGCATATATTGAGAAGACAGTGTTTACAAAGGACGATCTTATTGTTAGAGGGCAAAATTAGCGGAAGAAGAGGAAGAAGGAGAAAAAGAATCGGAATATTAGAGAATATAAAGTAGGAATATAGTACTTATAGAGATATAAAAGAGGCGTCTAGGGAGAGAGAGAGAGAGATGGAGGCAGCGATTCAGCTGAAACCTGTCTTCGGACAGCAGCATGATGATGATGAAAATAACTTTGTATGATTCTATCCACTTACTCGTCCTATAATAATTTAATAACTAATTTAACCTTTGAGTTGCCATGTTACGTTTTCTTAAGTGAGTAATTTCCCAGAATTATCTTCTATTTTATTACCCTTCCTCTGTTTCTTCAGACGATATCTGTTATTTACAACACGTCCCAATTTTGGCTTGTTATACAACTCCCTAGCTATCTATTAAAAAGTTCCCAAACGGAACGAAACTACTCTCTTTTGTTCCTCATTCCGTGAAGGAGCTAGGCTAGCCGTGATAGAAACAAAGTAAACATTTACGCACCAGGCAAATTACGTGTTATTGTCCGTCGTTATTATTGTTATCATCTCGCTCGGGACATTTCCACCCGGCGAGATCACCTCCTTCACGACCCGGACCATGAAAAAAGTCACGGTGATCCGAGTCTCTCTCTTCTCTCCTCCGTCATTACCAATTCATGGCTTTGTCTCTTTTCGTCTTGCTGTCATCCAGTTTGGCCGCCTTGCATGCCCACCTTATCTCATCATTCAATCTCCCTCGCCCCTTTAACTACCAGCTCACTCTCTCCCCCTCCATCATTCTCTCCTCTCCCTCTCCTCTTTCTCTTCTTTTTATCTACCCACTCTCTTTTTCTCTCTCATATCTCTTACCTTCGCTTCCATATCTTTCTCTCTCCTCCCCCCCCTCCCTCCTTTTCTCTCTCCCCCTCTTACATACCTATCTCCTCCTACCGTCTCTTCCTCTCTTTTCCCCTCTACCGTCATATCTCCTACTCCATTGCTATCTCTTTCTCTCTCTCTTTCTTTCTCCCTTATTCCCATTCTCATTTTCTACTTCCCATCCATGTTTACCCCACTCCTACACTCGAACATCACTTTTATCCCTATTTTGCCATCTCGTTTTTTACCTCTGCCTCCCCCTTACTCATCCCCATACATTCTATAGCTATTTTTTCTCCCTTTAAATCTCTTATTTTCTTCTTCCTCTCTTGTTTTTTTTTACCCTTTCTATTCCTCTCGTTACTACTCGTTTCCCATTTTCATCGTTTATTCCTAAATACTTTTTCTTTCTGTATTTTTTACATATACGGCCTTCCTATAACACAGGAGGGAGCGTTCTGAAAGTGCCGTGTGATGTGAATCCGTGTTATGCGAAGCTTGCTTTACGTAGTAAAAGGAGGGTAGTGTTAGATACCCCTTGCTTCACACTCAAAATTCCCAAACCTCTCTCTAATGCACATATATCTACAAATTGAGTGTTAATGTCTATTATTCGAGTTTATTAACAAAGCACCCTGGCCCTCCAAAATGCTTTCTTCGTCAGTAATCCGGAGTCTCACATCCCAGGTCCAACGATATCGCGTTAATGGAATCATAATCTGCGTTATCTCAACTTTTGGTAGTTAAAAACAAACCGTGTTGTAACGAATCCACGTTATAATAACCCGTGTTTTAGGAGGTCCAGGTGCACCAACCTTCTCTCCCTGCCTTATTAACCTTTCCCTCTCCACGACTCTCTCTCCCTTTATAGCTTTCCCCCGTCTCGAGATGATACCCTCTTTCTCTCTCTCACTATCTCTCTTTCACTCTCTTTCTCCCTCTCCCTCTCTCTCGTCACCTCAATATTTCACACTCGTTCTTCGACGACGTGCTCGCTCAGCGGGTCACTTTCCCTCATTTGTTTCTTCTCCCCACCGATCCCTATATTATTAAACGTTCGCATGATTTATTAATGGCGATTACGCTTCCGAGTCCTTTTTTGTTTTCTTTTTGGTTCATCTTCCTCTCTGTCTCTCTCCTACTCGCTTCGATATCCGCGCAGCTGTACGTCAAACAAAATTAAGCCGAAAAAATATCACGGTCCGGGCCTCCTACTTGTTTAGGTATAGCAGTCGAAACTTTTTATGTTTATTTTTTATCGGAATAACCATTTTAAGTAGATTTCTCTTCAGTCATCGTTCGGAGGAAAAAAAACCTTTCCATCTCTTAGACTCGTGGAAATAGGAGATTCGGAGGGAATACCTTCGCTTCGTTAACGCGAGCGGTTTTCTTCCCGGTAATCTCTTGGAATTGTTCCCTTAAAATTACCTTATTCAGCGAGTCTTAGGAATCCTACTGACGAGAAATTCAATTTTTTAAATGCATACGTCATAATTTTTTGCAGAGTACATACTTATTTAACCTCATCGCCTCATGCGGTACCATTCTCTTGTTCTGTAAAGTAATTCTTTAAAACTTTCTTAAATTCACATTTCAATTTATTGAAATTAACAAGAATAAGGTTTCAAATTTTGTGATCAGGTGCACAACTGAATAAACGTATTAATCACGTACAAATTTTTGGAAGTTAATAGTGAAAAAAGGGGATAAAGGAGAGTATACTATTTAGCGGCGCTTAAGTGGCTAAGCGTAGGAAGGGTTGAGGAATTTAATGAGGAGAGTAAAGAGGTGTGTGTGGGTAGAAATGGTCATTAATAAAGTGCAATTGTAAAATTTGATACCCTCCTTCATCTTTGCCAAGAAATGATTCGCAAAATGCCTTTCGATAACTCGTTTAACGAACAATTATTCTTTAAGAATTCAATTACTCTATTCCATTAATCACGAAATCTATTTCGTTCCTATTTCACGTTCATACATCCGGTCTTATAGGAAAAGGTCATTATCGATTTATTTACTTTCATCCTCTACTTACGTTTCAACTCTTCCACTCCCTTATTTTTCTCCACTCTCTCCTTTCCCTCTAAAAACCATCTCCTCCTTCCTCATCCATCCCACCCATCCATTCCGATCGTCCCGATCTCCTTCTCCACCTCCTTCCCCCTCACTCCGCTGGTTTACAGGCTCCGTAAGGTACCCGACAGAATATAATTACGTATCCACGTACCTGTGCTGAATCGTAATTGACCCTGCCGAGGACGCGAAGTTCCGAGAGATTTACGCATTGCTTCGTAAGCGAACTCATCCTGCCCCTCCCTCCGATGACCTCCTCCCCGTTCTCTCCCTAAAACTTCCGCCTCTCTTCGACTCATCCCGTCCTCTCACTCCGCTCCTCCTCCACCTCCTCCCTCCAGCTCCTCCGGGTAATGAATTTCCCAGAGCCTTTGGCGAGGACTGCTCCATCGTCCGTGAAATAACAGCCGCCGAATGCTCGTCCCGAAAGTTTGTTGCCTACCGCGGTTGTGTCGGTCGGCGGTTGAGAGGGAAGGGTAATAGCGAGGAGGGAATTTTCGTTGTCTCGCCTCGTTTTTTTCCGGCGGGGTGCGAAGGTGATTTGAATTCATTTCAAGGAGGTGGCGTCGGTGGCGCTGGTTTATTTTTTCGTTGCGTTCTTTTTCTTCTGTTCGTGTTTTATTCCTCGCGCCTCCTTTCTCTGTATGTCTTTGCGTGCGGGAGGGTTGGTGCCTTGTTTTTTTCATCGCATGTCTCCGTTTCCGAAGATCGCTATTTGTTTTTTGCGCGCGCGCGGGCTTCTTTTTTATTTAGATTTTTTCGATGGGAAGACTCGTGGAATCCTTTGTGTTCAACAGGTACTGACAATGAGTCGAAGGACCGATCTTCTAATTTTATCTTATAATATGTAGATATATGGATTTTTATGGATTTCGATGGAATATCAAATATATTGTCGTGTCATGAATTTTCATTGTTTTGTATTTTAAAGTCATTAACATAATTTTCAAATTACGGCAATAACCAAGTCCGAAGAAGTTTCTAGAGTAGTTTAAATATTCAGTTATTAAATTGAAAGACGATATTCCTTTAAAAACAAAAAAATTATTTGGGAACCAAGTGCTTATTCGGGTTACTTCTGTAACTATTTGAGAGATAGTGTGACAATTTGATTTCAGCCGTAGGACGAACTCGATAATTCTCTTTCTATTTACGAAGTTATCGTTTACATGCGAAATAATTTAGTCCAGATACTGTTGTAGTTCATTTACTGTATTTAACTTCATAGTCGGGAAGGTAGCGTTTTATCAGTGGTTGTACAGAAAAATGTTCTAAAAACTTCATCTGCTTTTTTGTTAATGTCAAGAGTACGGCAACGAGATTGAGAATTTCCCCGGCCGCTCCGAGCGGGAAGTATTTTATTCTATGAGATAGTGCATTTTATATAGGTTGCGATAAAATAACCAAATGCTGGCCGAGAATTTACTATCCTCTTAACCTGTAACCAAGGGCGACGGTCTTGATACGCGTCAGCCGAACCGCGTGAAAAAAATTGCCTCTTCTCGTCTAAGTTGTGCTCCATTCGGAGGGACACCTTACCAGCTCATACGAGCGAAAAAGCTCTTAAAGAAGATAAAGAAAGAGACAATCTTTATCGTTTATTTTTTGACCACCACGAGATGGGGAAAATCTTAGATACCCGTTTTGTTTCACCCAGGCTCAAAAGCAATGATGATTCTTCACGGCAACCACCCTCTCCCCCTCTCTCTTCCTCACCCCATCCCTCTCTCTCCTTCATCCGGTTTACCGCGACAATCTTCTCGGTTACATCCATCCTCTTGCCTACCTTCCGCTGGCCCACCTGTTTCTCTCCCTGACTGGTCCTTTTCCCTCCCACACCCCTCCTCGAAAGGGGGTTGGTATTTGTGATGGCCAAGTCTCTCCGTCCCGGCATCTTCCTTATTCCTCTCCGTTACATCTTCCCTGTCCGCGTTGCTAACGAAAGTTGGCCTCGGTGAACGACCGGGGTCGTTTCGTGTGAAAGTATCCGAGATCGATTTCTGATCGAAGATGCTTTGTTCGTTTTTTTCAGTCGTCCGCCGAGTAGAAACATTCGGGAGAGATGGTGGATTCTCCGAAGGCATGAAACGGGACGGTCGTTTACTTTTGGAATTAATTCCGTCGTTTTTTTATGGTTTTAATTCCCCGGCCAACTATTTCTTCGGATTAAACCACCACGAAGGACTTACGTGTTGGTATTTTTCCCATCAAAGATGGCAAATCTATTAAATCTTTCAAATAATAGATTGAATTTAAAACCGCCATCGCTAGTTGATTATCTACTGGTAAATAATATTGCGAGAGTCGCATTCTTGCAATAAAATAAGAATTGGAAGCAATTATCGCTTTATAAGTATTTAATTTTTAACTTTCGTACGGCAGTTGGATCAAAGAAAATTCTGTGCGACGTTTTAATTCCGAAAGCTTACTATTTACTCTATATATTAATTATACATACTATACTAAGTAAACGTTGAGTCTGGCGATAGTACGCTGGTTCTGTAAAATTATCAAGGTTGGAACGTAATGGTTGTCACGCTTCAATACCGAAACATGAGCGGGGAGGTAATTGGCATTTAAACATCTTCGCCCGCTATTTCTCCTCGTACTTATTCTGTACTTCTCTTAAATCCACCATCTTCTCACTCTTCTTGTTTCCATCGGAATACTTTTAATATCGTCGAACTCACAGAGAAACATGTTTTCGAATCCATCATTAGACTCGTTCTCGACGGTCGTTTGGTGCGCGTCTCACCCTTCGAGAAATAAAAAAAAGGACTCTAATCTCCTTCCGACAACCACTTGTGCGTTTTTCGTGCCTCTTCCACTTCAATTCTTCCTCGGATATCGTTTAATTCTACTACTGAAAAGTGTCGTCGTAAAAAAGAGGACCGGGTCCCGTCTTCCCTTGTAAGGAAGGTAACTTACCTCATTCATTAGTTGGCGAGAAAGAGGGTGAGAGGAAGGAGGGTTAAAAAGGGATAGGGAAGAAGGTGGTAGATAAATGTGGAGAAGGGAGTAGAGGAATGGAGAGGGAAACGGAGAAGTGTGAGCAGCGGCGTAACTAGGAGCCGTAGGGCCCACGGCAAAAGATTATTCCCCGCCCCCTCAACCAACGAATACATATCTTCAAATGAAACGGAAACTCATTGTATCAAATTGCTCTTATTATTCAATGGCCAGGAATATGCCGAAAAGCCCTTTTAAACGGCTGCCCAAAAATAACGATTAGCTTGAATGTCGTTCGGAAATTAGGATAAAAAAACTACTAAAAATCTTAATATCGTCTATTTTTGGAAAAATTCTAGGGCCTCTCGGACCCCTGGGCCCGTGGAATAATGCGTGTTTAAGTGTAAGGCAGAGGAGTTCTTTACGATTTATGCAATCTCGTTAAATGACTAATTTGACAACTTTTCTTAGAAGCCTTTTTTGATATGATTAATATTTATCCTACGAAATATGACGGACAGTTCATTTTTTGTTCGTAGAAAGGTGGAACCCCTGCTTGAACAAAGGTAGCACCTCTGCATTGGTTATGTAAATAATTTATATCATTTTCTCATTTCCCTGAAAAGTCCTTAGCACCAAACTTCATGAAAATCCACTCAATAGTTTCGGAGATGATATATGACAGAAAGTTAATTTTTTGTCCATAGAAAGATGGCACACCTGCTTGGGTAAAGGTGAAACCCCTGCTAGGGTCATGTGAACCATTTACATAATTTTCTTATTGCCCTTTGTCCAAAAAGTTCTTAGCACCGAACTTGATGAAAATCCCCTCAGTAGTTTCGGAGTTGAAATATACAGACATACATAGGGACACGATCTTACAATAAGTCTTTCATTTTTTAACTTTTCACAAAGAGCGCCCAAAAAGTAGCAAGAAGGGCGATTTTCACGTCGTTTCGAGTTTTGGAGGTGGGAGGAGGGATCGAGGTGGGGTGGGGTGATCAGTACCATCTCATTACTCTCCCCTCGGAGGAGAAGGAAAAAAACGGTAACGACTCTCCCAGACGTTTTACTTATCTCTCTCCTTCTCTTTCCTATTCTTTCTCTTCCAGTTCTTTCCAGCGTGACTTTTAGTTCCTATTGAGTGCTGTCTTTTCAACTCACCCCGAGGGAGTTTTCACTTTGCGTAAGAAGGCGTTCCCTCTTCTCGGAATGAGGAAGGAGCAACCTCTCCGCCATTGTTCGATTCTCTTTTTTTTCTACGCGAGGGAAAGGTAACATTTGTTGCGAAAAACGCATAATTGCATTTTCTCTCGTTTAATAAGTATGGTAGGCGATGAAAGTGACGGTTAGAGGAGAAACGGTTTGTTGTACGGAGGGAATTATGTACATTAATATGTATTTCTTTTTTCTGTCGAAGCCAAAATATACAGATTTTGAAATATATATTCTTTCTGTGTCGAAATTTATTCATCGGTATATAATATAATATTATATTAGGATTCGAAATCATTAGGGTATCAATGTGTTCTAGATTTAGTCTTGTAAAAAATTAAATTGTGCGCTACGGATATTTAAATTACCATATTCTGTAATTGTATTGCAGCAATAACTTATTAAATTTTTAAAAAATACCTTAATGCTCAATTTAATAAAGTTTCAGCTTATTTATACTGTAAAATTGTAATTTGTCTGAAATGTACAGATGCCGCTAGTCTTAAACATAGATAGAGGGCGATTATTTAGCTCAAATGAAGGTTTCATTTTTGGCAAATATTCCTTATTTATAAATCGGTCATCAAGTTTCGTTGTAATTTTATTCAATCTTAGAAAAAATTTGTCCATACTCGCTTCATTCAAACGCGAATATTTTTTGACATTTTCTTACCTATCAGTTTAAATAAACATCATTTATTGAAAAAACGAAAAGTTGCTTGGTCGAAGGAGGGCAACCCTCTTAAGCGTTGCCTCTACAACGAAGGTAAGACCCCTTCAAAGTCTGTATCCCACGGTTCCCGCAAAAGGAAGCGATCCAATCGGAAGGAAAAAAAGAGAATCGAGGGAGAATGAAACAAAAAAGTAATGAAATCGGCCGAGGGTGAAGAGGATGAGTAGAAGAGGAAGGTTTTGCACGATGTGCATCCATCGTGATTGAGACGCCAAAAATTCCCCAATCTCTTTCTCTCTCTCTCTCTTTTCCCCGTTGGATAAAAACGCTTCAATTTAATCTTATCTCTTCCCTTTCTCCCTTCTCATATCCTCTCTCCTCTTTTTATAGTTCCTCCTACTCTCGATAGGGGAGTGCGTTGCTATGTGCAAGGTACGAGAAGAATTGCGCACGTATAGAAGGTGCCCGGGTAATGTAAGGGGCCAACGCAGCTATCCTTCACGACCACAGATGATAGGATTGTTGTTGGAGGGGATGGGGTGGGGGAGTGGGTGGTTCAGGGTGGCCGGGGGGGGGGAGGAAGAGGAGGGAAGCGGGAGAGGAGGTCGAGAGGATGTGAGGGAGGAGGAGGAGACGCAGAAGGATTTTCGGCGGTTTTTACGCCGTACGTGCTCAAGGAAGTTCCGCCCTTTTTCCCCCAAACCTCTTTTGCCATCTCCATCTCTCACGCTTGTGTGCCTTACCTAAAACAAGCATAGGAAATGACGGAGCTTTTTTATTTTTATTTTCCGGGCAGAGAGGAAAATACCGTAGATCACGGTGGCTCTTTCTGCAAACATTTACGTTTTTCCGTATCATAGGCGCAATTTAAAACCATAAAGTTTGAGGAATGCTTTTATAAACTTATTTTCTAATCGGTAGTGGATGCAAAAAACTAGGATGGCTCTTCCGCTCTAAATCATAACCGTCCGTTGAAAAAAAATCGTTTAATTAATTGTCTCGAAGCAGTAGTTTTGAAAGTTTTTTACGAGCTATCGAGTTTTTTTCGATCTATAATAATCCAATTCTGAAAAGCCTCCGGGAGATTTTAATGATATCGCTTCCACGAAATTTCGACCTATTTTTTAAATGAAAGAAGGGGTCCGTTACGATTTAATTTAATTAAGCGGTGCTTAAATTCGCAAGAGTTCAACGCATTTACTAATTTTTATTGACAGTAGTAAATCGTTCGACTAAACGCGTAAAGCGAAAATTATAAAACGTCTGAATTTTTTATTTTCTTCGATTTAATATTGTCCAAATCCGAAAATTTAGATTTTTTCCGTCAACCTACAGAATTAATTGTAATCGTGCTGGCTTGTCCTCAAGGAAATTAACTTTAAAAACATTTCCACTCCCTAAAGGTCTTCTATCTAATAAACCCCAATCAATGAATGTGCAGGGCGTTTCCTCCAATCAGCCAAGACGCGGGTTTTTAATTTACAACCTTGGAAATTCGCAAAAGCAGTCAAGAGGGTTCTTCCCCCACAGCAAAATAGTACCTTTTTCATCTCCCGACAATCCGCTCGTATTTATTAATGGGAGAAGACCTTGGCCCCGTTAACAGCCATCTCGCGCAGCATCCGTTCCAACCTTCGGGGGGACGCTAGCCCGAGGGCAAAACGAGTCGGGGACGAACCAATCAACTGCGGAAAAGAACGATATCCATTCGGAATCCAACCTCACGAAGGCAATCACTAAGCGGGGAAGGAAGGTGGGGGAGATGAAAACGAAAAGAATTCCGCGCAATCTTCTTTATTATTGCCGAAGCAGCGCTTGTGGTTGTTCTTCGCGGCGGAAAGTAGTGTCGAAGCATACGGTCGTGGGTTCCGATCCCGCGTAAAAGAGAGGTTATTTTCGACGAAATTTCTATGGTGCAATTAATAATACGATGTCGATAATGAAAGTCTCCGTAGAATCATCGATGCAATATTTTCGAGTATAAAGGTAATGTCGCAAGTGATCACGTCTTCTCGGTTGATGTTTCGAAAAGACGAAAGATAGGAGTAAAAAAAAGATAACGTCCACAGAATCGCATCGTCGGTTGTGATTGGATTTTGCCTCTTAACGGTATTTCGAGCCCGGAGCCAATTCGTCCTCCGTAATTGCGAAGACAAAAAAGTATTCCATATAAGCAATCTCTGTTGATTCACAAGGTTGAAAAATTACCTTCATCTCTGTTTCTCATTAACTGCGTATCATCTTCCGCTCATCATCGTCGCTGGGATTTTTTCTCTGTTTACGGAATGCGCGGCTGAGATGCCTAAGACCTTCTTCCTCGATAGGAGAAATAGTTGTTTTATCGTGGAAAATATGCATCTCGTAATCGTAGGCGTTGCTGATCATGTGATCGGCTCCGATAAAAGTAATGAAGAATGTTTAATTCATGCGCATAATTGTTTGGGTATAAAATGGTGTTCAAAAAGTGTCTGTGCAAACCTCTGACTCACTTGTATGTAATTATTATGGACAATTTAGTAATCTAGTGCACAGTAACTTTTTGAACACCCTATATATATTAATACATACGCTCGTGCATATACGCACACATACTCATCATTGGATTAAATGCGAGAATTATATAGCTGCAGCTGAAAGATATGCCCCTCTTAAACTGTTAAGAATATAGATACTCCTTTTAAAACAGAAATTAGGTAATTTATGACGAACAATTCTGAGACCTGATCGCATCGAGATGGTCCCTTACACGAAATAAAAAATTCTAAAAAGCTGGTTGAGGTCTTGGAGTAGCATGCGCAATGGAGGACAGATGATTAAAGATCTCGAGCTATTGGAAGCGGAGGTCGGCGGGTAAAGTGACACGAGAGGGAGAAGCGAAGAAGTCGGCGAGAGTATGTGAGGTAAAGTGAAGTAGGTATGCGATGAGGAAGCTTGATTCCTTCTCCCTATGAGAGAAGAAGAAAAAGGATCTTAAGAGACTCGAAGGTCCAAATGCCAAGGTCGCTTCAAGTAGAGGGAGAGAGAAGTAAAGAAGGAAGGGAGAGAGAGGAGAGAGGTAAGGAGGATGGGAGGGAGATATAAAGGGATAAGAGGTGCCGTAGATGGGTCACAAGGGTGATGTGTTTTGAAGTGGGAGGTAACCATTAAACCTCTCCTTCCACCTTCGTTTCCCATTAATCTCCACCTTTTTCCTCCTCTCCCCGCTTCATATACCTCCTCCCTCATCAGTCATATAGGTACGCGTAGTGACTCATCCCGCGTCTCGCGGATAACAACGACATCTCGAGGGAGGGAAATGTACCGTCTTCTCATGTAAAAGCTCCTTCGAGTCATTATTTTTTTTAAGGACGGGTCGGACCTCTTTGTCGAACCATTGTTCGTCCCGCGGTCAGTGTCACACACCTTTTCCAAGTAAGCCAAGATTTGACACGCAAAAGAAAGCGCTGTCTGACCTCATGCGAATCCCAAAGGAAAGGTTACTTAACTGCTTTTATGCTAATTTTGGCCGAGCGGCGTATAATTAAATACGTGTATTGAAATGTGCGTCGTCAGAGTTGCATACGTTTTAGGATACAATTTACTTTTGCTGCATGGGATTACGGACAAGAAATTCAATTGATTATTAGTTGCAAAAGCGGATACAGGGATAAAGGGGGTATCTACCGCCACCCTCAAGATTTCAGAAAACCGAAAAAATATTGAAATGATAAAAAAGTAACATGCCGAAGAAATGTTATATTTTTACGGTATTCATTTGGTTGCGCAAAAGGTCTATTTATATTCATATCTATTTCATTTTAGGTATTAAAATCTGTGTACTTTTGAAGATATTTTCAATTGGTTTGTTTTTTCATCTTTGATCACTTCCCCCAAGAGCGAAGCCTGGATCCGCCCTTGTTCAGTTGTATTTTCAGAGGCATAGCGTAACCTGGAAGGTTTATTTAGTGAATAAGTTATTTATTGGTCTATTATTCGTTTTATATAAAATGTTTTGCTGAGTAATCGTTTTCTGTGTTACACGCCATAACTAAAAAAACGAGGACAATTTTTCCGGTGTTTCCACAGTCATACGAATGTTTCAAGTCCATCTAAAATAAACACAGTCTATCTTCCGCTCCTCCCCAAAAAATCTTTAAAAGGGATTTTGTAATCTCGTCTCGTCTCCTGCAGCAGGCAATATCTGTAAGATGACCTCCCTCGTAATACATTTCCTCGAGTCATCCTTTCTCATCTGTGGACCGAGCGTTTCTTCCCCCTCGCTCTCCCTCTCTTTCTCCCCCCTCTCTTTCTCCCCCCTCTCTCTCCCTGCTTTTCTCCTTGTCACTCGAAATCCTGCGAGAGATGATTCTCCTTCACGTAGCGTTTCCTCACGCTCTGTGTCACGGTATTTACCTACCCGGATCGTGTACGATATCTCCCCAGAGAGAGAGAGAGAGAGTGAAGCGGATATTTCCTCCTTACTTTTCAACTGGATCTCGCCGCGGGCCCGAACGCTTCCTCACCTGCTTACTTTTTCCCCTCGAGATTCATAATAGTCGTGTAGGAGTTTATAGCCTTTCCATATCGGGATTTAACTCGTCAGCGGCTCGGTTGATAATTTGAGAGGATCGTCGAAGGAGCAGTTAGAGTAATTTATGGATGGACTCTTTGATGACTTCGCCTCGATGGGCTTCGAGGGAAGATTTTTAAGCTACCGATTGTAAGGACGGAGTAGGGATACAGAGGGAGGAAGAATGAAAGAAAATGACAGGTTTTTACACGAGAAATCTTCTCTCGGTCGCCAGCTATTGAAAAGCATGCGCTTCCCGGCACCGGGGCTAGATTCGTGGGATAAACGTCGAAGAGAAATTATTACCCGTGCGCTAATTGAAAATGACTGTGCTGTGGGAACACGCGTATGGTTTTCGTCCTTGGAGTCCGGTCGCTACGTGAACGTACGTTCTGATGAGTTATTTTTTCTCGCATGTCCACATGTTGGCTGTCTTCCACGTGATATCTCACTCTCTCAAAGTGGAAATGTATAAAAGTATATATACTTGCGCATTTGTGCATACATTATGCAGTTGGCCTCTTTGGTGCTTTTCCTAAAGAGTAGGCTAATGCCGGCACAGGGTTTCCCTCCTCCCTTCTATGTGTCTGGTGTGGAAGGAGTTATGGCAATAATAATCCAAGGGGTTGATTAATACAGACAAACACACAAAAAACAGTTGTAACTAAGGGCAAAATTCTTAGGCTTAATTTTTCTTGGGAACTAATTAAGCTAACCCAAATTGTTATCTGCCCGTTCTTGTCGATAATTTCAAAAAAATATGCTACCATCTGGATTGTATTTTGCGTGTGTTATGCATGAATATAGAGATAGAATGATGGAAGCATAAGTTTAAATTAAAAGGCGAGCATATCCATGCATTAGTAGATGACGCTTAGCATGAAATACGGTAACGAAAAAGGGTCCCATTATTTTTCTTCGTGGTCCAAGTCGGTCGCATTATTATGTCACTCTTCAGAGAGGAGAGAAAAAGCGACCCTGACCGCAAGTAATTACGGACCGCGCCGGTAGGGTACGTTTTACGTCGATCCTTTAAGGTTTTTGACGCGGCATAGTTGTCCCGAACAAGAGGGAAGGGGTGTCGGAGGAGGAGAGTCAGAGGGCAAAGCGAGAGAGGAGGGATGGAAGGGAAGGATAAAGAAGAGAAATGACCGCACAGGGAATGACTGAGGGAAGAAGAGTAATAGTAGGACACTCGTCGCTCGGAGGTTGACAAACGTCCCGGCTTCATCCGTCCCTTTCAGTGATGGAGGGGGGAGTGGTGAGATTAGAGGGAGAGAGTGGAAGGGGGAGGAACCAGGAAGGTTTTCGTGGGGATTGTAAGATGTTACAGACGGGGATGATTTTTTTTCCAAGCGCGGGTAAGGGAGGAGAAGAGGTATTTCCTATGGGTAGTAACGTTGAAGGGTTTCGGATCTCCCCCGACATTCCCCCTTCTTTCCACCCTCCCCCTACCTCACCTTTCGGTCTTATTCCTTCGACGCTACGCTTTTGTCCGTCCTCCGTCTTCAAAGGAAAAGGGCAGCCAATTAGAGACCCATTCTCCGGATTCCGCAGCCTTGTCCGTGTCCCGTGGAAAAAAGATTTTCCTTTCCGGCTCGCTGGGATGGTCAGTCGACTGTTTATTATTATTTTTTTAAAGGAGGGAGTTCGAGGTGGGTGGGGTGCAGATGCTGTTTTCCTAACCTATCCGTTGCATGGTTTATGTTCGTTATGCGCGAGTTTTTTTTCTTCGGCAAGCTATTTTTTATCGGGAGAGAAAACAATCGTCCGAAATTTCCGGCGATTCGGGAAACTGTTTTGTTTCAAAGGAGAAATTCTCTCGGATGCCCTCTGAAGATAGAAAGGAGCGATTTCTATGAAGTTCGCTTTGTATGTGTTTGAATTGGGTTTCTTTTGGGTTCTCGCGATGGAGATATTTGTTATTGTCGGTTTAATAAAGAGTTCCAGATTCCTTTTGTCATTGGAGACAATACGTTTAAGGAAGGGAATTATTGCCAAACAATCGGTATTTTGATAGCAAGGAAATTTATTGTTGGCCATCTGAGGGCAAATTTTCAAAAATCTTCTCAGACATTTATGTAGGTTGCGTTTAATGAACGAAATACCTTTCTAGAATTGAAGGGAAGTCGATATTGTTATTCTTCGATAAGTGAAACTGCTTTGTTGCATTCTCTCAATTAAAGCAGATAATAATACGATTTAAAATATTTTAGTTGTGGTATAAGCAGGTAAAATATGTTCGTAAGAATGAAAGCTAAAACCCATTATAGTTATTTTGAGCTTGCAGATTAACTTATTCAAAATCTTATAAAGAATACGCCTATGATTATATTAATGTTGAAATTGATGAAGGGAATACGCTTCTTCAATTCAAGATGACGTGACATATTTCTTCAAGAAGGAATATAAAAATATCAGTCTCTCAATTAAAAAATTACTATATTTTACAGTATTATACCCGAGGTCTATTAAACTATTTTTTCCACAATCCCAGCTGGATGAAATTTTTATCGCTCAGAATTTACATTTTCATCTCAACTTTTATGTTACTCCGTCCTTTTTATAGGCAATCAAAGCGAGGGGCACAAAAATATCAAAATAAATATGTTTGTATATGTGAAGTTTGTAAAAAAAAGCCTCTCTCTTTTCCGGTCCTTCCAAATGAATCGAGATAAAAAAACTCCATCCCGTTAAAATAATACGTGAAAAATCTAGACGATAAAGCAGCTATGGGCGCGGAGACAGAATTAGCCATCCCAGGGAGTGTGACGCCATTAGTCATGCCTTATGCTTTGGTGTGGGAGTGGCTTTCTCTCTCTCTCTCTCTCACTCTTCCCCAATGGACCACCAAAACCCAACACGGTTTATTCCAGAAGAGGAACGAAACACCTCACCTCCATTCTTCCACTCCCTCCTTCACGGATATGTGTGGAAGTCGCAGAGGTGGAATGGGAGAGGGGGAGGAGAGTTAGGCTGTTCACCGGATCCACTTCTTCCCCACCCCCGCCGCCCCCGACCTCCTCCTCCCCCTCCTCATTCCCGTTCGCCTCAAACCCGTTTTGTTATATCCCCGCCACCTCAAGCCGCCGCCGCCACCCTCTTGCCCCCCACCACGCTGTTCCTTCTCCTATCTACCGCCCCCACCTCAACCACCCACCTCCTCTTCCATTCCTCGGCTTCTTCTTCCTCCATCATTCCTCATTCCATATCCGCAGCCAATCAGCATTTCATCCCCATCCTCTCCTCTCCATCTTTTTACCTCCCTATCTCATGGACCACCCTCTCTCTCTCTCTCCATACCTCCGCTCAATTGCTCTCCCTCCTTTTCACTCCACCTTCTTTCTCTCTCTCCTTTTTTGCCTGCTTTTTCCTCTTTGCCTCGCGTTTCCCCCTCAGCCACTCCCTCAGTCCCACTCTTCATTCTCATTTCCTCTTCATTCTTTCAATCGTATTTTTTAAAGAATATTCTCGGCGTTCTTTATCGGGAATTGCTTCGCTCATTCTTGGTACTGTGTCCTAATTAGTCGGTCGAACATTCCTCTGTTATCCTAAATTCTTTCCCTCATTCTCGCATTCTTGCATCGCTTTGTTCATCCCACTTAGCACTTCTCTACGTTCCAGTGCCCCTGTCCCTTTTTCTTATTCTCTATCTCCATATTTCTCTTTCTCTCTTTCTCCCTCTGTTTATCCTCTCTCCCTTTCTCCTTTCCCTTACCCGATTATCACATTCTTCCTCTCCCTCTCTCTGGTACTCTTTCTTCCTCTCTTTCTCCTTATCTTTATTTTCCTCTCTCTCCCACTCCCTTACTCTTCACTTCACTCTCCCTCTTCCTTCTCCCTCATTTTCAATTCCTCTCTTATCTCACACTTCACCCATCTCCTCCTCCCTTTGACACCGCTCCTTCCCCTCTCCTCCTCTCTCTCTGTCTCTCTCTCCAATTCCTTTCTACCATTTACAACCCTCCTTTCTCTCACTCTTCATCTCACACCCCGAAAAAAACTCCCAACCTAACTCTCTTTCGAAACTAAACAGCCATTCCCCAAAAAGAAGGTCTCCATCTCTCTCTCTCTCTCTCCTCTCTCACTCTGCATCCTTTCCCCACCCGAAAACCTCTCGCCCTACCCTTTTTGCCTCTCACCCTCCGACGAAACCTCAGCGGCCGTCTCTCCTTCCATTTTTTCCCTCCCCCGCTTTTATTTTTTTAGTTTTTTTACCCTTCTCTTCCTCTCATCCGTCTCTCAAAGAGATAAGAACTATCTCTCCTCACTCTCTATCCCTTCCACTTCTTCCCTCCCCCTCTCTCTCTGTCTTCCTTCATTCTTTCCCTACCTTATATTTCTCTTCCTCTCTCTCTCTTTCCCCTCTTCCCCCTTCCCATCTTGTCCATCCTTTTACGATCTTCCGTAGAAATGGTCGGAGGTCGTTAATTATTGGTAACACATTGGGGTTGGGAGGAGAGTTGTAGGAGAGGGAGTGTGGGCGGGAGGTAGGAGACGTGAGATTGAGGAGGAGGGAGAGAGTTGGGGAAGGGAGCGGAGGAAGGCAAGGAGAGGAGAGGGATGATTGAGGAGTGGAGGGAGGAGAGAGAGTTAAGAATCGCGCTGCAGAATAACATGGCGGGTGGAGAATGGAAAGGAAGGGAGGGGTAAGGCGGTGAAGAGAGGGGGGAGAGGTGAGGGATGGGGGAATTTTTTTTAAAAAGAATTTTATGTTGGTTGATGTGGGTGGGTTCGGATGGAACTAGATTACTTAGTCTTCTTTCTCTTTTTGTCCTCCTCTTTCTCTTTTTGTGTTCTTTATTTCCGACTCCCGGTCTCTCGTCTTTTTCTTTCGCCATTTCTCTTTCCTTCTGTATGTTTTCACTCTCACCCTTATGCTTTCTCCTTTCTTTCCACAATTATTTAACTTCACGCTCTTTTTCAACCTGTCCTATTCCCGCATCCTTATCTATCCCATTCGCTCGTACCAGTAACCTAGGGGATAAAAGCGACTTCCCTACTGATTCTTGTGTAGATACCTGCGTGCCTCAATTCATCATCTATTCCGCAGTTAATGACCGAAGAGGAAAAAGTAATCGGCGCAACCCGTGATTCAGCTGTTATCTCCAGTTCGATTGCGTTCTTTTTCATCCACCTGTTGAGTCATTTTCCACCTCGGGAACCATTATTTTTTTCGTGTCTTAAAATATATTCTTACGCGCATTCGATTTCTGCCTTCATCTTTACCTCGCTCGAGGTTGTCCCTACCGTTTTTTGTTTTCTTTTTCGTTCCCAGCTTTTTCTTAGTTATTGCTAAACGCAGTTAAGCAGCTTACTTTTCTAAAACAAAAGTCGTACTACTTTCTATATTCCTTCTTTTACTCGGTGATATTTTATTCGTTGTGTTATGTTATCTTTTCTGCCTCTCTTTCCTTTCTTTCGCTATGATTCGTTATTCCTATCCCCTTTTATCAACATTTATCGTATCATATCTTCTATGTTTCATTTATCCATCTCCTTTTATTATGTTCTCTTCTATCTCCTTCCCTTTTCATTAATCTCCCTCCTCAACCTACTTCTTTTCTAATCTCTTCCACTCATTTCTCTATGAATTTCCTTTGTATCTTCTTTATCACCCTCTTTGATTCTCATTTCTCTCTTTCGTTCTTCCTCTCCGTCGCTCTCTTTCTCTCCTCTCCAATACCCATATCTTCTTCGCGAGAGCCTAGCAACCTGACATGACTCCTCCCGTTGATGTTGAGCTGTGAGAATGGGAAATGAGGATGGGAGACTTTGCTCGGTTGCCCTGTGGGATGGGGATTCCATGGTGAGTAGTTTCGGATGATGCAGGAATAGGAGGAGAAGGAGGGAGTGGTAGGGGATGGAAAAACGGCGGTAGTGAGGGAGGAATTGTCAGTCAGCCAAAGCAAATGGCCTCAGGATGGGAGAGAGAGAGAGAGGAAAGTTGAGAATCGAGCAACAGGTTTCCTCCCTCATACCTCTCACTCCCGCCTTCCCCTCCTATCCATCCCTCTCTCCCTATCCCTCTTCGCCCTCGCTATCCGTTTCTCCTCCTCCCTTTTTCACGTTCCGTCGAAATCCTTTTCAATTTTTCCTTGTTTTTGTTTATATTTTCGCTTTATTCTCTTCACTTTTTCTCCTTTTATTCCTTCTTCGATTTCTGCGGTCGCGAGTGTGTCCTTTTTCTTCACGCATTGAATTCATATCCTTTGGTTTAGCGCGTGATCAAAGTGAACTAAGAGAAAGTTTACTTGTTTTGCATATAGATGTGGAAATTTGAGTATCATAATATCTTCAAACTTAAAATTTACTATTATTTTGTTTAAATATACAATACAATTTCGAACTTTTAATAATGTTATATATATATATATATATATATATATATATATATCCGGTGCATGATTTGTAGATAAAAGGGAAGCGGAACGCACAAAAGTGTGATGGGGTTGGTACTTATATTTTTTGAAATGTTCTGATGCAAGTATATGTTTTTCAACGAAATCTTCGTATAAAAAATCCTTTCCTGTATCATAAAATACCCCTTTTCGTCACAAATTAAGCCCTGTATGTAATTTAAATTCTTTAAGGCTCGAAATTTTATTCTAAGAAACATATTTTACGAACCAATAGAAATCTTAAATTTTTACGTAGACAATACTCCGTTTTAATTAATTTTAATTGTATACTTCATGAATCTAGACTGGACCATAACTATCCAAAACTTAGTTGACTGAAAGGTACTAAATAAATCAGGGAAATAAAAATTCATATGCATTTAATTATTTTCCGTTCTGGGAAATATTGAAGATATATCGATGGTCTGAACATTTGAAACCAGAAAAGGGGATGTATAATGGTATGAACTCCTATCTTTCGCGTAGAAAACTGTTCGTTTAATTATCTGTTGTTGCGCCCACGCGTCTCCCGTCCCTTCAAGAATCCTATGATCGGATTTATCTCGTGGCATTCCCATCTCGATGGGTAACCTGGTCTCCTTCTTCCTAAGAGAAAGTGCGCTTTGTGAGTCATGCGTTTTCTTTAAGGAACTTAATTGAAATCGTTTCCTATGGGACGCCATCTTCGGCATCGCAAGGATTATTCCCAATCTCAGATCGCTTCGGCACCGTCATTTGTTCACGGCAATTTATGTTTTAGGAGGTTTCACTCCGAGGGCCACGTGAGTCAAATGATTGTCGTTTAAATAAGCTCTCTGGCTGTTGCAGGGAAAGAAGGAATTTGGATATAAATTGATGTCTCTTGAAAAGTTCTTGGATGCCTTATGAGTAACTAAATGCTCCGCGTGCATGATGCGATCCCAGTAGACTAGATATCCGTTAGGTTCCTAGGTCACTAAGAGACTGTCCTATGTTAGCGGCTTATTATATTCAATGATTTTCAAACGCATGACGGTCACGTTTAAAATTAAATTGTATTTATTAATGTTGAACTTCTAAAAACCTTTCCAATTCCATTCGATTAAATTAAATATTGGCGAAAATCTTGTCCATAATGCCTATGCCTAAAGCAACAGAAATGAGCATCAATCCAAAAGTACACTATTCTTAATCGGTCATCGCTCATATCCAGTTCATAACGTTAAAGGACATTCGACTTTGAATTTTTATCGGTTTTTGGGTACCTTTTTATTTCATTCAGCCTATCCTGACTGCTCTATACCCTAATCGTCCACGACGCCTTATGTGCTGCGACCGCCGGCTAAAGAATTAGTTCAGGTTAAATTTATCGCTCAAATAAAATTAATTTATGTACGCCCAGAATCTTCTTCTTAATTTTTGGGCTAGGCAGTTTTACCCTCCCGAAAATGTCGAAAAAAACACCCTCTTCAAGGAAAATGTTCCATCTCCTCCCTCTCTCACCTTTGGAGGACCTCTTTATCCTTTTAACTCGAATTTCCTCAAAGAGGATTTTTCACCCTCGAGGCATTTCGCTACCGCCTAACCTTTTTTTCGATGTCCGTCCCCGGTGGCCACGAGAGGATGAGTTAGTGACATCGGTGCTTGAACTTCATTAGGAAATGGGCGTTCCTCTTGCTAGTGAAGGGGCTAAAAACCTCCAGGGCAAGGAAGGAGGCGAGGGATGAGGCACACTCGGCCTGGATCAGGGAATCGTGTTGAAGAGTCTAGTAGGTATAAGACTGCTGAATGTGGTAGAGCGTGTGTGAACAAGGAGAAGCCTCGGGACTTTATCGGTTGAGGTGGTAACGGATATGGTTTTAAAAGTGCGGGTTTAAGGGTTTTCCGGAGTTAATTTATGGCGACACGCACTCGCGTTGATTTATCAGTTTTGGATTAGTTATTGAATCGAATGAAGCCCAGGATATTGTCGCGTTAAATTAATTATCGATCCAATTTTTTGATGTATTTTACTCGATGGAGAAAATAATAATGCGAGTTCGTGTAGGTGATCGTAATTTTATCCTTTTCTAAGCACTTGAATGGGGATACTCGATCCGTTGTTACGATCCAATAATTTACCTATCATTGCAGTAAGTAAAGAATATTATATGCGTATATTTTACTTATGCTTGTTTTTATTTCATGAAAGCAAAAATAATAGAGAGTTACGGCAATAAAATAATTGCGGTGGTATGATTGATGTTGTATGCCAGTTCAACCGTATGTCAGTTTATAAATTATATTATTCCGTGGATATTCCGTGACGTGGAATTTGTAGTCTAACTCAAAGAATCCTTTCGAACACTTTTCAAGTAGAAAATTTGCGATCTTTCTTAACCTCTCCGGAAGATACACCGGTTAAAACGATCGAATACTTTCGTTAACCGTTTTTTATAGCTAATTACCCGTCACCGTTTTTCCCCGTACGGATTTGCGTGTTGCATCTTCGCGGGAGGAATCGCAAATTTTGGGATCCGGACCCGCGTGTACACGAGAGTACGAACGCTATAGATTTTCGTGATCAACGTTCACGCGTCTGGCTGCCAAGACGCGTCCGGACAGAGTTGCGGAGAGAAGAGTGAGGCACGGAGAGAGCGAGATAGAAAGAGGGGAAATATGTTATCGTTTTTCTTTTTTTTAATCCGTCCGCGTTTCGGTATCAGCTTACTCTCAAGAGAAAAATATAACCATACTTCATTTCCGACGACGACTTCGGAGCATGTAACGAATTCGCCCGAAGGAAGGAAAAAAGAGTAAAAGTACATATTCTTCGCTTGTTTTTGTGTCTTTCATTTCTCCGTGAGAAAACGACCCTCGAGTGTGTTTATCGACGATAGCGTTTCATTCGGGCGTAAAAACAGGAAGCTGTCGTCGCGACGGAAATCGATAAAGAGGGATTTTGGATGAAGTAAATTAGGCTGGGAACAGTCATATTGAGGTAAGCTCAATCATTTTTGAAATTGGTATTGCGAGGAGAAATAAGAGTCTGGAAATATACGTGGCGATGGTAAAATGATTGAAATCGGGAGAAAATCTGATAGATTTTCGTATGTCCATTGAATACGTGCCATATATCTGAGCAGGGATAAAATAAGCATGTCATGAACTGACAGAGTTATAAAGGCGCGCCATATTATATTGGCAGTCCTGGTTTGTAATAGACTATTTTGTGTATTCTGAATTGTCATCATGTAAGTCCGTATAGCTGCATCGCATCGGAAAACTAAAACAAGCATGTCATGAACTGGCAGAGTTATAAAGGCGCGCCATATTATATTGGCAGTCCTGGTTTGTAATAGACTATTTTGTATATTCTGAATTGTCATCATGTAAGTCCGTATAGCTGCATCGCATCGGAAAACTAAAACAAAACATCACGTCTTCTCTCACGAAAATGAGGCACTTAAGTTTCAATTTATCTTCAATTTGCTTCGTTAAAATTTATCTCGACAAATAACTGCTCGACAAAACCCCGACCGCTTGAAACCTATGTAAATTTTCCTCATAAACGACATCCATGAACTGGTTTTCCAAGACGAATATAATTGGTTCCTTTCTCGAATTCCCATTTAATCGACATCTTCTGCGAATATTTTTCCGCGTCCGTCTTCTTCGTCTGATCTCTTTTCTGTCTCTCGAAGTGCCGTTTTTGGCTCAATGTCTTATATCTCCGGGGTGGCCAGCTCGTCGAACACGATGGGGAAAGGGGTTGCCAAGGGAACGAGCTGATGACGAAGCTGAGCAAGTTCGACGGCGTGGAAGGGATGAGAGTGCGGAAGCGTAGAGGGATGGGAGGGGAAAGGAGGAGAGGAAACTTCGAAGCGGAACCCTTAAGGGGTTGGAGATAAGAGAGAGAGAGAGGCGGGCACCGTGGGAGGTGTCTGGAGCCCTGGGGCCACCTGTTGCCCCGTGGCCGCCGGGACGGTAAGGTGGAGACACCTGTTGGGGAGGCTTATGTCGGTTGGTTTAAAGGGGAAAGGGAGAGGGAGAGATTATTTAACGGTCGTTTAAGCGAAGCGTCGGACTCCTGTGCCGGCGCGGTTATTTTGGCGGTAGAGACGAGAAATACGCGGTTATTTTTCGTTTTTTTTTACGCGCGAGACAGTTTCCCCTCCCGTTTCCTCCGTTGCTTTATGGATGGCATTTTTCGATAAGATTTTTCAGCCTACTTTCTAGAATGGAAATAGCCTTATAGTTTCGTCGTTGTGTCCATCTTCTCCCCTTATTAACTTTTGAACCAAGTGACCGATTTTCATGAAAATTGGTGGAAATCTCTTGCTACATGGGCCGAGCTCCCGAGGATAGTTTTTGTTGCGAAGATTGAAGTCCCGGGTTCGTTTCCAGGAAATATTCTTCCCATTTGATTTACATGGGAAATCTGAAATCCATCGTGCAGGGTAATTTTCTCACGCACATTAAAATATCTTATAATTGCAATATCAGAGCGAGATTTGTACTAGCATTCTCTGAGGAAATGAATGAAGATTCTAATTTTTATCGTAGCATATTGATCGTATTTCTTCGAATATCGCATAAATACAGGCGTTTTTGAAGTTTTCATCACTCCTTACGAGAGTGTTGCCATTGCAACGACTGTTGTTAGACTCGGATTCGGTATAGTCTAGTACACACGCGTTATTTTTGCCACACAAATACGCGTGATCAATTTAGTTTTCCGTTCGAATGTATTTGTTATATTTTATAACGTTAATTATGAAGTTTGGAAACACAAAGTACTACATATCCGCAGCGATTTTAAATCTAATATATGTATTAAACAAATGATTAAATGGAAAGTAGGCATCATAAGTTCCGTTTGGAACATCTTGTTTTTTAAAGAAATCCCATTCGAAGTGCTTGATGATTTCGGTCGTTGGATTTATGTTCTGACCATGCAAGAGAGTTAAAGCGAGTCTTTCTGTAATTACCTGCACTCGTCATTTGTCCAATATCACTCCTCTCGCATTTTAAATTAGTACCCGCCAGTGGTGTAAATTGGCGAGACAAAAATATATTCAGTGTGAACGTGATTAGGGCTAGGAATATAATATTTCGTCTCGAGTACTGCAAAAAAATGTTGTCCCACGTCGGATTTAATGTAGTAGTCAAGCAATTGGAAAAGTCTCTGCACGAAGAATGATTTTTTTGTAGTCGGTAATGGTTTCTCGTTGAAGAGAACAAGAAAGTGCCGATGGGATATCCGCAATCCGCGATATGAGATTTTTTAATTCAAATTGATGGAATATGATTTGTTTATTGTTTCCACGTCTTGGTAAATGAATTTCGAATGTAATTAGTGTAATTCGGTCGGCAAAATCGACGTGCATATTCGTCTCCGTTGCGAATTGCATTTATTTAAATGGCGTTTTCCTTATTGAAGTAATTTCTCAGACCTTGCGGCTTTTTCTATATTTTTTCTGATAATAGTCGACTAATTTATTCAGAATTCATTAGCTACGGTGGTTTTGTCTCTTTCCCAAACAAAAGCGTATCGCCCTGATTCCGTTTTCCCTCGAATTTCTCTTTTAAATATATTTCTCTCGCACAGTTTATCATGCCAACAACCCCCTTAATTTTTCTATCTAACATTTAATTTACATGCGAGACTATCTCGCATCCGATACGCATCGACTGAAGTTTTTATTTAAATACGGTCGTAAAATATTTTGGAGGACGGAACTCGCGAATCACACGCTCATCCTCAGGGCTACGTAGACCAGTTCTTCGATCGAAGGGGTTATGGTCCTTATTTTCAAAAGGCAATCAGTAGACAGAAATTTTTTTAACCGCCGAAAAATCCCCATCGCCGAGAGGAGCTCTCGAATCGTCGAGAATCTTGGAATTCCCATCAATTCATTTCCGAGGAATGTTTTCTTACCCTTTATAACAGCGGAAAGGATCGCGCAGGTGGGCGATTGAGGTGTTAATTATCCTCCCGAGACTCTTGCGACCCTCCGAGCATTTCCAGGAACCCTCAAAGGGCCTTTTTTGCCATCCGACGGAGAGACTAATTAGCAAATACTCGGAATAGAAACCTTCCCTTAAGGGGCTTCCGAAATCGGCTTCCGTTTGAATGGGATATCGATCAACCGGTCTCCCTTATACGAATGCCTTTCGTCCCTAATTAATTTTCCATTTCCTCTTATCTCGAATGAGAACGAAATTTGTGCAGGTGAGGTTTTCGTTCGAAACTCGGGGAGGTTATCGTCGGATGTAACGAATAAGGCTATCTAAGGAGGTTTCGTATTAGTTCGTTCCAGAATGTGTCTCTTGATCCGTTCGATCGCTGATAAACGTGTGATTGAGCTGTTGATAAGGATCTGTCGCGACGGTTTTATTTTGATGAGTCTGCTGCAAAAGAATTGGTCGTCAAAAAAGCAAATTTTTCGGACATTGGATTCATTACATGTAGATGATCCTTGTTATGGCCAAAATACAATAAGGTGGGGATTTTGTTATACTTCAGAAGTAAATTGCGTGAATGGTTAAGGAATGAAATAGTAACTTTATTTTTTTGATAATTTTGAAATTGTTGATGTCTTCATCAAAATATGATTTCTTGTACATTCAGTGTTTAAAGCGCTAGTGCTTTTTTTAGAAATTGTATCTATATATGTTTTTTATGTCGTTGATTTCTCTGTTTGATGTTTCTTTCTTTTCTTATTTTCAGGTAAGTCTTTTGTCATCTACCATCCCGTATCCATAAACGATTTCTTCCATAAGTGGTCGGTGAGTGTAACATATAAATAATTAATTGATTTGTGTGCCACATTTACTATAATTTTTATGATCATTTTTGAGCATTTTTGGAAATAGGAAATACATTACATTGAGACTTTTAAGTTTGGAACTATTCTATCTGAACATTTGGAAACATTTATGGAAGTACATAGCGACACATCCCATATCTCTTCGTCTGTGTTTTAGCAAACATTTATTGTGCCGTCTTCAACTCCTTTTATACATATTTCTCCGCAATACCAGCCGCACATTTCCGAGCCTCCCCGCGGTATGCCGTTATTTTCACCGCGGAGAACCATTAAAAAAGAAGCTTATTTTTTCCAATTAAAAGAATAAAAACGTCCCGCTTTCCGCTTACACCTAACCAAAGCGGCGACCACGTGTTGCAGGAGAAGATCTCGTTGTTTATTTATCTTCGAAACATTTATTAAAATACCTCTTTGAGGACACCTCCCCGCATTTTTTTTCAACCGATGGAGGAATAGAAATCTTTTCACTCCCCCGACCGAGAACACTTCATCCTTTCCTCTGTCTCTCCCCCCCCCCATGGGGAGGGTAAAAAAAAGCGGGACAAGAAACGGCGATTTCTAAGACCGGATTTAATGGTTCGAAAAAGGGGCGGGGGTGGGGAATAGTTCGTGGCCACGGGGTGGAGTGGGTGAATGGAGTTAGGAGGGAGGGGAAGGAAGAGGGAAGGAAGATAGCGGGAGGCTTTGGGGAGGAGGGTATGGGCAGAATTGGCGGCGGAATAGAGAAAGGGAGGTTTTCTCTTCTTCATTTGAGGGACAGTTGCGGTTTGGTCTGCGGGTTAGATTGCATCTTTGAGAGAGGACATTATTGCAAGACCACAGGATGTGGAGAGTTACTCCCTTTGTGCACTGGTGGCGCTGGGATTCACGCGTGGAAGGGGAGTGGAGTGGGGAGAGAAAGATAGAGGTGATGAGAGGGAAGAGAGAAGGGTGTGTAGAAGAATAAAGCAATTTTCGTGTGGGTAGCGAGTGTATGTTGAATGCATTGGTGAAAGGGAGATTTGCAAGTATTCGTATCATTCTGGTGACTCGAGGTGTTCGGCGTCACTGTTCGTTTTGTTAGATGCGGAAGATCATCCCATGTGTTAATAAACCTAATTCTTGATACGAAAATACAGTATACGTAGCAGAATGTTTTTATTTACAGAATTTCTTTATAGATGTTTTTGCTAATTTCGACATGTCTCGGGGTTTTTCCGTGAAAAAACGGGCCATCGAAATATATGATAGCTATATATGATTCTTCCCATCCAAGGGCACGGTGGAAACACAAAGCTTTGGTTAATTACAAAGGTTAAACGAAGAGCTGTAGTAAATTATCCTTGAAATCATAAATGAACCGATCCATAGGAAAAAAGTTTAGTTGACTAAATTCTGGTTTTCGTCATATTATATGGTGTAGTGGTAGTGGAATAATAGTTTTAAGAAAGAGATTAATTTGCCAGACATGTATAGGTTTAAGATATATTGAGACGTGGGCTGCTGCAAACATTTGTACTGTTTTTGTTACGCCTAGTAAAAAATCACAGAGTGAGATGAGATAAAATTTTCACAATCGCATATTTAAACATTGTCCCAAACTTAAGTCTGGAAATAATTTTCATTATTATCGGGCGTTAATTAGAACCCACTGCGGAAGTAGTAACTGATCATTAACATTAAAAATTAAATTAGGATTTAAACTTCCTAATAGGTAAATCGTCATCATCATCAAATTTTTCTCTTACCTTAACTTACCGAACTCTATCTTAGGAGCGCAAATTTAACGAAAACCCTCTTCATTATATACGTAAACTTTTCTCTTTAAAAAATTACATCCCGTACATGATTGCCCGAAATCGCTGCAGACGAGAGATTACGACCCACGTGGAAGAGTCATGAATCTTCACCGATTTTTTCCCCCCTTTCTCGATCCCCTAAATCCTAATTCCTTCGCTAATTTTCGGAAGCACAGGGACAAAAAAAAACTCCTTAGTTATTCCGTCCTCCATTTCTTTCTTGGCTCGCTTTTAATTGGAAGTTGTAACGACCGTCTGACGAGTTTCCCGCAGGTGGGAAAGCGTCTTAATCGTCATCAGAGAGGAGGAAGGGAGGAAAAAAATACGAGAGGTGGCGGTCTCCCTGGCAACCACGACGTTTTCAGTGCGTCTGTTTGTCTGCTCTCGCTTCGTCGCCAACCTTCCTGGCCTCCTCCCTCTCTTCTTCCCTTCTTCGTCACTCCGTCTCCGCTCTAAACCCATTCGCCCGCCGCCTACTCCGCCGTTTCGAGGTAGTCTCCCTTCCCCATGTAAAAAGACCGCTCGCTCAATTTCCGGTGGTGTGTTGGTGTGTATACGTGTGTGTGTAGAAAAAATGCGCAACGCATATAACGGGTAATGGGTGGTTAGGAGGTTGGATATCCCGCGTGAGAAACTAATGGCCCAGCTCTCTTTGCTGTCCTCTCCTTCCCTCATAAGAATGTTTTCTTCGGTGAGATGTTTCTTTTTTCTTTGCCTCGACGGTAAAAATATCTCCTCGTCGTTCGTTTGTTCGATACCCGGTCGAAAGTGCTGCCACCGGAATACGGTCGTATTTCTCCGCGTTGCGTTTTCATCGGCAGCGTATGTAATGGCACGTCTCTTGGTCTGGAGTAGTATAGAGGAGGGAAATATCCAACCCGGAGCCTAACACCCACGTCTCCGTTATTGTCGAATGGGAGGACGATCTTTATCCGGTTAATAATTCATGAGATTCATGAAACGGTCGTTCGGCGTCATTACGATACCGCTAATGCGCTCGCTAGCATGCCGCTCGAATTTTAACTGCCGCTTCGGAACAATTTTTCTTCGGTGGTTATACGATCTAAGGAAAACCTTCAGTGGAGTCGATATTCCCATCTAAACATCTGGTTAAACCGAAGAGCTTCGTATTTTTATTCTCTACGAGCTTGAGTTGAACATGCAGTTCAATTGAATTTACCCATCGAGAAGACTCGAGAATTTTTTTTTAAAGTAAGTTTCAGAATGAATAGGCTTCCTTTAATAAAACTTTACTGCGCTGTTATAGTTCCTTGGTCTTGTTTCTGCAATAAAACTATCGATTCTCAGTCAAAAGCGGTAGTATTAATTTTCTGGTGCGATAACTTGGATTATCGTTATTAATAGATTTTCGTCGGATACGCAATAAAGGGGGTGAAAGTTTTCTTGTAAAATGTCATGCTTTCTTTGCCTTCTTCTATTAAGCGTTGATTAAGACCAGAAGGGCATTGATCTAACTGTTTATTTATTGGTCAGGCACGTTCGTAGGTTTAAATTAGAACAGTTTGGGTTCCATAATAACTTTTCATCGTTGTTTATATTTTATAGGGTTATTTTTTTGATAATCTAATTTTGATCACGTGACCACATTTTAGAGAGACATTTTAGTGGCTCCTATTAGAAAAAATTATGGTGATTGCTTAATTTACCTGTCCGATACTTTTGAACACTTTAATTTTTTTTCTATATTTTGATCTTTTACTTATGTTAGTCTCAGCGCCGTAAATATATGCAGTTACGACATACAGATCAGAGAGAAATGGTTAATCGCACTGCGAGCCAGATAGTTTTTTCCTGAAACATTAACGATCTGAAGGATTGAAATTAACTAGTACCTCATAACCGTTATAAATACTTCTTACCTTTAACATGCATATCTAATCAAAAAAGTTTTTTTTTGTTTTAAAAACATCCATTTCCATTACTGAGAAAGACATTCCACTTGTTTCAAGCTGTCGATATTTTCGTTTTTTATTTCGCCATCTTATCGTTCCCCTTTCAAGATTTTTAATACCACTCCATACGATTCTCTTATCATTTTGGAGTCTCCAAAGAAAATTTTAGAAGTGTTGCGTTCATGTAGATCGCTGACAGGCGCTGAAGTTATTATGAATGCGCGAGCTTTAACTCTATTTTGTTTATGATTTATCTTTCATCTACATTATTTCACATGGGAATTACTTTGTGGTATAAAACTCTTTATCTTTCATTAACCATAAATTTCTTCAAATTTACATAGCTTTGACTTTATGAAGACTTTTGATTATTCACATTTCACAAAATTTTTCTCGCTCTTAGAAGTTCGCCTATTAAATATCACTGCTATCCCACAAACAACATTTGCGAACTTTACAACACCCCATCCGGATCATGTAGTGTCTAATAAGTGCCCTTTGATAGAAAAGGATTAATTTTTACTTTCGGTTTTCATTTACAAGCATTTAATCGTGTTATTTTTCTTTGGTAGTAGTCTCTTTTAGTGGTTGTTACCGCGCAACGTCGCAATCATGCTTTCGTAGCAAAGAATCCAACATTGCATCCCAGACTTCATTGATCAGAGATGCGGATTCATTATATCACGAGTACAATGAACACCAATCATTTCCACGGCGACGCGTGTTAAAAGTGCGATGAACTCCGGTTCTTTTAGGGCAGATCTCGAGCGTTTCGTCGTAGCATCGCTTGGGAGGCAATTCCCGATCTCTCTTCTCCTCATCATTCACGCAAAACTTTAGAAGACCACAAATTTTGCAATTCAATCAATTCTTCACGGGAGGAAAAAGGTACAGAAAAAGGGAGTTTATGACTTCTTTCAACCCGTGGCCGCAATAGGGTGGGGCGGCGATTTAAAAGAGACATTCTAACCCCCTTACGAAACACAAAAGGCCTCCACAAATGAATCGTTTTTATTAGGGCGCCACGCGGACCACCTTCGAAGAAGGAGGGAAAACACGGAAGGAATCGTCGAGGTTTTGATGTGCCTCGCTATTGAAAAATAATCCGGTACATTACGTCGCCAATCAGTTACGCCACCTCTCTTTCTCTCTCTATCCCTCTCCTTCTCTCTCCGCCGTTCAAAAGAAGGGTGTGCTGAACTTCGCTAGTCTATGGGAAAGAGGGCTCCACCCTTTAAACGCCGTCTTTTAATTTCCTCGTCACCTTCCATCGCTTTCCTCTCTCTATCTCGCACTATGAGGCGTGTAATGATGTCCAACTCCCGGTATTTTTTTCTCCCTCCATTCTCTCCACCTCCCTTTGCAGTCTCAATCTTTCCCAATTTCCGCTCGTGTTTTGTTTTTCCTCTTAGAGCATTCTGGGTGGCGTTTTTATGACGTGCCCGTTGGAGGTCTCTGCTGATCTTTCTCTCTCTGGAGGGAGTGTATAACTTCAAAAGGAGCGAACGCGTGGTGTAGTGCAGCCTTTTGTGTATTTGATATGGTCTTAATGGGAATTGTGTAAGACGAGTTTCCCCTCTGGCATATGACTCTTTTGGTCTCTTGTGTCTTCCATGCGGCTCTGTTAGAGAGATGTGTCGCGTTTTTTGCTGCGCTATCTCCTTGCTTTGCGGTGGGCGTTAACTGGTTTTTTCAGGGGTTCTAAATATGACTCAATTATTTATGGAGGAATTTGTTTTTGCTGGTCTAATCTTCGGTGCATTTCGAAATAGAAAATCTGAGAATTTTCTCCAAAGGTGATCGTCCGCATTCGTTACTGTTTTGCAAGGACCGGTTTGTTCGCGATACGGCTAATTTTTGCGTTCGCGTATGCTGTGCCTTCGCGCCCGCTTCATAACCCAAAATGATATAAATAATCATTACGAACTCTCTCTTATAAATACATATTGATATTTTTTTCTTTAAACATTCCTAAAACATAAAAATCTTGTTATTTGTTTAATTTAAGTCAAAATAAAGAAAATATCATATGAAAGACAATAATTTGGTAATGTCACTGTCAGTTTTAATTTTGATGGTAGATTAGGTTTCAGGAATATTACAGCCAAAATGACTGATAATTATTAATTTCATAATTCCTCGTAGTAATCTATAACGATTTGGTTTCAAATTTAAATGCACATATGTGTGGCTGGGGAAATATATCGACTTATGTACATAGTTGAATAATTCCTTCGGCAATTTGCTATGTATATCCGTTTTTCTATTTCAATAAACCTATATATGATTTTAGAGACAATTATAAATAAAATTAAAGGCATTAGATATGTAATGGAAAGAATGGTCGAATTAGACATTTAGTATAAATGAAAATCTAGATATAAATTTTCAGGGATACATCACCACGTCGCATTTTATCGAGGCATTTAACTTATCCGCTAGGAATCAGTCATTCTCGAAATTGAAAATATCTTTTTTTACTTTATCAGCTTTTTCAAAATTGCGCGAAACGTTTTTGCGCGCATACCAACTGGAAACCGTAGTCTACTACGAAAAAAAACATCCTGCAGGTCTTCAATTAAGGTCGCATAATGGGAATGTCTGACACCTACGAAGCGGCCATTGTGCATCCAGTTGCTTCACAACCAATTGGCAATCGGAAAAAAAGGGTTGGGTTCAACGACATCTTACCGCTCCCTCATTCCGCACCCCCTTCTCTTCCATCCCTGCTCCCTTTTGAAACATCTTACGGGAGCACTTCTTCATCTCTTCTCCTCCTCACCTCCCTCTCTTCCTCCCTCCCTTTCTTTTGGCTCTCACGGGAAAACGGAGACGATTGATACTCTCCCACGCGCGCCTCTTCTAGTTTTATGGATTAATCCGCCGCTTCCTTCCGTCTCTTCCTTCACTCCTCCATTTCACCCTCTCTTTTCACTCTCCTCATCCTCTTCCTTACCTGCCTTCAAATCATTTTCGATGGTTTCTCGTTTTTTATCTAAGAAGCTCTGTTTCTTTCAATATACCATCTCTCATTTTGTGCTTCAAATGTGCAGGAACGTAATTAGCCTCCCGACTATGGAGGGAATGGGCAGCATGATTGTGAAAACTATATGGAGGGGAATACCAAAAGTTAAAAAATCAATAAATATAATAATATTCAAAATGTATTAACTAATTTTTATTGCATTAGACATAAAAATGAAAGGTAATTTTGTATTAAGAACAAAAATGCGCATTACTTTATATTTAAAGTTTTAATAATGAATTTTAAACGTATTCAGCACGCCCTCTCCTAATTACGTCTCTGTGTATGTGTTTCTGAAAAAGAGCGCGTCAAGTGTGACCGTGTAAACTGGGTCAGACTTCCCATGAGGGCGTCTCTCTAGAGATCAGTTTGCAACAATTTAGAGGAATTGTGCCTAATAATGCTTCCTTTATCCTTTCTTATAACCTCGAGTCAAAATTAAACATTTTATACCTTTTTATATCCTCGTAGACAGTTTAAAAGTAACGCTAAACAAAATCGGTGGCCGTACAATTCGAGATGGTTCTCTCAAAGAAAACCGTGCTAAATCCAAAAAGTATAAAATTAAACAGTGTAATTCGAGGGAGGAGTGTATCCGCGTTGGCAGTAGCTACCCTACACTATACTTTGCGAAATTTTATTTATTGATTCGACAAAAAAATGTTGCATTTCTTTTGTTAAAATTCATCTCCAGAAGAATATTTAACGATGGAAATTGTACAAGATAATGGAAATTAATTTTCGGATTAATTTAACATTCCTCCTTGAAGAATAACAGTGAAGGAGATAAAAACTTTTATAGTCAAGGGATATAAATTGAAAAGAGTTTTTCGCGTAACTATATAAAATTGTACCCATTATTTAATTTCCCCAGGCAGCGTTCTTACATTCATCTTGTTTCGTCCTTTTCCTCGAAACCTCCACTCCCTTTAATTCCTCCCACCTTTTTCCACCGATCTTCCACCCTCGCGTTTTACACCTTCTTCTGTTTTTTTCCGTGGATCGTTTCTCAGGGGTCGTCGTCGACACCTGTGCGACTTCTTTTGACTTCTTGCGCGACTCTTTTTCAACGCTTCGTCTCTTTCCTTTGGATCCGCCCATTCCTTTCTCCCCACTTCGGAAAATTTTTTAAAATTTTTTCGTCCCGTGCCTTCCACACCCTCCCTCCTCCCTTTCGCTCCCTTTCGCAATTTCTCCCACGCCTAATCCTCTGAGGCTGGGAGAGTGACTGCGACTCTGACACGGTTGAGAAAATCTTTTGGCATCACCCCGCTTCGCCCACCTCCGTCATTCCTCCAGTTGCGTCTGCACGTACTTGCCTACAACCGCCGTCTTGCGAATCGAAGTCTTACGTCCGGGGAGTTATTTGGGATCCAGGAAAAAATAATTCAGCTCGACCGCATAGGAAAATGGTCGATCAGTATTAAAAATATCCAGTCAAGGTCGTCTTATTCTGTATTTTCTCGGATAATATTAAAAATTTCTGCAGATTTTTCGCTAAACCTTCTCGGTTAATCTGAAAATCTACTTCTGCGCGCAAAATATCACTCGCTCTAACAACATCATTTGCTCTCATCCATAAAAAACGTATTTAAATGCCGTGAGTGAAATAATTGCTTTTAATGTCGTTTGCACCAAATTATTGTTTTTACTTTAATTTCATCGTTGTATTTGCACTTTTTCGCAACGTTAGCTGCAACGATATATGAGAAAGATATAAATAAAAAATGTGCATATTTTACTTGTTGCTGATTAAAATCCATCCGTGAAAATTGCAAACTTATAGCCTCAATGTTATAAACGTATTTCATCGATAAAACTATTTTTGTTGAAAATTTCTCTTGAAGTCGCTCTATCTTCAACAATTTCACGAAATTTCACTCACAAGTCGTTTAAGCTGACAAAAGAGACAGACGCAATAAGTTAAGGACAGATTTGGAAATTCTCCTCAGGACACGAAATTTACCTAAAACGTTATTCAGCGAGACCAAAATGGCACCGAGCCTTCAACACGAGGATAGGGTTAAGTAAAGAGATCGAGAGAGAGAGAGGACTGGTTGGGAATATCACTAGTACACGAAATTTCCCTAATACGTCACTCGCGGAGACAAAGAAAGCGGGGAGACTTCAACGAGCGAGTAAGAGAGGAGACTGGTTTTGGAATTGGTTGAAAGCATGCGAGTAAGATTAACGATCGAGTAGGCGGAGGAGGCAGCATCGCGGACCGAGAGAGGGATATTTATAAAAATAAAAGGTATGGTAGGAGGCGGTGTCCTCCTCATCCCACCCTCGGTCATATCCCATCCCTTGATGCGTCGTAGCAGCAGAACCCGTCGACTCCACTTTCCCAGACAACTGGAGACGGGGTGGAGGGCGAGGATGGAGCAGGCGTGTGGGCGGAAGACCAAGTCAGCGGCGCGGCACGAACTCGAGTCTTCCAGGAAGTGGTTCCCAAGGCGGGAAAAGAGAAGCCGCTTTTAAGATCGATCCTCTTGGTGCGACCTCTTCTTCTTCCCCACCCCCTACCTTTCTCCGTCGCGATCCACCCCTCTCCCTCTGAGAGTCCTCGTGCCTCAACCTCCTTTTGGGACGTTTCCAATGGGAGCCTCGTCATTCGCTCTCCTTTGGTGGTGGAAATGCTTTGTCATCTCGCTCCCTTTCTTTTGGAGTTCGACAATGTATTCTTTCCGAGCTACAAGTTACTTGATCCCCTTTTTTGGGTACGTCTTTGCCATAAAGTCTCGTCCGTGTTTTGCGCTTGAGTGTGTGTGTGTGTGTGTGTGAAATAGGCAATCGTTCACTGCCCACTCTAGCTACTTCTGTTAAAAGCTCTTTACCCACTTGAACTTGAGAGGTCTATGGTGGTTGTGAGTGAAACTAGAGAGAAAAGTGTTTGAGAGGCAACTTTTATTAATCATAAGTATGATTTGAAATTGAGGATCTTGATTTCTATCATTTCATCAAATTTAAAATTTAATTTTTTCCATTAGGGATGATGAACATCGTCTTTTTTCATCTTTCACGTCTTAATTAAGAAGTTTCATGAGTTCTTTTAGGCGTACATGTAAATTTCGGCTATGAATTTTAGAAATATTAACGGAAGTTAGATGGACAAAACTTTTCAATATCTTAAGACGGCCATTCATTTTTATATTAATTAAAACCCAAATATTTCGTATTTCTTGCAAGAAATAAGCTTTTTGCTGCGTTTTAATGTCAATTCTGGATAGCTCCGCTAGTTATTTAAAAAAAAAATGGGATAGTTAATCAATTAAAGAATATGTATACATTTCAAATATCTTTCATGCACGAAATAGCTGTTTTGTTTTTAATGCTCTATTTTCACTGTCGTCGCATCCGGGACAGATGCGTTAATCCTTATGTGAATATTGAAGTAAAGGACTCTTCGACTATAGTCAGTCTCGCGGAAACTTCCTTCTCCGTTACAAGGGTGGCACCCTCACAGCATCTGTTTCCTTACGAGTCAGACTTATTCCTCCGAGCTATACTGTCTCCGTTCCCGATGTTTCATTCTCCCCTCCTCTCCCATCCCACTCCCCTCCTTCCCCTCTTATCCCCTCCCTACCACTCTTCACAGTGGGCGTTCTTCCTCGCGAACTGTATTGAGCATCGCAGCCTCGTGTTCCAGAGTCGCTCGGAGCGAAAAGAGATTCCTCCCCGGCCTCTGGAAAGGAGATCCGTGTTCAAACAGCGCACTTCTATCTCTCTCTACCTCCTCCTTTCGTGTTCGCAGGAGAGGATAAGGTGGAGGCTTAAAAAGGGAAGAGGATTATTGTGGGAGAGACAGGGAGGCGCATGCGTAGAGTACGTTATGCCGTAAATTTCACGTGGGAAAGGAATCTTCGCTCACTTTCCCAGTTAAATGTCCTCAGCGATCTCGAATCGCTTTATAATTTTAATCGCTTATCCGAAACGCGGTTCCTGATTTTTGTGATTATTTTTCGGCGTGTTTTATAGCGATTTCGTGTCGATCGGGCTCGTTTTGACCGTTCAACCTTTTTATTTTATGGTGGTTTTACGTCGATTGGGCTCATTTGACCATCCGACCATTTTGCTTTCGTCCAATCGGTGTTCGATTAAATTTTTTTCGCCCGGTTGACGCTGTACTTCTCCAAATCTATGGAGGTCGTTAGTTCAGTTTTTTATGTTCTTCTCGTGCGTCGAATGTTCGAACAAAGGCTCGTAAATCGCTAATCATTTGCGGGATTGCGTCCGTCCCTCCGTAATTTTCGTCATAAAATGGCGATTTTTCTTACAAAAAGGAGCGTTTTCGTTACCGGTTTTTTTTTCGTCTTCCGCACCATCAGATACAACACCACGTGCATTTCACCCACGAATTTAAACACTTCGCATTAACGAGATAATGATTTCTTTCAAAACTCCTCCCTCTTTGCGGCGGGACGGAGACGAAACTATTCCTTAATCTCTTCATTCTCTCGCGGCATAGTCATCGCACGTTTCAGCCGCTAACGCGGCGTCAAGGAATACTTTAACACGATAATGTCGACTATTTTAGCATCGCGTGAGGGAGAGAGAGAGAGAGGAATAGAGTAGGATATCGTACCTCTCTCCCTCAATTTCTCCTTGAACCCCGCTGATGAAGGGACGTAAAGCATTCCATTAACCTCCCACGCACAAGTGAGGCAGAAAGAGAGAGAGAGAGGAGGGATGAGCGGATCTGACTCTTAATCAAGGTCGCAGGTCTCTCTTTCTGTACACACGCACACATGCAGAAGCACACACACATAAACGGACGGGACACAGAGTCAGAAGCGGAATACACGATGCGAACTGGAAGGATGAGGGACAATGAGAAGACGGGGGCGTCAGCGGATCTCCCGAGACGTCTTCTGAACCCAGTGGAGATGCAAGTAGTGGAATAGGATCTTCATTTCATGGCTCAAATTATACGAGAGTAGAATAATGTTTTTCAGTCTGCAGGATGCGGGAGATTAGTTTTTTTTTACCGCGTCGACCTAATCCAATCAATCATTATGAATTCAATGACAGTGAGACATAAGCAGACTTTAGTTAAATTAATAGCTATGGTTCAGTGGATATTTCAATTATACAGAGCGTTAGAGTATAAACTACTACTTATAGATGGCTAGGATAAAGCTAAATAAAGGGCAACAGTTTTCGTTCTTATGAATCACTGTCCTCAAAGAAGATTCGAGGACATTGTTTAGATTTGTTACTCACCCTGCAATCGGAGGTTTTTCTTATTTTGAAGGAATTAATTCATCTAGAGAAGTGCTATTCAAACTATTTTTTGCATGTACCCTTTGGAAAAATTCGTCAACTACTTACTTGGTACCCCACATTTTTTCGTAAAAAAGAAATTGCCCCGAAATAAATACATCAAAATCATCGCGCTGAAGTGGAAAAATGTACACTTACTCTGTACAGTTACCAAATAGTTTAGATAAGCTATTTAATGAAAATTAAAAGTGGAGTAGATGAGGGATTGTGGTATATTAGGTAACTAAGACAATACCAAGATTTTGCTGGTACCACTTTCAGATCCTTCTGGCACCAATTTGGGTATTGGTACAACATTTTGAATTCCCCAGATCTAGAGCATAATACCACGAATCTACCGCTTAGCTTCACCAAGGAATTGAAAGAGGTAGATGCAAGTATTCCAGCATTCATATATAAATGTACATTTTTTCAAATATTCTAATCTCTTTTGTTGCTTTACAATTGATTTGAGATAAATGACATTTTAAAAATTTCTCTTCTGCTGGGTGAACGTCATTACCTCTATCTAGATTTGATTTTGATTTTTTATCGTCGTCAATATGATAATTTATGCTTTGAACCACGTTTCATCAAGTTACAGAAACACAACACAAATTACCGACCACTGTGGGAAAATGTTATCCTTGCTACGGATGTTCTACATTACAAATGATCAACTCGCTTCCTAGCACGAGAACAGATAAACTAGGTTTTCAACGTTGCCGAGTGTCGATTAACTGCAACAATTTGCAATCGTAACATGACTGGATGCACCTTTTGTTTCCTTACTACTATTCGACTTGACAGCATCATCCAACGGACAAACGATCTCTTCCAGAGTGGTCTTTCTATCTTTCCTCCTCGCCGCCTTCCCTGGTTTCCTCGACATGTTTTCTCAAGCAAACCCGTTGCTATTTTCAATTCAACATCCTCTCTCATACCGTCCAATCGTATTTCTTAATGTCTTTCATTACGTCTTCCATAGGATTTTTTAAAATTTCCGAGCGCTTGTCTGATGTGACTCAAACGTCTTTGCGCCACTCGTTGAACAATTACGAATTTGTAACAAACGACGCAAGAATTAGAGCCAATTGAATTTTTACCCGTCTACTTTTAAGCTAAAAATTAACATTTTCTCGATTTATAACTGTTACAGCTCTCCATTCAATTCCATGTCGACTTGAAATTTCTTTTTAATAAAATGACGTTTCGTACTGCTTTAAACCGCAGTAAATTAATTTGAGTTACGCAATAAAATGAGCCGATCTTTCAGGTCTCTTCATGCGCTTAATAACAAATAGTTTTCTTTTAGTAAAAATTCTTTTTGTCTCGTACAGCGAGAAATGGCCGTTTGTAATTTAATGATTAATTTGATAGTTTAGCGATTCCATTAATCGTTGAAGATTATTTCTCCTTAAAAAAATCATGCTTTGTTGCGTGGTTGAATAGTAAAAGCTGTTCGAGTCATTTCATATCACGGTACTCGTGAAAGTCGAAATGTGCTCGTGAATTTTATCACGAGGACGTTGCAAAAGCATCAGTGTCGTCTCTATTGCGGAGTTATTCATGTCGAGATCATTCGCTTCTGTTCCGTTTTCACTCGAAAAATGTTCGATAATTAATAGCACAACTCTTTTTCAAAGCTCTCGCTTCAGCTTATAAGAACTGTATACTGCTCATTATTTTCTCTCTTTCTATCTCTTTATATGGGATAAATGGAGATGTGGAAGACTCGGAAAGGCAGCTTTTTCGCCAAGATACGATTTCACTTCGACGTATAATTGTCTTTAAGTCTCCATTAGTTTTTATTCGGGAAGTGCTACTATGTGAGCGAAATATATATTCTCTCATAACAGTTATAAAACTGCGATTGTTCCCAAGATTCAAAGTTGTCATCAAGTCGTTCAGAGAATTCTTTCCCTTAGTTAATGGCATAGACTGAAAAATATCAAAAATTAATTCTCGGCGTGCCTTTCCGCACTTCCAACTAATTACAGGTTCGTTTTTCGTAAATAATCTTAGTCTAGGTTAAATTAAAATTATTCTAATTCTATGTTCTCATTTTTAACTCGGTCGCATATCATTGTAATGTGGGATCAAGGTGGATAACGAAAGAATTTGGATGAAAATCGTATTATAAGCTCGCAATTTCAAATTATTTTCCATTTTACGGAACGGGAGGCGTATCAAGCACTCGGACGCTTTATGGATTGAAAGTTCGCTCATCGACACAGTATACGACTTAAGAATCACATCTTCACGGCGGATGCAGCACTTTAATTTCATTTCTTCCTTTGCAATACTCGTCATTTTCCATGGTAAAACGAATCACTGCTTATGGATTCTTTAACGATGCATTCGCAAAACGCATCGACCTTTCGATTCAACTCTATGCGTCCTATCTCTATCCCATATCTAAAAGCGCATTCCGGTTGAACGGTTGGCATCCGGACATGTTCCGCGATTTTTCCTGATTTAAGATCCCGGAGGAGGGACATTTGAGATCTATCCGTCTTCCCGGGCACCGGTTCCGCTAGAATATGGTGGAAGAGAAGCGAAGTCACTCCGCTCTTCCTCTTCTTCCCCTTTCACCCTAACTTCCCCTTCTCCCCTGATTCCCACTCCTTCCTCCCTCGACACAATTTGAAAAAAAATAGATCTTATCTACGGGTCGTGCGTCGGGTACCGCTGAACTTGCGAGGGAGGGCGGTATTTTCGAGATTGAATCCTAGAGCGTCTCTTCACAAAACGGGTAGCGTAGCGACGGATTCTCTATCCTTCCTCCTTCGCTCCCACCGTCCCGCGGCTTTGGATTGATGGAGTCACTCCTTGAAAGGCAGCTTTAAAAGTGTACGGAAAGGGAAGAGGATCCCATGTCTCCGGGACACGGCTCCGTTACATGTGAGCCTAGATGTTTGAGGCGTGCAGGCGAGAGGAGGGAGAGAGGCGACTGTTTGTCCCAGGGTCAATCAACCCTAACAGCAAGTGTGCCACGACGTGCGTCCGTCGCATGTCTTACTGGTTTGTGAGAATCGAACAGGAATGTCTCCTTACATCTCGTTGGTTCGGTATCGGTTCGTTCCCCCCTCAGTCCAGTCGAATTAAGGTATGTTTTACCAGCTAACGTAGTCGTGGAGTCTGTGAAAGTAATTCACGGCTCGGATCGTTCGATTCCTCTGTGGTTCATCTTAAATATTAAATATTTGCATACCTTTTTTAAATTAATGTGTGACCGTAGTTAGCCGTTATATATGGGTCATCTTTTGGATTAATCATTTCCTTTGTCATAACGCCCATTATTATTTTGAAGCCTCAATCATCACGTATTTATATTTATGTATATTTGTGTGTCAGTGCATAAACACACACATACATATATGTACACGCATTTAAATGCTTAAAGATGCGTACAAATATACTTCCATAGTGATTTTAACATATTTTTTACAAAAATACGGCTTTAATAAACAGGCATTTCCCCAGAAAAATCTTGTCGTAACCTTTAAGCATATGTAGGTTTCAGCCGTAACTGTTTCGAGTGATGCATATGCGAGCGCGATGTCACTGCACTCGAACAACACTTAACTATCTGGTGTCGTGATCGAACTCGGAACTGCGGGAAAAAGTTACGGCCAATTCTCTAACAAATGCATTCCATCGCATCGCATAGCTTTCCTACGTTTCGAGAAGAATTTATGCACTTCGTTAGGTAACCAACTGACAAGGAGTACCGCATTTTTTTCCCTTCGTAAACAAACCTCTTTCGAAAGTAACTTCGCGGATGTATTTGTATCGATTGTGGCGGGATAAGTAAAAGAGATGGATAGAACTAAAAGCATTTGGAAAGTAGAATATTCTTCTTCGTTAGCATAGCGATATATTTATTACGCTTATACGTAGTGGATGACCCTCGCGCGCATGAGTTTAGTATCTGATTTGATTCCGGAACGAGGTTGGAGCGATGGTCAGCCGAGACCGGAATGAGGAGGTAACGAGAAATTTAATTCATGTTTCTTTGCCGAAGTGAATTTCCCATGTCATTTATCACACAGTAATCCCTCGCTATACGTCGGAGAAACAAAACGACGTAAAGCGAAACCTATTTTCCCATGGACATAATGATAAAAGTTGGGGTTACGTTCCTGGCGGGCATTTTGTGACCCATTTGTACCCCAAATAATACATGATGATATAGTTCATAAGGCATACTTTGTCAAAAATAGGCGAACAAACTGAAATAAAATACCTAATACATTTTATAAAAAATCATCTGAACGAATATATTTAGCAACCTCATACGGGGAGGCAAATTGAAAATAAACACAAGAGCAAATTAAATTACATAAATAATAATAAACGTGAAATAAAAACACGACACAAGGAATTTAAAATTGTAGTAACGCATCTTTTGCAATTGGCATTTCTTGAATTTCGCCAGATAAGACGTATATGCGAAGCGAGGCAACTTATAACGAACCGTTCTTTTTTTATTGATGACGTTTATGTGAAACTACGTATAGCGGGGAATATCCGTACATGCAAACGCAACTCAAGTTCTTTATTTCGACAAGGAAAAAGTATCGATGACGTAAGTGGAAAGTAAAAATCTTCGGATTTATTTTTAGAGGCGAACTAATTGGCGGCGATGACGGACAAAAAAGATGGACCTTGTTTTTTTTAATGACATCCTTCCCAAAAAAGGTTTTCGCTACCGAAGAGAAGGAAAAAAATATTCTTTCTCCGAATGAAGTCCCGCTGGTGTCGGTCACCAGGTGTCACTACCATATGCGTCTCTTTCCCTCTTTACCGCCTTCGGAATCTGAAGTCATCCGCGCCCTCCAGAGAAAGTCCTTTTTAAGCCGGTTTCGGGGGAGGAAAAATCTTCCTTTACGGTTTGCCGAAAAACTTTCAAAACGCTTCCGGTCCTCTCGCCCAATCCCGCTTCCCCCTTCCTTCCAAGTGGGGCTTATTTTTCCACACTTCTGGAAATGCATATTGAGAGGAACCATGCGCCGGTGCCCGCGCTCCGAGAGGAAAAAAAAGATCCCGCTTATGCCCTTTTCAGAAGATGGGTTTGTCTCTCATCTCACTCTCTCTCTCATCTCACTCTCTCTCTCTATTCCCCCTTTACGCTTTTAGAAAGTATCGGTGTCAACGAGGCGTATCTCTTAGAGCCTCCGCGGCTTCTTCTTAGCAACCTCTGTTCTCTTCGCCGACGCCTGTGGGCGAGAATGCGATATTATCCATTGCTTGTTTCCAAGGAGTTCGGGTGGATCTTGAAGTTTTTGGCGGGGTTGTTTCCGTCGTGTGGCGTGACTTCTGGCGGCTCGTCGCGATTTAATTTCTGGGAGCTTTTCGCAGGAACGCGGTGGAAGGTTTATTAGCACCGCGATGTTTCATCTGTGTCGAAGCAAAGTTCTGAGCGAACGGGTTTTGATGGAGTTTGGTTTCCGCTCAATAAAATTTGCCCGTCGGATTAGGTTTTTTGCGCGTCGGATTAGCTCGATTGCAGTTTTAGATTGATTCGAAGTTGGTTTTTATTTTGACGAAATTTGGAGTTTTTAGGATTCCATTAAGACGTTTATAAGCAGTACTGTAATCGAAGCCAGACGGCGTTTCCTGCATGTGCTGCCCACGCTATTTTTCAAGGCTGTCTCTTTAAATGTTGTTTTGGTGCGGCGTTTTTCAGAGGAATTGTTGAGTTTAGATGGTAACAGGAATTTTTATTTTCAACAAAGCAATGATTTGTGTTCGATCCGACTTTGATGACTTCAGAAATATGAAGAACGTATTTTACCATTTGTATTTCATCCCTTCGACGTTAATTTCATCCATTTCTAGGTTAATAATATAATTTATTATTATGTAGAACCTAATTATTATCTTTTATATGAACGAATTCATTGCGTAAAAATTATAATAATATTTTTAAATAAAAGAATTGTATTAAAAGAAGCGATTCTAAATCATTGATTATTTTATGTTTATTTATTTGTGAGCCGCAAATTTACAGTTTTATAATTTTATGGAATTAGAACCCCTAAAATGATTTGCTATACCTATCGCTTACTTTGCAAGAATGTTTCGTTTGAAATGGAATCCGAAATACTTCCTGAAAGAGTTAGCTATGACTAGTCAGTAGTCAATTAGGACCCTATTAAAAACTTCACCGGAAAACCGTTAATGGTCAAACAATCCGTAGTGATGAATTTCCAAGTAATAAATATTTCTCTTTCTTCCTTTATAACCCGTTTAAGGTACTTCTCCTTTGTCGCAAACGGGACGTGATCTTTCACTCTTTTGTCCGTGATCTTCGAAACCTTTCCTGGACGAGGAAATCTCACAGGAGGAGGCTAGGGGAAAAAAATGTTCGGATGAAAGGTGTGAATGACACCTCGATTTCGACGAATCGGATTCGGTTGTACCTTAATCATTACGATGAGAGCAAATGACCTTTCATCGAGAGGCTTTGAATGCGCTAAAAAAATTCCCATCGGTTTCCAAGTTGGGGATACAGTTACGCGGAAGACTCTTCCACACTTTCGGAACCATGATTAGTTTTTGATGAATCGCCGGATTAAGGGCACAAGTCGTGTTCGAACTCCATTTTCCGTCGCTCACTTTTTTGTCCGGCGCCAACGCTCCACGGGAGATATTTCATCAGCCACCTTTAAATTTTCAATTTGCAGACCTACTTTGTCGATTTAATTAACGCGGGCACTGAATTGTCATACTTAGTTCCTTTAGTGATTTATCATTTTTAGCGTATAAATCAGCCGCGTGAAAACATTTAAATTACCATAAATGATTGCTAAACATGCGCTCTATAAACGTTCAGTATTCCGAGATTTGAGTGAGGTGATTGTGTTTTGTTTAATCGAAAAACCTGTCGTTTAAAATTTATCCTCGTGTTTTTCTTAGTAAGTTTTGTTTGAAAAATGTTCAAGCGTGTACTCACTATAATATGTGGTTTTACGATAATCTATTGACCTGACTAAGAAAGTTTCTCCACCTCATCGCATCCACGGATCGTCCACCAAAACAGTATGCATCTCCGAGCCACATTCGCTCACATTTCTGCAGCTAAATCCGTATCTAGCTATTTATACTCGATTCAATCAGTGAACACTCGAGGCTCCTCCAAATTACTTATTCCAATCCTTCGCAGCAGCATCTGAAGTAAGACATTTACTGTATCTCCCTGCAAACTTTGGATTTCTCTTCGTAGTAATAGCTGCTCAATTAATAATTTAAAAAATTTCAAATTTCTCCATCAGAAACAAAAATACCTAGTCCATTTCTTTATATCTATTTCCTTCTATACTTATTCCTCTCTCTATTACTTTTGATAATACTAATCTACATTTTTTATGAATTTCAACACAAATTCTAACTGCCCCATCGGTGAGGAAATAGTCTTGGAAACAAAAACCAACTGTACATTTATTTTTCGATTTTGTTTGGTCACTTTTCTTTATATATTTTATATGGTTATGTGGAAGAATGGGTTACACAACCTCGAACTCGCCGGTCAAAGTATAAAATAAATATGTAAATGGAATGTGTTATATAGATCGTTGTCACAGTCCACCATCACAATAATTTCTACTTTTTAACTTCGTTTTTTAATAAAACATGTCCACGGACAACTAGTTTATACTCTGGTCTTGGAAAAATACGCAGGAGCAAAATTATTGAGTTGACTCTTAGGAGATTTGACCTGTCCCGATGTGAAAACATTGATGACGATAATGAACAATTACGTCCACTATGATTGCCGTCGTGAGGCGCCTGTGCTTTCTAAATTCCAAGATTTTTTTCGCCTTGGCAAATTTCGAAGAAAAATCAAACCACCGTTTTAGGATCCCTTGAGAAGTTCCTTGCGTCACACACTCAACCCTTTTTAATAATTATTCCTTCTTTCAGTCTCAAAAACAGTGTCAAGTTCATTCACTTGAAGCCTTGGCTGAAAAGCGACATTTGCCTGTAATCTAATCGTCACCGTAAACTTTTCCGACTTCGCTTTACACGGGAAAAATGTCTTTTTCGCAGCTGACTCAACCTTCGGCCGAAAAATAGCGCCCGAACAGTGAGTTGGTAATCCATTTAAGGGTTCCTGCATGCATGCATCAAGGGTCGTTCACATCAGCCTAAGAATAGGACGGGACATCCTTGTTTCCAGTTATTACTCCGCTTTTTCAAAAAAGAGTGCTGGCGCCGGAGGAGAGAGAGAGAGAAAGGAAGAGAAAGGGTAGTAGCTGATTCACTACGCCGGGCGCCACTCCCATGGAACAACAAGTGAATGGTTCGTTTGCATTCCGACCGGCAGATGACACTTTTATAACCCCTGCATTCTGCGGAAATCTGCTTTAAAAGATCTCTGCCGGGTTAGTTCTTCGGAAAATGGAATTTATTGATTTTATTTCAGGTCGTTAAGTTTAAAAAAGTTATTTATTATGGATTATCTACCATCGTGGATGAGAGGAGTAATGTTAAACCATTAAAGTTTCAGCGGTGAATTTCGAACCTGTAATATATGACCGTTACAATAATTATAACAGAGGAGTTATTCGAGCAAATTTTCTTATAATTTTTCTCTTTATGACCGAATATCATCTTCAAACAGACGGTGAGATTTTTGTAGCAGAACTTACCTCTGCCGTAAACTAAAAATGAGTCGGTACTCCACGAATACCGAGACGTTGCAGCTTAAATGGTCTCCAATACGCGCAGACTAATTTCCGAATGCGATCAAAGCCTTTTAAAGTTTCCTTTCACTCACCGTAACAGGTTAAAGGCAAGGTCGGTGGCGAACCTTTTCATATACCAAACGGAAAATCGCGATCGAACTTTAACGGCGGAGAGAGCCGTCCTTCTGGAGAGCGAGAACAGTGCTCCGCGCGCCTCTTCATCTTATTCGTCCGAGGCCACCAGAGGAGTGATTCAGATGAGGATCGCGGGAGGAAAGGCGCAGGTAGTTCGCGTTGGAGAGACATCGAGAGCGAGAGAGAAGCTATCCGAGGCATCGAGGGAGGGAGAGAGAGAGAGAGTAGGGTTCTTAGAGAATGAGGCACCACCACCGCAGACCATAACACCGCCGTGCATGACTGCTTTTTCCCCTGAGAAAGACCGGTGGGATGGAGGAGGAGATGGCGTAGGGAAGGCCTCCTTCTACATCCCTTCTACCACTCCCCTACCGTCAACCCCCCCTTTCGGCGGCCACGCATTCACCGTTCCCCCACCCCCAAAGACGACCTCCCCCCATTCCCTCACCTCTGTCTCTACGCCCCCGCAGCTAGTCACCCACGATGTCCCACGCCATAGAACTCATCGCATCGGAACGGGCGACTGTACCGCCGTCTCCGCCACCTTTCTGCCGCCTCCTTCCCTCTCCATCTCCTCCCCCGCCTCCCACACCCATCGTTCTCCACCCTCTACTCCGGTAACTAATACGGTTTCTTAGTGTCCAGTAGCGCTCAGGGTATGGGATGGATGAGCGATCCACAATGTGTGTACGTGTGTTTGTACGTGTGTATACCGCGAGCATGAATGTGTGTGTGTGTTTGCGGAAAATGGATTTCGTGCAGCACCCCAATTTTAAATGCACCACGTACGCGAATCCGACCGCAGTAAAGGTGTTGCGGGGATTTTCCTTTTTTTATTTTCTGTGTTTTTTTCCGCGTTTTTTTGTTTAGTTCATCTGACGACGAGTTTTTGCTATTTTGAAGTTTCGACCGAAAAATCCTTAAAAATGCAGTTAAATCATCCGTTCATTCGGGTTGTTTTATTTTTATTTTGGCGCGGTTGCAGTCGGGCTTAATTAAATACGATTAACTCTCTGACGCGAGGCTAGCGGTTATTTCCCTTGAAGGGGAGGATCATTTCCTCATTAATTTCACATTCGAGAGGAATGTAATCAGTGTAATTAATCTTCGTAGTTGCAAAGCAAGGAAATTAAAGAAATTATTTTTGTGGTATTTTGGAGGGCTAATTTTTGTTACTCGTTATCATCGTTCGACGCACGATTCACAAAATGGTTATTATACAATTCTTGCTACACTGTCAACTGTCATCGTACGAAAATGTTTTTGATTTCCGATATTCGTTCGGTAATGGCAAAATCAGTCGTAATTACACTCGACTGTTTTTTATAGATTTTTGCACTCTAGTTTTATATATCGTTTCTTCTGAACTCCTTTCCTTATTTTTAGGCTACAACCCCATTTAGAGTTTTTATCGGTGCTCTAAAACAGTGGCGGATTTGAGGAGGGTCGCACTTGGCGCGCGCCAGGGGCCCCTTGCTGTGAAGGGCCCCGAGAAAATGTTCGTGTATATAATCTCAGAAATATTTAATGTATCAATTTAAAAATGAGTGGAACCTCTCTATGATTCCATAGAAAAACGATCGTTAAGAGGTGTCATAATAGAGGGTAGCCGTTAGGAGCGGTTTCACTATATATTTATATTGCGGGGCCCCCGACTGCTTAGCGCAAGGGGTCTCCTAATGTTTTTTGAATCAGAAGTCCCAGAAGACGTAAATTCGCCACTGCTCTAAACAAAATACTATAGAAGAGCAGGATAATCCAACTCAATGGCTCCGTCGGAACCGATTACAAAGAATGGAATACCGAGCAACCTTTCAAGTTACAAACGCGAGGTCAAAACATTCGTGATGTTATACTTTTCCTCTCGATGAATGCGAGAAGAGAGAGGGAGATTCCCTCCCACAATACACCGCGATCATCGCACTCTCCTTATTTACTTCACGGTATGAAACACCTCAAAAGTGGGAGTTAATCTAAAAGAAGTCCTTCGCTCTTTGTGCCTTCAGTTGTCTCCCCGCAGCGCCTCCACGTGTGAGAGCGTGTGGTTTATGAAACCGAACCGTCGCAATTGCATGTCCCTCCTCTCTCCTTTTCTTCCCTTCTCCCGCCTCACTTCCTCCGTTCTGGTTTTATTTCAGCTGAACGCTCGAACTCCTTCTCTCCTCCATCTCTCTCTTCCTCCCCCTTCTCACACACTCCACGTATTCGCATCGTAAGCTTCGGTACTCGGGTTTCAACTGTTCCCAACCCGTCCGGTTGTGGGCGTATGCGAGTCTTAGGAGTGCATTTCGCACGGCTTTCCCGACCCACCCTTACGTTTTCTCGGCGGCCAGCGTTGAGTGCGGTCAAGAAGACCAACATATCCCGACTCGACCTCTTTCCTCCTCACCTCTTTATTTCCCTCTTTTCTATCCTCCGCCAGTCGCCAATTGTTTCTCGCTTCATTTTTTCACAGACTTTGTTATTACAATGTCGCTCGGGAAAGTCACGAAGGCATGTTAAAGAAGTACGCACATCCCGCGAAGTAAGTTATCATCTACTACACGGCTCAAACTCAGATGTGTTTCTTATGAAATGTTTCACGTGAATCTTTGTAAGCTATCTAAGGAATTTGGGTAGTGTATTGACTCATCACTTTTAAAATAGAGTCAGACGCCGATTTAACGCCCTCCCCCATGCATTACCACCCTCGCACTCCGCCCATGATTCGTTGTGAACAGAACTTCCTCCTTATGATTACATAGAGCAAACATATACCTCGATTTACCGCCATTCCCGCTTTAGCGCCAAAGTTTGACTGTATACCCGGTGTATTATCAATCCCATTTATGAAACCACCCTGCACGGCTGCCAGCGCCTTTTTTGCGTGTCCGAAGGAACTAACCTTCAATGCTGAATCTAGTATTTTTATTATGGATGGGTTTAAGAGCGCATCTTAAGGTTGGAGCGATTTATCCCTTGTGGAAGGGGAGAGCTAATATCCAAATAGTATGAAACGATGTGAGGACTGGAGTAGTTTGGAATGCGGCCCGTGGATTTGGTTCGTTGCCTTAATGCGGCCCGCGCACCTATGGGCGTTTGAGACCTCGGCTTTAGGGAGATGCCTCATATTGTACGGCCATCGCTTTCGCTTTTGCGCCTTTTCGGGACGGTCTCCAATTATTAAAAATTAATAAAAATTTCAGTTCGACTCAGAAGAATGAAGGAAGCAATTTTGAATACGGTATAACTAAATTGTTGTAAGTTGAACTCAAGACGGCGCTCAAATATAACCTCACGTATTCCCATGAGGAAAAGTGTGTGATAGTAGTACTTTGTTTCAAGGAAATACTACATTTTAGTTTCCATATTTGGAAATCTATAACTCCAACATTCGGTTAGTTGGAAATGTTATTTGGTACCATGTGCATTTCTGTAAAATCCCGTGCAGTTCAATAATTCAGTTTTTCTTTGACTTGGATCATTTCTGTCTTTCCTCAAGGTTCAAATGCATCTTTTTGCAAATGGCTTCATGTTTGAAGTTTCGCGCTTCCGTACGACTTCATTAAGATTTTTTCAATCTTCTTACTTGAACTCATAAATTCATGTATTGTATATATTAAAAAAATTGAGTTGGTCTCATTTCGCAAATTATGGCGAGGCTTTTACCATTTTATGACAAAGGTGGATGGAAGTCTATTATTGATCATTCGTTGAAACGAGTGCTAAATCTAGTACGTCATAGGAAGGAATAGAGTTTTCAAGTAATATGTGACAAAAAGTTTTACTAAAACGATGTGCGATTCTTTTTCTTCAACGTGACAGTATTTGTCTGCCAGCAAAATCACATAAAGTAACTTTTACTTAGCGTTATATCACATCAAACCCGCTTGTATGTTAGGTCAGTAAATTTCTTTTATTTCCTAGGTTTCAGAGGAAAATATTTACTCTAGCAATAAATATTCCAAATATAGTCTGCATTTTAAATTTTTATGAAAATATCTTGTGTTGGCGTTACTTTCTGTGTTATTATATTAAAATATCTTATAATAACTGCGTAATTAATGTGCATAACGTAAAATTCCTGCTTGTAACGAAAGACTACTGTTGATAAATTAAAGAAAGTTTAATATTTCTACTAAAGTTGCAGAAGATCTTTTGTTTTTCGAAAAATGTTCTAAAGTAATGCAACATTTTTTGTTTCGACTTGTGTCATTCTATATAAAAAATTGCATTGCCAGTGAAATATCTAAAACAATCAATTTATTCATTTTAAATTATTTCCAGTATTATTTGTATGTAAAAATTAAAAGCCATGCTTTTAGGTGATTGTGATTGGAATATAAATGATAAAGTAGTTTATGCCAACAGCCATAAAAATGCGAGGAGAAAATAGTGGGAATTCCGGCTACAAATAGTTGATAATGGCTTCTGGAAAAATCAAATTCATCAATTTATTTCCAGCGATAAATATTTTCTGTAATATTTCGTTGCCTATAGTTAAAGGTCATGAAAATATCGGCTTCAACGTGACAGTGCGTAGTTTTACTCAAACGACGAAACTCTTTTGAAAAATTTCGAAACTTTTAAATTCAGCGCCGATAATTCTCCGAGGCATTCCTTTCCGACGCTGTGACAATATTTTCTCCGCAGCTTCATTGCTTCTCGCTGTCCTGCGATGCTCGAATCCTCCTGGTCTTGCTTCCCCTTAACGGGGACCTCGCCTTCCATCTCAGCGCTTGTTGACAGACTCGTCCCATGAAGGATTCCTGGAGAGGGTCAAAGGGCGAGAGAGGAATAGCGGTTTAGAGGGCGAGGGGAGAGAGAGATGGAGGGAGAGCGAGAGGGTGAGAGGTAGAGAGAGAGAGTGAGGTAGATAGGAGTCGACATGCCCCAAGATATGCAAGAAGGGTGTATCTTTTTTAAGGCCTAAGAAAAAGATGAGAGTGTAGTTGGGAGGGGGAGAAATAGAGGGAAGATGGAGAGAGAGAGAGAGTAGTCTTTTCCGCGACAGCTTTATGCACCCGCTTTTCTGGAGTCACTCCTTTTCTCCTCTCTCCTATCTCTTCCCTTCCCATACCTCCCACCCGCTCACTCAGTGTCTTTCAAGCGGTTTTGTTTTTACACACTCTCGCCGCAAACGTATTTTATAAATTCTGTCCGAATCAACGGAAATTAAAAGACTTTCCACATTCGCTCGTTCTTATATGGTTTATGCTTCTAACTTTCCCAGAATTCCGAAGATCTTGGACCAAAAATGGGACTGGTCTGGAAAGAATTTCCGTTTGTTGTTTATTATTCCGATGCAAAAGTAAGACCTCACGTCTTGGGAGAATATTTGCCTATATTATATTTAAATATGTACTTCGAAGAAAATCGCGTTAAAACTAAACTGGAAACGTTTAGGTCAGTTACAGCCAGGCTAGAATGAAAAATTAAATGATTTCAATCAGTGAATGAATTTAAAGAAGGATGTGATGATAAATACACGTTAGTAATAGCAGCGAACGAAATTTGATAAGAGATTATTTTAGGTTATTTTAGTAAAGAAAAATGTTGAGGCGAATCGAATAATATTAGAATGTCTAAAAAAAGAGCAATTCAGTAGAAAGGGTACTCTCTTTCTATATAATTTTATATGTACGCATGCTTAGATATATGAATTTGATCTACACGCATTTCTTCCCATTTCCTATCTCTTGTGCTCCTGTCATCCCTCGGCCGTTCTCTTTGCATTCCCTCGTAAGAGATTTCGTTTGCTTAAATGATATGTCCAAACCAATTGCTGCGTGTCATCTCTGTTTTAGTGCGGTAAAATAAAAAGAAACGAGGACGTTCGGAATTTATATCCACCGCGCAATCTACGTCAAAACTCCTATTTTTAATTGAATTTATCACCCCAATCAACGAGTCCCATCTCTATAGTTTAAAATCTATGTCTTGTTTATGGCGGAATAGTTCGAGGTTAAATTAGTTTCGGGCGCGCAGATAATAAAGAGTTTAAAATAGGTAACTGATACCTATCGATTCCGCGGGCGCTGTTTCTCCACCGGTAAAATTTAATAAGCAATGCACGCGAGGAGGAGTTGTAAATCTCCTCCGTAATGAAACACGCTTTGTGATTTGACCCGACCAAGAAAAAATTCAGCCTCGCAATTTATCTGCTTGCGCTAAAAAATGTTCCCGACGTATGGGAAGCATCGTTCTCCGAAAGCTTAAAACGTATTTCTGATGTATTTCCAGCCCAATCCGGAAACAAAATTATTTGGAAGTGATAGTTTCATACCATTCCGTGATTTCGAATTGATGTTAAACGCGGTGATGTCGACCCCAATGCATGCGTAAGGGAAGAAAGATTGGAAAAAAATATTTTTTATTGCCTTAACGAACTCGAATGATTTTCACTTGATTTGACGCGGTCTTGAAGCAGGCCGTGTTGCAGTTTTTTTCCTTTTGTACGGTTGCTTCTGCATCGCACATGACGCAGTTAGGAAAGAAAAGATGGGCTAGGGAGAAATAAAAGTGGAGGGAGAAGGAATGGGGGAACAAGAAAGGAAAAAGACTAATGGATAGATAGATATATGCCTTTATTTTGGGCGAGATTGAGGTTTTCAAGCCCCTTTTTACATCTAAACCAGGGGTGGGAAAACTTTTTAAAAGTTGCAGCTTCTTGGGGCCGCATTAACAGATGAAAATTCTTCGGCGGGCCACGTTAGGGTTCACATCGAAAGTTAGTTGAGATAATGTGAGGGATCCTGTTATTGAAAATCAATAATAAATAATATGTTAACCCCATAGCATCACTGGAAAAAGCTTTCTGGCCATAATTTTAAGGTAAAAATATGAAATTATATGTGTTTTATATTACGGTTCCCTTTCATAATGGCATCACGGACCACATAAAATGCCCTTGCGGGCCGTAGTTTGGCCACCACTGATCTAAACCCAATATTCATTTACAGCAGAATAAATTATCATACATAGTGATAAAATACAATTACGGCTAAGAGAAATGAATACTATTAATGATAGTATTTTAAAAAATACAATGTATAAACAATATGAATGTGAGAATCAATCACTAATCACAGTTTAAGATATTGTAGTAAATGTAACAGAAGGATACTCAGTTAATTTACGTGGAAAAAACAATTTATGAAAATGATGCATTATTTTGGTAAAAACCCACATGCGGGAAAACACCCACAGGAAGGGGGGTGTGAAAACCCAGCAAAACCTGCTTTAGATTAGCTGAAAATGCACTATACGTATTACCAGAACTAAACCATTAAAATGCATGGAGGAAGGGAGAAAAAAGAGGGGAAGTAAGAAAATATGAAGAGCAGAGAGAAATGAATAGGTTATATAGGGGCAGAATGAGCAGGAGAGTATTGATAAAGATAGGAAATATGAGAAAATGGGAAAAATAGAGAGAGAGAGAGAATAGTGAAGCAAAATGCAGAAATGGAGGTGGAAAGAGAGAGGCAAAAACGAAGGGAAAAAATTGTTAAGATTGGTGAAAGGGAAAAAGTTATACTATATCCGCGACAACCGTATCGAATAGTTGACGCAATTACCGAGTACCCATCATATTTTTTGTCGCTAGCATCTGCACTCATCTCTCAAGAAAAAGAGAGAGGAACACTTGAAATGCATTCCATTTCCCCGTCTTCCACACGCTTCTCAGCGGCGAGGTTTATAATATTCAGTTAATTACGCACGGCGCGTCACGCGATACCTCAGGCGGCAGACCGCAACCGCATCTTCTGCCCTCTTTCTCTCTCCTCCGTTTTCACGAAAGAGGTCACTGTCGAGGGTAGGACGACTCCCACTTTGACATGGGCATAGCGAGAGAGGCGATATGATCTCTCGGAGGCGTCGGCCAAACCGTCTCGGTCTCACTTCTCCCTTTAATGAAACACGCCACACGATGAGATCTGGAAGAAAAACAAAAAGATTCGAGGATCTTTGGTCGCGACGAGTGTGGGGCATCATCCGCTGCGGCTTTTGCGGAGAAATGTGGGAAGACCGCACTGCGGGCACCGGAGGGCGCGCGTGTTTGCGCGGATGGCCGCGGGGAAGGTCCGGTTACCGTTGGAGTCCCTAGAAGGGACGGCAAAAAAAGACGGTCGGTTAAATGGAAGAAATGAAGGCGTCCGTGTCCCGTGTACGTGGCGATAAGGGTGTCGTGTGCGGTTGGAGGAGCGGTTATGCAGTTTTGAGAGCGGTGTTAACTTCTTGCATCGGTGGAGTGGGACCATTAAGGATAATTAATTTCTTCCTTCGGGTGTTTACGTCGGGTCGGTTTAGGTTCCGTGAGGGATTGCTCGATTAGTGTCGTTTGTTATACGCGCATGCATGTATTGTGCGCGTATTTACTCGCAGGCATACGGAGGAAAATCTCATCTAAACGAATTTTAGAGTTGGTAGTGCACCTTGAATCGAAAAAATACGCTCGATTTTGAAATTTTAATCTATTTATTTCTTATAACCATTATGGATTTAAGAGATCTCTATGATTATAACAATTACTTGATTGAAATAATACTTTTATAATACCTCATCTTTCTTAATTAAAAAACGCTATCCAAATATTTATGATTTCAACGATCGCGGAAATTCTTTTTGATTGAGGAATATTCATTTCGTTAATAATGAAAAATATTTCCTCCGAAAAATGGGAAATTGTCATTTTTCTTTCGTAGTAGAAATCACAAGTGCGTTTTATTTAAAAAGCAGTAAGTTTGCTTAAGCCGAACTGAAGTTGAGTGTTTCGCTTGGAGGGTTTTCCTTCCCTCCAGACCACCGAAACCTCCCAAAAAACAATGCGACTCTTTGTGGTCAGGAGAAAGTGTTGAATCAAGGCTGAGAAATTTTATTTCAGATACATTCGGAATACGCCACCTTATCCAATGCTTCCACGGACAACTGATTGAGTTTTGCGGTTTTTTCCTCCATTACATTTCAGAACTTTTTCTCGGTACACTTTTTTCGAAATGGATTCAATGTTCCACTGTCGTGATTTATTTAAACTTTTTATCACGTATATGTAGTTTCATTTCTTTTTTTTAAACACTTCACTAAGTAAATTAAATTTGGTCAATCCTCATTAGAACTTTAAAGAGGATGCTTGTATGCATTATTTATTACCAGTGTTGAAATAAAACGAAATTTTAATTTTATTAGTGTAAATATAATTCTCCGTTTAACCGTTGCTTAATTATTTATTTGATAAATTAGTTTCTGATAGAAATATTTATCACCGAGTGAATGGATATTTATCTTTACAAAAGAGAAAGTGATGGAAACAATCCCTTTATTGAAAGATATTGATTTTACGGAACAGGAAGGAAATTCATACCGGAAATTAAATGCATTCGTCATCGTTTGACAACGATTTCATTCCTGAAATGAATTCCTCAATGGAATTTATTAGTTTCACTTCGAAGAAAGTTGCCATCGGAAATAAAGGAAATTAAGTGACCGAGATTGCACATTTTTCCTAGTCTAGAGTTTTATAAATAGTTTAATTCTCGAAAACGCCATGTGTCGTTTTAAAACCGCCAAAGAGAATGATCGCTTCGATTGAATGAGCGGTTGTAGTTGCGGAGTGATTTATTTCATAAATCCGCGAGTCGTATTTATGATATCGATCAAAACTCGGTATCACTCGGTGTAGCTTTGACATTTTAGCCGTATTTATCTCTTACTGTCGCAAATTAATCCGCTGGTTGGAGTAAACTCAAAGTATTTCAGTCATTAACTTCCCCGCTCCTTCTTCCTCTCTATCTCCGTCAAAGCGCTATGCTTTCAATTTTATGAATGCTCTTGGCACTTGCGCGGCAGATTTATCACGGGTGTAATTTCTTTATTTCCACACTCCCATTACTAGTTTTCACTTGGAGTATCACTTGTCTTAGCACTTCTCACCGTTAATCCTTTCGCGATCCCATACACACATAAGGCAGTCACGCACTACGCATAAACCAATCTAGAGATCTTTAAAAGCGAAGGCGTTCTCATAAACTCGTCGGTCGCCACCCACGAAATGTTAATTTTGCCTCTTTTCGAGGAGAGGAAATTTAAAAAAATGGAAAAATCGCGACGAGTTCTGCAAAGTGTCGTTTGCTTTTACACATATTTTTAACACGACAATTTTTACGCTGCCAAAAGTCGGTCTTATTTTTTCTAACCTCTCTCGCGCCGGCTTGTCGGTTGCCTCTCTCGGAAACAAACGCAGGGAAAGTTTTTTGTTATTTTTAGAACGCCGCTGTTCGGTCCAGCGAAAGACGAGATAACTCGTCCGGTCTGCGGAAGGCGAGGGGTCCTTTTCCTTTTGAAAGATTTTCTCTCTGCTATTTGGAATGCGGGTCATAATGAACCGTGTGACCAAGTTTAAAAGAGAAGGAGCCATTGATAAGAGTTCTCTTCTTCCAAATCTCTCTCTCTTTCTCCTTTTTAACTCCTCTTTGTGAGACCATTGTGCTTCCCTTTTCTTGAAAAAATGTGAGTTCCATGTGAGACACAGCTGCTGCCGCTGTTTGTGTGGTTTTCAAAGGATTTTTCTGAACTCTCTCTCTCTCCCTTCGTGGAGACTTAAAGCGGAGGCGGGAAGTCGGTTACGCAACCTCTTCACTGTTTCAGTTCGGAACGGCGGAATTAAAGCACTCGGGAAAGGTAAATTGAGCTTTTTAGAGAGATTTATGGAGTCGGAATTTTTACAACGGACGTGCTCCAAGCAAGGAGGTCGTAACTTTTGTGTTGTTCGTTATTATGTGCGGTGTTGAGGAGAGTTCTGTATTTTTGTTTTTACTCAGCCTAACGGTCGTGCATTTGCCATTAGAACTACCAATTAGGTTGATTTTTTCCATATCTGATTTTATGGCTGGGAACTATCTCGCAGCTGTTGTAATCTATTGCTTTTCGGGCTAAGAGAGTGTACTCTTTCATCTTTTAAAAACTCACTCTATTTCGAATATTTATAGACCTTTAAATATTTCATGTTTTCAAATGCAGCTTTTCATGGAATTAAAAGTGGCATTCATTAAGAGATTTTTTTGGAAAAATAAAAAATTATAAATGATGTGTTATTGTGACCTGTTAAAAAAATAATTTGATGAATCGCTATACCGTGTTATAGTAGCATCAAAACACGTTCCTAAAATACTGAGTATGTCGGTGATACTGAACAAAAACTGAAACCTCAGCATTCTCAAGCACTAGAGTGAATCAGTTAAACCCGTAATGATATTCAAAAGAAAAAAATTTCTAGCAATCAAAGAAATTAGTTTTTGTAAAATAGTTAATTGAAGAATATCTTATGCGATTTTCTTAAAATCTCCTGTGATGTTTGCTGTTTTTATATTGGCTACAGACTTATGTTTTTATATCCCATGACTAAATGTCGCCTTTATTTTATTTGGTTGCACATACCTCGTCGATCTTACTTGGCGGAATTCTTTTTAGTGAACTCAACGAGGAAATGACAAAATAATAACGAAGGACATTTATTTCCATAGCGGTTGACACCACAGGATTACTGAGGTCGTTAGAAGATTATGTTATTACGTATAAGTCGTTCTTTATCTTTTGCGGTAGACGACCATCTCTTCCGCAATTCCTTCGTTTAAAAGCCCCTTGAAGATACTACTCTCGTTACTACTTTTTACGCGTGCATGTGTTATACAATATGGTTACTCCATCCTAGAGAGGAGAGAAACAACCCAAATAACCCTTCGGTGGATTCCAATTTTCTTTGCGTTCTCCTTATGTCTCTCTCACCCTCCCTCTTCTTCCCTTCCTTCTTCTCTCCCCTCTCTCCTCTCCTCCTTCCTCTCTCCCTCATCCTCTCCATCACCCTCTCGACCTACGGAGAAGCGGCTCCCTCTAATCATTCACATGTCTAGGAAGAGGATAAGATGAGCGGAGCCCATTCCCTTCCCTCGACTATGAAAGTGATGGGCAAGTCTTCCAAATGGTGACTGCTTCCGTTGACTTACCTCCCTCCCCCATTCTCTCCGTCGCTCTCTCTCTCTCCTCCCTCCTAACCTCCATCCACATCCTTCCCAGCCACTGCAGTATCTCCTCTCCCTACACTTTTCTCTCCCTCTGTCTAGTTACCCTCGCCTCCATGCTCTTTCTAAGATGATCACCATTGGTTACACTCTGTTGCGGAAGGTTTCAATAGAGCGAGAACCATGGGAATCAGCTGAGCGGAGCCGTTTCTCAGAATGCGAATTATTTTTTCGTCTTGTTGCGCAAACATTAGGAAATCGCGCACATGATGCAGACTTCTGTGATGAAATAGGCTCAAGGATCTTCTAATAATCATTCTTAACATCCCCCATAATTTTTTTTTTAAGTTTCACGAGATTTAATTAGGTGCTTAGCTAATAAAAACGATTTCATGATCTATTAAATGGTTGAGAAGGTGCGGGGATATATTGACGTCTGTTTTCCATTAGAATATTGGTCACCAAACGTTTTACTAAAAGGGCCACATTAGGCTTTATACACTAGTGTGCGGGCCACATACGACCCTTAAAATAACTGATCGGGCCGCGTGAAAATTTCTAAGTGATAGTTTTGAGAATTTTTATGATAGTGTAATTTGTAATATGCCTATATTGAAATTTTGTTGCATCTTCTTAGTCGAAAATTATCGTTTAAATTTTATAAATTATATCTAATGAAATTTCCTTCTGGCAAGTTTGGGGACCCCTTCGTTATATTATATATACATGCGATACATAAAATTCACCAATATTGAATGAACACAAACCGTGTTGATCAAAACACTTATTTGCAGATTTCTCTTCCTCCAATGCAATTTAATTAAAAAGGTTATTTACTCGGATCGCCCTGTGGATGATCTAAATCAGTGTTTCTCAAACTGTGGGCCGCGGCCTCTCAGGGGGCCGCAAAATAGTTTTGGATCCAAGGTGAAATGTCGTAATATAAAATTTTCACGAATAATAAAATTTTAACGGAGAATTTTTGGAAAAACGTGGCAATAAAAATTATTAATATGTAGTTACATAAAATGGAATTTTCAATAAAGTTTCTTATTTTTACTAATAGCAATTAAAAGGGGACCGCATCATATTCAAGGGTGCCGCGACAATTGAAACTTTGAGAACCATTGATCTAAATGACAGAACCGCTGGGTATTCTAAGACAGACGTCAACGGTATCCTGACGACCAAGATTCCCATCTAACCGCAACTCGGCGAGAATTAGGCGTAACTGAATTTATCAACTTCCTCTTCGCCCGTAACTAATCCCTCTAATCTGCGTTCAAATGAACTCTCCCAAATTCCCGAAACTTATTCTTCCCTTCCGTGTCTTCCTCAATCTGTCTCTTTCTCCCACCCTTCTTTCCATCCACAAATCTCTCTCCCCTCTCTCCCTTCTTGTTCTCTCTCCTTTTTTCTCTCTCTTTTTCCCCTCCTTCCCCATTTTATACGCTGCACGAGTCTATATTCCCTCATCTCCGTCCTTGACATTGGCGAGCAGCAGAAGCATCGGCTGAAGCTAGCCGGAGGAGGTAGGAAGGGAGGAGTTGGGGGAGGAACGGAGGTGGGGCCCGCCGGCGGAGGTTTAGGGTCATCGAACTCGCCTGAAGACGTGTTAGAGGTGAGGCGATGGGATGAGATGAGGAGGAGTAGGAGGGAGGAGGTTTGTGGACGGGGCGAAGGAACGTGGCAAAAAGATGGGAGGGGTAAAAGATGTATCGAGGAGGTAGCGGTGGGGTGAGAGGGTAGGGTGGGAGGATAGTGCGGAACCAAGTGTATGCGAGGTGGGGGAGGGTCGGAAGAAGATGCGAGTTTGTTGCTATAAACCGTGGAGTGTCGCCGATATTTTATCGCGATACAGAATCTTTTTAATAGAGTATCGAATTATCGTGGGGTGAAGTATTTATTGGCCAATAACGCGAAACTAGATGCGCCGATAAAAGCCATGCATAATTCCGACGTTAAAGTAATAGAATGATTAATGTATTTTAAATAAATAAATTGATTTTTCGCATAAAGTATCATCAAAGGGGTACGCACTCCATGATATGTTTTTTATGATCATTTTTCAATCCCACCGTCATGCGATAATAGAAATCATATTAAATCGATTCTTCCTTACTTTAACTAACGGGTCTTTAATTTCTCTCAGGTCGCTGTAAAAAGAATCGCATCGCATGAATATGAATATAAGAAAACTTGCCTGCTTGACCCAATTCCTCGGCCGCGATTCAAGATGCCAGAATCATGAATCTTATTTTGAGAGAGCGGTCAATAAAATTCGTGTACGCCCAGACGTCGGAAAAAAATTGTAAAAGCGAAAGAACGCAAAGCGTATAACGAACACCAAACGACACGCCGCGAAGCAAGCGAAGTGGTTGCTGCATGTGATCGAGGACATGGGAGGAATGGGGTGTTGGAAAAAAATTAAGGGGGGCATCGGATGATGCCTTGTGGTACCGATAGCCTTTACCTTCGTTTGCCCCGCGTGGCTCTAACTTGCTCTTCATCAACCGGTGGAATGTGTCGGCCGCTTCTCACGCAACCGACCAGTTATCCCCGGCTGCGAGCCATCAGCCTTCGTGCAAGCGTCCCTTCTCCTCCCTCACCTGATGCTCGGCGGCGGCCTAAGTGCCGCTTCCTTGCTCGGTCCATTATTTGAGATTTCCAGTCCGATAAAGCCTCTCCTTTTCATTTTCCTTTTTATCGCGGAATTGAGTTACTATTTTATGCCTCAAACTAGTTGAGGCTTTACCTTCTTGAGAAAGAAATTCTACTGCCGATAGTGTGTGTTAGGTGGATCACTTGGTATATTGCAGCATCTGCGATCATGTACGATTTATTCCGAGTGAGCGTAATTACTCTCTTTTTTTCGATTTGTCTATCATGATGTCAGTTTAAAATAGATTTCAATTTCCTTTATAGCTGATAAGTTTGCTAATAACCCTTCTTTTGTTTATGGCTCGAAACTAAAGATATGAAATAAACGCACCCCTTTACTTGAATGAAAACAACTATTTTTGTGATTAACTACACTATTATAGCATCGTCTACTCGAACTAAATGCTAGATGATATCTTTTCCACAATTAAAAGAAAAGTTTTACGTATGCTTTGCGCATTGAGGAAAAAGTTCATATAAAGCAATAAATCTTAATTTAATTCTAGTTGTACAGTGTTGTAAATAAACGCTTATTGCAGATCTTATTGCTATCTTGATATTTTAAAGAGACACTACATGACTTAAGATTGAATTAGCAAACTATGCGTACGGTTTTTATCAAAGCTATTCTAGTCAACTATTTCATTTCATTGAGTGTTAATTTAATAACATCTTAGATTAAAATCACCATTAAATTTGACTATCTGTGGGAAATGCAATGAATCAGCTTTAGTTTGAAAAACATTTTTCTTCAAAGAATTTTGATCTCTAATTATTTACAATTAACTACAATTGACTACAGAAACGCGATTTTAATGCTGGGATCTAATGCGACTAATACATTTTTTTAATTAACGCTTTGGCACGTGTCAGCAAATCGAAATTTATTCTCAATCTAATAAATGTCATGTAGGCAGCTGTGTTAACTACCCATTAAAGTGAAACAACTTCATTCCCAGCATTTTATTACTCCTGCCATGTACTTTTCATTTAATATGAATGCATGTAAGACATGCCGTTGACATTCGAGAATTGCATCATAATCCTCGCGAAAGCGCTTGCAATTCATACGATTTTATGGAATGATAGAGTGGGACACAGCTTGATAAATTAAAACAATGCGCTCTTCTTAAGGTTACAATTGCGGGTGAGTAAAACAATTGCCTCGTTGCTTTATTAATACGGGAATGACACCTGCGAACGTATGCGTGTCATTTTTCTCATTCCTTTTGAAATGTCAAGAGGGACTGTTATATGACCCACGTACCCTGCAATTTTTCACAAATACACAAAAGACTCTTTGTCTCCTTTATTCATTCTGTCTCTTTCTATTATTCACTCATCTTTATTTCTCTCTCATTCATTCCGCTAATTGCGCCGGTCTTTATCATTGACTGCAACAGTTTATTAGAAACCCTCTGCGTTAACATTTCGAGAGTTATATTTCTTTGTAGATGCTTCAGCCCTTTTCATCTTTTAAAGTTACTATGGTAAAATCTGCGATTAAGCTTATATTTATAAACTAATATTTACTTTATTGCTCACATGTTTTTGGAATAGATTTTAAAATGGAAAAATTAAAGGCGAACGAACATAAGATTTTTCCTCTTCAGTATCTATTGAAAGACATAAACAAACTCTATGAACAAAAAATCAGTGCAGTTGACCAGCACTAAACAAACAGGAATTAATTCAATAATAAAAAAATAATACATAATGAAAACTTTTTCAAAATATCTTTCCCTCAAATAAAACCATCAGAACGGTGAGAGTTTTACATTCCTGCTACATGTCGCATATATGTCCACATCGAAACAATTTTGAAACGTCTATGAATGAAACGTTCTCTTATCCCGTCCTTCATTCATTGTATTCGTGCGAGATAACTTAGTGTAACGGACTTTGCCATGAGGCAGACGGAATTCCTATCTGTCCCTCGTTGCGCTGTTACTTATCACGCATCGAAAGCTACAGTTGAAAAGACACGCAGTTTCAAGCGAGTCTTTCTTTCCGAGCGAGGGAGCGCGATCGCGGCTTTTATGAAAACGGAGGAGAAAAAATTAGACGTGGAGCAGAAACAACAGATTTTTCGGTCTTATATTTTTCCGGTGGGAAAGAAAGATCTCGATTCTTTTTTTTATTCGCGTTCATACCACGAAGAGCAGTCTGCGCGTCTTGATGGACGACCTCGTCCTTCCCAAATAATTGGGACCGTTTCTTTTTGCGTCTTCCCTCCCTCCCTCCCCCATCCCCCCCCTCCACAACTCGCTCCTTCGACAGACGCTGGATCCTTTTTCCTACGTCTGATCCCAAAGTTAGCTTAGCTCCTCTTCGTTGCATTCCGATGCAGTCTTATGCACGTCAACGTCTTTGCGTCGTCGTCTTTTAAATCTTAAAGGAAGTGAGCGGCGATTGAGGGGCGTGGGCAAAAAATTCGTCCGATGGAGGTTTCGTTTGAAAGTCTCGGATGGTAGCGGGACAGAAGAATTGGGAAATTAAAACGACTTTACGGGCGGAAAGGTTTAAAAACGTTGATACTGAGTTGAGGTAATTGACGTGGATTTATGGGAAGGAAAATATAATGGAATTGTTTTCCGCAAAATGTAAACTTTATGAAATTTATCGCCCTAAAATAGATCGTCGGAAGATCGGATGACAATTTTATTGCGGTGCATTTCTCTCCGGATAATGGGACCTAAATTTATACATTGTCCTTCCAATCGACCTGAAATTCGAGTCATCGGAAGGCATAGCTCAAGGAACTTCGTTTACTCTTAAGGGGAGACAGCGACAGAGTATATTTTTCCAGCTTACGACGTATGTACGTTTCGGACGATTCGAGTTCGAGAAGTTTTTTTGCCGTTATTCCATTATGTTTTCAATTAGATCCGTGCGTAAGTTATGGAGGATCAATGCGGTGACTCTTGTTTAAAAAAAGGTTTAAATACGACTGAGACAGCCATTACTTTGTGAAATTGCATTTCGTGAACTCGAAGGAAAAATGAGAAGCAAACAAAATTATTGAAATAACTACCTACAGATACACTATAAAAATAAAGAATTGTCATAGTGTAATTTGTGCGTAGCCATTTTAATATATTTTTTAAATTTTGTCTTTGAGTTTTCTTAATGTTTTTTGGTATCTGTTTAAAAGTTAAGTGCGTTTGATGTCCTCATTTGTAGTATATCAATACGTTTTCTTTTTCATGTCTGGTGTTATGTAATGTTCCTAGAATTTATATTTACTCTGTAATTTCCGCCCCGCGATATACTTTTGCATCTGCATTCTCAAGGAAGTTCCCTACACGCTATGAGGAAAACTGTTCCCAATATCTTTAATGTCGTAAATTTCGTCGCCAGTTTCCGTCATCCTCGACAATATGGATAACTGTTTTTCGCGATCCATTCCAATTCAGCACAATAATGGGAAGAAGAAATCCGTCCTACATTAATAGGCCGCCTACGACAAACGTAGTGCGTTTTTCCACACATGTCGTCCGCTTCTATCCACTCCTTCACCGCTACACTTTCTAGCAGGAGAGGAAATGGATGGAGATTTCGTTTTCGAAGAGCGTTTGAACGGATTACATTCGGTCCGCGTGGCAATTCGGTACGCCGGGTTCTTCGGGTGGGTGGACCGAGATACCGACTCGGAGGCCCCTTATGGGGGCCACCCTTCTCAACCCCGTCCTCTACCGATAGCGCCCTCTCCGTGTCTCTGTCTCCCTCGTCACAAACACATTCAACTCGCTCCACTTCCTCTGATAGGCGGTGGGAGGGCACGTGGCCAGCTCAGATTGCTCGCGGGAAAGGATGTGTTGAACGATTAGAATGAGGAGACACCCTCCTTCTACGAGTGGGACCATCTCTCTCGTTTCCCCCCCTTCCCTCCCCCTCCCCCTTTCCTCCCACGCTCACTCTTTTCCACTTTTAGACAATCCATTTTCCTCCTCCCTTCCTTCAGCCTCCGACTCCTTTCAATCCCTCGCGCGACGTTAACCGTTCCGTTTGGAACAATAACCTATTTTTTTCGTTGGACCTGCTTGACGACGACGCTCAGAACCAGTGTTTCTATGCAGTCTTATATATCGCCGTTATTATTTTTTTCTCATTCTCTTAAATTGCGACACGGATAAAAAAATAGACTAATTTATTCGGATGCTCTTTCTATGCATCACGGCAAATATTTTTTTAGCTTATGCGGCATAAGTTTTACGTTTATTTCACATTTAACCTCGATTAAGGTATGATATAGATTATTTCGAGGGCTAATTAATCCATATGTGAAGTTGAATTAAAAAGCAGTCACCCTCAGTGGTAATCCGTTGAGCTCTAATGTTTTAATTAGGAAGAAGGCATAAATTGAGCTCGATAGTTCATGTTCGCACGTTTTTAAAATCGAGTTCCATGTAAGAATGCGCAACACCAAATATTTGTTGTCCAATAGTACATTGAAATTTTTGCTTTCTTGTTTTATGTAGGTAGCTTTCAATAAGAAATCACTTAACAAATCCATCATATTGTATATCTTATAATTCATATATTAGATGCGTTGCCATTCTAGCGATCAGTTGGTTCTCGCCTATAACTCAGAGATAAGAAATTGCAAAAAATATAGTATTAATAACTATAACAATTTTTAAACTCGAAAAATCTTTCTTAAATTACGATGTACATGCCCAAAATTCATCCGCGAATGTATGTACGTTTTCGCTCACAAAAGTAAAAAAAACGTCGCGACCTTGTCAGCGCTAAAGTAAAAAACGTGCGGAAATTATGACCGACCCTTTTTACGATGTGAATCCATCTCGTAAAACTAAAGAATCCTTTACGGGCGTTATTATTTTATTTTTTCGCTCTTTCGGCCACCTGAGGTCATCCTCTCTCTCTCTCTCGTTGTTATTACGACGAAATCTCACGATGAACTTTGAAAGCGATCCTTAGGTATCTCCATTGCATTTGAGAGACATAACTTGCCACCTCTGCAGGTGAAGAACAAACCCGCTCTCCGTTATAAAATCGCCCATGTGTTCATCCAACACCCCCAAGCTCACGGTCTGACCTTTCGGCCAACCCGCTGAGGGAAATACCATGGATATATTTTTTGTTCAGAAGAAAGGTGGCGTTGAGATGAAAATGCAAGCGGGGTAGAGAAAGAAAAGAAAGAAATGAAGAACGAAAAAAGTATGAAGAATGTTGCGTCGGAAGGAAGTGGTGTATATGAGTGCGTGTTTGTGTATGTATATATATATTCCGAGTCGACTTTAAATCGTCTCCTTGCACTCGCGTCGGAAAGGGGAAGGCAGTCCCCCGACGTGTAATTAAAGAGTTTGGGGGTAAGAGATGGACGGAGCGTTAATGCATCTTCCTTCCTCTTCAAAAGAGAGCCAGGTTCCCCGCTGTTTTCCTCGGAAGGAAAAACTTATTCCTCGATCCCTCCGCCGTCCGGCCTTTGGGTCTCGGGAAAAGCTCGGAAATTAAGGATGCGTCGGGAAAAGATGGCCGTGAGAAATGCATTTATTCTCGTCGGATTTATGCGCCGGTTTTGAAAAAAATCGAGGATTTATTTTTTAAAGTAAATCGGAACTTGATAAATCGAAGTTATTAAGGAGGTAGAGATGGGTGGCATCGCGGAAAGGCCGTCGTCCGTCTTCGAAGGAATTCCTATTATCGTGAATCGTGATGGTTTATTGGTGTTGCCTCAACGACGTCATGAATGTGTTCGAAAGTGTAGAAATGGGTCCCAGGCAGCAAGATCCATTTCACTGTCTCCGATATAATTCCAATATGATTTGTATAAAATGTTGCCGCGTTATTTTCGTAACGTGACTTTGAAACTCGATCGCTCACAGTCAAGCTGTGAAATTGGTTTTTTAAATGTGTGAAAATTCTCCCTGTCATTCTCAATAAGCAGCACGAAATTAGAAACATATGTGGATTTGTAGTAGCCTAGTTGTTAGGAAAATTATTACGAATTTTCTGAATTCTCCCATTTAATAAATAGTAGAAAATAATATGGAAACGGGAGAAAAATTCTGCAATGAGCGGAAATGATACCCGGGTCTTCCACTTGCCCGTCGAATATTCTGACACTGAACTATCGTGGTAGACTATTTCTCCCGTTTCAGGACGCATATTTTTCCATTTTTGTCCTGTTTCCATTTTATTCCTAACTTTCCAACTTATGCCTGTCTGTATAGTGGTCTTATGATCAACTCTTTCCATCGACAGAAGTTAAGCACCTTTTCTCATCTCTATGCCGAAATATTGAGATTATTTATTTCAATTCCTACCGTAAAACTATCGTGTCTCAATAATTCGTATACATATTTTTGAAGCGTTTCCTTGTTCATCACGAACGGGAGTCGAATCTGCGAAGTTCTCTCGGATATAGCGTGATTTCCGCATTTCACGTTCCGTGGCTTCTGAATTTAAATCGATATTTTGTTGTCTTTATTGGAGAATCTTGCATTATTCAAGTTATGATTTCTCAATGAGGAGAGAGGCTTGAATCGAGCGACAGGGGATTCAGAGATGCGATTTTGATGGGAATGACTCCATTAGGAAAGTTCGCTTCTGAAAACTTCGTCCCACGCTGGCAATCAATAGGAGGCCAAGGATTAGCGGACTGGAAAGTTGGGTTTCCTTTCATACGGTTCCATTACTTTCCGTGATCACTTTTACCCAAAAATTTTCCGCCAAAAGATTCCAGGTTTTCATCGTGGTAATATTTTCTTATACTGGTTCCGATTGATTTTTCTAGCACGAAAAAAATCAAATTGTTTAGACTTTATTGCGACATAAAACGGCTGTATAAAACAAGTACTCTTCCTATATATTTGAAAAATGTATTCTGAGATCGATAATTAAGGTCGTGACGGAAAAATTATGCGGCTTTCGTCATTAATAATTTCTTGGCTTGAAAAATTCTGTATTGAATGAATTTACATTTTTTAAGAAAGAGAATATACCTACCGGCGATATACTTTTACTAAATAACTTATTGCGCATAAAACTATAAAAAGGATCGGAAAAGAACCGTGAGATTTCCCTCCATCTTGAGTTGGATCCTTGCCAACATATGTTATGGAAGAATCGACTCGTAAATCTCCTCGACGGAGATGACTCGTAAACAGTCCCTTTCTTTAGTCACTTGAACGGTTTTTGAAGCCATCATATTGTATACTATATATTAGAGCAAATTAAATAAAGGAGGCATTGCCCCACGAAATGAGCAGTCCCGCCGTTTCTGAAATATTCCTCAACTTTTGCATCCTAATCAGGCGCAAGAATATACCTTCCGGCTTATAAAGCAAAGAGAAACAAGTGAACGCGGTCGTGAGTGATTGCGCAATGAAAGAGAAGAGAAATAAGTACTTATATTGAGCAATAAACTTCTTCTGCCTCTATTCGTATTTATGGGAGAGAAAACAGGATTTTTTCCCCTAACGCTGGCAGAGGAAAGTGCCTAGAGCAGGCAAGTCAAACTGGCGGCCCGAATACAAATTTTTTCTCAACTAAAATCGTTCGATATTTTATATAAATATTTTATTTTTGTGAAAATAAGACAAGATTTTAACCTTATTTATTGAGGCACAACAGGATTAACGTTTTTTGCAAAACATACGTCCAACCTTCTGGAAAAAATCTATTTTTTCCAACTCCGGCCCTCATTAAACAACTGCAACCCTTATGCAGCCCTTAAATAACATCCATTGCGTTAATGCGGCCCTAATGTCTCTTCGAGTTTGACATGCCTGGCCTAGAGAGGTTTTTTGGCTTCTAGACTGTTAGCTTTTGTTGGCCGTGCCCCCGTGGGGAACAGCCTAAGGGTTCCGAGGAGTCATTCGGGATTGAGGGATACCGGTTTTTTTCATTAAAAACCAGAGCCATTTAAGCATCGCCGGGTTTGTAAACGCGTGCTTTTGGGAGACACGTACCAGACTAATCTCCGTTAAGCACGCATGAACCATTCGCGCCTTAGTTCTTCTCATCTTCGCGGCTCCCGTGACTGCCATGTGTAATTGTCGGGA